>CM024763.1:71877214-72477214 GCA_014218235.1 Colocasia esculenta | reverse complement strand
TTCTTATTCCATCATCCACATTAGATATCCACAGTCTAGCAAAAAAAGAAAACTGAAGTCCACATAATTGAAATTCTAAAGCAAATTACATTGTTCATCTACAATTACATAAGTCTCCAATTACATACTATGAAAATGAATGTACAATATCGATATCTCCACAACAATCTACTCCTCTCGCTTGGAGTCACTCCTAACGATCTCTTCGAAGGAAGTAGAGTCACCTGCTACACCTGTACGCTGAGACAAGAGTGAGTCTAAATACACTCAACAAGTAATCCATGCACAACATTCATACACACATCATATGCACATGCTGACCTTTAAATGTAAGAAGGAATACATGTTGCATGCTTATAACATAAGTCAATATACTTACATTCCTACACATGCTCTCGATGTATAACATGCACATGATTTAACAATTCAATATTACCCATTTCATAGCACAATTCTACTAATCTAGAACATGGATTTAAGTACAATGTGATTAGCAATCTAGCATTGATTCTAATCAATTTTCCATGCTTATTCACATTCGTTTACACATTTAACTTGCTGTTTTAATGAAATAAATTCACAATCATACATGATGCCACATTTTATCAAGCATGAATTGAATGTTAAAACTGACTCAAGTTGATTGGCAATTATATACAAATTTAGCATGAAACTAGGTACTAATTGAATAACACATTTAGTATGGAATCTAGACATTCTTTCATGCATTTATCACATTTGTAATCATACTTAGCTTGGTGTTTTGACATGCATTACACATCATTCACATGGTAGCATAATCACTTTATACTTTCACACACTTAATTACACATTTCACAAGTTCACATGCAAATATTTTCACATTACACATTTAGTTGTCGTGACACATAGTCCAAACCACCACTAGAAGGACACAAATAACACATTCACATGCCTATCACCTAGGGAACACAGTGATAGATCATGGTTAACTACGCGGAACCGGGAGAAGCACTCTCCACCCTAACTAGTGGTACTTGTCCATCTCCACGATTTCATCCTAATTGCCCATAGGATTTCACACACTATGAACCTTCCCATAGGGACTTTACTACGGTACAGTTCCACAGCCCTCTATGGTAGCAGTGTCACACACGGCACAATTTTTCATAATTCATATTATTTACGCATTGTTTGCGTACCGTTTAACTCAACTATATTCATTTTCACACAATTGCAAATGCTTCAATTTTCCTAACATGATACTACTGTTTATAGGGAATAATCAGATCATAAATCAACCCTAATTATGCTTCTAATCGCTGCAATGCACACAATTTATATTTACATGATTAACATGGTCTTTTCCTATCATATATTCCATAACAGTACCTACTGTTCCCCAAACAGTCCGAAAATTTTATCATAAGTTCCAAACAGTAAGTAAAGCACATGTTCAATTTTCCACAATTTTCATATCTGTACACTAATGTTGATAATTGAAACATGTTTTCAGCATAATTATTATCAATTTCACTTAAACAGGTCTCATATAGTTACAGCTACACCCAACAGTGCTAATACCTCAAAACAGTCATCATATAGTCGTAGTAAAATTCTGAGACCCTAATTTAACATGGATCTAATTAAAAAAAAAATTACATGGCCAATTCATGCTAAATATATCACATCAGAAATTTCAAGAATTAGTACCATGCACCAAAATTTAACCTAATCACATTTCATGTTCTATGGGATGTACTTGACCATACATAAATTTTACAGCATGTACTCACGTTCAGAAATCTGGAAATTAGGTCACAAAGATCACAACATGAAATCTGTTAAATATGAAGAACTTGGCGGCACAAAGGTCGCCGCCAACAGGTGTTAACAGCACTAAAGGCTGCCGCCAACAATAGATCTTAATGGCACAAGATGTTGTTGTTAAGTAAATAGAGGTGAACGGGGGTTCCAGGACACGAGAAAAATCTATAAAAATCCCTAGGACCTACTAGACATGGGTATGGATGATGTCTAATGGTTACTTGCCTCTAGAAAAATAGTTAAAGGAAATTATTTGCCGATGATGCTCTCCTCGGCCAATGCCAAGAAGCTCTTAAATCCTTCCCCGAACCGGTCCTGTAATGAAGCAGATGGTACACCATCGTCGGGGAAGCCTTCCTCTATGATCAGACTTCCTCCCAGTCGTGGTAGAATGCCAGAAGAAGCCTCCAATCGCCAGATCAAAGGGTTCAAAGTCTCAGTTTTCACACAGATGAGCTAGGGTTTTCTCAAGAGCCAAAGGGACTCAATCAGGCCGAAGGAAGGTGTTTTATGCGCCAAGGGGAGTTGGGTACGCGTTTAGGTAGGGCATCCTACCGTTGGGGAACTGTTTCCTAAATAAGAGGCGAAGAAAGCATGGGCGTTTCCGGATCTTTGATCGTACAAGATCTAGAAGGTAGTCGTCCACATCCTTGGCCGCCTAAAATTGGTTAACGTCCATCGATCTGGACGGTGACTCAAGTCTAAGCGTCCACTCATGTTGACGCCAACTTGCCTTTTGGCCAAAACACAGAAATTTCAAAATATTATGCTTACACTAGGTACATACATATATATATTGCATAATGCATTACATAAACACCATATGTACTTAATTAAACAATTATATATACATGCACAACCTTATTTACTTATAATATGTATAGGAATACATACATATATATTTATACACATAACTATACACACAATGCATCTAAACACTATACAACCAAACAACTAAATAAGAGGCAAAATTCGAGGGCCTTACACCCTCTCCCCCTTGAAGAAAACTTCGTCCTCAAAGTTAGACCGACGCTACTCAAACAATTGGGGATACTTCTTCCTCATTGCATCCTCAAGCTCCCAAGTAGCCTCATCTCGTGAGAAGTTCCGCCATAGCACCTTCACGGACGCAATACTCTTGTTCCGGAGATGTTGATCCTTCCAATCAAGAATAGATACTGGTTGCTCAACATACGATAGATCTAGCTGGATCTCCACTGGCTCGTGACTAATCACATGAGATGGATCTCTGACATACCTCCTGAGTATAGATACATGAAAACAGGATGAACACTAGCTAAAGCCGGGGGTAAAGCTAGCTCATATGCCACGTTGCCCAATCGCTTGAGAATCTCATACGGGCCAATGAATCTAGGACTTAGCTTACTATGCCTGCCAAATATAACAACACCTCGGGTAGGAAAAATCTTCAAAAAGACATGCTCACCCACCTCGAACTCTAAATCCTTCCTTCTGTTGTCGGCGTAACTCTTCTGCCTATCCTGCGCCGTAGCAAGCCTCTTCCTGATAAGCTTGACCTTATACGAAGTCTCTTGAACTAACTCCGGACCAATCAGCTACCTATTGCCAGTCTCCTCCCAACATAAAGGAGATCTACAAGGCCTTCCATACAACACCTCAAATGGAGCCATTCCAATGCTCTCATGAAAACTATTGTTATATGCGAACTCCACAAGAGGTAAATGACGCTCCCAATCATCCTTCCAATCCAGTACACATGCACTCAACATATCCTCGAGCATCTGGATAGTCCTCTCGGACTGTCCATTTGTCTGGGGATGGAATGCCGAACTAAGCTTCAATTCAGAACCTAAAGCATCCTGAAGACCCTTCCACAGCCTCGAAGTGAATCTCGGATCTCGATCCGAAATGATCGACTTTGGCACCCCATGCAATCTAATAATGCTACTAACATACAACATAGCTAAACTCTCGATCGACTGCTTTTTCTTCATAGGCAAGAAATGCGCAGTCTTAGAGAATCTATCTACTACTACCCAAATCGAGTCATTGCCCCTCCTTGATCTGGGCAAACCCGTTACAAAATCCATAGTGACAGCCTCCCACTTCCATACTGGGATTTCCATCTTTTGCATAAGGCCAGATGGTCGCTGCCGCACGGCCTTCACTTGCTGGCATACTAAACATCTAGATACAAACTCTGCTACATCCCTCTTCATGTCAGACCACCAAAATGATCTCTTCAAATATTGGTACACCTTAGTGTTACCCGGATGAATAAGGAATCTCGACCTATGAGCTTCTGCTAATACATGCTCCTGGACATCCACTATGTCGGGAACACACACACGGTGATGGAACCTAATCACACCATCCTCATCATGAGTAATGCCTGCCTTGCCCACTAACTCTTGGAGTCTAGGGTCAGCCTTTTGTTGCTCGATCACCTCATCCAACACCATAGATCGAATAGACAACTGAGCTACAAAAGCCTGACACAATAATGGCTCTAACTCAGTCATCGCACAAGCCGCATCCTCCAACATCTTCCAATCCTGCTGGAGTGATGACCTCTTCCTACTAAGAGCATCTGCTACGACATTCGCCTTTCCAGGATGATACTGAAGGTCGAAGTCATAGTCCTTTAGGAACTCAATCCATCTCCTATGCCGCAGGTTTAACTCCTTTTAGGAGAAAAGATACCTCAAGCTCCTGTGATCAGTGAACACCTCAAATCTGACACCATAAAGATAGTGCCTCCAGATCTTTAGTGCATGTACCACTGCCGCAAGCTCCAAATCATGAGTCGGATAGTTACGCTCATGCTCCTTCAATTGGCGAGAAGCATACGCCACTACCCTTCCCTGCTGCATCAACATACAGCCTAAACTAATCCGAGATGCATCCGTATAGATGGCAAAACCCTCATCACCACTAGGCAATACCAATACTGGAGTAGATGTGAGCTTAGCCTTCAATAATTGAAAGCTACTTTCACACTCCTCGGACCAAACAAACTTCACCCCCTTCCTGGTTAGCTTAGTTAAAGGTGCGGAGTTGGATGCAAATCCCTCAATAAATCGCCGATAATAACCCGCTAAACCAAGGAAACTCCGAATCTCCGATGGGGTTCTGGGAATTTCTCAATCTAACACAGCCTGAACCTTCGCTAGATCAACTGCTACACCAACACCGGAGATAACATGCCCAAGAAAATGAACCTCGCCCATCCAGAAATCGCACTTGCTGAATTTTGCATACAGCTTATGCTCTTGGAGAACTTCTAATACTACCCTTAAATGCTGACGGTGTGTGGCCTCATCCGGAGAATAAACCAACACATCATCGATGAACACTACGACAAAGATATTTAAATAAGGCCTAAACACCTTGTTCATGAGATCCATGAACGCTGCAGGGGCGTTGGTTAGACCAAACTGAAGAACCAAAAACTCATAATGTCCATAACGGGTCCTAAAAGCCATCTTGGACACATCCTCACTCCTAATCCTCAACTGATGATAGCTAGACCGCAAATCAATCTTAGAAAAGACCGATGCATTTTGCAACTGGTCAAATAGATCATCGATCCGCGGTAAGGGATACCTGTTCTTCACAGTCACTTGGTTTAGCTTTCTATAATCAATGCATAACCTAAGTGACCCATCCTTCTTCTTTACGAACAAAATAGGTGCGCCCCAAGGAGAAGCACCAGGGCAAATAAATCCCTTGTCTAGCAAATCCTGCAACTGCTTCCTTAGCTAAGCTAACTCTACAGGTGCCATCCGATATGGAGCCTTTGAGATAGGAGAGGTGCCTAGAAGCAACTCTAGGGTAAACTCTATCTCTCTAACCGGTGGAAATCTAGACAAATCCTCGGGAAACTCCTGCACTACCTCAATCTCTGCAAGAGTAAGTGACTCATCGGCCTTCGGTACTAATACCACACTGGCAAGAAAAGCGTCACAACCCTTGTTAACCATTGTTATTACCTTCATGGCGGAAATAACAAACTTTCCCGCTAAGTTCCTTGGCAATGGATATGAAAAATAATCCTCACCAGGAATACGGAAAAGGATCTTCTTCCCACGACAATCTACTAATGCATAGTGCTCCTCTAGTCAATCCAGACCATGAATTGCATCATAGTCCTTCATCTTTAGCAAAAAGAAGCACCCATCTAAAACCCTATCCTCAATGCACACAGGTAAAGACGGAATACATTTCCTAGTCGATACCGTACCCTCAGGTGTGTGCATAGACAACGGAACTTCTAATTCCTCAGACTCTAATCCTGACTCTAAAACTAACTGCCTAGCAAACCGCTCGAAAATGAACGAGTGAGTGGCACCCGTATCAAACAAAACCCGAGCGTACACACCCATGAAAAGAACCATACCTTCGGTGACATGCTCCGCCTGCTCGGCATCCTCACGAGCTAACGCGAACACTCGACCTTGGGCTCGAGGCCTTCCTGGTCATCCTGTAGCTGGCGCTGTTGCTGGAGCTGGTGCTGCTTGCTGAGCTCCCTGTTGAAGTCTGGGGCAGTCCTGAATCTGGTGCTCGCTGCTCCCGCACTTGCGGCACATTCCTGCCATCTTCCAGCACTCCTTATCACCATGTGCCCTTCCACAATGAGGACACTCCTTCTTGCCACTAGGCCTACTACCGAGGGAATGGTAAGAAGCTACCAGCTGACTGGTCGTCGCCACGGGGTGCTGCGGTGACTGGTACGCCACCTTCTATCTATCCTGCCACCGGAATGGAGGTGCAGGCCTCTTCTGCGAAGCCTTCTTCTCCTCAAGGTATTGCTACATCTCGCCTTCCTGCCTACATGCAGCGCTAAGGGCCTCATCTAGGGTACGATGATCAAACGCCACCAGCCTTGTCCTCAGTGATGGCTTAAGGCCCATCACAATCTTGTTGAACCACTCTATATTTAACCCTTATATTTTGGTGATAACAAAATTTATAATTAAATTATTCAATATATTCAATATTATGTTTTCTCTATAAATATATTTAATACCATGTTTTTTTAATAATAAATTAAATATCATGTTTTTCTAATAAATATAAATTTATGGCAATATTGTCGTATGATTTGCACTAAATAGATAAATCGACGTCCATTCAATATACATCGATTTCAGTTCAAAGTGCCATAACGATTTGCTCTCATAAGGATTCGCTCTAATAAGGATTCGCTCTCATAAGGATTCGCTCTCATAAGGATTCGCTCTCATAAGGATTCGCTCTCATAAGGATTCGCTCTTATAAGGATTCACTCTCATAAGAATTCACTCTCACATCGATTTGGTCCTATAAGGATTTGATAAGTGACTCTCAAATCGATTTGGTAAGTGAAACATCGATTTGCCTCTCACATCGATTTGGTAAGTGAAATATCGATTTGCCTCACACATCGATTTGCTAAGTGAAACATCGATTTGCTCTCACATTGATTTGCTCTCATAAGGATTTGATAAGTAAAACATGGATTTTCTCTCACATGGATTTGCTCTCATAAGGATTTGATTAGTGAAACATGGATTTGGTCACTCAAACATGGATTCGCTTGTAAAAACATGGATTTGGTCACTCGAACATGGATTCGCTTGTAAAAACATGGATTTGATCACTCAAACATGGATTCGATCATTTAAACATAGATTTCCTTTATATTTCAAAGTGTCTTTTGGCATCTAGTGAAAAAGTCATATATTATTTATTTACGTAATCTTCTATCTTTCTGACAGTAGATCTTTTTGCTTATCTTTCTAGATCTCTTCTTTCCTGCCAACAAAAAGGGGATTACTTACTACTTCTGGGTGGCAACATGAAACATAGAGGTATGAGCCTTTTTGACAGAAACACTCTTTTAACTAAACACTTTCTTCTATGCTTGCAGACCTCGTAGACCACAAAATATCAGAAGAAAGAGAAGATGAGCGACGGCTAGAACTCCAACGGATTTATTCAAATTGCTCGTATAAAAGATGAAGCAAGGTTGAAGAAGAAGTAAGAGCTTTCTTGAAGATCTTAAACAGAGTGTACATCTAGTGAAGAACCAAAAACTCCACATACACTCGAAGGAAAAGAGAGAAAGAGCCCGAGCCCAAGAAGAAGAAGTGTTCAAGCATCTGAAGCCTTCCAACTTCACGCTCCTTCTCCTCTCTTCACTCTCTCTGTGTGCATCTTTGTAATCTGGGGAAGAGAGTTTTTTCGCTGAGAGTTCTTTTAGTTGGTTTTCATTTGTTCCAACTCTTAGCTTTGTTCTTTCTTTTCTAAGAAAGATTTTTGTCCAGCTGTAGGACTGTATACTGTGTAGAACCTAGCTTGGGATTTGTGTATAGCAGAACCGCACTGGGGTTTGTACCAGGAGGTTTGCTTCTTTACCTGTAAGAGAATTGGGCTGCCTTCTTGCCTGGGAAAAAGAAGAAGACCAGCTGGGGTGCTGGGTGTTGTATTGTCCTTGAGGGGGACTGTACCCTTGGTTAGTAAAATCCCAAGAGGTTGCTTGGGGACTGGACGTAGGACTTCCATGTGGGAAGGGCCGAACCAGGATAAATCCCTTGTGTTATTTGTGTGATTGTTTATTTGCTTCCGAACTGCTACTCTTATCACAATAAACTAACCAAACTTTCAAGTGTTAATTTTCTGTGTTTAAGTTTCTATTTCATATTTTAGAAAACCTATTCACCCCCCCCCCTCTAGGATAGCTTGCTGTAGTACCAAAAGGGCCAACAAAACTTTATCGTCTTCCTGCGCTCATCAGAAATGATATGAGGAGCATACTTCGATAGCTCAGCAAACCTGGCCTTGTACCAAAAGGGCCAACAAGTGGTATCAGAGTGAGGTTCTCTAATTAGTCAAGAAGATCCAATGATCTTAGAGAAGATCCATGGCAGCTCAAGGGTATAATGAAGGTCAATCAGTCACCAGACCTCCATTCTTTGATGGAGAGGACTACCAATATTGGAAGATGAGAATGGAATACTTCATTCGAGGCACAGACTTTGATCTATGGCAAGTAATCGAGGTAGGTGATTATGTTATTGTTCCTGTTCAAGGCACTACTACCATTACAGTAGGAAATAAAAGTAAATTATCTTTAAACTTTAACGCTAAGAACTACTTATGTTGTGCATTATCCAAAAGAGAATTTAGTAGAGTATTTGCATGTAAATCAGCTAAAGAAATATGGGATAAATTGCAGATAACTTATGAAGGAACAGATAAAGTAAAACAAACTAGGATAGATATTCTTGTCTCACAATATGAGCAATTTAAAAAGCTTCCAAATGAAAATATCACTCAGATGTACAATAGATTTTCGAGCATAGTAGTTGGTCTGAGTTATCTTGGTAAAAATCTTTCCGATGAGGAAACTGTTAGAAAGATACTTAGGTCCTTAACTATTTCATGGACACCTAAAGTAACTGCTATTGAAGAAGCCCATGACTTAACCAAATTTTATATTGATAACTTAATAGGTTCCCTCATGGCACATGAAATTAATATGGAGCGACTATCTGAAAGCTCATCAAAGGAAAAATGTACTAATGCTCTTAAAGTTGTAGCTACTCCTTCCACTTCTTCTTCTTCTAATTCCAAAAATGCAGATTCTGAAGACAATGACGTAGATGAAGTACTGTCCAAGCTTCAGAAAATTCTCAAGAAAAAGAAAAATGGATCAAGAAGGATTCAAAAGAAAGAGAGAAAAGAAAAAGAAATAGTCTGCTATGAATGCAGAAAACCTGAACATCTAAGACCAGATTGTCCTAAACTCAAGAAGACTGGTCAACCAGAAAAGTCCAAAATGAAGCACAAGAAATTCAAAAGAAAAGCCATGGCGACTGCTTGGAAAATGATGAGGCCACAGCTTCAGAATCATCAAGCTCAGATTCCGAAAAAGAGCAGGTAAGTCTAGCCCTCATGGTAGGACTAGATGAGGTAAATTCTGACCCATTTTTTGATTCATGTACTGATTCAGGGACAGAGTCTGAAGACTTAGAAGAAGTATTTAATGAACTATATGAAAAACATAAAAATTTTGTTAAAGAATTTGAAAAACAACATTATTTGCTTAGAAAACACCAATTCAGATCTTAAATTCGAATTGGAGCAACTAGAAAAATAATTAAAGGACAGTAAAGATAACATTTATCTTTTGAATGAAGATTTAAAAATAAGGAGAATGAAAAAATAGAGTTAGAAGAAAAATTAAAAACTTTAACTGAAGAAAATATTTATTTAAAAGAATCAATTGGGAAGTTAACTAAAGAAAACACATCTTTAGTCCTATGCTTAAAAGGGTCAAAATCTGGAAATAATAAACAAGGGCTTGGATACATACCTCCTAAAAAGGGAAAACAAGCCATAATTCCAGTAAAATATCCATTACCAAAATTTGTAAAAGAAACCAAGATGCCTCAGAAAAAGGCCCCTGTAAAAGAAAAGGTTTCCAAAAATTGTGTTCTAAACAGACAGTACAAAGATAATAAAAATGGCAAAACAATTTATATTCATTGTTGTTCTCATTGTAATAAATTAGGACACACAGTAAATACTTGCACAACAAGGCACTTAGTTTGGATTCCTAAAGGTTATTTTCATGCATCTAACCATCAAGGACCCAAAATGATTTGGGCACCTACTTCTGAGTAGTTTATTTGCAAGATAGCCTTGGAGCATCAGGATCAAGGATGCTTAAGGCACTGGTGACTGCCAGCTCTTCATCCAACTCATATCTAAAGAGGGAATAGTCATTAATTTATTTTTTAAATGTTAATATTACTAACAATTATTTGCAAGTCTCTTTCAGGTAGAGTCTCTCATTCAGGGGGAGCTCAAACTAAGGGGGAGTTATTTACTAATATCAATCATTATTGAACCCCTCAATGGTAAGAAGTTTTCACAAAAAGGGGAGAGAATGCATGGTAAGATCCTTCCTTTTTGGTTAGTGACAAAAAGGGGGAGAGTATGTATGTTTTATGAATTCTCTGTATTTTCTATGCCTAGTATTTATGTCAGAAAATTCTAATAAATTTTGTCATCACCAAAAAGGGGTAGATTCTTGAACCACTCTATATTTAACCCTTATATTTTGGTGATAACAAAATTTATGATTAATTAAATATTATTAATATATTCAATATTATGTTTTTCTCAATAAATATAAATTTATGTGATTAATTAAATATTAAATATATTTAATACCATGTTTTTCTAATAATAAATTAAATATCATGTTTTTCTAATAAATATAAATTTATGGCATTATTGTCGTATGATTTGCACTAAAAAGATAAATCGATGTCCATTCAATATACATCGATTTCAGTTCAATGTGCCATAACGATTTGCTCTCATAAGGATTTGCTCTAATAAGGATTCGCTCTCATAAGGATTCGCTCTTATAAGAATTCGCTCTTATAAGGATTCACTCTCATAAGGATTCACTCTCACATCGATTTGGTCTCATAAGGATTTGATAAGTGACTCTCACATCGATTTGCCTCTCACATCGATTTGATAAGTAAAACATTGATTTGCTCTCATAAGGATTTGATAAGTGAAATATGGATTTGCTCTCACATGGATTTGCTCTCATAAGGATTTGATAAGTGGAACATGGATTTGGTCACTCAAACATGGATTCGCTTGTAAAAACATGGATTTCAACACTCAAACATGGATTCGCTTGTAAAAACATGGATTTGGTCACTCAAACATGGATTCGATCATTTAAACATAGATTTCCTTTATATTCAAAGTGTCTTTTGGCATCTAGTGAAAAAGTCGTATATTATTGATTTGCGTAATTTTCTATCTTTCTGACAGGAGATCTTTTTGCTTATCTTTCTAGATCTCTTCTTTCCGGCCAACAAAAAGGAGATTACTTACTACTTTTGGGTGGCAATAGGAAACATAGAGGTATGAGCCTTTTTGACAGAAACACTCTTTTAACTAAACAATTTCTTCTATGCTTGCAGACCTCGTAGACCACAAACTATCAGAAGAAATAGAAGATGAGCAATGGCTAGAACTCCAACTGATTTATTCAAATTGCTCATATAAAAGATGAAGCAAGGCTGAAGAAGAAGTAAGAGTTTTCCTGAAGATCTTAAAAAGAGTGTACATCTAGTGAAGAACCAAAAACTCCACATACACTTAAAGGAAAAGAGAGAAAGATCCTAAGCCCAAGAAGAAGAAGTGTTCAAGCATCTAAGCCTTCCAACTTCAAGCTCCTCCTCTCTTCACTCTCTCTGTGTGCATCTTTGTAATCTGGGGAAGAGAGTCTTTTCACTGAGAGTTCTTTTAGTTGGTTTTCATTTGTTCCAACTCTCAGCTTTGTTCTTTCTTTTCTAAGAAAGACTTCTGTCCAGCTGTAGGACTGTATATAGTGTAGAACCTAGCTAGGGGTTTGTGTCTAGCAGAATGGCACTGGGGTTTGTACCAGGAGGTTGGCTTCTTTACCTGTAAGAGAAGTGGGCTGCCTTCTTGCCCGGGAAAAAGAAGTAGACCAGCTGGGGTGCTGGGTGTTGTATTGTCCTTGAGGGGGACTATACCCTTGGTTAGTAAAATCCCAAGAGGTTGCTTGGGGACTGGACGTAGGACTTCCATGTGGGAAGGGCCGAACTAGGATAAATCCCTTGTGTTATTTGTGTGATTGTTTATTTGCTTCCACACTGCTACTCTTATCACACTAAACTAACCAAACTTTTAAGTGTTAATTTTCTGTGTTTAAGATTCTATTTCAGATTTTAGAAAACCTATTCACCCCCCCTCTAGGATAGCTTTCTGCCGTACCAAAAGGGCCAACAAAACTTCTTCGTCTTCCTACGCTCATCAGAAATGATATGAGGAGCATACTTCGATAGCTCAGCAAACCTGGCCTTGTACTCGAGTACGGTCATGGAGCCCTGAGTCATGGTGAGGAACTCCTGCTCCATCTTGTCCTGGATATGCTCTGGAACGTACTTGGCCCGAAAGAGCCTCACGAACTCGTCCCAAGCAACCTCGACAGCACCGTCCTCAAATAGGGTACGCAATAACGAGGACCACCACACATCGGCTCTCTCCTGCATAACATCCTTTATAAGCAACAATCTAACAATTCTAAACTTAACATAAACAAATACATTTGCAACCAACACATACCTGTAGCATATAGGTGGCCAAGCTGACCTTATCATCCTCAGCACACCTAACAGCCCGGAAGATCTTCTCGATCTCCCTCATATAGCTCTCCGCAAGCAGTGGATCACTCTCCCCCTTAAAAGAGGGTGGGGCCATCCTCTTGAACCGCTCCATGATGGAAGGTCCACCATGGTCATGCCCCTGGGAAAACAGAGCCGGAGCCTGAGCCTGAGCCTGCTACAACAAACAATACAACTCAACATATATAACACAATAACGAGGTAACAATTGTTGGATCGATTTTCACAGGTGTGAACAGATCTAGAAGGGGGGGGTTGAATAGATCTATAACAAAACTCAGCAAAAGCTTAAGCAATTAAAAATTACTTCACATTAAAGATCTAAACAGACTGACAATTTTACTGAACTGATCTGAATGAGCGAATTGATGTGAGAGGAAATTAGATAAGCATGTGAATGCAGAAACCTATGGAAGCATCTAGTTGAAAATAGATCAAACCATTGCACAGGAGATTTTTTGGTGGTTCGGCTCCCTGACGGAGACCTACGTCCACCCCTCACTCAACCCAAGTGAGGCTTCACTAAACCGCTGATTCACAGCTTCAAACACCTGCTGACTCACAGCTTGAACACTAACTCACAGTGAGTTCAGAGAAAAGTTTAAAAGGAAAAAATCAAATACACAAGAAGATCAGAGTTAAGGGAAACAAATCCTCAAACACCAGTCCTTCGGTTTTGCCCAATTCCCTTTGGACTGTGTAATCTGAACTCTGAATCTTCGGATCTTGAGAGTTGAAGGTGTTCTTCAGATCATCTTGCGCATATGCATCATCTGGTTGTGGTTCTCAACCAATTTGATCTGAACTCCTTCAAATTAGCCTCAATTCGCGATACCCTGTTTCAGATCTGATTTACAGAGAGATTCAGATCTGAACTTATGCTCTTGAGTTTCTCCACAGATGCTAAGCTTTGTGCTTCTCCTCTTGCACTGGCTTCCTCTTCCACCGGCCTTCAGATCTTCTTGATCTTCTCAGCTCTGCTGCTTCTCTTTTGCAAGATCCACTGTGACGACCCAACCAACAAACTGGCCCAACAACCATACTAGTTGGTAGACATCCCAGGAAGGTCACCCATCTTGGGACTACTCCCAACTGAGCATACTTAACTTCAGAGTTCTTTTCCTGCTTGAGCTCTGAAAATGACTAGTCCGAGTTGTTGGTAGTCTACTGATTTAGTCCATTTAACATATCTTATATGGGGTGTTACAATCTACCCCTCTTATATAAGCGACGTCCTCGTCGCTGCTCACATATAGCACACAATCAAACCCCAGGCAGGCAGGATTTTAGAGGTGGCCCCCACAGGCTCAAGAGGTGGCTCCCACCATGTAGCACTTTGCGCCATTATGGCCTCAAGAGGTGGCTCCCATAGCGTAGCACTTTGCCCTGTGTGGCACTTAGTTCCTGCACTTCCGGCTGGGCAAGGCTCTGATACCATTTCTGTAACGCCCCTCTTAGACCCAGTACAATTACACCAACTCACATTGGATCTAATAGAGGTATTACAGTGGAACGAATCCAACAATTACAATACAGGTTGAAATATACACAAATAACTATTCAATTCCAATGATAATTGACCGAATATGGAATTAAACACTTGCAATCAGCATTTATTCAAAAGTAAATCTAATGCATAAAAAGGTAACAATAGTCCAAAGTTTATTACATTTTAATGACTAGCTGCATAAAGGAAATTACATAAGATCCTCACATACAAGAGTCACTCTAAACTCTCTAGGACAAGCTAAGTCTCCACGTCCTCACGCTCTGAGTCAGTTTGCACTAACTCCTTCGTATCCTCTGGCTCTCCTGAAATGTTAGGCAAGTATGAGTCTACAAGACCCAGCAAATCACATGAAAGACAGTTCAAGATATTAACAGTATATTAGGTTTAAAAACATGGTAGTACATTAACATTCCATTCATTGATATCATATACTTTTCCTTACTACAGTTCTAAGCCCATTGGCAATCATTCATTTTATAGTGATTCTAACTATTATGGAAATAAAACATGTTTGTAGGTAACATGGAATCACTTATTCATGGAATCTCTTCGATGTCATGTGACCTACAAAAATTCTCATGTATCATTTTCTCACTTATACATGCACTATTCTTTTACATACAATTTTCATGTAGTAATATTAAAACATTGTCATGTAGCATGAAATTCTTTGAACAAGTTCACATGTAGGAATGTAAGCATATAACATGTAGCATGTGGCATGTAGAACAGGTAGACATGTAACTTGTAGCATGTAATCATTTTCGTATAGTTGCCAAGACATAGCCCACACTAAATTAGAGATCAGTAGTCATTTAACATTCACTTATCACCTAGGCAATGCGGTGATGAAGTCATAGTATTTGCGCAAAACCGGGGAAAGTCCTTCCCACCTTGGCCAGTAGAACAAGACTACCTCCAGGATTTCAATCTGTTGCCCATGGATTCATTTATTTACATGTAGGTGAACCATTACCATAGGGGCATCTACGGTGTAGTTCCTTGTAGGAATCTCTAAGATAGCAATGTCTTATTGGCATCATTGTTATAATGCGTACACTAACATGTATAATAGATAGTGACATTTTATTTCATACTATTTAACATGTGTTAATGCAATATTTCAAAGTACAAACTTTCAGTTTGAAACTACTGTACGACAGATTTCTATCATGATATTAATATTCATTCTTGCATTTACATTCATATTTATTTAATTCTATGTGTAATATATTGTTCAGAAATTCATAACAGAACGTACACATGTCTGAAAATTTTGAAATTTTAATAGAAATTCGAAATCAGGAATTACAATGTACATGACAAATTTCACAATTTTATGATTTCTGCAACTATTTTTCATGAAATTAACTCTATTAAATCAACTAACTAACATGGTTCAATATTGAGAAAAGTTCATAATTTTCATATGGAACAGGGATTACTGACATATTATATCTATCGCAGTAATTTAGACATCAATCAACATGCTCTCTTTAAACCATTGTACTTATCTTTTGCTAACTTAACATTGATTGTTGCCATGTAATTATGCAAGTTCAACAATACATCTGTATACATAACCTGTACATTATAGCAATAGACAGTCCATAATATAACAATAACATGCTTTGATATTACATGGTTGAAACACATACATTCATAAATTATACATTTAAACAAATTCACTCAGATTTCTAGAAATACATGATTCTGTTAAACTTGACGTCAATTGGTATGACGTTTACTATAGTAGACGTCCACATACGATGTCGTCAAGTAATTATAGACGGCGGCACATAGCGCCGTTAACACAAACCGACGGCGGCACATAGCGTCGTTTACATATAGTAAAGACAGAAAATACATAAAATTCGGACGAACTAAACGGCAGTCGATATTGCCGTTTACAGATATAGACGGCAATACCCCTGGACGTCTAGTTCTAAGACACAAAAAACACAGAAAACCTGCATGAAATAACAGCGTTTCTAACCCTTCCCGTAGGTTGTTTTCATACTTTAAAAATACAGAAAAATATTAGATACGTAGTATAACATATCCTAAACTAATCCCCCATGCAACTTGCCTTAATCCCTTCTAATGGAGTGTCGAATCCGAGCTCGAAGAAGCCCATCTCGCCAGGGAGACAGTTCTTTCCTCTGCCTTCAAGCGATCCAAAACCTCCTCCAATGTAGTTCCTCTGCCTGGATGAGCCTTTGGTTAAGAAGTTCTATGCATCTCCTCGGTGAAGAAGCCTTCGATCCGCATGAACCAGCACCAGATCGCTCTGCAAATCCCTTCCTCGGCCCTCTTTTTCCTCCTCCAGAACCAGAGTAAAACCTCTTCTATCCACGAGAGTTGGTCTTATAAAGACCTCTCAAGCAAAGGCCAACCTAATCTTGACCCTCGGATCTAAACGCATCGGATCAGCTCATTAAAACCTTCCCGAAACGGCCGATCTCCTTAATCCAGAACGGAAAGCCCAAAAACAAGCAAGTCAGATTAACGTCAACATAGGTTGCCGTCTACCCCAAATATAAACGTCTATCGATGATGTTGTTGATAGTCTTGCCCAGAATTAATTAATTCAAAAAAAATATTAAACGTCAATACCTGTTGTCGTTAACACCATATAAACGGCATACAATGTTGCCGCTTACAAGTTTTAACGTCAAACGATCTTGACGCCTAGTTCTACACACAACATCATTCAAAATATGCAGAAATAAACACACAATGCACAGAATTAATTCAAGGAAATTCTAGGGTACTACAGACGATTTCTGAGTTGTTGTACCTTCCGGTCCAATATCTTGACTGGCTTCTCTTCGTACGTCATGTCCTTGTTTAACACCAGATCATCATGGCGAATGACATGTGTAGGATCGTACACATACTTTCTAAGCATGGAGACATGGAGAACATTGTGCACACTTGCCAAATTTGGCGGCAAGGCCAGTCTGTAAGCAACTTCACCAATCCTTTCAAGTACTTCGAAAGGACCAATGAATCTTGGACTACGTTTTCCTTTCACTCCGAATCTTTGAATACCACGGGTAGGAGATGCCTTCAATAGCACATGATCTCCTATTTGAAATTCCAGATCCCATCTTCTCTTATCAACATAGCTCTTCTGTCTAGACTTAGCAATCTTGAGTCGATCTCGTATCATCTATATATCCCGGGTTGTACTCTGTACCATGTCAGGTCCTAACCATTGTTGTTCTCCCACTTCATTCCAGCACACAGGAGATCTACAATTCCTGCCATAAAGTGCTTCAAATGGTGCCATTTTAATACTTGCCTGGTAACTGTTGTTATAGGCGAACTCAATCAAGGGTAAGTGTTCATTCCAATGACCCTTGAAATCTATAATGAAGGCTCTTAACATGTCTTCTACAATTTGATTTGTCCTCTCAGTTTGCCCATCAGTCTGCGGTGAAAGGCAGTACTAAAATTAAGCTTCGTACATAGGGCAGTTTGCAAACCTTTCCAAAAATGAGAGGTGAACCTTGGATCTTGATCTGAGATAATAGATGACGGAATACGTGCAACCGCAAAATCTCCTTAACATATAATGCAGCTAGCACCTCCATAGACCATGTACTCTTTATGGGTAAGAAGTGCGCAGATTTGGTCAACTGGTCAACGATGACCCATATGGCGTCAAGTCCACCACGAGTTCTGGGTAAACCCATGATAATGTCCATGCCAATGCTTTCCCACTTCCATTCTGGGATATCTAGTGGCCTGAGTACACCGGCAGGGCGCATATGTTTTGCCTTCACTTGTTGACATGTGAGGCAATGAGCTACATGCTCGGCTACCTCCCTCTTCATATTCGGCCACCAAAATGTTCTTTCATGTCATGATACATTTTGGTACCTCCTGGATGAATAGTGTACTTAGTTTGATAGCTTCATCCATTAGTTTCCTTTTTAGGGCTTCGTTGTTGGGACACAAGTTCTCCCTTGGAATACTAACCTTCCATCTTCAGTCATGGCAAAATCCGGTCTGTCCGCTAAGGTTTCCTTGACACGAACCCAGAATGGATCGTTGTCCTGCTGCATCTTGATTTCCTCCAGCAGATCGGATTGGATCTGAGATTGGCAATCAAAACTGATCATCCCTATGTTCAATATTTAAGTCTAGCCTCGCGAATTGTTCAGTAATTGCATCTCGCCAAGGACTAGACTTGAGATAGATGCATTGGTTTCTACTAAGAGCATCAGCCACGGCGTTCCCTTCCTGGATGGTATGGATGTTGAAATCGAAGTCTTTTAGATATTCTAACCATCTTTCTTGCCTCATGTTGAGTTCTTTCAGGAAGAATAGTACTTTAGACTTTTATGATCTGAATAGACAGTGAATTGCTCACCATAGAGATAGTGCCTCCAGATTTTTAATGCGAAGACCACGGCAGCCAACTCTAAGTCATGCACAGGGTAGTTGACTTCATGCGTCTTCAATTCCGTTGAGGAATAGGCGATGACCTCTCCTTTTGCATTAGTACACAGCCTAGCCCAATTCCTGAGGCATCAGTATAGACAGAGAAACTTCTCCCTCTACTGGTAGAACGGGTGCTGAGGTAAGGCAGTTTGAGAGTTTGGAAACTCTTCTCACACTCTTTACTCTACAGTAGGGATTCTCCTTTCGTGTCAGACGCGTGAGTGGTACGGCGATTTAGAGAGTCCTTGATGAACCGCCTATTAGTAGCAGCCAGTCCTAGAAGCTTCTTATCTCTGTGACGTTGGTTGGTCTCTCCCAGTTGAGTACAACTTCGACTTTGAAGGATCAACAGAGATGCCGTCCTTTGATATGACATGGCCCAAGAAAGACACTTCTTCGAGCCAGAACTCGCACTTGCTTAATTTGCATATAGTTTGTTGTCTCGTAAGACTTGCAGTGCGGTCCTCAAGTGTTCTTCATGATCTTCCTTGGTCTTTGAATATATGAGGATATCGTCGATGAAGACGACCAAAATTTGTCAAGGTATGGCCGATATATGTGTTCATGAGTGCATAAAGGCTGCAGGAGCATTGGTTAGACCAAAAGGCATAACAACAAATCGTAATGTCCATACCTGCTCCTGAAAGCTTTTGAAGATATCGTCATCCTGATCTCATTTGATGATAACCAGATCGAAGGTCGATCTTGGAGAAGTATTGGGCTCCAGATATCTGGTCGATAGTTCATCGACCTAGGCAATGTGTACTTGTTCTTGATGGGAATTGGTTGAGTTGACGATAGTCGATGCATAGTCTCATCGACCCATCCTTCTTCTGACGAATAGCACAGGTGCTCCCCAAGGGGGAGGTACTTGGTCTGATGAACCCCTTCTCTAGCAGCTCCATCAGTTGTGCCTTCAATTCCTCAGCTCGGCAGGTGACATTCGGTATGGTTGACGCGATACCGGTGCAGCTCCAGGAGTCAACTCAATGGCGAAGTTGACGTCACGTTCAGGGGAACTCCGGTAAGTCTTCAGGGAATACATCTGGGTAGTCCTGGACTATGTGGATGTCTTCTATTTTTGAACCCTTCTTTTCGACTATGACGGCCGCAAGGAAAGCAAAACATCCTTTCCTTATCATGTTATGGGTTTTAAGGCGGAGACTAGAGACATCCGCTTCTTATGTCTAATCCCAGTGAATGCTAATTTAGGAAAGTCACTAAACGTCACCCTTCCTTTCTTACAATCGACGCTTGCCCCATATGTGGACAACCAGTCGGCTCCCAATATGACATCATACCCTTCCATGGACATACATACCAGGTCGGCCTTTAGGTTATGGTCTCCGATCATTACATCGGCAGATGGAAAGTATTGGTTTAGTTTCTCCTTCTCCCCCAAGGGTGTTGTGACAGAGAATTCACAACCCATGGTTGTAGGTTTTGCAGTCAGGGTATCAGCAAAGTGTTGAGATATGAATGAATGAGTAGCTCCAGTATCAAATAACACAAATGCTGGCAAAGAAAGACTTGCAGGGTACCTTCTACCACGCCACCTCCTCGATGGTTCTTCATTGTGCAGGGCTGCAGCCTGCCCTGTTTCTTAGGCATAGCAGTGCGCTTCTCATTTCTTTCAGCATCGGGCACTCGGGTATGCGATGCTTGCGACTTCCGCAGCGCAGACACGCTCGCTTTTCTCCAGCACTCATCAGCAGTGTGACCAGGTTTGTCACAGTGTTTGCAGAGTGCTCTTTGTTGGAGTGTTGGGGATGAAGACCTTGGGTTTCCTTCCTGGCTGGATCCCTCAGTTGGGTGAAAGGACGCTTTTTGCCGTTGGTCGGCTTGGCAGATGCTGGTCCCGATGTCATTTCCTTCTTTACAAACTTCCCTTGATACGGTCGTGAAGTCCGTCGTCTTCTAGTAGCTAGGCCTTCTTAACCATCTCGGCATAAGTTTGTATGTCGAGAGGGGCGAGTTGAGTAATGTACTGAGGCTTAAAGCCATTTAGAAAGCGCTTAGCCTTCATTCTCTCAGTGTTGATCAGATGTTCAGCATATTTATAGTCTAGAAACTGGGCTTCGTATTCTGCTACTGTCAGGCTTTGCTTGTTAAGAGCAGCGAATTCAGCAGCTTTCTTTTCCTGTACTCGTTCAAAGAAGTACTTAGCATTATAAGCTTCCTAAATTCGGCCCCAGTAAATTGGCCGTTAACTTTTGTGGCTTCCACGACTCCCACCATGCGTGGGCATCCTTCTCCAGTTGGAATGTCGCTAATAGGAGTTTGTCTCGTCGCACATTGCATTACACGGAAGATCCTTTCCGTTTCCTTTAGCCAGTGCTCCTTCATCTGGATCCGTAGACCCACTGAACCTAGGTGGGTTCAGACCCCTGAAATTTCTATGCAGCTCTCCTGCACCTGGTTGGTTCCCTCCGCGGTTACCACCGCCTTGCTGGGTGGCTTGTAGTATGCACGAGTCAATTCCTGGAGGGACTGTTGCATGCCTCTCATCTGGGCACGTTCGCCAGTTGTGGCTGTTTAGTTCCTACAAAATAGTTTGATAGTTATAATGCTGATTGAAAGTTTAATTTGTGCGTGTGTGAGTTTATTTTAGCTGATTACCCATGGTTCTACCCACATCTCGCATAGGTAGGATTTAACTCTTAGTCGAGGCTGGTCAACCTAGATCACCCTATACTTAGAATAACCTAGGCTCTGATACCACAAAAACTGTCACGCCCCGACGCGGAATATCGGAGCGCGAGGTAGTTGCAAGGAAAGGGTATAGAGCGAAGTACTAGACATCAAACCATTGCACATTGAATATTACTAAAGCAAATCTTCTCATTTAATAATTTCAAATGTCTAGTTACAACCACTAATATCAGAGCCATTCTATAGGGCCCAATTACATTGCAATAAAGGAAATAACTAACTACAACTCTAAGATAACATAATGACTCGAGGGTACTCTGGCTTCACTCTTGGTCATTCCCTTCCTCGTGAGTGTATGTGTCATCCTCGGTCTCACCTGAGAACACAACATCAATAACGTAGGGCGAGCGATAACGCCAGTAGGACTTAAATCTCAGGCTCAAGCAGGCTTAAATAATTAACGCATTTAATGGCAGAGTATCTAAAGATAGCAGGTACAAGAGAGTCAAAATATAGCAAGACATAGCACAACAGGTGACAGGATAGCACAATAGCACGAGATCGAGTATAGTTTCCAAAATAGCACAAGTATCGAGTATAACCGAATAGCAAGATGGCCATAGCACAACTAGCACAAGTAAATAATAGCACGATGAGTATAGCACTTGTTTGTCGTTCTAGACATCGAGAGAGTATAGCACGTTTTGTGTTTTGATTGTCATATAGATAGTCGAGATAGATAGCACTTGAGTGTAATGCAAAACACTCTGATCATTTAACTCCCATGGGCACTAGCACTTTCGGGCGCACATCCCAGGACCAGATCGGGCCCTTATATATTGCCAGGATTGGTTATATGTATCTTTAGACAATCAGTCAATGGCCAATATAGAGTACCAAGAATAGTTAGAGCACTAGATGAATAGACGGGATAGTAGAGAGAACGTGAATAGACGAGCGAGTAGAGTACATAGATGGGCTAGTGGACGTTGCACGTAAGGCGACGGGTAAACAGGCGATAGTAACAGGCACAACACGCACACTTGGTGTTGGCAGTCAGGTGGAACTCACGACCCTACCATGGCCATGTTAAGCACAGGTCCAGAGGTCCGACGTGATTCAAGGTACGAGCGAACTTCTAATAGCCGTTTGGATCATATCGATCCCTAAGGTGTATGGGTGTTAGGGTACAACCGGCTCGTCGACCATGTGGGGAATCCATGATCAGAGGAGACTTACGGAGGCCTTGTGCAAGGGTTCACTAGTCCGGCGAAAGGAATATCCGACGGAGTGGTCACCACAAGCCAAGTAAAGGTGTATATAAAAACAGGGGCTCGACGTTCTAGAGGAATTCTAGAACAGTGGAGCGTCGATATCGGTATATAAACAAGCAAGAAACGAATACAAGTCCTTAAAATAGGGCAATTAATATACTTTATTGCAATAAAACCAACATTATGAGATATTTTATGCCAGATTTCAGCCATATATGGATGGTTCATGTGTGTGCATGTGTAAGACAATCATGGATAGAAAAGAAGTCGTGAATATGTATTTTAAAGCATTCAATATAGCTCCATTTTAGGTGTTCTTACAGCGTATGTGACTGTCAAAAAGGCGTGCGTATTGTAGAAAGTGAGAGCAATAAATGTTAGGGGTTTTCATGCAAAATCCTGTGAACGCGACGTACTCATGTAAGGGTCGCGACAGGGTCTTGATGGAACGCGATAGGGTCCTGTACGGGTCGCGACAGGGCTGCTAGAACAGAAGGCCAGAACGCGACGTAGGGTACTGTCGCGTTCAGAACGCGACAAGCAGAGGCGTCGCGACGGGCTTGAGAACGCGACCTATCAGGCCGTCATGTTCTTAAGTCCGTGGACTGAGTCTGACAGAGTTCTGCTCTGTCTTGGATTGCGGTCCAGGAATATCAGATTTTGATACAGGGTCGTTCAGAAAATTATAACTAATTGTATACACGATCAAAAATCATGAAACCAGTGGAAAATGAAACTAGACATGCGAGAGTACTTCCAGTAAATAGGAATTAGAGAGAGAGCATGGATTGAACATGGTTTGAGCATGAAAAATAACGAGTAACGCAGAACATGATACAGAGAGCAAGATTGATTTAATTCGAGCAACATGCTCTACAAAAATTAGGGCTTTCAGGGGCAAAAGATCCCTAACAACATGAAGTATCCACAGTAAAAATTTCGTAGCATGGGATCAAGTATAAATAGAGTTTAGAATTAAACATGATGTCTCGGGATTATCATGTTTGCAGATCTTCTAAAATCAAGAACAAAATATTGGCTCGATGAAAAAGAGGGAATCAAGAGGGCTTTTGTTCCTGGTGATTGGAACTACCTACAAACGAGTTTAATTTAATTTTGCTCGTGAAAATGCCTACCTTTGACTCGATTTATCTTCTAGGGCTTAGAACTCCAAGAACGAAGGAAGAAGCTTGATGGATCTTCCTCTCCTCGATTTCTCCTCCTCTTGGCCTCTTCTCCGTCCAAGAAACCCTTTGCACGAGCTAGGGCCGGCCATGAGGGTTTAAGAGGTGTATTTATATAATACATGTTCCTAATCCTACTACTACTCAATTCCTCTTAATTACGAGATTTCCTAACTCCACCTTTCCTCTCTTGCTTTCCAATCTCTATTGGGTTAGGATAGTATCTAAATTCGTGCTAGACTATATGGGGTAGGTTTATGAATCCAATTCCAACTTTTATTGCTTTAATAACCCCTTTCCAATTAAGATATAATTAAACTCTGAATTTAGGGTATTTTCTTATTATTCTCCCTTTGTAAATTCATATTTTTGACCTAATAAACTCTAGAGGATCCATTAAGCAAAGCCCATTACTCTTTTCCATTTAATGGGTTTTATTTAATGCTCTTTTCATTTAAATATCCATTTAGCTAGTTTTAATTCTTTATTTAAATTTTTATTTTTCGTAAAAATTCAGGTTGCTATAGAAGAGGAAAATGATGCGGCTGGACTGGAAGATGTTTGGAAGATGCTTCAGGATCTTTGGCTGTTTTGGAGCCACAGTTGTGCAGTATGTTCATGGCTCAGTTGACACTTAGATCTTCTGTTCATGATCGGGTTATTGCTTTGCAAAAGATGACCCTTTATTGCATGAGTTGGTTGGAAAGGCTGGCATTATTAGAAATGAAGATGGTGTGATTCGTTTGAATCATAGGATGTGTGTCCCTAATGAGCAGATCTGAGGAAGAGATTTTGGAGGAAGCACATAGATCGCAGTTCTCTATTCACCTAGGTAGTGGGAAGATGGTAAGGATCTGAAGCATTCTTCCTGTTGTCTGCATGAAGCGGGATGTTGCTGATGTTGTGGCGAAGTGTTTGATTTGTCAACAGTGAAGGCAGAATGTCAGCGACCTTCAAGTTTGATACAGAAGCTGGACATTCCTCAGTGGAAATGGGAGTGACCATGGATTTTGTGTCTGGATTGCCTAGATCGGCTAGAGGGAATGATTCCATTGGGTGATTGGGGATAGATTCTCGAAGAGTGCTCATTTCCTTGCTATGAAGAAGAAGCAGTCCATTGAGAGCTTGGCCAGTTGTATATTGATGGCATTGTAAAGCTGAAGGGATTCCAAAGTCGATTATCTCAGATCATCATCCGAGGTTTACTTCTAGATTTTGGCAGAGCTTGTAGCAGGCTTTTGGCAGTCAGTTGAAGTTGAGTTCGGCATTTCATCCACAAACAGATGGACAGTCCGAGAGGACTATTTAGACATTGGAGGATATGCTCAGGGCTTGTGTTCTGGAATGGAAAGGAGATTGGGAGCGCCACCTAGCTTTTGTGGAATTTGCATATAATAATAGTTTCCATTCGAGCATAGGTATGGCACCTTTTGAGGCTTTGTACGGGATACCTTGTAGATCCCTTTTGTGTTGGGAAGAAGCAGGAGATTGGCTTCTAGTTACACCAGAAGTGGTGCAGGAAACCTCAACAAAGATCCAGTTGATTGTGCAGAGATTAAAGGTAGCTCAAGATCGCCAGAAGAGTTATGTGGATGCGAGAAGGAAAGACTTGGCTTTTGAGGTAGAAGACCATGTTTTTCTCAAAGTATCGCCAACTAGGGGTGTAGTGAGATTTGGAAAGAGAGGCAAGCTGAACCTGAGATTTATTGGTCCCTTTGAGATTTTGAAGAAGATAGGGAACGTGGCATACCAGCTAGCTTTGCTACCATCTTTGGCAGCAGTGCACCCAGTTTTCCATGTATCCATGTTGAGGAGATATGTTAGAGATCTGGCTCATGTGATTAGTTATGAGCCAGTGCAGTTTCAGCCAGATTTATCCCATGCGGAGCAACCTGTGGAGATTCTGGATCGAAAGGTGCAAGGATTGAGATCGAAGTCTATCCTCTTTGTGAAAGTCTTATAAAGGAATTTCTCGCGTGAAGAAGCGACGTGGGAGCTTGAAGAAAGAATGAAGAAGCTTTATCCGTCCTTGTTGGTGAGTGTTCTAACTCAATCTTTGAGGACAAAGATTATTTAAGGGGGAGAGGATGTAGTGCCCTAGAATTTTCTTGAAATTTATATTGCAATTGTATGTTTATTTCTGCAAGCATTTGTGTACTATTTTGTGCTGATCTTGGCGTCAACATCTGCTGGCGTTGACATCTCTTAGCGACATGATCGTGTGCGCGTTTATTTCTTGTAACGACAGCATATGTGTCATTTATTTTTTTAAAATATTTAATTCTTCGGGCAAGAATGTAGACGACACAATCGATGGACGTTTACATTGTGACAACGGAGCTTAGGTTGACGTTAACCTTACTTGCCTATTTTTGTTGTTACCGTTTCGGGCGAGAATAAATCGGCCCGTTTCCATGCATTTATTTGGGAGATCTGGTGCGTTTAGGATCCTAGAGCTAGGATTAAGTCTTGGCTAGGCGTGGGAATTCTTTTTAAGGCTCGGTTCTGGCAATTGAGAGGACTTTCGCACTGGTTTGGGAAGAGGGAAAAGAGGGCGAGAGAAGGGAGGAGCAGAGCTCGTGCATGTGACTGAAGGTTCTGGACCAAGGAGGATCGTCCAACTTCGTGATCAGGATCTCTCCAAGCAGAGGAACTGCGTTGGAGGCAGTTTTGGAGCGATAACAACGGAAGAGAGGACTGCCTTACTGCCAAGGTGGGCTTCATTTGCCGTTCAGTTTCTTTAAACTTCACCATCGATCGTCGTCTATTTCATGTAAACGACAAGTATTTTTCGATTTCTACTATATGTTAGCGGCGCTTGTGCCGCCGTCTACTGATCCTTAACGACATGATATGTGGACGTCTACTTCAGTAACGCCACATATGTTGCCGTTAAGTTTATCGTACAAAGGATTTCAAAATTTTGATTTTTATTCGCTTATCTATGATTCATGCTTGTTGGGATTCCGACCAGGTGGCGTTTGGAATGTTTCATGCTGTTGTATGTGAACAGGTCATGCAATAGTGTGCAGATTTTAATTAGTGTATTCTTTGAATTAACATGTTGATGTAGTAAAAGTTAACGAAATAAATGCCTGCATGATTCATGTTAAATTTTAAAGTTAGAGATTGTACCATTGAAAATTTGTATTTTAGATCCATTGGCTTGAACCTTTTTTATGAATTTGCATGATGTTATCACTATTTTATCATGTTAAATAGTTTAGATTTATGATGATATTTATGAAAAAATGTTTATGGAGCTCAGAAAAATGTGAAAATTTGCGTTTGCGTGGTATAATCTGATTCTGATTTACTGTCAAAGTTTCAGGATTTTTAGATTTCTGTGCATACTGTTATGAATTTCTGATTTGTAAATTGCCTATAGAAACTAGGTAAACATGAAAATATGTGCATGAATGAATGTGATATAATTAGTACCATGATAGGGTCTATTATATAGTAAAGTTGAAATTCAGAACTGAAAGAGACATGTTATATATTATTGCATTGACATATGATAGAATTGCATGAAAATGTAGATTATATGATTGCATACATGTTAATGCATATTTTGAAATGAAATGGCCAATAAAGACATTGCTATAATAGAGATTTCCTACAAGGAACTACACCATGGATGCCCCTATGGTAATGGTTCACCTATATGAAAATGACATACTGAATCCGTGGGCAACAGATTGAAATTCTGGAAGTAGACAAGTTCTACTGGTTAAGGTGGGAAGGGCTTTCCCAGTTTTTGCGCAAATATCATGACTTCATCACTGCTTTGCCTCGGTGATAAGTGAATGCTATATGACTACATGATCTCTATTAATAGTGCAGGCTATGTCTTGGCAACTAAATGATAAATGACTACATGAGTACATGCTACATGTCTACATGATAAATGTCTACATGTTACATGCTACATGATCCACATGTCATTTGTTTTACATGCTACATGAATTACATGACACTTGTTATATGTAATAATTGCCACATGTATAAATGATTACTTGCTACATGTTAACTAATTACATTTTGCATAATGTAGGCTTGTCACAACAACCTGGTTATCGTGGCACGTTGCCCCGGCGTGACCTGCTTGTCGCGGTTGCCCTTCTTGTCGTGATGATATCGCGATGGGTGAGGAGGGTGCGACACGACCTGGCACACCTCGGTTGTATCCGTGGCCTCGTTTGGCGTGTCGACGTGTTCCCCAGGACAGGGTTTCCCTTATGACCTTCTGGTTGGAACGCGGCAGGTTGCCTCCCTACATTCAGTGACTGAAGGTGACACCTTCGTAGCTGTGTCCTAGCGGCAGTGCTAGGAGGCGCGCGTCTGTCTAATAATCGATTGTCTGACTGCCAATCAATTATTAGCAGATCGTTGGTTTTTGTTCTGTCTGGTGGTGTTCCGGTTTCTCGGGCCATGCCGTGTGTGCCGGCGTTGGCCAACGGCCCTTCTGGGGGTTTCTGGAAGGGGTGCCGTGCATGCCTGTGCCTGCTGGGCTTATCTTGGTTACAAGCCAGCTTTGCTGTTTCTGTGGTGGTTGCCACGCCAGTTCTCTTTCACCCAGTGCTCGGCACTTGAGGGCTTGTTCGCTGATACAGGTTGTTACCGTTTCCTGGGACCCCTAGCCCCGCGCGCCTGTGTCAAAGGTTGTTGCTCTAGGCGGCAGGCGTGCTCAAGTCTCGGACTTGGAGCAGAAGGGGAAAACGATGGGGGCAGTGGTGTGAGCCATTTGTAGAGCTCTCTTAGTTGGTCTGGGTCTCCAAGATGGTTTAGGTGCTCATCCAGCGCGGACCAGCTAGTCTGTCTCACTGCCTCGCTCTGCGTTGGTTCCAAAGCCGCATTAGGAGGTCAGGCGTGGGGCCGCAGTTCGACCGAATTGCGGTGTTTGTGGTTGTGTTCTTTGCTGTGACTCACTAGCCTCACTCTACCTAGGGAGGTTGTAGGCAAGAGTCAGTGGCTGGCAAGCAGGAGGGGTAGACTGTGTGTCCCTCTCTTAGCTGCCTGTGGCGGTGGCTTGTGTGCTCTTGCGTGATGGTGTTTCTCACGCTATTTTCGACTTTGGGTTTCTCATCGCCCTAGCCTACACGGTGGTTGTAGCCTAGTCGTGTCTAGTTCCATGGGGTTTTGTTGGTTTGGCCTCGTAGGCCGTGTTTAGTGGTTTCCGCTCTGTGGGTTCTCTCGAGGTGTCGAGTGCTGACAGCCGACTGCTGTTTCGGTAACTCGTTCCTTGGTGCCGTCTGTGGTGGCACCGGAGTGTGTAGTTCCCTAACCTCGTGGAGTTCCCGAGGTGCAGGGTGGTTCTATTTATGGACCCTCGATCTTGTGGAGGTCTGAGGTGGCTGTGCCTGTGGTGAGACGTTCATTCTCACTTGGTTGCTTGGTGTCTCTCGGGGTGACACCTGGTTGTTCCTTCACGACCTCGTGGAGGTTCGGGATGTTGGTGCTTGTTCGTGAGACTCTGGTCTCACGTGGTTGCTCCGGTGTTCCTTGAGCTCCTTTGTCTCGGCGGGTGTGTGCCGAGGTGTTGCTTCCATATGTGTTGACTCCGCTGGTTTTGCGGGAGTCGTGTTTGGCCTAACCCGGGCTGTGGTCGAGGCATTTCTCTGTTTCTGCTGCTTTGTAGTACTCTGTGGTAGGCATTTCTCGCTTTACTGCTTTCTAGAGTAGTTTTGCTTCCACTTTTGTTGGAGTTTTTGCTGATCTAGCTGGTAAGGGACTGGTTATCCCTACTGAGCCTTGTTCACGAGGCTCACCCCCTACTCTCTTCAGGTAGGGACTCGCTATTGCAGGAGTTCGTTGCCGGACGGTCGTGGTGGCAACTTGTTCACCGTGCGTTGCCAGTAGTGTGAGTTGTGAGCTTGAGCGCTTGTATCGTGAGTTAAGAGTGTCCTTTTTGCAAGTCCTCAGGATATACCCCTTAAGGACTGCACCTTTCTTTCTGTACCTGCACTTTTATTTGGGACATGTTGTACATAATTTCTTTATTGATGTATGAACTTTCTTGTTATAGTTATTTGAATTCATTGCTTATCTCACTAGACTAAATTCTAACTCTTCCGGGTCTTCGGATCTGTGGGTGGCGGCGCGACCTTTAGGGGTCCCTGGCGGGGGTCCGAGAGGTTGGGTCGTTACAGATCTACACCTCCTTTCCAGCGGCAGGATAGGAAGAAGGTGGCGTACCAGTCACCGCAGCGTCCTGTGGTAGCTAGCAGTCAGCAGGTAGGTTCCCAGCGGTCCTTAGTAGTAGGCCTAATGGCAAGAAGGAGTGCCCTCATTGTGGAAGGGCACATAGTGGTACCAAGTGCTAGAAGTTGGCAGGAAAGTGTCTCAAGTGCGGGAGCAGCGAGCATCAGATCCGGGACTGCCCTAGACTTCAGCAGGGAGCCCAATGTGGAGCGCTAGCCCCAGCAGTGACAGCAGCAGCAACGTCAGCTATAGGAAGACTAGGATGGCCTTGAGCCCAAGCTCGAGTGTTTTCCATAGCACGAGAGGATGCCGAGCATGCGAATAATGTCACCGAAGGTACGGTTCTTTTCATGGGTGACCACGCTCGGGTTTTGTTTGATACAGGTGCCACTCACTCGTTCATTTCCGAGCGATTTGCTGGGCAGTTAGTTTTAGAGTCAGGATTAGAGGCTGAGGAGTTAGAGGTCCCCTTATCTGTGCACACACCTGCAGGAACGGTATCGACTAGGAAGTGTATTCTGTCGTTACCTATGTGCATTGAGGATCGAGTCTTAGATGGGTGTTTCTTCTTGCTAAAGATGAAGGACTATGATGCTATTCTAGGTCTGGATTGGCTAGACGAGCACTATGCTTTAGTTGATTGTCGTGGGAAGAAGATCACTTTCCGTATTCCTGGTGAGGATGAGTTTTCACATTCCTTGCCAAGGAACTGAGTGGGAAGGTTTGTTATCTCCGCTATGAAGGCGATGAGGATGGTTAACAAGGGTTGTGACTCTTTTCTTGCCAGCGTGGTATTAGTACTGAAGGCTGACCAGTCACTTACTCTTGCGGACATTGATGTAGTGCAGGAGTTTCCAGACGTTTTTCCCGATGATTTATCTGGATTGCCATCGGTTAGGAGATAGAGTCTACTATAGAGTTGCTTCCAGGCACCTCTCCTATCTCAAAGGCTCCATATCGGACGGCACATGCGGAGTTAGCTAAGTTAAGGAAGCAGTTGCAGGATTTGCTAGACAAGGGATTTATTCACCCTAGTGTATCTCCTTGGGGCGCACCTGTTTTATTTGTAAAGAAGATGGATGGGTCACTTAGGTTATGCATTGATTATAGGAAGCTCAACCAAGTGACTGTAAAGAACAGGTATCCCTTACCGCAGATCGATGATCTATTTGACCAGTTATCATGCATCGGTCTTTTCCAAGATTGATCTGCGGTCTGGATATCATCAGTTGAGGATTAGGAGTGAGGATGTGTCCAAGACGGCCTTTAGGACCCGTTATGGACATTATGAGTTTTTAATTCTTCCATTTGGTCTGACCAACGCCCCTGCAGCATTGATGGATCTCATGAACAAGGTGTTTATACCTTATCTAGATAGTTTTGTCATAGTGTTTATCGATGATGTGTTGGTCTATTCTCCGGATGAGGCCACACACCGTCAGCATTTGAGGGTAGTGCTTGAAGTTCTTCGAGAGCACAAGCTATATGCTAAATTCAGCAAGTGCGATTTCTGGATGTGTGAGGTTCATTTCCTTGGGCATGTTATCTCCGGTGCTGGTGTAGCAGTTGATCCAGCGAAGGTCCAGGCTGTGTTACATTGGGAGATTCCCAGAACCCATCAGAGATTTGTAATTTCCTTGGTTTAGTAGGCTATTATCGGCGATTTATTGAAGGATTTGCATCTATCGCCGCACCTTTGAGTAAGCTAACTAGGAAGGGTGTGAAGTTTGTTTGGTCAGAGGAGTGTGAGAGTAGCTTTCAGTTGTTGAAGGCTAAGCTTACTTCTGCACCATATTGGTTTTACCGAGTGGTGAAGAAGGTTTTGCCATTTACTCGGATGCATCCCGGATTGGTTTAGGCTGTGTGTTGATGCAGCAGGAAGGTAGTGGCGTATGCTTCTCATCAATTGAAGGAGCATGAGCGTAACTATCAAACTCATGATTTGGAGCTTGCAGTGGTTCATGCACTAAAGATCTGGAGACATTATCTTTATGGTGTCAGATTTGAGGTGTTCACTGACCATAAGAGCTTGAGGTATCTCTTCTCGCAAAAGGAATTAAACCCAGCAGAGAAGATGGATTGAGTTCCTCAAGGACTACGACTTCGATCTTCAGTATCATCTCGAAAAGGTGAATGTCGTAGTAGATGCTCTTAGCCGGAAGAGGTCTTTACTGCAGTAGGATTGGAAGATGTTGGAGGATGCTGCGTGTGCGATGACTGAGATAGAGCCATTTATGTCATGCTTTTGTAGCTCAGTTGTCCATTCGGTCCACTGTTTTGGATAAGGTGATCGTGCAGCAAAAGGCCGACCCTAGACTCTAGGAGTTAGTGGGCAAGACAGGCATTGCTCGTGATGAGGATGGTGTGATTAGGTTCCATCACTGAGTCTGTGTTCCCGATATTGTAGATGTCCGTGAGCATATTCTTGTAGAAGCTCATAGGTCTAGATTCTCTATTCATCCAAGTAACACTAAGATGTATCAGGATTTGAAGAGATCATTTTGGTGGTCTGGCATGAAGAAGGATGTAGCAGATTTTGTATCTAGGTGTTTAGTATTCTAGCAAGTGAAGGCCGAGCAGTAGTGACCATCTGGTCTTATGCAAAAGATGGAAATCCTAGTATGGAAGTGGGAGGCTATTACTATGGACTTTGTAACGGGTTTACCCAGATCAAGAAGGGGCAATGACTTGATTTTAGTAGTTGTAGATAGATTCTCTAAGACTACGCATTTCTTGCCTATGAAGAAGAAACAGTCGGTTGAGAGTTTAGCTAGGTTGTATGTTAGTAGCATTATTAGATTGCATGATGTGCCGAAGTCCATCATTTCGGATCGAGATCTGAGATTTACTTCGAGGTTGTGGACGGGTCTTCAGGATGCATTAGGTTCTGAGTTGAAGCTTAGTTCGACGTTCCATCCCCAGACAGATGGACAGTTTGAGAGGACTATCCAGACGCTCGAGGATATGTTGAGAGCGTGTGTGTTGGATTGGAAGGATGATTGGGAGCGTCATTTACCTCTTGTGGAGTTCGTATATAACAACAGTTTTCATGCGAGTATTGGTATGGCTCCATTTGAGGCGTTGTATGGAAGGCCTAGTAGATCTCCTTTATGTTGGGAGGAGACCGGTGATAGGCAGTTGATTGGTCCGGAGTTAGTGCAAGAGACTTCGGATAAGATTCAGCTTATCAGGAAGAGGCTTATTGTGGCGCAGGATAGGCAGAAGAGTTATGCCGACAACAGAAGGAAGGATTTGGAGTTTGAGGTTGGCGAGCATGTCTTTTTGAAGATTTTGCCTACTCGAGGTGTTGTCAGATTTGGCAGCATAACAAATTAAGTCCCAGATTTATTGGCCCGTATGAGATTCTCAGACGTTTAGGTAGCGTGGCATATGAGCTAGCTTTACCTCCATCGTTAGCTAGTGTTCATCCTGTTTTCCACGTATCTATGCTCAGGAGATATGTCCGAGATCCATCTCATGTTATTAGTCACGAACCAGTAGAAATCTAGCCAGATTTGTCATATGTTGAACAACCAGTAGCTATTCTTGACCGGAAGGTTTAGCATCTCCGAAACAAGAGTATTGCGTCCGTGAAGGTGCTATGGTGGAACTTCTCGCGAGAGGAGGCTACTTGGGAGCTTGAGGATGCTATGATGAAGAAGTATCTCCAATTGTTTGAGTAGCATCGGTCTAACTTCGAGGACGAAGTTTCTTTAAGGGGGGAGAGGGTGTGAGGCCCTTAAATTTTGCCCTCTTAATTAAATGTTTGGTTGTGTAATGTTTAGATGCTTATGAGTACAGTTATGTGTATATATATATATGTGTATTTCTATACATATTATAATTAATAAAGTTGTACATATACATATGCTTGTTTAATTATGTACATATGGTGTTTTATGTAATACAGTGTACATTATATGTATGTATGTGCATAGTGTAAGCTTAGTGTTCTACATTTTTGTGCTCTGGCCGAAGGACCATTTAACGTCAACATGCGTGGACGTTAGGGGTTGGGTCGACGTCTAGATCGATGGACACCAACTCCAAGTTGGCGGCAACCTAAGTTGACGTCTATTTCCCAAAACGTGTGTGATCTCAGATCTGGAAACGACTGTGTTTCCTCCGGCTCCTGTTAAGGAAACCTCAGCCCAACGGTGGGATACCCTATCTACGAATACCACAAAACCCCTTGGCTTATAAAAACACCCTTTTGCGGTCAGATTGGGTCTTTTTGGCTCTTGTCAAAACCCTAGACTTCTTGTGCGAAACTAAGACTTTGGAGTCTTTGATCGTCGACCTGGTGTGTTTCCTGGCGATCTTCTCGACCGGGAGACTCTTTAAACATCTGTGGATCTTCCCCGATGCCGGTGTGCATCAGTACCATCAACAGAACCGGTTCGAGAGGGGATTTGAGCACTTCTTGGCTTGGCCGAGGAGGGCTTCTTCGGCTTGATTCGTCGGTTGTGGAACTTCAATAAGGCAAGTAACCCTTGAATCTCATCCGTACCCATGTCTAGTAGGTCCCAGGTATTTTTACAGATTTTTCCTCGTGTCTTGGAACCCCCATTCACCATGATTTTTATGTGCTCAGTCTATGTTTTGCTGACAGGAACTTAACGCAACATCTAGTGCCGTTAAGATCTAGGGTCAACGGCCACATGTTGTGTCGTTAACCCATGTTGGCAGCAACATCAGTGCCGCTGAGTTCTTCAGATTTCTACAGAAAACATGTTTGATCTTTGAGATTTACTTTCCGAACTTCTGAGTATAATTACAAGTTGTAGATTTTATACGTGACTCAGTACATGCAATAGGTCACATCGTGAGGCTGGGACAAATTTCTGTGTATAGGTTTAATTATGTAAATTTTTGTAAATAGACTATGATCATGAAATAATGCTGAAAATTCTAGAATAAATAGATTTCTGGCACATTAGGGTTTCATAATATTTCCATGTATTCTTAATGACTGTTAGCAGGTTCTGAAACTGTTATACATGACTGTCCTACTCTGTGCCATGTGTAGATGAATTTAGTGGTAAATGTGACTGAATTATGTTTAATTATCATAATTAGTGTATAGTTCTGAAAAATCGTAGAAATTATGCATATGATGTGTTATTTGTTTTCAACTTGTGATAAAATTTCATCTTGTTTGTGTGACAGTTAGTGTGGCTATTAATTTAACAATGAATACTTGTCAAGTTGAACATTTTAATTTAATTCTTGTATAATGCCATGGTTTCAGCATGATTCAGACTGTGGTATGAGTTATCAGTACTTTGACCAGGGGCATCATGTTAGAAAAGAACTGAACCATGTGTGTGTGTTTAAGTGCATGAGTATGAAATGAGTAGTCTATGTGAACCATGTAAGTAAAGAGGTAATTTAAGTGAAATGTGTTTAAAAATGTGTCGTGTGTGACACTACTGCCATAGAGGGCTGTGGAACTGTACCGTAGTAAAGTCCATACGGGAAGGTTCATTGTGTGTGGAAATTCTATAGGCAATTAAGATGAAATTCTGGAGGTGGACAAGTACCACTGGTTAGGGTGGAGAGTGCTTCTCCCAGTTCTACGTAGTTAACTAAGATCTATCACTATTTTGCCTAGGTGATAGGTATGTGAATGTGTATATGTGTGTCCTTCTAGTGGTGGTTTGGACTATGTGTCACGACAACTAAGTGTAAAATGTGAAATGTGAAAGTTGTGCAAATGTGAAATTGTTAAGTAAATGTGTTAGCATGTGAATAAGGGTAAATCCATATGAATATGTTTAATTCATGTTAAAACAGCAAGCAAAAGGTATGTGTATTGATGTTGAATGTATGTGAAAAATGTATAGAATCCATGATAGGTATGTTATTTATGTTGTGCAAATTCATGCTTAAATTATGTGTAGTTACTTAATGATTTGAATGAGATTTAGATTTTGAAAGCATGTTGAATAAAAGGTGTAAGATGCATGTCATAAGATTTCATGTTTAGTTGTTTATTTGATATGGAACATGAACCATGTACTTCTATTGTATGGATCTCAATGTATAGTAAAATTAAATTGTTTAAAGCATGCAATATGTATTTCTCCTTAGTAAAAAGGGTAGCCTGTGTAAAAGATATGTGTATAGTTGTGTTCATGGTTTGCTTGCTGGGTCTATTTAGACTCATTCTTGCTTCGGCGTACAGGTGCATGTGTCTCCACATTTTCTGAGGAGATTGTTAGGAGCGACTCCGAGCGCGAGGAGTAGCTTGTGTTGTGGAGACTTTGACAATGTACTTTTATTTTCATAAGTATGTAATGAATAAGTGATGTATCTCATTTAGACAATGCAAATTTTATTTAAAATTTCAATTATGTGGACTTTAGTTTTTCTTTAAATGCTATATGGAATGTGGATATTTAATGATGATGATGGAATGAGAATAAACTTCTTATTATTCTGTTGTATTTGTGTGTATTTGTGTACATCTCAGCTTAGTGTTTAGTGTTGGGTCAATGTCCCATTGTGACGATGTTCGTTATACCAACGTGGATTGGTATAATCGTACCGGCATAAGGAGGGTCGTTACATTCCTATTTTCAGAGTTCCTGCTACTCTGGCTAGTGAGGGACTGGTAATCCCTACTGGGCCTTGTTCGCGAGGCTCACCCCCCCTACTCTCTTCAGCTAGGGGGCTGATCGTCGCAAGAGCTCGGAGTCGGACGGGTTTGCGAAGGCGGCTGTGGTGCCGTGTGCTGTTAGCAGCAGTGAGAGCAAGTGTTGTGAGATCTTGTACCTAAGTGAGTAGAGAGTTGTGCTTTGCAAGTTCTCATGGTATGCCCCTTAAGGACTGCACATTCTTCTTGTACTTGTGCTTTTACTTGGGACATGTTGTACAGACTTTTATATATTGTATATCTTGTTATAGTTATTTAAATTCAGTACATATCTCACTAGACTATTTCTTCTAACCCTTCTGGATCTTCGAATCCGTGGGTGGCGATGTGAACTTTAGGATCCCTGGCGGGGGTCCGGGAGGTTGGGTCATTACAGTCTTAGAAATATTATGTTACAAAATAACTTTAGAAACACTAAGCAAAATAGTTAGAGTTAATGAACAGCGGATAAGGAGATAAAAGCGATCACATGAACAATAGAAATTTTATCTTGGTTCAGATCTCCTATCACAAGGAGTCCTACGTCCTGTTCCCAAGCAACAACTTGGGATTCCACTAACCAAGGGTACAGTCCCCCTCAAGAACACTTACACATCTAGAACTGGCTGGCCTTCTCTTCAATCCACGAAGAGGCAATACACCACTTGTTACAACAGGTCTTCCTTTCTACACAAAGGGTACTACCCACCTACTACACAGCAGGTCTTCTCTTCACTTACGAAGAGAAGCACTCAAAGAAGAGTAAAGAGGTGATTGCTCTAGACCAAGCTAATAGCAACAATACAATGCTTGATCTGAGGCAAAATATGAGAGACAAGAGGAATTACACCAAGAAAAAATTCTCTCAGATCTTAAACAAGCTCTCACACTCTAGAAGGATGGAAGAACAATGCTTTTTGGAGAGCTAAGAGCAAGAGGCTTGATCTCAATGAAGTCGCGAGCTCTTGTGTTTTTCAAATCTAAAGAGGATTGTCTTCATTGCGTCAACATACTTCTGTTTATCTTCTCTTGAAGAAGTATCCGTTGAAGTGTTTGTTGTCTCTCATCTTGAAATGTGTCTCCTGACAGTTGTAATAGGTCCAACATAAGAAACCGAGAGAACCTGGAGATAATAAATGCTTGGATAGAGACATAGTGAGACAGAGAGAGAGAGAGAGAGAGATCTATGAATATCTTCTTTGCTCATCTCAACATGGCATATCCAATGATATAAACGTATGTGACTACCGAAAACCTACAAATAATAAATGCTGAGAGACAGACATCTCAATTGTTTCTAAACTGTCAGTCAAAGTCACTGGCCTTGCTGCAAGAAGATATACCAAAACAGAAATGTCATTCTGTCATCATTTAAAGTTCTAGTTGATATGTTATGGTAGTGGTAAACAATAAATGATGACATGCAAAGAAACTGTACCCATGATATACAATAAATGCCTGAGTGCAAAAGATATGCAACAATTTGCAGGAAAATTTGAAGCGTACAACATTTCAAATTATATTGAAAGGAACTGTAAGATAAAATATGATTAAGACTATTTTATCAAGTTTAATGAAACTTTATCATAATCAATATAATAATTGTAAAGGTGATTATCAAAGTAATGCAGTCGATGTCCAAACATAATTGATGTTTAAATAGAATCGATGCTTAGAGATAGTCGATGTTCAAAGGGTAATTGATGTGAACATAATCGATGTTCAAAGATAATCGATGTTTAGAGACAGTCGATGTTCAAAGATAGTCGATGTCCAAAGGATAATTGATGTTGAACCGTAATTGATGTGACCATAGTTGATGTTTAAGTGAAATCGATGTGAGCATAATCGATGTTGAAACATAATCAATGTTTAAGTGAAATTAATGTTGAAACATAATCGATGTTTAAGTGAAATCGATGTTGAAACATAATCGATGTTTAAGTGAAATGATGTGGGCATAATTGATGTTGAAGCCTAATCGATGTTTAAGTGAAATCGATGTGAGAGTAATCGATGTTGAAGTCTAATCGATATTTAAGTGAAATCGATGTGAGAGTAATCGATGTTGAAGTGTAATCGATATTTAAGTGAAGTGTAATCGATGTGATATTAAGGCAATAGTCGATGTGAACTTAAAATAGTAATTAATGTAGACTTAGAAAAATCATATGCAATAATCTTCTAATTTAAATGAGTGTATCCAACTTAAAGAATTTATTTCATTTAATACATGTTGACAAACTCCTGATAAATATGTTAGTCAAGTATTTCTTATGGTTTTGTTTATCGCCAAAATATATAAGTGGAGATAAATTGTTCATCAGAAAATGCATTCAATTCAGAAATTTTGCTTTCAAAAAAATTCGATTTTTCATGAGCAACAGTCAAATCCATTTTCAAATTCTCATTTTCAATTTTCAGACCATAAATGATTTCTTCAAATTTTTCACATTAACATTCAAAGTTTTATCATACATAGTAATTTCAATCTTCCTTTTCAAGTGAATGTTTTCTTCATTCAATCTTTTGAATTTCTTCATTAATCTTGTGATCATGAGCTATGTTGGAAATTTTTTTGTTTAATTGATCATTGTCAATTTTAAATTTCTCATTGAGACCAATCAATTTTTCATTCTCTGGATGGGTCTTTGCGAACGTTGCATGTATCTTACTCCTGAAACCACGTAGGTGCGGAGCATGTGGTTTATTCGGTCATCTTCATGGCCAATGCCAATCCACTCTTCAGAAGAACTCAGCAACTCATGCACAACAAACTTACAGGAAGAAGATTATTTCAGAAGTTAACAATTCTAGTGGATTGTTATCCGATGTGGATTCTTTGCAGCAACTAAATACGCAAGGGGCGATTTCTGGAAACAATCGATACACTATCCTTGCAAACATGGATGGGGAAGCTACAAAGGAGGATGGTGAGATCGTCCATAGGAAAGAAGATGTCAGCTCTTCGATTTCAGAAAAGGGACAGGCTAAAAGGAAGGAAACTATCCAAGGAAAAATAAAGGAATGGCAGCAAACTTAGAGATTCAAATCGGAAGGAAAGAAATTTCTTTACAAGGAAGTGGCAACTCGCAGCAAGGCAAGGATCAAGAGAGGGGGAAGGGATCGGCAGCCAGCTTGGAGATTGAGCTTGGAGGGCAAGAATCCTCATTACAAGGGAATGGCAATGCACAACATGGTAGGGAGGTAATCTTACCCATCCCATGCATCCGCTCCCTGGTTGTGGAAACTAGGAACATGCCGATTGAGGAAGTTTTAAGAGGAGATAAAGAAAGCAATAATGCTAGCAATGCCGGGGAGATTGAATCGGCCAAGACTCCAGAATCTTTGGGAGAGAATCATAGGAAATTCACTACATTGCATGCGGTGGATGAAATGGATAGGAAAAAGAAAGTGAGCAATGGGGTGCAACTGCATGGAAATACTGCTAAATTGAAACTGAAGAGTGGTACGCCATTGTATCCTAGCCGGTCTTAACCATTCGTTTATCATGAAGATAATAAGTTGGAATGTACGTGGTATCAATAAAGATGCAAAGCGCAGGGAGTTGCGTAACATTATCATGAGTAAGCAGTGTGATATGGTGATTCTTCTGGAAACTAAAATTAAGGATGCAAATGTTGCTATTTACAAATCTCAAATTTGGTCGGAAGCTGTGTTAACTCACAATAGTAATTGTACAAATGGGCGAATATGGGTGCTCTGGAATCCAACTATCTTTTCTGTTCAGATAATTGATACTTCCAACCAGCTTATTCATATGCGTGGAACCCATTTGTCGTCCAAGATGGACTTCCACATGTCCGCAATTTATGCTTCAAATATTCAGCAAGATCGTCAATCTTTATGGGAGTCTATTGTTAAGCATTTAGCTACTATTGGTAATTCACCGTAGATCACTATGGGGGACTTCAACTGTATCCGTTATGCTTCTGAGAAAGTGGGTGGTAATTCTATTCCAGATCAAATTTTAAATTCCTTTAACAGCATGATAAGGGGGGCAAATCTGATGGATCTGAAATCCTTGGTCAATACCTTGTCTTGGAATAATTGTTCTACTGGGGAAAGAAGAATTACTGCTAGGCTTGATCGCTGCCTCATTAACATCAATGGTTATCATTCTTCCCTGAAGGTTTTGTGGACTATGGCTCCAGCTACTTCTCTGATCATTCCATGCTCATTGTTCAAACCACCACGTGGTTACCATGACCAAAAACCCGTTCAAATCTTCAATCTTTGGGTTGAGCATCCGAGGTTCAAGGATATTGTTAGGACATGATTTCCAAGGATCTCCCACTTACATTCTGTGTAAGAAGTTGAAGGAAGTGAAAAGCTCTGTGCAAATGGAACAAAGATGAATTTGGGGATGTCCATGACAACATTAAAAAGTGGAGGGACATGCTTTCCACGTTCAATTGAATCGGAATCAGAATCCTACAGGCCAGCATAGTACTGATGAAGAGAATAGAATCAAACATGAATATCTTAAAGCTCTTGATATGGAGGAATCTCTCTACAAGCAGAAATCTAGGCAAAATTGGCTTCATCTGGGTGATAGTAATACGAAGTTTTTCCATGCTTCCTTCAAAGCTAGAAGATCGGTCAATACTATTAACAGGTCTACTAACTCTGAGGGCCATATTATTGAGGATATTGACAAGGTTAGGCAGCATTATGTTAATTTCTTTTCTACTCTTCTGAATCAAATTCCCAGCCTTGGAACTAGGTGAGTATTAAGCCGAGGAATTTTTTTTTTTTTCGGTAAGTCTAAGCCGAGGCATTATCTTGAGGATCCAGATATTGAGCTCCTTCAACAAGATACTTCTGAAGAGGAAATTACTAAGGTTGTTAGCAGACTCCTTTGATCAGTATAGACCTATATCTCTTTGTAATTTTGTTTACAAGATTATCTCTAAAATCCTAGAAAGTCGGTTGCAGACTGTCCTTCCTAAGCTCATTAGTCCAAATCAAACTTCTTTCATAAAAGGGAGATCTATTCATGACAATATATTGTTAACCAATGATATTGTTCGTGACATGCACTCTAAGACCAAAGGTAACATTCTTTGCTTTAAAGCTGACCTGAAGAAGGCTTGACTCTCTGAATAGAGATTTCATTTACCACATGATGAAGGAAATGAGGTTCCCTGATCGTTGGATAACTTGGATAAGGAATTGCCTTGAGAATCCTATGTTCTCCATTTTATTCAATGGTTCTCCTGCTGGATTTTTTCAAAGTAGAAATGGAGTTCGTCAAGGAGATCCTTTATCTCCCTATCTTTTTACTATTGCTATGGAGGGACTAACTTGATTAATGGAGGATGTTGTTCTTGGTGATGAGATAAAGGTCCCTTCTTCTGGTAACCTGAAAATCTCCCACGTGGTATTTGCTGATGACCTCATTATCTTCTTCAAAAATGACATGAAATCTGCTGAAAATGCCATGAAAATTCTGAAGAAGTTCTCTATTTGTTCGGTCTTAACCTGAACAAGGACAAGAGTAAACTTTTTATAGGTGGTAATGTGAATCATAAGACTCTTTTTTTGAGAGCGATGGAAGTTGGGGAAGGAACTCTTCTTGTTCCTTATCTTGGCCTGCCTCTCATATCCTCATCTATAAAGAAAGTGCATTGCCTTCCCCTTATGGAGAAAATCACCAAAATATTGAATGCTTGGAAGAACATATTTCTCTCTAAATCTAGTCGTCTAGAATTAATCAGGTCTGTGCTGCAATCTCTATATATTGGTCTTCTGCATTTATTCTTCCACATGGGCTTCTTTCTCAGATAGAAAACAAGCTTCGAAATTTCTTTTGGAAGGGAAGCTCGGATAACAAAGCATTGCATATGGTGAAGTGGACTGATATCTGCAAACCAAAAAAGGAGGGAGGTTTGGGTCTTCGAAGACTCCATGATTGGAATAGAGCAGCCTCCATTAAGCTTCTTTGGGATACTTTGCAAAGGAAGGATTCTCTCTTGATAGTATGGATCTATCAAAAATATCTTAGGTGGGAGAGCATCTGGACAATCAAATGTAAATCTTCTTATTCTAGTGCCTGGAAGGGAGTTCTGAAAGAGAGAGAGTGGATGCAAAAGCACAATCACTTATCACATAGCAGATGGATCTCTTTTTAGCATGTGGTATGACCCTTGGATTGCTGGGGAAAGTATCTTTCACAAGCATGGTGACAGACTTAGAGAAGATCTTGGGGCTGCAAAGAATATGAAAATTGAACAATTTATCAACAATGCTCGTTGGGATTTGCCCCACGCCACCACCATTCAGATGTTTACTCTTTGGCCTACAATTCGGGAGATTGAAATTCATAGAGGGCAGAAGGATCAAATTGTCTGGAATCATAATGGGGGTAAGTTTTCTATAGCTTCGGCCTGGTTTGCTCTTAATTCTCATCATAATGAGAGCAAGTGGCATCAATGGGTCTGGGGTAAACCAAGTGCCCAGAAGTTTAACATTTGCCTTTGGCAAGCAAATATGAGTAAACCTCCTACTCTTGATAAAATGCAGAAAAAAGGGTTCCAGTTGGCTAATTAGTGCATTCTTTGCAAGGAAAATGAGGAGAATCATCAACATCTTTTCTTTCAATGTGACTACTCTTGTTGGAATTGGAAGCAAATTCTCAGTAGATTTGAGTTCGGAAGGCTGCCAGAGGTAACTCTTCAATCAGAAATGCAGAAGTTAAGTGAAAGTTTCCCAACTCATAATACTATTTGGTCTCTAGCCCAGCTTGCTCTTAAGGTTGTGGTGTGGTGGATATGGCAGGAAAGATGCATTAGAACTTTTGAAAACAAGGAAAGATCCAAGATGCAGCTGCTCATTAGTATTTTGACAGATACCAAGCTTTGTATGAATAATACGAAGCTAAGGGCGAACACCAGAAGAGAGAAAGAAAATCTGATGTGTTCAACATTTGAATTTTCGGATTAGGTTCATTTCGTATTCTCATTACTTGTAAGAGATCACTCATAGTCCACAACTTGTGTGGTCATGAGGTTTTCCATTTGGTTCTCCTACTGTTGAGGGCGGTGGAGTAAGAACATTCCACCTCTTTGAGGTGGGGTGCACTCTCTTGTTCTCCACTAGGAGACTCTTCCCTATGCATCATTTCTGATCATAGGCTCTGTACATTATTCTTATTTCCAATACATTATTACTTACCAAAAAATAATAATTCATTCTCTTCTTTTAGATCAATAACTTCAGATTCTAATAGCTCATGATTTTTCTTTAATCCATTCAGTTTATTTTCACAAATTTTGACTTCATCTTTCAAATTCTCTTTCTCAGAATTTAACTTTTTAACTTCATTTTTCAAGTTTTCATTCTCTATTTTTCAGTTTTTCATTCTCTTCATAGAAAGCTTGAATATTAACAATTTTCATCTCATTTATCTCTAATTTATCCTTCAACTTCTTATTTTGAGATTTAACATTTTTAAATTGTTTACACACATGTTCATAGCATTCCATCAAATCATCATAAGATAATTCCTCATTATCACTATGAGAACATGAATTGAGAGAATTGTTGAAATTTATCGAAGCAATGGAGCTTTCCTTAGCCATAAAGTATTTGTCCATTTTTCTTCCTTCTCTTCTCTTCAAATTTCCTAATGATTCCTACAGTTTAGAAGATGGTGGTGAGCTTGGAGATTTCTTTGAAATTATAGCAAGAAATTTATGCAAGTTAAAGTAATGTGCCATTACACTAGATCAACTCAAAAGACTATTAGATATAAACACAATGAATCAGTGTAACAGATAATTAGATCTAATAATCAAAGTGGTTAACCAACTTTGATACCAATTGTAGGATCGAATTGTGGTAATGGCAAAATCTAAGGGGGGTGGGTTGAATAGATTTGCAACGGAAACTTGAGTAATTAAAAATTACTTCGAAATTAAGAGTTATATCTAATTAAACCCACAGATCTGATACATTATGTGTGACTAAAATGTGTGAAATGTTTTATCAAGCAGTGTGTGTGTGAACACATTAACAAGTAGTGTGAAACAAAATCCCTATACAATTATATAGCACAGCAAGATCAAACCACAAATCAAACCACAATGCACAAGGGATTTTTAGGTGGTTTAGAAATCACTTCTAGTGACTCCTACATCTACCACTCACATAGTGAGGCCACATTACTCAAAACCCTGAGTACAATAAGCACAACAGCTCCCACACACACACCTAAGTACGACGGCTCAAACACACACCTGAGCACGATGGCTTAAACACTTGAGCACACAGTGCTTAACCCCTTGGAACACGATGTATCCAAGTACAACTAGAACAAGCTCAACAAGGGAGTAGATCCTCTAGCATGATCTATCTCAATACAATTATGAAGAGCAACTAGAAACAATCAAGTGATCTACGTAGAACACTTACATAGATCACACACAATGAATTTGTTCTAAAAATACTATATAGAAAGAAAGAAGAAATCTTCTCTTTAGTTCTGTTCACAATCTTAGATCTAATCTCCTTCTTCCTGGTTGTCCTCTGCTTGATTTGCCTTCTGGCTTCTTCTCCTTCTTTCTTCTTCTTCTTCTTCTTCTTCTTCTTCTTCTGATTAGCAAAACATCTACTGCTCTTGCTTGCTTTTGCTACTCTTCCTATTTTTCTTCTCCTTCTTCTTCTTGGTGGCGCTGCTCTTCACTTATTTCTGGACACACCACTCTTTTCCCGCTTCTTTCCACACTCCTCTTTTTGGTCGCACCCATTTTACAAAGGACAATGACATATTTATAGTCAGATGCCCAAACCTCGTACCTACAATTTTGTGTACCCCAAGTAAGACACGTGACAGTCACATGATATTTTGCACAGATGGCATCTTTAGTTATTTAGAAGAAAAGATAATTACATGCATCAATTTATAACAACAATCGATGTTAGACGTACAATAATCGATATGAGACAATCTATGTTAAAACATGAAGCAATCAATGTTTAAGTTAATCAACAATCGATATAATGACAATCGATGTTGAAACATGCAGCATTCGATGTCTAACATGAGGCAATCGATGTTTGAGTTGTTCAGCAATCGATATTTAAACATGAAGCAATCAATGTCTAATATGAGGCAATCGATGTTTAAACATGAGGCAATCATTGTTTAAGTTGATTGGAATCGATGTTAAACATGAGGCAATTGATGTATAACATGAGGCAATCGATGTATATCATGAGGCAATCGATTGGCCATTTATGCAAATTATCAACATGGTCAGTCTATCTACAGTTTGCAATCATTAATCAAAGGATATGCAACATGAAAGCACTCAAGTTCATCACAAAACAATGATATTATTATATCAGATGAACAATGATTATGTCATCATCAAAATAAATCAAAACAATCATTATCAAAATAATGATTATGGTTATTTACATAACCATAACTCAATAGAATTGGCCTTGTCTATCGACAGATAAGTTTTATCTGTCGACACATTGTTTGGTCTATCGATAGCTGGTTTGGGTCTGCCGACCTAGACTGTCCCCCAAGGCTTTCCCAGAAGCATAACTCTTGAGAACACATTCTTCAATCGACCTGTGAGTTGAGATCGGTCGACCAACATCACCTATGATCAATGAGCTATTATTTATTGGGACATTAGAGAATGTTTTCTCGTGTTGTGTTTTGTGGCATTGAAGGACGTAATAATCATATGTTGTTGATGATTAATGGAAGAAGTTTTGGAGTATGGAAATAGTGGACGTTTCTATAATTTATTGTTCTTTTGCTTCTGTATATGCACGATTGCCGCATCTCTCGATTTTGTTTCCGCTATAGTTATGTTTAAAATTTTCGGGGGCTTGACACATGTGAGTCTAATTTTTAGAATATATAATAAAATATGAAAAATTTAGGGGTTTGTATATAATTTTGTTTTCTTTTTTGGAAACAATGAAACCAACAACAAAACCGTATTACTACATCTTCCACTTAACCATGAGAAAGGGGAACTTTTAATCCCTTGTTGCCATCTATGGAGGGCAATAAAATTGGAGAAAGATTTATTGCACTTTACTAGGCAATAGCCCATGTGGCACCCCTCATATGAGGAGTGAGAAAGTGACAATCTAATTGTTGGTGTCACATGAATTTATTGTCTAGTCATATTGCACTTAAAGTTTCAATATGAAAGTATAATAAATCTTTCTCATAAAATTGATATGAATTACTTGATAAATAATTACATTGATTAGAAGAGAGAGAAGAATATTGTATTAAGTAATCCTCGTCATTTCTCTGACCCGTGCGGTCATAAGGGGAGTTGACGTTGGCTGACGGCATACACCAGGCTCTTGCTTATGAAAGTGGTGGTAGGCCACCCAAGCGAGGCACCAGGGCACTGCAACGCAGAGGATGTCATCTCTGGTTATTGTGGTGGGGGGGTGGGGGGCAGAGGACAGTTGGTGACCCTTCATGATGTTCGTTGCATACGTGGGGCAGTGAAGACATTGAATGCCCTGTCCCCCTCTGCAGGCCATTCCACTGGTTGTGTACATATCACCTGCTCCGATGGGCAATCCCTCGCTTACAACAGTTGTGAGACCCAGCAGCAGGAGCAGCGTTGCTTCACCCTTTGTTTCCTCATTTGACAACATACAAACAAGCACGGCAGCGCCCAGCCCAGCACATGCAGTCAGCGCCCCCCCCCCCCCCCCCCCCCCCTGATATTGTGAGTGAGAAAGGTTTAGTATATTTTTGCAATACATTTTAAATATAATATGACTATTAATATTTTTGTGACATTTAATAATTAGTTGTTATTTTATCATTTTTTATGTGAGTGGTGTCACATAAATTTTTACCTAATCATATTACATTTAAAATATAATATAAAAATATATTAAACATTTCTCATTGTGAGTTACGTGGGAGAGAGTGAGATCTACATAAAGAGAGAGAGGGTGCATTAATTATTATTGTAAACTCAATAACAAGAGAAGAGAGGGGGAGGGGAAAGACAGCAACAGTGTGATCTCCGAAAGAAAAAGTGTATGTGTGTGTGTGAGAGAGAGAGGTCAGCTTCTATTTTTCGAACATTTAATTTGAATCATGGTGTCGGCCGGCCCCCCTTCCCTTTCTTACCCTTCATCCTCACGCATCCCTCATCTACTAGAACCCTTCCATATTTCTGTGTATCATATATATACACACACTCTCTCCCCCCCTTGTGCTGTGTGGGTGTCTCAATTTGTAACACACTTTCCATCTCTATCTATTATCTTTATCTCGCTCTCTTCCGGCATGTCCGTCCAGCGCAAAGATCCCTTCCTTTTGCTTTTTCACCTCCGCTTCCCATTCTCGTGCGCTTTTCTTTCACCCTTGCTCTCCTTCTTTACTGTTGCGCTTCCTGCTGCTCCCCGTGTCAATGTGTTCGTTTACATATATATTTATATATATATATATGGAAAGAAGACGTCCTCACTCACAAGTCACAGCACCAACAAAGAGAGAAGAGAGAGGAGAGAGAGAGTGCAAACACAACCACGACACACACAAAAGCAAAGGTCGCAACCGCACCCTTTGGTACGCCCCCTGGTCCCCCGCATCCCTCGCTGCCCGTGCCGTCGCGCATCACGATGACCCCTCGGTCCGACTGAACACCTTTCCCCTTGCTTCCCTTACAAGGCGCACCTCATCATTCTCCGCCTACATTTACATCTCTCTCTCTCTCTCTCTGGTTTTTCAATGCTCACTTTATTCTCATTCCACACTATAACAACCAGGGGTAATTCTAAGGTAATCAAATCAGGACGATTGGTTGGGGCCAAGCTCCTTGTTCATGTGGCCTGCGGAATTTGACTGGAGTCCATGCCATGGATGGTCCTTACGTGATGACCCCGGCGAGATGGATGCTGTGTCAGTGCAGCCTTTAGGGGCCTGCGGACAGTGGACCCCGACTTCTCCGACTGTTGGATCACGATCCAGCGGCGTGCACTGGTGATGGGGACGACAGACATTAGCAACATCTTGTCGCGGAGAAAACCCACGCGAGCTATGCCACATTTGATAATCCACTCCAGCGGATTTTGGGTCCGTTCATTTCAACGTAAAATTTTATATCAGAAAAGTTTTTCAAAAAGAATTTATGTAATCGTTTGTTTGGTACTATTAACAAATTAATTCATGAAATGTTTTATATAAAATAAAATTTTGACATTCTCCATGAAATTTCGTAAATTATTTTTCTAAACTTCTCTTTCACGTAGGATTTTTATTAGTATCGCAACAATCTCCATTAGAATGTCTGACGTTCGGCGTTCGGTATCCGATTGTTGGCGTCCGGCATCCGGCACATGACGATCGACGTTCGACACCTGATGACCTGGCAACCGGCGACCCATTGATCGGTGTTCGATGACCCGACGCTCGGCGACCTAGCGTCCGGCGCCCGACGACTCGGCAACCCGACGTCCGGCTACCCGACGATCGACGTCTAGTGGCCGATTGCCGACGCCTAATGCCCGACACCCGCGACCCGATGTCCGGCGCCCGACAACTTGGCGTCCGACACCTGACGACCTGGCGCCTAATGTCCGGCTACCCGACGTCTGACGCCCGAGACATGTCGCCCGACATCAGGCACTGGGCGATCGAGTGGTCGACATGCAGAATGTGTTCTTTTTATATTTTTAAAAAATATTTCTAATAAATATTTAATAGAAAATAAATATCAAAAAATCTTTTCAGTGAAAACATGTATGTGGGTACCAAATAGACAATTATATTTTTAATTTTCTTGCAAAAGTTAATCTTTGAAATATTTTTTCTTTATCAATATATTTTACAAGCAACCAAACGGATCCTTATCAATGTATATATATATATAATTGTAAGAAAATTAAAAATACAATTGTCTATTTGGTACCCACATACATGTTTTCACTGCCTTCTCGGAAGCAGAAAATCTTCCGAGCTATCAGGTGTCCTGATGAGGACAAGGTGACCTTAGCCACCTACATGCTACAGGTATGTTTGGTTTATGCTTGTATGTTGTTTGTCAAGTTAGAAATTGTTGGTTAGTGCTTATGAAGGTGTATTGCAGGAGAGAGCTGATGTATGGTGGTCCTCCCTACTGCGTACGCGCTTCGAGGACGGAGCAGTTGATGTGGCATGGGACGCGTTCGTGAGGCTCTTCCGAGCCAAGTTCGTCCCAGAGCACATCCAGGACAAGATGGAGCAAGAATTCCTTTCCCTGACGCAAGGATCAATGACCGTCCTGAATACGAGGCAAGGTTTTCTGAACTTTCTAAATATGCACCGCATATAGTAGAGGATGAGCGCAGGAAGACCAAGAAGTTTGTGATGGGTCTCAAACCATCACTGAGGACGAGGCTCGTGGCGTTCGACCACCGCACGCTAGACGAGGCCCTCAGCGCAGCCTGCAGACAGGAGGGAGAAATGGAGCAGTATCTGGAGGAGAAGAAGGCTTCGCAGAAGAGGCCGGCAGCGACATTCCAGCGGCAAGATAAGGAAAATGGTGTACCAGACACCGCAGAAACAAATGGCAGTCAGCAACTCTCAGGTACCCTCTGTACGTTCCCCCGGTGCGAAGAGAGAGTGTCCCCATTGTGGGAAGACCCATGGAGGTTCCGAGTGCTGGTTAGTAGCGGGTAGATGCTTAAAGTGTGGGAGCAGCGACCACAAGATCAAGGACTGCCTAAGACTTCAGCAGGAAGCTCAGCGAGGAGCGCCAGTACCAGCAGTAGCGGCAGCCAGGCCAGCTACAGGACGACCAGGAAGGCCTCGAGCCCCAGCTCGAGTGTTTGCGTTAGCTCGTGAGGACGCCGAGCAGGCGGAGCATGTCACCGAAGGTACAGTTTTACTTTTCGGTGTGCACGCTCGGGTTTTGTTTGATACGGGTGCTACTCACTCGTTCATTTCCGAGCGGTTCGCTAGGCAGTTAGCCCTAGAGTCAGGCATAGAGTCTGAGGAGTTAGAGGTCCCTTTGTCTGTGCACACCCCTGCGGGTACGGTATCGACTAGGAAGTGCATTCCGTCGTTACCTGTGTGCATTGAGGATAGATTCCTAGATGGGTGTTTCTTCTTGCTAAAGATGAAGGATTATGATTGTATCCTTGGTCTGGATTGGCTAGAGGAGCACTATGCGTTAGTGGATTGTCGTGGAGATGAAGATTGTTTTCCGCATTCCTGGTGAGGATGAGTTCGCTCATCCCTTGCCGAAGAACTTAGCGGGAAAGTTGGTTATCTCTGCCATGAAGGCGATGCGCATGGTGAACAAAGGTTGTGACGCATTTCTTGCCATTGCTAGTACCCGATGCTGGTTCGTCACTGACTCTTGCAGAGATCGATGTGGTGCAAGGACTTTCCAGATTCTTTCCCGATGACTTGTCTGGATTGCCACCGGATAGGAAGATAGAGTTCACTATAGAGTTGCTCCCCGGCACCTCTCTCTATCTCAGAGGCCCCATATCAGATGGCCCTCCCTGCAGATTAGCCGAGTTGAGGAAGCAATTTGCAGGAATTGCTCGATAAGGGATTTATTCGCCCTAGTGTTTCCCCTTGGGGCGCACCTTATTATTCGTCAAGAAGAAGACGGGTCACTTCGGGTTGTGCATTGATTATAGGAAGCTAAACCAGGTGACTGTGAAGAACAGGTATCCCCTTACCCGTATTGATGATCTGTTTGACCAGTTGCGAGAGGCATCAGTCTTTTCCAAGATTGACTTGCGATCTGGTTATCATCAGTTGAAGTTAGGAGTGAGGATGTGTCCAAGACGGCATTAGAACCCGTTATGGACATTATGAGTTTTTGGTTCTTCCTTTCGGATTGACCAACGCCCTGCAGCGTTCATGGATCTCATGAACCGGGTGTTAGTCCGTATCTAGATAGCTTTGTTGTTGTGTTTATTGATGACGTTTGGTCTATTCTCCGGATGAGGCCACACATCCTCAGCATTTGAGGTTAGTGTTAGAGGTTCCCGTGAGCACAAGCTGTATGCAAAGTTCAGCAAGTGCGAGTTCTGGTTGCGCGAGTTCATTTTCTCGGGCATGTTATCTCCGGCGCTGGTGTTGCAGTTGATCCAGAAAGTCCAGGCAGTTATGGATTGGGAGATTCCTAGGACCCCTTCGGAGATTCGTAGTTTTATTGGGTTAGCTGGTTATTATCGGCGATTCATTGAGGGTTTCTCATCCATCACCGCCCCTTTGACAAAGCTGACCCGGAAAGGTGAGAAGTTCGTATGGTCTGAGGCATGTGAGCGTAGCTTTCAGCTATTGAAGGCTAAGCTTACTTCTGCTCTCCGGTATTGGTATTGCCTAGTGGTCTAGAAGGTTTTACCATTTATACGGATGCATCTCAGATTGGTTTAGGCTGTGTGCTCATGCAGCAAGAGAGGGTAGTGGCTTATGCTTCTCGTCAGTTGAAGGAGCATGAGAGGAACTATCCGACTCATGATTAGAGCTCGCAGCTGTGGTTCATGCACTAAAGATCTGAGGCACTCTTTATGGTGTCAGATTTGAGGTGTTTACCGACCACAAGAGCTTGAAGTATCTTTTCTCCCAAAAGAATTAAACCTGAGGCAGAGAAGATGGATTGAGTTCTTGAAGGACTATGACTTCGACCTTCAGTATCATCCTGGAAAGGCGAACGTCGTAGCGGATGCTCTTAGTAGAAAGAGGTCTTCGCTCCAGCAGGATTGGAAGATGTTGGAGGATGCAGCGTGCTCTATGACCGAGTTAGAGACAATCGTTGTGTCAGGCTTTTGTAGCTCAGCTATCCCTTAGATCCTCAGTCTTGGATGAGGTGATTGAGCAGCAGAAAGCCGATCCTAGATTGTTAGAGTTAGTGGGTAAGGAGGGCATTGCTCGTGATGAGGACGGTGTGATTAGATTTCAGCACTGTGTTTGTGTCCCCGATGTGGTAGATGTCCGTGAGCATGTGTTAGCGGAGGCTCATAGATCGCGATTCTCTATTCATCCGGGTAACACTAAGATGTATCAAGACCTGAAGAGATCATTTTGTGGTCCGGCATGAAGAAAGATGTTTGCGGATTATGTGTCTAGATGTCTAGTATGTCAGCAGTGAAAGCCGAGCGGCAGCGACCATCCGGCCTTATGCAGAGGATGGATATTCTCGTGTGGAAGTGGGAAGCTGTCACTATGGACTTCGTTTCGGGTTTGCCTCGATCTAGAAGGGGCAATGACTCGATTTGGGTAGTTGTAGATAGATTCTCGAAGACTGCTCATTTCTTGCCTATGAAAGAAGCAGTCAGTAGAGTTTTAGCTAGATTGTTGTTAGCGGTATCGTTAGATTGCATGGTGTGCCGAAGTCGATCATTTCGGATCGAGATCTAGATTTACTTCGAGATTGTGGAAGGGTCTTCAGGATGCGTTAGGTTTGGAGCTTAAGCTCAGTTCGGCGTTTCATCCCCAGACCCATGGACAGTCCGAGAGGACTATCCAGACGCTCGAGGATATTTGAGAGCTTGTGTTCTGGATTGGAAGGATGATTGGGAGCGTCATTTACCTCTGGTGGAGTTCGCATACAACAACAGCTTTCATGCTAGTATTGGTATGGCTCCATTCGAGGCGTTGTATGGTAGGCCCTGCAGATCTCCTTTATGTTGGGAGGAGACTGGTGATAGGCAGTTGATCGGACCGGAGTTGGTTCAGGAAACTTCAGATAAGATTCAGCTTATCAGGAAAAGGCTTGTTGCGGCACAGGATAGGCAGAAGAGTTATGCCGACAACAGGAGAAAGGATTTGGAGTTCGAGGTTGGCGATCATGTCTTCTTGAAGATATCGCCTACTCGAGGTGTCATCAGATTTGGCAGGCATAGCAAGCTAAGCCCTAGGTTCATTGGCCCATATGAGATTCTCAGACGTTTGGGCAACGTGGCGTACGAGCTAGCTTTACCCCCAGCTTTGGCTAGCGTTCACCCTGTATTCCACGTATCTATGCTCAGGAAGTATGTCCGAGATCCGTCTCATGTGATTAGTCATGAGCCCGTGGAGATCCAGCCAGATCTTTCGTATGTCGAGCAACCAGTAGCCATTCTTGACCGGAAGGTTCAGCATCTCCGGAACAAGAGTATCGCGTCGGTGAAAGTTCTATGGCGGAACTTCTCACGTGAGGAGGCTACGTGGGAGCTTGAGGATGCAATGAAGAAGAAGTATCCCCTTTGTTTGAGTAGTGTCGTTCTAACTTCGAGGACGAAGTTTCTTTAAGGGGGAGAGGGTGTAAGACCCTCTAATTTCCGTCGTATTATTTGTATCTATGTGTGAATAATTGTGCTTATGTATGTATGTACTTATTTATGTATGCATTAATTAGTATAATTTCGTGTACATGTGTTTATATTAAGTATAAATAATGTATATATTGCATGATGATAGTTTGGATATAATACCATATACATATTGCATGTATATACGCTTGATATGCATGGTTTTCTGCATAATTAGGGTTCTGGCCGAAGGCCACCTTGGCGTCAACCCTAGGCCGTTTATCTGGTGTCAGCGTCCAGACCTGGATGCCAACACTAACCCCGGCGTCCAGCGATATGGATGCCAACTTCTCTGACCTGCATGCGTTGCAGAGCCAGAAAATCCGGGAGCAAGGCATGGCCTCCATTGGGGTGTCCCCAACGGCTCTAAGGCTTGTCAAATCGGTATGGTGAGTGGGTGAGGGGCTCTCCTAACCCTGAACCCGAATTGGACTCTCCCATTCTTTCCCTTCACCCTTGCAAGAGGAGAGAAGTGAGAGAGAAAAACCCTAGAGAGTCTGAGAAAAACCCCATCTTGGCACCCCAAATCCGACCCCTTGGAGCTTGGTCTGGAGATCTACTGCGACTAGGAGGAAGCTGGAGCAAAGGAGAAGACTTCCCCATCATCCCCTCGGCGTGGAGATCACCCAGGAGCCCGGAGGAAGGCGATCTAGAGGGCGCTTCTGCAACTTCTTGGGACTGCCCAAGGAGGTCTTCTTCGAGCCATAAATCCCTTGGAGGAAATTTCTAAAGGCAAGTGACCTATCTATGGTGTCCCCGTATGAGTCTAGGTGGTTTTTGTGATTTTTAAGGATTTTTCCTCGAGTCCTAGACCCACCAATTCACCCAAGATTCAGAGCTCGGGTCTGTGTTTCTGCACAGACCTGGTTAGACGGCAAGGTCCCTGGACGTCCAGTTTATGCTTGGCGTCCATCGACCATGCCGCTGACCCTGAGTCAGCGGCCAGAGACCGCCGCCTAGTTCTTCTGGACAGAACAGTGGGCTGTTCTGTCCCACTTATGTAGTAATTTCGGTATGTTTTATGCGATGAGGATATATGGTAAAGCTTATACTCTATGTATATGGTTAGTTTGTGTGTGTGAATGAATGTGGGATAATGATATCGTGTAAACTTGTGAGCATGACTTGTAGACAATTTTGCAAAATCCATGATTCATGATTTAGATTAGTGTGAATGCCTTAGTTTCGGTTTGATCATGAAGAATAGTGGGTCAGCATATGAGTTTGCAAATTTTAGTAATTTATCCATGCTTGTGAAATTTGTAAATAAGCTCGGTTCGGTAAAATGAAAACATGCAAAAATGGTTTATGATAATTGAACGATAGATGTATGAATTAGGGTAATGTGGTATTCTAAAATCATACATATATTCGTAGTCTCTGTACAAAACAGCAAGTGGCTAAATTACAAGATGTGTTAGAACCATGTTAACTTAAGTTGTTAATAGCATGCTAATTAAGCGCTTTATTTTCTGTAAATTCTATGTAGCTCAGAAAAATCTGAAAATTTGGGAGTATGATTATGAACGCGAAAACAGCATGTGGTAAAAATTTCAGGTCATTTGGACCCGTAAATAAAAAGTTATGAGTTTTCATGTGAAATGTGAATAATTCGTACATATGATCGAAATGTGATTAGATTTTGTTTAAACCCAGCATGATTAGCATGTTTACTGTGTGTTAAAACCTTGAAATTCTGTAGTACCATGTTAGAAAAAACAGAGGATTTATGTGAGTGAGAAAGTGAATGTGATGAAAAGTGTAAAGTGTAAAAACCATGTGTAAAACGGTAAATGTGTAAAAGTGTGATTGTGCCAATGTGATACTGCTTCCGAGAAGGCAGTGGGGCCGTATCAGGGAAAAGTCCTCTTGAGAAAGTTCATTGTGTTAAGTGACCCTAAGGGCATTAGGGGGAAATCCTGGAGGTGGACAAGTACCACTGGTTAGGGTGGAGACTTGTTCTCCCGGTCTGCGCAGTCCAAGAGTCGCCATTGTATTGCCTAGATGGCGTCTATGTGATGTGATGTGTTTGTGTCCTTCTTTGGTGGTTTGGACTATGTGTCACGGCACCTAAATATGTGTAAAGTGTAATGTGAAATGTGTATGTGACCATGTGTAAATGTGTAAGTGACATGTGAATGTGTATGTGTAAAGTGTAACCACGTGAAAAGAGGAAATTGTGTAAAAGAAAATGTGAAACTCTCGATGTGTAAATGTGTTATTGAGACCATGTGAGACTAAATCTGAACCCATGTGAATTCAGAAAATGCATGTTATTATTCTCATGTTATGTGTACAAAGTGTTTAGAATCCATGGTAGGGACAACAAATGAATATGCGTGCAAAATGGCATGATGGATTGTTCATATGTGAGGCTTTAAGCAACGTTGTAGCTCTCATGTGTAGATTTATAGTCATTGAACCATGTGAAATCAGCAACCTAAAGCATGTGAAAAAGTTATGTATGCACTTAAGAATATGTGGAATCCATGCAAATTGTGTTCCCCTTTCATGCATGTAAATTGTCCATGTTGATAGCTCTCATGTTTGATTCTGTAAAAGATTAAAGTTCATGAGTAAATTGAATAGAGACCATGTGATAGATGGATTTTATTTTAAAAATCTGAAAGCATGAGTTATGTATAAAATTGTAGAACTTTCATGATAGGTTGAAAACTCGAATTGACTAGCATGCTATGTGTTGCTAATTGTAATGTGCATGTAGAAACCACTAGGACTTGTACGTGTATATCATGAATAGTGTTGCTTGCTGAGTCCCTGGACTCACTCCTTGCTTCGGCGTACAGGTATAGTTGGTGACACAGTACCCTTGGAGGAGGCGGCAGAGACGGACTCCGAGCGTGGAGACTAGCTAGTTTTTGGAGTTCTTTGTGATTGTGTACTTCCTAGTATGTACTTGGAACATTGTATTAGAATTATCATGAGAAGAATGTATTATGTGGACATTATGTATTTCCATTTCAGTAATTTAATTTATGTGAACTTTGGTTCCTTTTTGCAAATTGTAAACTGCATGTATGTTTAATGTGGATGATGAATGAATGGAGATAGTTCTCTTTTACTTCCGCTACTCTGTTGTATATTCGCGTGTATCTCAGCTGTTTGTATCGTTGGGTAAATGTCCCACTGTGGCAGCACTTGTTATACCGACGTGGGTCGGTATGACCGTACCGGTGTAATGAGGGCCGTCACAAGAACCATTGAAGAGAATAGAAAATTTTGGTGTCTCAATACAATTTTTGATCAATGCAATCCAATTATCAGGGAAATTCATATTCTTCATCATGTCATAAATGAATGACTTGTTGACAGAGTCAAATGCCTTTCTAAGATCAGCCTTGAAGCAAATTCTGTTTCCCTTACTCTTGGATGTCAAGTCTTTCACCAAATCATTTGCAAGGAGAATATTGTGGTGGATGCCTCTATCTTTTAAGAATGCAGATTGGTTGAGACTAATAATCTTGTTCATCACTTTTTGCATTCTATCAGCCATCAATTTGGTGATAACTTTGTAAATAAAGTTGCAAAGGGAAATTGGTCTATAGTTTTCCAAACAATCAGCACCTTTAGACTTGGGGGTAAGAGCAATGAAAGTGCAGTTCAACTATTTGAGGATATGACCATTCTTGAAAAAATGATGGCAAACATTTAAAACATCATTACCAGTAATAGACCGCGTAGCTTGGAAGAATTCAGCAGTGAAACCATCTAGACTCGGGCTTTTATTTTTCGGAGAATTAAAGACAACTCTTTTGATTTCTTCATCAGTGACTGGTTGATTGAGCATGAGGATATCATCTTCCATGAGCTTGCAATTGACATTCAAGTCCAATTAAGCATGAATCTGATCTTGATTAAGAAGCGATCTGTAGAAGTCCACAGTATATTCTTTCCCAGTGCTAATATCATGAATAAGATCACCATCACGCCCTCTACATTTCCTGATGGTATTTCTAGCTTTTCTGGCAGCAAGAGAAGCATAAAAGAATTTAGTATTAGAATCACCTAAATTCAGCCAATTCTCTCTAGATTTCTGCTGATGAAACTTTCCTCTTTGATTAAATCCTTCAAGTAATTCTCCCTGGCATCTTTCTCAACCTTGATGCATATAGCATTGTTTGGATTCTTAGTGAGGTCTTTCTAAGCTGCAATGAGATTATTCTTGCTGATGTTGATGGAATCATGAACATTTCCAAAGACTTTTTTATTCCAATCTTTGAGGACTTCCTTACATGCTTTCAGCTTAGTACACAAAACAAATCGGGGATTAACTTTAACCGTTATGTCCCAAGCAGAGGTGACAACTTCAAGGAATTGAGGGTGCATGCTCCACATATTAAAGAGTTTGAATGGCTTCTTGCCTCTAGGTGGATCATTTTCTGAACTAGTAATCAGAATGGGGTGATCATAAAAGTATTGAACTCCATATTCAAGTAAATAATCTGGATAGCAGACCAGCCACTCTTTGTTAATCAAGCATCTATCAAGTCTAGCCATTATCCTTCTACTTCCTTCACTTCTGTTACTCCAGGAAAGCGAGTTACCAACAGATTTCATGTCAAACAGATCATTAGAATTGATGCATTCATTGAAATCGCTGAGCATAGAATCAGTCAACTGTCTTCCACCAACTTTTTCATGAGGAAATCTAACAGTGTTAAAATCGCCCACAAGAAGCCAAGGAGACTGAGATGTGGTATTGGCAATAGTGGAGATATCAGTCCATAAAGAATTACTATCTTGACTGTTATTTGAAGCATAAATGACAGTCAACCAGAAAGAACAATTTTTTACTTTCTCAAAACCCTGGAGATGAATGCACTACGGCTGGATCAAATTGCTCTGAAGATCAATGGAGTCAGGGTTCCACAAGATCCACACTCCACCATTACTAGATTTAGAATCATTGATGATTAAATTAGCATCGGGCCAAATTAAGTTCTTTTTAACAGAAGGATGAGCAAGTTTAACTTTAGTCTCAACTAAAACAGCAATATCACATGCTAAGGACTTAATAATCTTATTAAGTTCTCTACATTTATAAGCTTTGTTGATACCACGAACATTCCAAGATATTATCTTCATGATAAAAGATAAAAGGATGGAAGAGGAACAATGCAAAACTCAACCACTTAAAGGTTTTTCTGAAGGATAGAATCATTTTTCAAGTCTTTCCCACCTTTGTTCATATCCTTACCTTTAACCCCTTTGGATTTAAATCCTTCCATTTCGTCCACAGCTAGGAGTTTTTTAAATTTAGAATTACCTTTGGTGTAGCCGTGCGCATGACCAGCTGTGGTGACTCCACCTTGATTTGAGGAGCCCAGCGGTGTGGGGACTTTTTTGTAGTAGCCGTGTGTACTTCCTTCCTTTGGAGAAGTTGTAAGTTCGGTTGGAGAGACTTGCTGCTTTTGAGAAGGAAGAGGAGGGGAGTCCGGATTACCTCCAACTCCTCCCGTAGATGGTGGGAATACCTTCGCAACAAGATCCTTATGGGCCCCGCCTGGAATGGTCTTCTCGTGTGAGTATTGCTGGGATCCCTCAATAGCAGCATGATTTGAGGAGTCCAGCTGATGCTGGATTCTATGGAGTGCGCTGGTGTTTCCTCCAATAGAGGAAGATTCCGAAGGTGAATGCGCTAGATTAATGACTCCGCAATTACCTCCCAAAGATGGAGGTAAATCCTTAGCAACGGCTTCCTTATGGGACCCACCTCGAGCTGGGTTGGCTTTAGGTGGAGGAGGAGGAATGGAAACGTGTTTCCCTTCATGTCTCTTTTGAAAAGAAAGAGAGTCCTTGCAAAGCAAGGAGTCTTGCGGTTTAGGCAGGTTTCCTAATTTGGTTTCTCCCTTGTTCGCTTCCTTGGTGGAGGGGGAACGGATGTCTCCAAGCAAGGATTGACCATCATCTTCACCAAGAACCACAAAAGAATTATGAAGAACTGCATTGTCTTTATGTTGGATCGCTTTCTCCTTGAAAACTTTAACCAAAGGCTACTTTGGAGGAGGCTTGCAAGAACTGTCAGCATGCCCAAAGGAAGAACAAACTGAACATCTTCGCGGCCTCCATTGAAGAGAAACTCGAAGCCTCTTGACAGTGCCATTCAGTTCTTTGTAATGAACGAACTCCGGAAGCTCTTCATCAGAAGAGACCTCAATGGAAACACGAGCATATGACAATCTTCTGCGTTCAGCTGTCAACTTGTCAAGATAGAGAGGCTTTCCAATTGTACTAGCAAGCTTGGCAATGAAATCCTTGGTCCAAATATGAAGCGGCAGATCATGAATGGCAACCCAAAGAGGTATGCTCTTCAAGCTTTCAATCTTCATGCGAACTTCAGGAGACCATCGTCGGAGGATTATGGGATGGCCTTTGACAGACCAAAAACCCTCCAGAACGCGACACAAGTCCTCCTCCGAATCAAACTTACAAATGAAGAACCCATTGTCCAGAACATGCAACTCAAAAGCAGATGTTTACCATCGAGATTTAATGTAGGCTTGCAGAGGAAAGAAGGTGGTTTTAAGACCAATGACATACCCAACAATCGCTCTTGACCAAGTTGCAAGGAGATCATCTGAATCTTTAGCTTCATAGACTACAACTTTGATTCCATTGTTGATCTCTGGTGGACAAACTGGAGATCTAAAGAAGGATTGGATGCCAGATTTTTGAAGAGTGCACTCCAAGCCACTGGTCTGGAAGAGATAGGGCCTGGAAGAGGATCTGGAACTACCTCGTGATCTTGATCGCCCACGAGTAGAGAAGCCTGCAGTTTTGAGCGACGAGACGTCCAAAGGAATTGGGAGAGCATTGGAGGGCTTCCCAATCTGGTTGGTCGCTGGAGAAAGACCATAGGCAACCACAGAGGCGCCCCCAGGCAAAAATCGCCCAGAATCCCCAGAGTTTCTCTCTCCTCTCTCACTCATGTTGCTCCAGCCCCCAAATAGAACTGAATCATTTAAAGTTAATCCAATTTGATTTAGGTTATTGACCTAAATTCTACCATTTTGAACGGAATCAAACTAAACCAAAATGTTTTATTTGGTTTGGTTCAATTTCTCAGTTCAAATAAAGAAATGAACACCCCTAAAAGTAACTAGTATTGGGACTTCGGTTAAATAAATAATTGTTTCCTTTTAGGTTAGTAGACCTTTTTTATTGTGTCTATGGATCTCCCCCTCCTTAGAAGGCATTGGGCCGAGGATGTATTTATAAATGATTATGTGGGAGAAATTTTGATTAAAATTTGATGAGACTAATTAGAGTGAACTGTATAGTCTGCTATGATGTGCCACAATGAAATGGTCCAATTGTGAGAGCTTAATCGTTATCCACGAGTTAGGAATAACGCGATTAAGTTACAATGTTCGTTTACAAATCGGGTGACCTCGTTCGGTTATGTACAGAGTGACCAAACTAGGTCGGATCACATATAATTCGTCAGTAGAAATCATGTGACCTATGGGCTACTTTGTGGATTTTCGTGGAGTATACAGACCTATAGCTTCTAAGTTGGGTCACATAGTTCACCTACCCCAGGGTCAGATATATTCAGTGTGCTTAGTTTAGATACCACCAAACTTAAGCTCAACATTTTAACAATAGAGAACTGCCCTAACAATTGTCTGATTCTGATCGATCTTGGTATCTTATCCGAATCCAGCAGTGCAATTGAGGTCTTAGCCTAGCTCAATCCAATCCCACTTGGCGCCATCGGCCCTACTAGGCCATGTCAACTCAGGAATAGGAATAGAAATCATATAATTCGTCAGTAGAAATCATGTGACCTATGGGCTACTTTGTGGATTTTCATGGAGTATACAGACCTATAGCTTCTAAGTTGGGTCACATAGTTCACCTACCCCAGGGTCAGATATATTCAGTGTGCTTAGTTTAGATACCACCAAACTTAAGCTCAACATTTTAACAATAGAGAAGTGCCCTAACAATTGTCTGATTCTGATCGATCTTGGTATCTTATCCGAATCCAGCAGTGCAATTGAGGTCTTAGCCTAGCTCAATCCAATCCCACTTGGCGCCATCGGCCCTACTAGGCCATGTCAACTCAGGAATAGGAATAGCCCAAGAAGAGACCTATTCGAACCAAGACACATAACAACACTCGAAGTTTGACCACGATTGGTCTGAAGTTCCCCATTGCTAAGCTTCGAGGTCTACCATGACTATCAAGGAAACTCTCCTCGCCTCCTGCAAGGAGCCCTAGTTGATAGACCGACCATCGAAAAGACTCTATTAGTTCATCTAGGACATAAAATCCCAATTGACTTATAAATTTTCGCCTCTAAAAATAGTGCCCCTTGTCACAAGTAAAGTGATGACCAGTCCATCCCGATATAATTTTATTTATTATATAACCATTTTGGTGATTAACAAAACTTTGTCAAACATTTTTTAATAATCTTTTATGAAGTTCATCCACAGGAAATAAATTGAGTCAAATCTGTAAGTAATTCTTACACTGTATCATTTAAAGTTCAGAGCATGCATTTCTTCTAAGTACACATCGATTTCCTTTGTAGAACAACGATTTCCCTTACAACATAACGATTTCATAAGTCAAAGAATGGTTCTATCGCTACAACGATTTCATCTTATAACGATTTGATAAGTGAGCATAAATGATTCTATCGCTCAACGATTTCATCTTATAACGATTTGATAAGTGAGTACAACGATTTCGGTTTCACATCGATTTCGGTCTCACAACGATTTCGTAAGTAAAACAACGATTTCGGCTTCCAATCGATTTCGATCTCACAACGATTTCGTAAGTGTAACATCGATTTCGTAAGTGTAACAACAATTTCGGTCTCATATCGATTTCATATATGAAAATAATGATTTGACTCTTATAACGATTTCATAAGAGAAAACAACGATTTGATTGTCATATCGATTTCATAAGTGAAAACAACGATTTGACTCTCATAACGATTTTATAAGAGAAAACAGCGATTTGATTGTCATATCGATTTCATAAGTGAAAACAATGATTTCATTCTTATAACGATTTTATAAGAGAAAACAACGATTTGATTGTTATATCGATTTCATAAGTGAAAACAACGATTTGACTCTCATAACGATTTCATAAGAGAAAACAACGATTTGATTGTCATATTGACTTCATAAGTGAAAACAACGATTTGACTCTCATAACGATTTCATAAGAGAAAACAATGATTTGATTGTCATATCGATTTCATAAGTGAAAACAACGATTTGATTGCTGTAATGATTCGATAAGTGAAAACAATGATTCGATAGCTAGAACGATTTGCCTTTACGTATAGAACAATTTGATCTCTGCAACGATTTGCTCGTTTGAACAACGATTTACTCAAACAACGATTTGTTTATGTTTGAATAACGATTTGCTTATACAATGATTTGCATAAACAATGATTTGCTTGTACTTAAATAATGAATTGTTCACACAACAATTTCATAAGTTGAACAACTATTTCATTGTCATAACGACTTCATGGATTACATCGATTTCATACATGATATTCAAATATATTTTCAAATATTGTGAAAGTCAAAGTCCTCCCACGTGCATCACTAAATCCCTGCATTATTGTGACTGTACACATCATCTGCATGTCGCATGTCTGAATGCTTTCTACATCCATGATACAATAGCAAATACTTTATCAGGTGACAGAATAGCATTTCTATTTGGTGTACGTTCTTACTGCATGGTTTCTAACGTTGACTGACAAGCATAGAGATAGTCTAGCTGTCTACGGTTTGGCATTTATTGTGTGCAGGTCTTTGTGAGCACCAAATCTTACAACATTGGAAAACTAGAAGTTGAAGAATATTTGGATGAATCTTCTCTTTGCGTGCATGGCTCTAGAGCATTAATTGGCTGCAGGTTTACCTGTTGTACCCCTCGGACCATGTTGTCTAACATGCGTCTATCATAGAGACAACGACCATTTCAACGGCTATATTTTCAAGAGAAGATATATAGAAGACTGATGTCTCCATGATGAACAACTTTTGGTAACTTAGAGCTTTCAGAGAACCAACCTACAACTTGCAAGCATCAGAAACAAGAGCCCAAAAAGCTTCACTCCATAATTTTCTGTAGCCCTTAGCTCTCCGTGTTCATTGCTTAGCTTTTGCAGAGCCTTTGTAGTTCTGAGAGTTTTCATCTAGTGAAAATCTTTCTCTCATAGACATTGTCTTAGGTTCACATATGTTGTGAAGTTCCTCTTCGGGTTGTGAAGAGAAGACCGTTGGAAACAGGTGGTTGGTATTCCCTTTGTTAAGGAAGGAAGATCTTTGTATCAGGGTGGTTTTTGTACCTCTTCTGGGTTAGAAGAGAAGGCCAGCTGTGGCTGGATGTGTAAGGGTCCTTGAGGGGAACAGTACCCTTGGATAGTGAAATCCCAAGTTGTTGCTTGGGGACTGGACGTAGGACTCCTTGGGATAGGAGGTCTGAACCAGGATAAAATTTCCTGTGTTGTGTGATTGTGTGTTTGCTCTCTTGTCTTCTCTATTACTAACACTAACAATCAATCTCAGTGTTTTTCTCTTAAGCATTTTTGTTGACAGGTTTTCATCTAAAATGAAGTTTTAAGAATCCCATTCACCCCCCCTCTGGGCTTGCTAGCTGGGCAACAAGTGGTATCAGAGCCAAGTCTCTTCGACAAAGAAGATCTCGCGATCTGAAGAGCAAAGATAAATGGCAGCTCAAGGGTATGCAGAAGGTCAGTCAGTCAACTGACCCCCTCTATTTGATGGTGAGGACTACAACTATTGGAAGACAAGGATGGAGTTCTTTCTCCAGGGTCTCGATTTTCAACTGTGGTCCATCATAGAAGAAGGAGACTTAGTAGTTCTCAATAGCAGAGAAAATTGGACTGAAGACGATAAAAAGAAGATATCTCTAAACTGCAAAGCAAATAGTATACTGTGTTGTGCACTGAGCAAGAAAGAATTTAATAGGATCTCAGCGTGTAAATCAACAATGAAAATGTGGGAGAAACTCTGAATCACATATGAGTGAACAAACAAAGTCAAAGATACAAGGAGAGATATCTTGGTAGCTCAATATGAGAGATTTCAAATGCAACCAGGAGAATCAATCACATAAATGTATAGCAGATTCACGGACATTACAAATGGTTTGGCTGGGCTTGGAAAGAGCTATGACATGGGAGATATGGTAAGAAAAATATTGAGATCCCTACCAGCTTCATGGACTTCTAAAGTAACAGCAATAGAAGAAGCTAATGATCTAAGGAGGATGTCACTTGAAAAGCTTATTGGGTCATTAATGGACCACGAAATAAACATGGAAAGGCTTGGAGAGTCCTCCAGCAGAAAGAAACACAGCAATGCTCTCAAGGCTGCAGAAGACACATCTGGTGATGAATCAGATGGTGATAAAAGCACTGGAAGCAGTGAAGATGAGGAAGCATTCCTATCCAGAAGATTGCAGCACATATTGGCCAAGAAAAAATACCATTCTGGAAGGAGATACTTCAAGAAAGGAAAAGACTTCAAGAAACCCGAAGTCAAGGATACAAAGAAAGCTGAACCCATATGCTATGAATGTAAGAAGCCTGGGCACATCAAGGCAGAGTGTCCAAAGCTGAAAAAGACTGAGTTCAAGAAGAAGGACAGCTTGAAGAAATTCAAAAGGTACAAAAAGAAAGCCATGGCAACTGCATGGAGCAACGACAGTGACTCAGACAACGAGTCAAGCTCCAGCGAAGAAGAGGAAGAAAAGGCCAACCTGGCCTTCATGGCAAACTTAGAGGAAGAGGTACTTCTGACTCATCCTTTAATTCATGCAATGATTCAGATTCAGATAGTTTAGAAGATGCATTTAATGAATTATATAGTAAATATAAAGATGTGTGCAAATTATTAAAAACCACCAAGAAAAGTCATGCATACTTAGAAGTCACAAACTCAGATCTAAAATCTGAAATCGAGCAGTTAGAAAAACAAATCTCCGAACTAAAAAGGAGAAATGAATTGTTATGTGAAGATCTAAAAGTTAAAAAATGAACAAATAGCAAATCTAGAAAATCAAGAAACTTTAAATAAACTTAAAAAGGAAGTTGACACACTAACTAAGGAAAATGAATATTTAACTAATACAATTGAAAAGTTTACAAATGGTAAATCAATTTTAATACTAAAAGGAGCTAGAAGATCTGGCAAGAAAAAGTATGGTTATAATGAAGAAACAGTAATACATCCCAAAATCTATCCAACACCAAAATTTGTAGCATAACAAAATATTGAATATAAATCTAACTTTAAGTACATCTCAATTGAAAGAATAAGTAAAATATCTTACTGTGGTCATTGTAATAAATTAGGGCATACTAAAACAACCTGTACAACTAAACACCTAAAATGGATTCCTAAAAGAAAAATTGAAGAAACTAACCATCAAGGACCCAAAAGAATTTGGGTACCCAAATCTTAGTGTTTTTATTATAGGGAATCCTTAAAGCATCGAAGTGGTACCTAGATAGTGGGTGCTCAAGGCACATGACAGGCAACAGAAAACTATTCTCGCACATCAAAGCTGAAGAAGGCGTAGTGACATATAGTGACAATGGAAAGGGTACGGTGATCGACTGTGGTTCAATTGAAACTCAAGGCAGAATTCTTATAGAAGATGTGTTATGCATTAAAGGTCTCAAGCACAATTTGATAAGTATTAGCGAGCTATGTGACAAGGGTCACCAAATCAGGTTTCAAGAGTCAAAGTGCGTAATTATGAAAGATGGTGTAATAGTGTTCGAAGCCTACAGAGAAAAGAATCTATATGTGCTTCATCTAGAAGAGTTGAAGGATCAGGATGTATGCCTTGCAGTAAATAAAGATCAATCAGCTGAACTATGGCATAGGAGATTGGGTCACTGCAGTTTGGATGGAATTAGAAAATTGGTCAAGTGAAATCTAGTGGAAGGTTTGACCAAAATGAGCTCAAGGATAGAAGGTGTGTGTGAACCTTGTGCAAAAGGGAAACATGCAAAGTCATCTTTCAAATCAACGACATGGTAACCATCTCCAAACCATTAGAGTTACTGCATATGGATTTATTTTGGCCGATGAGAACCACCAGCCTTGGTGGAAAGAATTTTGGATTCGTAATAGTAGATGATTATTCAAGAATTACATGGGTATCATTCTTGGGGCATAAAGATGACACCTTTGATAACTTTGTCAAATTCAGTAAGAGAGTTTAGAAGGACAAGAAGTTCAATATAATAAGTATTCAATCAGATCATGGAGGAGAATTTCAAAATAAAAAATTTGCAGAATTATGTGATGATCAGGGAATTGAGCATAACTTTTCAGCACCAAGGACACCACATCAAAATGGAGTAGCTGAGAGGAAGAATAGAACATTATTGGATATGGCCAGAACCATGTTATCAGAATACAATCTTCCTAGATATTTCTTGGCTGAAGCAATCAACAGAGCATGTTACATAATAAATAGAGTGATGATCAGGCCAATCCTGAAGAAGTCAGTGTATGAACTTTACAAGCAAAAGAAATCCAAGATCAATCACTTCAGGACGTTCAGATGCCCATGATTCATCCACAATAATGGTAAGAGAGATATTGGTAAGTTAGATTCCAAATCTGATGAAGGAATATTCATGGGGTATGCTTCTAAACTAAAGGTTATAGAGTCTTTAATAAACAAAGTTTATTAGTTGAGCAAACTGTCCATGTTATTTTTTATGAATCTAACCCTTCCTTGAGAAAAGTAGTAGATAGTGATGATGATGATGCAGAAGAATTATCCAAGAAACTAAAGGATACATCTATCAAAGATAATAAAGATCCCTCTTGGAAGAACTACAACAAAAGGAAATTGTACATGATGATCTTCTAAAGGAATGGAGATACAGGAAGGATCACCCATTGAAAAATATCATTGGAGATCCATCAGTTGGGGTAAGAACTAGAGGTAATGTTATTCCCTGTGATTATTTAGCTTTCGTATCTCAAATCGAGCCTAAGACAGTCAATGAAGCACTGTCTGATGAATCTTGGATTATAGCCATGCAAGATGAACTTAATCAGTTCAAGAGAAACCAAATTTGGTCCCTTGTTCTGAGACCATCAGATCATCCTGTGATTGGCACCAAATGGGTGTTCAGAAACAAATTTGATGAAGCTGGTGTTATCACTAGAAATAAGGCTAGACTGGTCGCTCAAGGCTATTCCCAAGAGAAAGGCATAGATTTCGATGAAACTTATGCACTAGTGGCTAGACTAGAGGCTATTAGAATTTTACTTGCATATGCATCTGTATTAGATTTAAAGTTTTTTCAAATGGATGTAAAATCTGTATTTTTAAATGGCTATATAAAGGAGGAAGTCTATGTAGAACAACCTCCTGGTTTTGATGATGTAGAATTTCCAAATCATGTTTTTAAATTGCATAAAGTACTATATGGTTTAAAACAAGCACCTAGAGCATGGTATGAAATGCTTAGTGTATTTTTATTAAACCATAGTTTTATCAGAGGACAGGTATATAGCACTTTATTTATTAAGTCAAAAGTCAAAAATATATTGCTTGTGTAAATCTATGTGGATGATATAATATTCAGATCTACTGATGAATCTCTGTGCAAGTACTTTGAAAAGCTTATGCAGGGAGAATTAGAAATGAGCATGATGGGGGAACTCAATTATTTCCTTAGACTTCAAATCAAGCAAGGCAAAGAAGGCACACACATCTGCCAAGTGAAATACACCAAAGAATTATTAAAGAAATTTGGATTTGACAATGCAAAGCCACTGTCCACACCAATGAGCACATCTACAAGGTTAGACAGTGATAAAGATGGTAAGAAAGTAGATCAAAAATTTTATAGAGGTATGATAGGATCCTTGCTTAGTTTAATAGCTAGAAGACCTGATATTTTATTTAGTGTATGCATGTGTGCAAAGTATCAAGCTGATCCCAGGGAATCCCATTTAATTTCTGTTAAAAGGATCTTTAGATATCTAGCTAGAACTCATGATCTAGGCATATGGTATCCAAAACTTTGTGAAACTAGCTTAGTAGGATATTCTGATGCTGACTATGCTGGATGCAAGGTAGATAGAAAAAACACCAGTGGAAGTTGTCAATTTCTTACAGGGTACTTGATTTCATGGTCCTCAAAGAAACAAAATTCAGTAGCACTATCAACAGCTGAAGCTGAGTATGCAGCTACTGGAAGCTATTACACTCAACTACTATGGATAAAATAGGAACTTGGGGATTATTGACTGCACATCAAGACCATTCCATTGCTATGCGACAACACCAGTGCAATAAATCTCACCAAGAATCTAGTCCAGCACTGCAGAACGAAGCATATAGAGGTTAGATATCATTTCATTAGAGATCATGTAGCAAATGGTAACATAAATATTTCTTTTATAGATACCTTAAATCAGTTAGCAAATATCTTTATAAAAGCCTTACCTGAAGAGAGATTTACATCTCTTAAAAGGGAATTAGGGATGTGTAATTTGTAATAGATTTTCTGCACGTAACTAAAATAATGACAGTTTCAGAATAAAGCTTATTCTCTCCCATGGAATTAAGGAAATCCTTTAATTGCTTGCGTCATAAATTGCTTTAATGGTTCATTATTTTTAAAAGACCTTATTTATTGCGAAATCGTCTCCTCTTTTGTCATTTTCCGCATTTATAGCGGTGTCCTTTCAAAAGCAATTTTAACTTTCACTTTTAATCCCGTAATCTATGCCATACCGATTCCACCTTTCTCTCTCATCTCTTTCGACTCACCTGGAATGATAAACCCTATCGACTCCGGCATCCTCTCTGTGTGATTTCGAAAGAATCCCTCTGTTCGCACCAAAATCTCTTGAGGGCTTCTATTCTACTCCTTCCCACGATCCTCCAGAACCTTTCTCTATTCAAATCCATGGCAGTTTCTGGGGTCTCCGGCACTATTGGTGGCTACGGCGTTGCGTTCCTCATAGTAGAGCAGCAAGAACGGTTTGCAGCGGTGAAGACGAAGCTCTGTGGTAACAAGGCAGTGGATGTGGCAGATTTGGAGAAGAACGGGATGCATAGTATGGTAGCAGTGATGCAGAGGATGAAATGGACAAGGATGGTGACTATCTCAGAGGTGAGCTATCCAAACCTAGTAAAAGCTTTTTACACCTGCTTAAAATCTGAAGAGGACGGGTCCCTGACCTCCACAGTCAAAGGTACCTCTATTCATATTACATATGACTTGTTGGAGAGTCTTTTTGGAGTGTCTACCAGTGGTCGCAGTGGAGTAGACAGCGTCGACATTCATGTCAAGGGACTGGAGATTATCGGTACTGAATATAAGCTGAAGGATGGTAAAATCGACATCAACCAGTTGAATGCCTTCAACCAGATTTTGCATTTTGTAGTGTGCCAAATCCTTGTACTAAGAAGCGCAACTTTCTACACTTGCCCGAAGGCTGACTCTGACATGATGTTCTGGGCGATTCAGAACCAAGATATCAATATGGCAGAGGTGATTATTGAAAGAATGAAGTCTGCAACTGCGATGATATGGGACAAGAAGAACAGCTCAACGTGTCCCTTCCTTATGCTCACCTGCTGACAGGAATTTTTCAGCATCACAACATAGACCTGAGCAGTGAAGTTTAGAGAAGATGGGCCAAGCCATCAGAAGCAGAAATCTAAAAAAGAGTGGATTTTCTCTTGTAGCCGGAGTTTGGACAAAGACTTCAGTCGCTGAAGGTGAGGCCATTATTGGAGAAGCTCAAGAAGTTCTTGTTCCAGAAGCAGAGGCAGAAGTGAGGGCTGAAGACCCTGTTGCAGAAGTTCCAGCAGCCCCAGCAGTCCTGGAAGAGGCAGTAGCAGCAGTCAGGCCAGAAGAACCAGTGGCTAGTCCAAGAAGAATTGAAGAAATTCCTCTAGAACACATTGAGCCCGTTGGGCAATCATCAGAGGTTGATACCCCCACGATAGTTATTACATCTATTCTTCATGAAGTATTGGATACTGTCGCCAGCATTCAGGGGGAGCAAGAAGAAGTTGTTCCGGAAGTTTTGGTACCAAGCCGCAGTAATGTTCAAATGGAGGATGCTCCTGCTCAGGGGGAGCATGTGGCTGAGATGGCAGAAGATGTTCAGGGGGAGCCCACAGTTAGCCCCCATGTTGATCAGTTCCAAGAAAGTGTTGTGGAGAGCACCTCGGATGAAGATGAAGTTCATGTTGATAATGTGGAGCCAGTTGTTGGCGCCAGTGTTAAAGGCAAAGGTGTAGCTACTGAAATTCCATTACTTACAAGGAAGGCACACCGGAGGTCAAGGAAGAAGAAGATCCATGTGCACTTGAAGCCAGTAAATTTTTTTTTGGTAAGTAATATTTTTTATAGATTGAGGAAAAAGGATATACAAAGACCATATGACCATAGAATGTATGGTGCATAGATAGTAGACTCCTTTTGCAGGCCAGGAGAGTGCACCCCCCTTCAATGAAGGAGAATGTTCTCACTCCACCATCCTCAACAAAAAGATGCCAAACATAGACAATTCATGAGCACACAAGTTGTGGACTATGATTGGAAGATTGAGATTACATGACAAGGATATTAAGCTAGTCTAAAAACCCGAAATGTTGAACCTCCTAAAAATCCCCTTTTCTCTCCTCGAATTAGCTTGGACATTTGAATCTTCCATGCAGATTTTAATGTCTTGAAGGATGCTAATGAGCACTTGCATATTGGATCGATTTTTTGAATCATGGATTCTATTGCATCTTTCTCTCCAAATCCACCAAATCGTCGTCTTCAAAGCTAGTTGAACAAGGGACCAGGCAGAATTGTGAGTTGGAAAATTGGTATTGAGCTTTTCTGTTTCCTCCCTTAAGCTGTGTTTCGGAGATCTTCCAAGGTCAAAACGGCTAAGGAGCTCTTTCCAAATCCAATTGCCGTAAACACAAGTAAAGAACAGATGGTTATTGCTTTCCTCATTATTCCTACATAAAACACATTGGTTAGCAAGTTGATATCTTCTCATTGTCAGATTATTTTGGGTGGACAGTTTTTGAAGACCGGCTTGCCAAATGCAAATATTAAACTTCTGGGCTCTGGCTTTCCCCAACTCCAATGGTAGTTGCTGCTAAGGATCTATTTTTCCCTGATTTCATTCCAAGCCGAAGAAATGGAAAACTTCCCATTATTATGCTTCCACAAAATATGATCATGCTGATCGAGAGAAATCCTTATATTCTTGATGATTGGCCAAAGGGTAATCATTTCATGGGAAATGGTGTTGGGAAGATCCCATTCCCCATTTCTGATGAACTGATCAATAGTAATATTCCTGGGAGCCCCCAAGTCTTGGCGGACTCTATCACCATAAATCTGAAAGATGCTTCTACCTGCAATCCATAGATCAAACCACATGCTGAATTTGGAGTTTGGAGTAATGTGATAGGTAATCTAATTTTTTATCCAATCCCTTTCCTTTAGAACAGCCTTCCAAGCATTTGAGTAATGAGACTTGCATTTAATTAACCAAATGCTATCCTTGAGCAGGTATTTGTTGCAAATCCAATCAATCCATATAGAAGGGTTTCTTTGTAAAACCTCCCAGAGGATCTTGACCGAAGTAGCTCTATTCCAATCCCTTAAATCTTTGAGACCAAGGCCTCCCTCTTTCTTTGGTCTGCAAATTTCTTCCCATCTTAGCATGTGAATAACTTTCTTGTCAGTGCAACCCTTCCAGAAGAAGTCCCTACAAATTTTGTCAATCTGCGAAATTAAACCATTAGGCAGGATGAAGGCCGAAGACCAGTAAATAGAAAAAGAATGCAGCACCGTTCTAATGAGTTGAAGGTGACCAGCTTTTGATAGAAGTCTATTCTTCCAAGCATTCAGTCTTCTTTATATTTTTCCACTAAAGGAACACAATGATGCTTCCTAATAGAAGAAGAGATCAAAGGAAGGCCCAAGGAACCGATAAAGAGGTTTTAAAAACCTCCAAAATCTTCAGAAACTCATCTTTGTTGTTAATACCTCCCCCAATGTAGAGCTTACTTTTTGCTTTGTTCACCTTGAGACCAGAGTAGGCAGAAAATACATGCAACACATTCTTGACATTTTCAGCACTAGAGGTGTCATTCTTGAAGAAGATGAAAAGATCATCGCAAATATAGTATGAAAACTTTTAGAGAACCAGCAGATGGAACCTTGATATCCCCATTGAGGACTGCTCTCTCCATTAGAATAGTAAATCTCTCCATAGCAATAGTAAAGAGATAAGGGGATAAAGGGTCACCTTGTCTAACACCATTCAACCCATGGAAAAAGCCTGCAGGAGAGCCATTGAAAAGGATCGAAAAAGTCATATTCTCAATGCAATTCTTGATCCAATTGATAAAAGTTTTAGGGAAGCCCATCTTGGTCATCATAAAATAAATGAAGTTTCTATTTAGAGAATCAAATGCCTTCTTCAAATCTGCCTTGAAACAAAGAATCTTTCCCTTCGACTTGGAATGAAGATCGAACAATGTCATAAGCAAGGAGGATGTTGTCATGAATGGATCTGCCTTTGATAAAAGCCACTTGATTGTTGCTAATAATCTTTGGAAGAACTGATTGCAATAGATTTGCCAAGATCTTAGAGATGATTTTATATAGAAAGTTGCAAAAAGAAATGGGCCTGTACTGATCAAAAGAGTCTGCTCCATCAGATTTTGGAATTATTGCTATGAAGGTACAATTGATTTGCTTCAACAGTCTTGAAGTTCTAAAGTAATGCTGCACCACCTTGACCACCTGATCCCAATAATTTCCCAAGTGCATTGATAGAACTCAACTGGAAAGCCATCAGGTCCCAGACTTTTACCTTTAGGAGAGTGGAAGACAACATGCTTGATTTCCTCATCAGTGACTTCATTACACAAATGACTTATATCTTCATCATAAAGAGAACAAATTGGAAGAATACTTTCATAGTTACTTCCACTTGAAGGTTGGTTAAGTAAAGAGGTGAAGAAATCCACTGAGTGCTGCTTAACCTTCTCTATGTCATGAACTATATTACCTTGAGAATCCATACACTGCTTTATAGTATTAACTGCTTTACGAGCTTTGAAAGCAGCATGAAAAAATTAGATGCACTTAAAGCCAGTAATTGAAAGATTAGATGCACAAGGTAAGATACTTTGCTCTGTTCAATTTGATATTTCATCAATTTTCATTAGTCAAAGCACTGGAGTGAAGGAAATGTCAATGAAGAAGGCAGTACTGCGAGGAATGAATAATGAGTTGGTGAGCAAGAAGCAATTGATATCCAATCTTTCAGATTTAGTGACTGCGCAAATACCTTCTCCTGCCCCTCCTACTCCCACTCCTACAATGCCAGCAAGTAGCTCAGGGCCATCTAGGCCAAGGAATGAAGAAGAAGTAGCAGTCCGGCCATCAGGGCTAGTTAATGTTGAGGATTTAGGGCCATCAGGGCCAAAGGTTGTTGTGGAATCAAGTAAGCCAGCTCAAGAAGCTTTAGGACCTTCCGGGCCATTCGTTGAGCAATCAGGGCCACCAGGGTCAGCTATGGATGAATCAGGGTCATCCGGGCCAGTGGAATCTCAGGATGAGCAAGTAAGAGCTGAAAAGACTGTAGAAAAGGTTGTGCCCCCAGAGCCACCTTCTTCTCCTCTCCAGACTCCAGCCCCTCCTTCTCCACCTTCATCCTCACTGCTCCTCCAGCTCCTACCACCTTCAAACAACCTCTTCCCAAAAACATCTCCTCACCTACACCATTTCCTACCACATCCTCCTCTTCTCCTGCTTCCTCCACATTTATTCCTCCTCCTCCTTCTGAGGCACCTCCAGCATCCTCCTCAGCCGGAGCCTCATCTTCTGGTCCCTCATTAATTGGACCATTTGTACCACCTCCTTCTACTTCTTATTCTTTCCTTCATCCTCCTACTCCTCCCTTTTTTGTTACCATTATTCCAAAGGATGTACAACCTGAAGGTCACATTATACAGGACATCAAAGATGAGTTTGAAGTAGCCATACTTCGCTCAGTCCTGTCTGTTGGCACTCACATTCATAGGACAGTCTCTTCCAATCATGTTTCTAAAAAGAGAAAACTTTTTTCAAACCTTGCTCTTTCTTCTGAACCCCGTTTTCTTCCTCTTTGGTTTCCCTCACTGTTGAAAATCGAAGAAGCTCTCTCTATTGTGAATTCCTTCAAAAATGTACATTTGTCGCTATTTTTTGGGCTTCCCCACCTCAACCTCACTAAACATCTCAATGTTGTTCTTCCCCTCTCCTCTCTTTCAAAAGTTGATCAGTCAAAAATTTTCTCTATAACTGAGGCTAAAAATGAAGATCAGTGGGCTCGGGGCCATCAGTCTTTATACAAGAAATTCATACTTGCTAGATCTGATGATTCCCACCCAGGGATCCTCCACTCACTCTCTCTTAGTGGTTTGTGATTCATCACAAGAATACGTGGGGTCCATTTATCCAGAAGGAGATCAAGCTTATCAGATATTTCTAGATGTTCAATGATTATAGATATCTCCATAATCTGCTAGAGGTTCAGCTTGGCCAATTCCGCCAAGCTATTTCTCTTCTCAGTTCACATACTGCAATCTCCACCTCAATCCAAGTGGACTTCGCCGCTTTGAAAATGCCAGATGTTGTGTTCCTGCCTCCCCTTCATTCTTTGGTTATGGAATTTGCTGTGGGCCCGATCATGTTTGAAAGATTTGCCAAAGTCATGGGCCGCATCTCCGTTGAGAAAGAGAATTTGCTTTCATTCTACTGCTTTCTATTTTGGGAATATCATCAGGGCCACCTCAAATCTGATGTTCTTGCCCCTCTTTTATCTAAATGTGAGCGGCTCTCTCCAGCTGATTGGGAAATGCATTACCCCCTCACTACTCAGTAGCTTATTGACCTCAATACCTCTCAGGTCAGAGCAAATCAACCTCCTCTTTCTGCTAAAGATTTTCTAGATCTGAACTCCATTCACTTTGTTTAAGACCCTTTGCCATCTGGGTTGAGAGATACAAGGTTTATGTCTCTTTGAAAAAGGAACTGAAGGCAAATCAGATTTTCTATCCAATCTCAGTTGATTAGTTCCTCCAGCATGCTAGTTTTGGCACTTCTACCTCCTACAAAATTTCTCTTGGAAGTGATGAATATGCAAATTTCTTAGAAGCTTAGAGGCAGCTCCATATCCAACGGATGGTTCCTGTTATAGGGCCTTCATATTCTATTGCTTGGGGTGCTTTTCGCTTGTATTTCGAAGAGTAGGAAATCCAGGCTTGGCTAATTATTACTCGACATGCCTCTCTTTTGTCCCCTGCCTTCTACATATCTGTACCCCCTCAGTGATCAATATAGTGTTGCTTGGCCACCATTTATCTTTCTTATCTTCTTTCTTTGTTTATCTTCATATCTTTTTCCTTAATGACAGAAAGGGGGAGAAAGTAAAATGTTCTAAAATACACTCTTTAAATTTATCTAGAAAATTTACTTAGATTCATTTCAGAGCTTTATATCTTTATGTTATGTTTTGTCATCACCAAAAGGGGGAGATTGATGATTAGTCCATCCCCATATAATTTATTTATTATATAACCATTTTGGTGATTAACAAAAATTTGACAAACATTTTTTAACAATCTTTTATGAAGTTCATCCACAGGAAATAAAATCGAGCCAAATTTGTAAGTAATTCTTACAATGTATCATTTAAAGTTCAGAGCATGCATTTCTTCTAAGTACACATCGATTTCCTTTGTAGAACAACGATTTTCCTAACAGTATAACGATTTCATAAGTCAAAGAACGGTTCTATCGCTACAACGATTTCATCTTATAACGAATTGATAAGTGAGCATGAACGATTCTATCGCTCAACGATTTCATCTTATAAATATTTGATAAGTGAGTACAACGATTTCATTTTCACATCGATTTCGGTCTCATAACGATTTCGTAAGTAAAACAACGATTTCGGCTTCACATCAATTTCGGTCTCACAATGATTTCGTAAGTGTAACATCGATTTCGGTTTCACAACGATTTCGTAAGGGTAACAATGATTTCGGTCTCATATCGGTTTCATAAGTGAAAACAACGATTTGTCTCTTATAACGATTTTATAAGACAAAACAACGATTTGATTGCCATATCGATTTCATAAGTGAAAACAACGGTTTGACTCTCATAACGATTTCATAAGAGAAAATAACGATTTGATTGTCCTATCGATTTCATAAGTGAAAACAACGATTTGACTTTTATAATGAATTCATAAGAGAAAACAACGATGTGATTGTCATATCGATTTTATAAGTGAAAATAACGATTTGACTCTCATAACGATTTCATAAGAGAAAACAACGATTTGATTGTCATATCGATTTCATAAGTGAAAACAACGATTTGATTGTTGTAATGATTCGATAAGTGAAAACAACGATTTGATAGCTAGAACGATTTGCCTTTACGTATAGAACGATTTGATCTCTACAACGATTTGCTCGTTTGAACAACGATTTGCTCAAACAACAATTTGTTTATGTTTGTACAACGATTTGCTTGTACAATGATTTTTCTATATTAGTATAATGATTTGCATAAAGAACGATTTGCTTGTACTTAAACAATGACTTGTTCACACAACGATTTCATAAGTTGAACAACTATTTCATTGTCATAATGACTTCATGGATTACATCGATTTCATACATGATATTCAAATATATTTTCAAATATTGTGAAAGTCAAAGTCTTCCCATGTGCATCAATAATATCCTTGCATTTATTGTGACTACACACATCATCTGCATGTCGCATGTCTGAATGCTTTCTACACCCATGATACAATAGAAAATACTTTATCAGGTGACAGAATAGCATTTCTATTTTGGTGTACGTTCTTACTGCATGGTTTCTAACATTGACTGACAAGCATAGAGGTAGTCTAGTTGTCTACAGTTTGGCATTTATTGTGTGCAGGTCTTTGTGAGTACCAAATCGTACAACGTTGGAAAACTAGAAGCTGAAGAATATCTGGATGAATCTTCTCTTTGCATGCATTGCTCCAGAGCATTAATTGGCTGCAGGTTTACCTGTTGTACCCCTCGAACCATGTTGTCTAACGTGCGTCTATCATAGAGACAACGGCCATTTCAACGGTTATATTTTCAAGAGAAGATATATAGAAGACTGATGTCTCCATGAAGAACAACTTTTGGTACCTTAGAGCTTTCAGAGAACCAACCTACAACTTGCGAGCATCAGAAACAAGAGCCTAAAAAGCTTCACTCCATAATTTTTTGTAGCCCTTAGCTCTCCGTGTTCATTTGCTTAGCTTTTTGAGAGCCTTTGTAGTTCTGAGAGTTTTCATCTAGTGAAAATCTTTCTCTCTCAGACATTGTCTGAGATCAAGCATTTGTTGTAAGCTTGGTCTAGGGGCCATTTGCTTTTATTCACATCTGTTGTGATGTTCCTCTTCGAGTTGTGAAGAGAAGACCTGTTGGAAATAGGTGGTTGTTATTCCCTTCGTTAAGGAAGGAAGACCTGTGTATCATGGTGGTTTTATTATCTCTTCTGGGTTAGAAGAGAAGGCCAGCTACGGCTGGATGCGTAAGGGTCCTTGAGGGGGACAGTACCCTTGGATAGTGAAATCCCAAGTTGTTGCTTGGGGACTGGACGTAGGACTTCTTGGGATAGGAGGTCCGAACCAGGATAAAATTTCCTGTGTTGTGTGATTATGTGTTTGCTCTCGTCTTCTCTATTACTAACACTAACAATCAATCTCAGTGTTTTTTTGTTAAGCATTTTTGTTGATAGGTTTTCATCTAAAACGAAGTTTTAAGAATCCCATTCACCCCCCCCCCCTCTGGACTTGCTAGCTGGGCAACATAAAGGTGCCCAAGTTTTAGATCCTAGTCAGAGATCTGACCCAACTTAGATGCTTGCTCTCTCTCTCTCTCTCTCTCTCTCTCTCTCTCTCTCTCTCTCTCTCTCTCTCTCTCTCTTTCTATTGCATATTCTACTTTCCCCAATCCTCTTCTCATAAGTGACATCTGACTTGAGTGTTAGAGGGTTGACTACGAGAACCCCTTCCTAACTTGACTTCTTGCAAGACCGATAGTGACGGCACCCAATCCATGACATTGGCAACTTTGACTTCCCCTCCATTAGCAGATCCGAGTCCCTCATCTCAGACCTCTGTAGTCAATCTGTAACAACCCTTGTGGGCACAAAACCGGTTAGCATTGTCTATGGGAACCAAAATACTAGCCATGGATCTGACTAGAAGTAAGGGGATAGCCCGTTAAGACAACATCAAAATTCAACACATAGAGGTGATCACCGAGGGCAAAAATAATAACCCTTGGTCTCAAACGAGTAGTTCCATGCCTTCTCGGTTCAGGTTTCTGACCTCAGAGAGGCCGTTAGGATTGGTAGCATTGCCAAAGCTGGTGAGTACTCTCATCTGGTAGCTCAAGTCCTCATTCTGCATAGGGGATCCTCCAGAACTCGCTCTAGCACCCACCCCAGTAGTGACTCAGGTACATCTGCCTCCACCTTCTCTAGTCGTGTCGAACCTCGACACTACAACATGAAGCAACACTCTACTTTTTGTACCTTAGGTTGACTTGGCATGACCTATTTTGGCCAGTTGACCCCTGGCTCCTATAGTGATTATTTCCCTCACTATCTCTGTCAACTTGGCAAAGAAGCTCGAGGAGATGTAGATAGAAGTCCAGTGTCTGCCTAGACAACTTCCTAGTTCTACCTATTACAGTGCATCCATCTTCGATCTCCTTTTGTCAAGAAGGTCTTGCCGGTCTCGCATCTTAGCTGTCTCGAGATGCCTAATATGAAGGTCTATGACAGCAAGACCGACCCAATGGACTATCTGAATTGCTTCAACATGCTCCTCTCCTTCCAAAGAACACCAGATGGCATGAAATGCTAGACATTTCCAGCCCTCCTTAAAGGTGGCATGGTGGCATGGTTCCTTGGCTTTAAACTCCATCTAAAAATTCCAAATTCCTCAGACAAAGTCTTTGGAACATTTCACAGTTCATGCGCACTAGCCAAGATGTCGACTTTCCTCCTCACCATCTGTCAGAGGCTCGGTGAGTCACGTAGGCAATATATTGTGAAGTTTCATGCTGAGGCCTTGCAAATCCTAGTTCGAGACATCGCCACCAACATCTTGGCTTTGATGGGTGCCATAACCGACCTCAACCTATGAGGTTCATTAGTGAAGAAGCCTCCAGCAACCTTCCTTGACTTGATGAATTAAGGCTAATGATGCAGGACATGTTGACATGAATCTTCCTTGGACTTAAACGACCAGCAAACAACACAAGCAACTTGGCCCTTTTAGCAAACCGATGACTCACTTGATGGATTCAAAGCTCACATGATAAGCTCGAGATAGTGGGGCTGTGCAGGCTCACAATGGCGGCCCACTCACATGTGGTGAGTTTACTCTCACAGTATATTGATTCAGACACATGTCAAATATACCGTGAACAATAATATATCTCATGCTCGTCGAGTATACGATGGATGGATTTGTCTCTTATAGTAGCATCAAATTTCACACATGGATGGATCAGGCTTACACTCACATGCGGCACACAACAAGCATGACTAATACTAAATAGCAGAATGTCAAGGAGTGAGTCAAGCACACACTTTGCTATTCTGAAGAGAATGCAGCATCGTTCAATGATAAGGGCGAGAAAAGAAAAGTGTTGATGCACCTGTTGTAACACCTAGAATTTAAATAATAATAAAATATTGAACATTAGAAAAGATATTGATTACCCTAAAAGATACAAGAACATGATTACACTTGAATCTAGAATCTTTTCACATAATTTATGTGATTCTGGTACTATCTTCAGATGTGTGCACCCCGATAAGGCATCATCAGAATTTGGTAACAAAAGTAAAATCTAACACATAATTACCAAAAAAATACTAATCTCAAAAATATAAATATCCTAATTTATTGATGCATAGATATCAAGATTAAGCCGACATAATGATTGTTTGGAGCAATTTCCACCTGACAAAAAATTAATCTGAAAAATTAAAAAAAATCACCATAATTTGATTATATCTCAATTAGCTTATGTTTGAAATTTCATCTCAATTTGATATCGTTTAAGTATAAAACTAGTGGCCTAAAGAACCTAAATGAATTAAGTTTGAATTATGTAACCCAATTTACGTAAGTGTGCTTACGTATGTGGGTTGGCTACGTGTTGGGTATAGGTGATCCTTATCCTGGGAAGGTGGTGAGGAGATAAGGCTCACCCTCCGCTTTTATAACCCCCTCTTCAGTTCTTCTTCTTCTTATTCTTCTTCTTCATCTTCTTCCTACGTCTTCTTCTAGTTCTTCCACTTTTTCTTCTTCCTCTTTCGGCTGCTTCTTCTGCTACTTCTTCATCTTCTTCATCTTCTTCACACTTCTTCTTCTTCTTCGTCATCTTCTTCTTCAAACCACCACCATGCAATAGAAAGAGAGAAAAGAGAGAGGAAAACAAGTGCAAAGTAAAGAAGAAGAGAGGGAGTAGGTGTAGAGGCAAGGAAGAGAGAGAAAGAGGTTGCAGTGCATTGAGGAGAGAGAAATAAGTGAGATTAGAAGCTTAGGAAGTTCATCCCCACCCGACGGCCATGCCCAACTGATAAGTAGGTTCCTCTCTATCCTTCTTGATTGTTCACTTCTATTCCAAGCATATTTGGACTGTGCGATTGAAGCTTTTATGATTCTAATTTTTACCGAAATCGGTCAACCGATTTTCGTATTTCGGTTGACCGATCCCATAGTCCAACTGAGAAACTAGCGCTGGCTAGGTCGGTAGACCGACTTTCCTATTTCGGTCGATCGATTTTCCCCTGAAACCCAGAATAATTGCTACTAGGTTGGTCGACCGATTTTGCTATTCGGGTCGACTGATTTCATGGTTGAAACCCAGAATTCAGTACTGGCTAGGTCAGTCGACCGACCCTTCCTGTCCGGTCGTCCAGTTTAGTGTTTTCAGATGACCAAATTCTTCTATTTAGTTGATCGACTTTGTGTTTGTCTGACAGGGCTGCTTCTTCCAGAAGTATAGTAGAAACCCTACGAACTAAAACTCATACCTTATTACTTCATATCTTTCATTTACTTAAGATATTACATGTAAATAAGGAAGTGCCCCCATTTGAATCCAATAAAATATCAAAAAAATTATATCTCTTACCAATAAAAGTCAACAATCCCACCGAAGAAGAAAAACACGATTTTGGTGATTCCATCAAAATAGCGCCTTTCTAATCTCTTACAATTTGGCCTACCTGAAAGTCTTATAATTCAAATAAACCTAGTAGAATGCTAAAAATCCAAGGTCTGATGAAAAATTATAAATATGCATATGACTTCTCCAAGGGAGCTCTCTCCTACTAAAAAGGAAGTCAAACATGTCCATCTCTTATTTTACATTAATATGACTTTTACATTGATATGATTTATCTCCAATTCTAAATAAGAATTAGTAATTGAATGGTTCGATCGACTATATTGGTTTCAAGACTATCTTCGTGATGTATTCTTCTATTGATTTTTAGTTTTAAGGCGTAACATGTAAAGTACGCCTAAGTACCACATCACAGAGCTATTATCTAAAGCCTAAAAAGGAGTAGAAAATGTTACATGATATCTCCAGAACTTGTAAGTTTAGACCGTCTTGTAACTACGACCAGTGTTTTGGCATGGTAATATCGTTTGGAAATTCCGTTTAGCATCTGATTTGCAAACCGACTTGATACATCGACTCCCAATTGACTTCTAAAAATCCAATCTTGGCTATGAATTACACCTCAAATTTGGTTCACTATCATAAACCTCTCATATTGCATAACTATGTTACCCTTTCAAACTCCAATAATTTCTAACTCTTTTGAGATTCTTATACAGTATTTTAACATGCCTTATCCTTGAAACTCTAAAGTGCTGCATAATTGTCTGAGAACATAACAATAATGAATGTGTACTTACTGTTGGGTCTTTGGACTCTACTGGATCAAGATGCTTATAGGGGCAAGTCCAGTCCTTGGGAGGAACACCCGAACCCGACCACTGAATTGGTCTACTCGAATATGTACCTGCCGAGAATGGATCTTCCAAACTCGACCATGCACTAAATCGATCTATTCGAATATACCCGTCAAGAATGGTTCTTCCAAATCTGGCCACTGAATCGACCTATTCGAATATGTACCCATCGAGAATGGACCTACTATGTGATATCCTAAATTTTCTTAATATCTTTTAAATTTATATTTATATTTATTTTATTGTGCATTTAGAAAATTCGGTGTATGTATGTATATGGTTTTGTGACTTGTAGTGTAGAATGGTCTGTTCTCAAGTGGATGCAGGTTGACCTGTGGTTCTGACGGCAATATCGACTGCCGTCAATAGTAGGTTAACGACAACATCCTTGCCGTCAACTTCATGTAAACGTCCATATCGATTGACGTTTACATTGTGTAAACGGAAGTAAACCTTGATGTCTACTTCTTCCGGAACTGATAGCGAGATTCTCGCAGTCCAGCTCTGGTAGAGTTATGGTAAGGGCTAGACTTTTGGTAACGTTGGGGGTTACAAATCTGACCTCGTAGGGCAAGGTTTGGGGAAGCCTATCCCTTATAAAAAGGGAGGGTAACCTCATGGAACCAGTTTTGGGAGTCTTCTCCAAGCTTCTAAGAAAGTGGAAGAAGGAGAGCAGGCAATTTGATCTTCATGGAGGCTTTGACTGAGCTTCTGCAAGTTGAGGGTTGGTGTTTTGAAAGTTAGAGGCGTCTCCAAGGTGTGCCTACCAACGGGGACGGTGAATCTAAGGTTTCAGCCCAGAAGGAGGACTGTCTTGATTGGCCAAGGCGGGCTTCATCAGCTGAATCTGTGAATATCTTGGTGTTTTAGAGGCAAGTAACTTAGGGGTCGGGTTCCCAACTCTATATTTTACCCTTTTTCAATTTTTACAGAATTTTAAAAAGGTAAAAACAGTCGGATTTTGGGGTTTACATGAGTCCCGGATGAGTTCAGTTTTCCTGTCAGGTTAACGTCCACCTTGACTACAATCAAGGATGAACTTAACGTCAACCTTGTTGCCGTCTACTGAGGTTAGCGACAACAGGCTTGCCGTCTAGTTCTTCTGTTTAATATTTTGACCTATTTTGATACTTGGATTTATAGTTTCATGCTTAGACTTCGAATGAACTCTATGAAAAAGGTTTAATGCTCAGTAGAATAACTTTTTGATACACTGTAAATTTGGGTAATTTCTGCAGACACCATGATTTAGGGTAAATTTCTGAATGCTGAAATTAGTTTTAGTTTTAATAGAAAATTTCATATGTGATGCATGCTCGTTATAAAATTGTGATTTCTGTGTAGTAATACATGACAGGTATGTGCCCATACTATGTTAAATCTGAAATCCAAAATTGACTTTTTTCTATAATTTCCATGACTAAAGTACATAGATCAGTAGTAATATTTAAAATTGATAAATAGTTTCTGGATTCCAAAAATCATGAGATTTTGAATAGTTGTTTGTATGGTTATGATATGTACGCAGTAAAAATATTGAGCCATGTTGAGAGATGGTTTCATTATGATGGATTTTCTCTATTTATAGCACTGATGTGAATATTGTGGAAATTAGATTATATGTCAGAAAATTTTGAATAATTATTGATTTGATTTATGACAATAGAGGCACATTTGGCAAAATTCTAAGAATTTTAGATGACTGTAACTACTTATGTTTGATTATCATTATGAAAATTGTGTTCTTTTGAAATAGATTGTGGAAAAATGTTCAAAATTACAACATGTGATAAAATTGAAATCAGTCTCTGTCAGAATCTGATCATATGTGTATGACTTGGCAGCATGGTATGTTACATTTGAAATTTGAGAAAATTTGTATATAAATGTGTATATGGCCAATAAGACACTGACACCATAGAAGTAATTTGGAACAGGACCATAGTAATGCCCATATGGAAATGTTCAATATGTTATATGTTCCCGAGGGCACGGGAAGAAATTTTGAAGGTGGACAAGTACCACTGGTTATGGTGGGGAGGGCTTCTCCCGGTATTGCGCAATAACCAAGACTCTATCACTATTTGCCTAGGTGATGAGTGTATGTCATATGTGTATCTGACTTCTAATGGGTGGTTTGGGCCGTGTCATGGCAAAATAAAATTTGTACATATTGATATGTTATGAACAAAGTTTGCTTTAAGCTCTATGAAGATTTTATGAAATGCTTGTTTTATTTCTATTCAAGTGAATGATATGAAATAATGCTTAATATGCAATTTCTTAGAACCATGTATATAAATTGTACCATGTTATATCTCGAACCTATCACATCATGTTCAGATCTGAAATCTTTTAGTAAGAATAAGTATTGTGTAGTTAAGATCATGTCTTGGAATCATGCTTTATTCTAGTAGCAATTGTATTCACTTGTGGTTTAAGAATGTGAATGATAAATGTACATAATGCAAGTAGTATGGTTGGTGAATTCTATATGTATTAACCTGTTTTGAAACCATTATGTATATGTTAGATTGGTAATCCATTTTTAGGTCGCCTGATGAGTCTTCGTTGTAGACTCATACTTGCTTAACATTTCAGGTGAGACAACGGATCCCGAGGCTTTGATAGCGGGATCAGATTTGGAGCGAGAGGATTGACTTAGATTGTGTGTTTGAGAGATTATTGTATGTGAGGATTTGATTATGTTATGAACATTGTAATTAAACTATTTATAGCATTGTGGACTTATTTGATGGACTATGGACGAGATGTGCTTTATTTCCGTTGCATATTTCTTTAATGGTGAATGAATCAACCTACATTTGATATATGTTGGGGTGTGTTCCCCATGTAACATGTACCTTAGACCCGATGAGAGTTGGTATAACTGGACGGGTCTAAGTGGGGTGTTACAGAGATGGTATCAGAGCCATTTGTAGGTTGAGGATATTCATAAGTAAATATCAACTTAAGTGATCCATGTTCATGACTCTAAAATAAAGTATTAGATAAATAGAATTATAAGGATTAATTAGCTTATTGTGTTGCCAAGCTATGGCTAGTCGTGGACGCCGTGCTAATGTCCAGGATCGTGAGGAGGAGCAGAATGAGAATGCTAGTGCAGGGCAGCAGGTTCTAGCACCTCGGGGACCACCTGTGGCACCTCCTCCACCTTTGATAGACTATGGAACTTTCATGCAAGGGTTGGTTCAGGCTATGCAGACCCAGGCCCAAAGTCAGGTAGCATTGCAGGCCCAAGTGCAAGCTCAAGTTAGGTGTAGTAAATTGTTGGTTTTAGTTTTCTTTATTGAATCTATCCTAATTGTGTCATTTTAGACTCAGGATCCACCTGCTGTGCATTTGGAGCATTGAGGCCCCTCGGTGATGGAATGGTTTAGCAGGATGGCTCCACCCTCTTTTAAGGGGGAGAGTCAACCACTGTTGGCTGAGAGTTGGCTCAGGGAGACTGAGAAGATCTTTAGGGCTATTCGTTGTGCAGAGGAAGATAAAGTCAGTTTGAGGACTTACATGTTACAGGTAATCATAAGGCAATGTCTATATATGAAGCATATTAGTGTGATTGGTTATGCCTAATGTAGAGGTACTCCTTGCAGGAGAGGGCTAATGTGTGGTGGACTTCCACTTTGCATACCAGGTTTGAGGGTGGAGTCCAGGAGGTGACTTGGTATGAATTTACTTGCCTATTCAAGGCTAAGTTCATTCTTGAGCATGTGCAGGATAAGATGGAGCAGGAGTTTCTTTCATTGACCTAGGGAGCTATGAGTGTGCTAGAATATGAAGCCAGATTTGCAGAGCCATCAAAGTATGCACCTCACATTGAGTGATGAGAGGAGAAAGGTGAAGAAGTTTGTGATGGGGCTCAGATCACTACGTACCAGGCTTGTGGCATTTGATCATTGTACCATGGGGAAGGAGCATTTAGTGCGGCTTGTAGGCAAGAAAGCGAAATGGAACAATATTTTGAGGACAAGAAAGCTACTTCCAGGAGGCCAGCATCGACATTTCTTAGGCAGGATAAGAAGAAGAAGGTTGTTTATGTACCTCAGCAGGTACCAGACTATGGGAAGAGGGCACCTCAGCAAGGGAGATTCCAGCAAGAGGACAAGCCATTATGTACTCATTGCGGCAAAAGGCATGGAGGTCAGGTATGGTTGAGTGCAGGGAGATGTCTTCGTTGTGGAGACAAGGACCACAAGATCAAGGACTACCCTAAGATGGCGCATCACACAGCAGCAGTAGCGGAGCCAGCAGCAACAAAACCAATAGGAAGACCCCGGGCCCAAGCCCAAGTGTAGCATTGGCTAAGGAAGATGCAAAACAGGCAGAGCATGTGACTGAAGGTACAATTCCAATTATGGGTATTCATGCTAGAGTTCTATTTGACACTAGTGCCACACACACTTTTGTATCTGAGAGATTTGCTAAGGTGTTACTTAATGAGTCTGATGTAGAAGTTGTGGATTTAGAGATTCCGTTGTCTGTGCATACCCCAGTAGGAGCTATGATCACTAAGAAGTGCTTCCCTTCACTTTATGTATGCATAGAAGAACGGGATTTGGTAGGATGCTTCTATCTTTGAAGATGAAGGATTATGATGCTATTTTGGGTGTAGATTGGCTGGAAGAGCATTATGCTTTGCTAGATTGTCGGAAGAAGAGGATCATTTTCTGCATTCTAGGTGAAGATGAGTTTTCACACCCATTACCCAAGAACATCGCTGGAATGTTTGTGGTGTCAGCATTGAAGGCATCCAAGATGTTGAGCAGCGGTTGCAGTGCCTTTTTGGCTAGTATGGTTGTGTCTAAGGACACTAATACACCATGCATTGAGGAGATTGAGGTTGTTCGTGATTATGCAGACGTCTTTCCCGAGGATCTTTCTGGTTTTCCACCGGAAAGAGACATTGAGTTCACCATTGAGTTGATGCCGGGTACAACCCTTATTTCCAAGGCACCTTATCGTATAGAACCAGCAGAATTGGCAGAGCTCAGGAAGCAATTGCAGGACTTGTTGGACAAGGGCTTCATTTGTCGAAGATCTTCACTATGGGGAGCTCCAGTCCTCTTTGTTAAGAAGAAGGATGGTTTGATACGATCAAGAACATGTATCCTTTACCCCCTATTGATGACCTATTTGATCAATTGCAGGGAGCTTCGGTGTTTTCTAAGATAGATCTTCGTTCGGGTTATCACCAACTCTGAATAAAGGTCGATGATACATCTAAGGCGGCTTTTCAGACTCGGTATGGTCATTATGAGTTCTTGGTTTTACTGTTTGGCTTGACGAATGCCCCAGCAGCATTTATGGACTTGATGAATCGGGTCTTCAGGCCATATCTGGATAGCTTTGTAGTGGTTTTTATAGAGATGTTTGATTTATTCTCCGGATGAAGCGTCTCATAAGGATGTGGGTTGAGTGTGTTTTGGAATTTCCTAAAGTTGTATTTTAATGATAACCAATGAACATCACTCATATTTGATTTTGATGATGACATATTATGATTTTGATGAGATATGTTGAACATGTAACATTCTATACATATCACAATAATACTTAAACAACATGTTCTTGATGTTTAATATCTCATATTTAATGATAATATCTTTTACTAATGATTTATGTGTTAAATTTGCAGGTGTATACAGATTTTGTCATGGTAGTGTCGACACACCCACTACTGGTGTCGACACAGGGTTTCAAACCCTAAGGCAAAATGATGAAGAAAAGGTCAAGTGTGTCGACACAGCCTCAAGTGGTGTCGACACTAGACCCGACTCCCAGAGAACCCAGTTGACAGGTCTGTATAGTGTGTCGACACAGCCTCAAGTGGTGTCGACACTAGATCCAGTTCCCAGAGGACCCCTTTGCCAGACTGGGACAGTGTGTCGACATAGTCTAGGTGTGTGTCGACACTAGTGACCCTTCCCAGAGAACAAATTCTGCCAGTTTGGGACAGTGCGTCGACACACTCCTTGGACAGGTCGACACACTCCGGCTGAAACTCAAAATCGTGATTTCATCTGGACACGTGGCCGCTTGGGGTTCAAGGGAATATGCCTAGGTTTTTGTGCCCATGTACCCTAAGGCTCTTTATGGACATATGGGGCTATAAATACCCATGTCTTTGGCACTCCAAAGGCATCCCACGCAAGACAAGAGCCAAGAGTATTCTGCAAGAAGGGAAGAAGAGTGGGAAAGAGGCATCTGCATCCAGAGGAGCAGAGCAGCGCCGCCAAGGGGAGAAGAAGGAGAAGAAGAGGAGGAGCTCGAGATTGCAGGAGTGCTGGTCCAGAAGGAGATCCAGCCGAATTTGTATCTGGTTAGAGTGTCAATTTCTCTGGGGAATCTGTGTATGTGTTCTACATAGATCTCCCAATTCTATTTGTCTCTACCATTTCTATTGTATTGAGATAGATCGTGCTAGAGGATCTATTCTCTAAGTGTGCTTGGTCTAGCAGAACTTGGATCTATTGTGGTCCAGAGGTTTGAGTACTTTGTGCTCTATTTTGGAGCCGTTGTGCTCTGGTGCTTGAGCCGTGGTGCTCAAGGGCTTGTGAATTTGCTAAATTCACAAGTGGTCTTTAGAGTAGGTCATGTGCCTATCTCCTGGGTTTCTTTGAGTTGTTGAACTCAAAGAAGTTAGAGTCGTCGTGCTCTAGTTTGTACTGCACTTGTGCTAGTGGTTCCTCCGTTGTGAGGAGTGGACATAGGACCACAAGTTGTGTTCTCTGAACCACCTTAAAATTTTCAGTGCACTGTGGTTTGTTGTGTGGTTTGCTGTTCTTATTCACTATTCTCACACACCACACTTGAGTCTGATCGAACTGTGTGTTTTACTCATTTTAATTCCACTGCTATTCACACAATTTATTAGTTCATTTATCAAAGTCACCTATTCGATCCCCAACAAAGGAGCATTTGAAAACTGTGCGGGAAGTCTTGAGGGAGAACAAGTTATTCGCCAAGTTTAGCAAGTGTGACTTCTGGATGAAGGAAGTTCATTTCCTTGGGCATGTGATTTCGAGAGATGGTATAGTTGTGGACCCTTCTAATGTAAGGGCAGTGCTAGAATGAAAGACTCCAAGATCACCATCTGAGATACGGAGTTTCTTAGGTTTAGCAGTCTATTATTGCCGTTTCATAGAGAGTTTTGCATCCATTGCAACACCATTGACCATGCTTACAAGGAAGGGAGTAAAGTTTGTATGGTCAGAAGAGTTTCAGAGAATTGAGGAGTAGGTTGACTTCTGCACCTGTGCTAGTTCTACCTAGTGGGGTAGATGGCTTCACGATCTATACTGATGCTTCTCATATTGGGCTCGACTGTGTGCTTATGCAGAATGGGAAAGTGGTTGCCTATGCTTCTCGTCAACTAAAGGAGCATGAGCGTAACTACCCGACCCATGATCTAGAGTTGGCAACAGTAGTGCATGCTTTGAAGATTTGGCGACATTATCTGTATGGTGTCAAGTTTGAGGTATTCACTAATCACCAAAGTCTTAAGTATTTATTCTCGCAGAAGGAGCTAAATCTGAGGCAGATGAGATGGATTGAGTTCTTAAAGGATTATGATTTTGATTTGCATTATCGATCACCCAGGCAAGGCTAATGTGGTAGCCGACACGCTTTGTAGGAAGAGGACAGCGATGCAGAAGGATTGGAGGATGATAGAAAATTCAGCTTGTGATTTTTTAGAGATTGAGTCACAATTGTGCCATGCTTTTGTGGCTCAATTGACTATCAGGTCTTCTCTTCTAGATAGTGTGGTAGAAGGTCAGAAGGATGATCCTAGACTACAAGAGATGATAGGGAAGGCATGCATTGCTCGTGATGAAGAAGGTGTTATCTGATTTCAGCACAGAGTTTGTGTGCTAGACATTGCTGATGTTAGAAAGGAAATTTTAGAAGAGGCTCACAAGTCTAAGTTTTCCATACATCCAGGTGGTAGCAAAATGTATCAAGATCTAAAAAGGAATTTTTGGTGGCAAGGCATGAAAAGAAATGTGGCTGATTTTGTGGCTAGATGTTTGACATGCCAGCAAGTGAAGGCAGAAAGGCAGAGGCCATCAGGTTTGATGTAAAAGATTGACATTCCGTTATGGAAATGGGAAGAGGTTACTAGGATTTTGTCTCTGTTTGCCGAGGTCTTTTAGGGGCAATGATTCCATTTGGGTGATTGTGGATAGATTCTCTAAGACTGCACATTTCTTACCTATGAAGAAGAAGCAATCTGTTGAGAGTTTGACGAAGCTTTATGTAGACAATATTGTTAGATTGCATGGGGTCGCAAAATCTATTATTTCGGATAGAGACCCAAGATTTACTTCAAGATTATGGCAACATTTGCAAGTTGCCCTTGGTTCTCAAGTGAATCTTAGCTCAACATTTCATCTACAAACGGATGGACAATCCGAAAGGACAATCCAGACTCTTGAAGACATGTTGAGAGCATGTGCTCTAGACTGGAAGGGTGATTGGGAGAAACATTTACCTCTTGTGGAGTTTGCCTATAATAATAGTTTCCATGCAAGCATTGGTATGGCTCCATTGGAGGCTTTGTATGGAAGGCCTTGTAGATCTCCTTTGTGTTGGGAGGAAGCTAGTGATAGACACTTGGTTGGACCTGAGATTGTGCAAGAAACTTCTAGTAAGATTCAGCTAATTCAGCAAAGATTAAAGGCAGCTCAAGACAGGTAGAAAAGCTATGTGGATAATAGAAGGAAGGATTGGAGTTTGATGTGGGAGAGCATGTATTCCTTAAGATCTCTCCAACAAAAGGGGTGGTTAGATTGGTCGCCGTGGAAAGTTGAATCCAAGGTTTATTGGACCATTTAAGATCTTGAAGAACGTTGGAAATGTGGCTTATCAATTGGCATTAACACCATCTATGGCGAATATACATCCGGTGTTACACATTTCTATGCTAAGAAGGTATATTCGGGATCCATATCATGTTCTTTCTTATGAGCCGACGGATTTGCAACAAGATTTATCTTTTGAGGAGCAGCCCATAAAGATTCTGGACCGAAAAGTGCAGCATTTGGGATTCAAGAGGATTCCCTTAGTGAAAGTTTTGTTGAGGAACATTGGACAAGAAGAAGCAACATGGGAGTTAGAAGAAGGAATGAAGGCGAAATATCCACATCTTTTTGGTGAGTTTTCTTAGACCCAATCTTCGAGGACGAAGATTATTTAAGGGGGAGAGAGTGTGATATCCTAAAATTTCTTAATAGCTTTTAAATTTTAATTGATATTTATTTTATTGTGCATTTAGAAAATTCTGTGTATGTATGTATATGGTTTTGTGGCTTGTAGTCTAGAATGCTATGTTCTCGGGTGGATGCAGGTTGACCTATGTTTCTGACAGCAACATCGACTACCGTCAACAGCATATTAACGACGACATCCTTGTCGTCAATTTCATGTAAATGTCCATATCGATTGACGTTTACATTGTGTAAACGGCAGTAAACCTTGACGTCTACTTCTTCCAGAACTGACAACGAGATTCTCACAGTCCAGCTATGGTAGAGTTATGGTAAGGGTTGGATTTTTGGTAACATTGGGGGTTATGGATCTGACCTCGTAGGGCAAGGTTTGGGGAAGCCTATGTCTTATAAAAAGGGAGGGTTAACCTCATGCAACTGGTTTTGGGAGTCTTCTCCAACCTTCTAAGAAAGTGGAAGAAGGAGCAAGCGATTTGATGTTCGTGGAGGCTTTGACCGAGCTTCTGCATGTTGAGGGTTGGTGTTTTTGAAGGTTAGAGGCGTCTCCAAGGTGTGCCTACCAACGGGGACCGGTGGATCTAGGGTTTCAGCCTAGAAGGAGGACTATCTTGGTTGGCCAAGACAGGCTTCATCGGCTGAATCTGTGAATATCTTGGTGTTTTAGAGGCAAGAAACCTAGGGATCGGGTTCCCAACTCTATATTTTACCCTTTTTCAATTTTTACATAATTTTAAAAAGGAAAAAACAATCATATTTTGGGGTTTACATGAGTCCCGGATGACTTCAGTTTTCCTGTCAGGTTAATGTCCACCTTGACTTCCGTCAAGGATGTGAACTTAACGTCAACCTTGTTGTTGTCTAGTGGGGTTAGCGGCAACAGGCTTGCCGTCTAGTTCTTCTGTTTACTATTTTGACTTGTTTTGATACTTGGATTTATACTTTCATTCTTAGACTTCGAATGGACTCTCTGAAAAAGGTTTAATGCTCAATAGAATAACTTTTTGATACAGTATAAATTTGGGTAATTTTTGTAGACACCATGATTTAGGTTAAATTTTTGAATGCTGAAATTAGGCTTAGTTTTAATAGAAAATTTCACATGTGATGCATGCTCGTGATAAAATTGTTATTTCTTTGTTGTAATACATGATAGGTATGTACCCATACTATGTTAAATTTGAAATCCGAAATTGACTATTTTATGTAATTTCCATGACTAAAGTACATAGATCAGTAGTACTATTTAAAAATGATAAATAGTTTCTGCTGGATTCCAAAAAACATGAGATTTTGAACAGTTGTTTGTATGGTTATGATATGTACGTAGTAAAATATTGTGCCATGTTGAGAGATGGCTTCATTATGATGGATTTTCTCTCTTTATAGCACTGATGTGAATATTTTGGAAATTAGATTATATGTCAGAAAATTTTGAATAATTCTTGATTTGATTTATGATAATAGAGGCACATTTTGGAAAATTTTATGAATTTTAGATGACTGTAACTACTTATGTTTGATAATCATTAAGAAAATTGTGTTCTTTTGAAATAGATTGTGGAAAAATGTTCAAACTTATAGCATGTGATAAAATTGAAATCAGTCTCTGTCAGAATCTGATCATATGTGTATGACTTGGTAGCATGGTATGTTGCATTTGAAATTTGATAAAATTTCTATATAAATGCGTATATGGCTAATAGACACTGCCACCATAGAAGTAATTTGGAACATGACCATAGTAATGCCCCCATAGAAATGTTCAATATGTTATATCTTCCCGAGGGCATGGGAAGAAATCCGGAGGTGAACAAGTACCATTGGTTAAGGTGGGGAGGGCTTCTCCCAGTATTGCGCAATAACCAAGACTGTATCACTATTTGCCTAGGTGATGAGTATATGTCATATGTGTATCTGACTTCTAATGGGTTGTTTGGGCTGTGTTTTGGCAAAAGAAAATTTGTACATATGGATATGCTATGAACAAAGTTTGCTTTCAGCTCTATGAAGATTTTATGAAATGCTTGTTTTATTTCTATTCATGTGAATGATATGAAATCATGCTTAATATGCAATTTCTTGGAACCATGTTTATAAATTGTACCATGTTATATCTCGAACCTATCAAATCATGTTCAGATCTGAAATCTTTTAGTAAGAATAAGTATTGTGTAGTTAAGATCATGTCTTGGAATCATGCTTTATTCTAGTAGCAATTATATTCACTTGTGGTTTAAGAATGTGAATGATAAATGTACATAATGCAAGTAGTATGGTTGCTGAATTCCATATGTTTTAACATGTTTTGAAACCATTATGTATATGTTAGATTGGTAATCCATTTTTGGGTTGCTTGCTGAGTCTTCGTTGTAGACTCATACATGCTTAACATTTCAGGTGAGACAGCGGATCCCGAGGCTTTGATAGCAGGATCGGATTCAGAGCGAGAGGATTGACTTAGATTGTGTGTTTGAGAGATTATTGTATGTGAGGATTTGATTATGTTATGAACATTGTAATTGAACTATTTATAGCATTGTGGACTTATTTGATGGACTATGGACTTGATTATTAAAGTTGATGAGATGTGCTTTATTTCCACTGCATATTTCTTTATTGGTGAATGAATCAACCTACATTTGATATATGTTGGGGTGTGTTCCCTATGTAACATGTCCCTTAGACTTGATGAGAGTTGGTATAACTGGACTGGGTCTAAGTGGGGTGTTACATACTGATTGTCTTGGCATCGGACACTGCCGACTGCTTGATTGATAAATACTCAATTATATGTTATTGTTTCCCATCAGCATGACTTAACTGGGTTGCACTTACCGCCAGTGCGTGTTCAAAGGACTGCTAGATAGTAATTACACGTTTGATAATGATGGCATGTCATTCTGTGCCTGACACTCATTATTTTGATTTAGTTCATTAATGTATCGAATTAATCTTGCTTGGTTTAATATTGTACATCTTGATTTGTATTATTGTTCCCTTAATTGAACACTGTTAATTGTTATCCTTGTGTGCTACACATTTTTCTTGATTCCGATATCTATTTCTTTGTTATTTGAGGATAAATCCTACTGGGCAAGACTGCTCATACCTACTCTTTTTCCATGTATTCATCAGTTCTAGATGGCAGAGCAACGTGAATTGTGTGCTGAGAGATCAATACTTGTTATGTCTGACATTTGAAATACAGTTTGGGAATCATGTAATTACCTCCACTTTGAGGAACGACTGTTAATTTAGTAATGATCCTCGGGCAATTCTTGCTTGAAAAATTTTAAACTTGTTCTCGATTTCTTGTTCGGTTGCTCTCAACATTTATGGAAATATTAAATGATGGGACGTGACACCTGTACACTATGCCGATGAAAACTTGCGACGAGAACCCAACTACAACCAAATTAAAATCTCCATGCAGGGAGAGTGATATCTAGAAGGAGAAGCTTATAGCTCCACATATCATAATGGAGGGGAAACTTAGGTTGGGGAACGACCATGTCGACTACTAAATTAGTGCTCAAGATCACAAGTTGCTTAGATCTAGGCAAGATGCCAGCTACTGTGGTTGAGAGCCATAAGCACATTGAGGGAAAGGGGAGGTTGGCATCCTGCAATAAGTTAGCCGTGTGATATCGGTGAAGATGACAAGAAGCATTCAGTGAAAGAGAATAGTGGAAACGTCGGGATGGCAGCATTGACATGAGGAGACGACAACGATGATGTGTAGGTGAGGAAGTTGATAAGGTTGCAATGATGATGATGATGGAGATACGATGACCCCAAGGAGCTGACAAGGGAAATGTCAACATCGATGATAATAGTGCATAGACAAGTTAGTAATGATGATAACCACATGATGGTGAAGTTATTGGTGACATGTCATTGATGCAACAATGATCACTAAGAGGGAGTGAGCAGTGGAATGACCTGTAGAGTAGAAGTGAGTGAGGTAGCTAGGAATGGTCTAGATAGAATAGGGATGTTCAGATGGTGTAAGAGAGGGAGGGGGAATGAAAGAGGGGTGGCCTATTCTCCTTCTTGGATAGAGCTAGGGGAGTTGACATGGTGGTTGGGAGATGGATTAATGAGAGGTCTTGGGTTCTCCAAGGGGTGGCTTGGGTGGTGAGAAAGGTGGCCTAGATGGGGAGTGATGAGTTGATGATGATGCTTTTAAGAAGTGGAAGGGTTGTATGGGAGGGTGGAAAAGTTGTGTGGGAGAGTGGAAAGGCTGCTTAGGGAGTTGGGGAAGTAAAGAGGGTACTGAGGGAAGTGAAAAGATGGTTGAGATGGAAGGTGAGGTGGAGCTAAGGTGGCAAGCGAGAGAGGAGAAAGAGGGGTGGTTTTAGGATAGAGAGAAAGAGGAGGGAGAAAGAGGGCCTCCTTGACTAGGGAGAGATTACACAACAAGAAAAAGTGGTATTAGTGACAAAATTTCTGACAGAGATATTTTCATCAGAAATGCCGTCGACATTTTCTGATGAACATAATCTGTTGGAAATTTTGTCGAATTTTTCGACAGAAATGTATCCATCAGAAATTTTGTCGAAAATTTTGAAGGATATTTTGACAGAAATAATTCGTTGGAAAATACTAAGGGCATTTCTGACGAAAATATCTCCATCTGAAATTCCGTCGCTAATACCGCCCCCACCAAATTTCTAAAGTCTCTCTCTCTCTCTCTCTCTCTCTCTTCTCTCTCTCTCTCTCCTCTCTCTCTCTGGCCATCCAACACCACCGCCCGAGCTTGCCGCCGACGTCGTCACGTCACCTTCGGTCCCCCCCGCCACCATTAGTATGTCCCTCACCCCCTGCTGAAGCCCCCCCCCCTCCCCCCCCCCCAACCTCCCAGCTGTAGCCACCCGCCACCCCCTCCCCTGCCATCGTGTACACCCGTCGACCCACTCCCCCCCAACCCCTTCCCCACCAAGTCGCAGCCACCCGTTGCCCTCTCCTCCCCTACCACCACTTCCCCCCCACCTTCTGACCACCTCCCCCCAAACAACCCCCTCCCCCACCTAGCCACAGCCCCTCGCCGCCCCCTCCTCCTCTGCCACAGCCTCCCCCCCCCCAGAGTCCCATGCCCCAATATGATTCAAATATGACATAGGATTTATGTGAAATGTGTGAATAATAATTTAAATGAAAATTTGTCATATGTTTTATAGTAGACTCTTGTTTTGTGCATTAAGTCTTATTATATGCAATTAAGGAAATATGATGATCATATATAAGCACACGTATGACTCTATCTTTTGTTTTGTATATGATAGGATTGAGATTTTGATCATGCATAAATATGATTATCATATGTTATTTCAATTTAATATATATTAGAATTGTGAGAATTGATTTGATGGCTTACTTGGTCATTCGACTCATAGTTGCTACCAACAATTTTCAATAGAGGTTGAGACTTATCAGATAGAAGCTAGCAAGTTAAAGGCTGTTAAATCTGAGAAGCCAGTGGCTTGCAGGCGAGTTTAATTTTGCATAATTCATAGTAGGTTATTAGTTGGTGTTTTTATAGCTATTATTTCAAGGAATAATTGTTAGACAATGTAATTTGGTTAGAGTGGTTATCTTTATACTCTGATATAAAATTCATTTTATTGTTGGAAATACTTTATTTAAATATTCTTTAAATTATGTGTTGTTCTGTTCGATGTATGCATGCATGCCAACATTTATATGATTTTTAATATGAATTTATTTTATTACTTAGGTTATTTTATGTGAGCTGAGGTTCGCTGCACACACCTCACGAGAGTGTGTTAAGCCCGTGTCAAAGAACCTTCCCGTTCAAGACTTTGAGATTGATGGGCCGGAGTCTCATTTTCAATCATGAGAACGTGTACATCTATTGCATCATATACGAATCTAGCTTTGTCATATCTGAAGTCCACTTCATCATATACAATGCTACACTTCGTCATGCATGTTTTTAGTCGTGATCAGTCGAAGCTCTACTTTATCATATATGAAGCTAGCTTCATCATATCCGAAGTCCACTTCATCATATCTGAAGTTGGCACTTCATCATGCATGTTTTTGGTCGTGTTCAGTCCAAGTCCTATAAAACCATTAGTTATGTCAGCAAATCTGCTATACATTTGTGTAATGGTCTCACATGTCAGCATTTGGAACTTTTCGTACTGTGTAACCAGTGTTGTCTCCATGTGTAATATGATGTTTTGAGGTTGAGAAAATGCCTTTGTGATGAAGCATATTGTTACGAGTTTATTTGTGGATTTCATGTGGAATCATGTAAGATACTCATAATCAGTTTACCTTGGTTTGATTACATGTGTGAATGAAATCTAGATGCATGTATTTCTCAGAGCTCAGGACTATGAGGTTTGGAAAGTGGTAAGTAATGGTCCTTATGTTTTACCAGAGGACAAAGAATAGTGGACGGAAGATCAGATTAAAAAATATAAGATAAATTATAGTACAATGAATATTATGCAGTATGCAATTCATCCGAATGAATACTCACGTGTCTCCATGTGTAGCTCTTCTAAACGCATGTGGGACAACCTAAAGTCGATATATGAAGGCACCTCAGAAGTCAAAGAAACCAAGACAAACATTCTGGTCTCCGAATATGAGCTTTTCCGGATGAAACCAGAAGAAATAATCTCTGAGATGTTTGCAAGGTTTATAGCCATAGCAAACAGTTTGAAGGCTCTTGGAAAAGACTACACCAGTTCTGTGTTCGTTAGGAAAATCCTCAAGTCACTGTCCTCGGCTTGGCATACCAAGGCAACTATTATTGAGGATTCCAAAACATGGCATCTCTCTCACTTAAAGAGTTGATTGGATCCTTGATGACATATGAGCTCAATATCAATAGAAATAAACTTGAAGTTAGAAAGGGAAAAGATATTGCCCTTAAAGCCACATCAGTCCATCAAGAAAGCAGCACTGATGAAGATAGTGATATGGACGGTGAAGAGGAAGAGTTAGCAATGCTGACCAAGAAAATGCAAAACTTCCTCTGCAAGAGAAAGTCTTTCCAGAGCAATCCCAAGAAGCCAGTCAGAAGATCCTTCCCACAAAAGGTGAGAGCAGTAAAGAGAAGGAAGTCATCTACTATGAATGAAAGAAACCGGGGCACATGCAAGGTGAGCGTCATGAATTACAAAAGATATTCAAAAAGGGCAACTTCAGGAAGACTAAAGCCATGGTGGCTACATGGAGCGATAAGGACTCAGACACCTCATCTACTGATCCTAAAGAAAACATAGAAAATGTGTGTCTCATGGCTCATGGCAAGGAAGCTGAAGAGGTAAATGACGAAACTGGAAACTTTTCTTCAGAACAATGGGAATTAGTCTATACCTCTCTATTTGAAAAATTCAAGGAAGTGAAATTTGAAAACAAAATGCTAAAAAGTAAGATTGAATCCATTCTTCACAATGAAACATCTTGCCCAGTATGCATAGCACTGAAGAGTGAATCTGAAATCCTGAAAGAGTCTCATGACACTTTACATTCTAAAGTTGCACTATATGAAGAAGAAATTGAATGCATTAATAGTGGAAAGGGTAGTGAGAGAATTGTTCAATTTGAGAAAGAAAACAATGAACTGAAGACTAGATTGCCAAATTGCAGACTAAACTGAGCACCTTTAAGAAAGAAGTCTCTACACAAAAGGGTGTTGTTTCTAGACTTAGGAAGGGAAAACAAAACATGGATGAGCTCCTCTCAATTCTTGTGAATTTTCAAAGAGAGGGACTCGGTTATAAACCTGATAAGAAAAGGCTTTTTAGTCTAAAACCAAAACTTCATTTGTGAAAGAAACTGGCAATCAGAAATTCTCTAAGCCCATTTATGCTAAAAATGCTCAATTCAATAGGAAATCTAAGGTTCAGAGGACCGAGCATATTGTTCACAACTTTACTAATTTTTCAAAGCCATCAGAATAAATGACTAAAATTACCTGCTTTTATTGTGGTGGTAATGGTCATACCAATGTCATATGTCCTTTTAAAAGAAATCCTCAAAATATCAAGTTGGTATGGATTAGAAAAGATTTGATATCCTCCTTGACTAACACCAGTGGACTCAAGAGGATTTCGGTACCAAAATCCAACTAGAATTTATTTTTGTCCATGCAGGTATGTCTTGGAGCCAAGAGCGCTAAATGGTATCTGGATAGCTGTTGTTCAAGACATAGGACTGGAGACAAAATAAAATTCATGGAGCTTCAGTTGAAAGAAGGAGGAAAGGTAACTTGTGTCGGTAAGGACAAATGTAAGATCATTGGAATAGGTAAGATTGAAAACTATATTGAAATGTACTTCTTGTTCAAGGCTTAAACCATAATATTTTGAGCATAAGCCAATTGTGTGATAAGGGATGTAAATTATTTTGAAAAATCTCACTATGCATAATGGACAGAACTCCAATGAAGTAAAATTCCTAGGTCAAAGAGTAAATAATTTTTATACTATTGATTTGGACCTAATGGAATCTGTAAATCTTTGTTTCTTGGCTAATGATTATGAGAATGCATGGTTATGCCACTGTCACTTGGGTCATGCTAGTTTTGGAGTTATATCCAAATTGTCTAGAATGGACCTTGTAAGTGGCTTGCCTAAAATGCAATTTGAAAGTGATAAAGTTTGTGAAGCAAGTGCTAAAGGTAAACAAACAAGTGTTTTCTTCAAAAGGAAAAATAGTGTGAGTAGCACACACCCACTTAAACTCATCTATTTAGATCTTTTTGGCCTAACTAGAACATCTAGTTTAGCTGGGAAATCTTATGGTTTTGTGATTGTTGTTGATTTCACACACTTTTACTTGGGTATTATTTTTTGCCAATAAAAATGATGTATTAATGGAGTTTCAAGTGTGGTGTAGGAAAGTGCAACATGACAAAAGATTTGTCATTACCTCAATACAAAGTAATCACTGATGAGAATTTGAAATTCAGAATTCAAGTCCGTCTGGTGTGGTTGAAAGGAAGAACAGGACCTTGGCAGAGATGGGACAAATTATGCTAAGTGAAAATGGTCTTCCACGATACTTCTTGGCTGAAGTGGTAAATATTGCATGCTACATCATCAACCGTGCCACGGTACGACCAATACTAAAGAAATTGCCTTATGAGCTTCAAAGGTAAGAAACCAATATCTCACATTTAAGATCTTTTGGGTGTACTTGTTTTATTCTGAACAATGTTAAGTCAAGCTTAGGAAATTTTGATGAGAAAAGTGACAAAACTCAAGAGCTTATTGTTAGGATCAGTTATTCGGTAATGGCAAAGCTAGAAGGGGGGGTTGAATAGATTTGCAGCGGAAACTTAAGCAATTTAAAAACTACTTCGAATTAAAAGATCTACTCAGTTAAAACCCCTCTGATCTGATGCAATGTTTGTGAGCAAACTAACAGTTAGTGTGTAGACGAAATCCCTATGCATGCATCTAGTGCAATACAGATCAAACCACAAATCAAACCACAGTGCACAAGGGATTTTTTAGGTGGTTCGGAGATCACACCCAGTGACTCCTACATCCACCCCTCACACAGTGAGGACACACTACTCAAGAACTGAGTACAACACACACACGAGCACAACGGCTCAACCACACACACACACACGCTAGATCAAGTCCACAATAGATCAAATCCTCTAGCCTTGATCTGATCAACACACCACACACGCACGTTGTCTGATGCAAACATGCAATCAGAACAACAATCCACACGTGGATCAAGCACAAGGAATGCTCGAACCACAACCACACACACAGAATATGAAAAGTGGAAGGAAAGAAGAGTTCTGAGATATAGAACAAATCCAAGTGTGAACTCTTCGTGTGGTCGTCTAGAAGAACTTCAGGCTTCGTGTTGATGAAGATCAGATGATGTAGACGAAGCTTGATTCGTGGACAACCGACTTCAACTCCTCTCACGAGATGGATCTTCTTTGAACAATCTGGAGAGTTAAGCAGAGCAGCAGGAAGAAGCTCTTCTCTTGGTTTTGCTTAGGGTTTTGATATGGTGGCTTCTTGCTGCGAAAATACCTCTATATGATCTATATATAGTGGTGTCCAAGTATGGAGAGACGTGCTAAATGGAACACCATAATATAGAAATATCCAAATTTCGTATCTGACTTTTCTCTTCATCTGTCGACAGGCACTTTACAGCTTTCGACAGCTACTGCACACTTCTGGTTTTCCCGAACCATGATCTTGCTGGAAAGGCCTTATCTATCGACAGGCGATTGCTGGTTGTCGACAGGCAGCATGTATCTGTCGACAGGCAGTCTTCAGCTGTTGACAACTACTGCTCCATTTGAGCTTCCAGTAGCTTGTTTGTTCTGGATGAGTGTATCTGTCGACAGGGAACTTCTTGGCTGTCGACACATGACCACTTGAAGTGTTTTTCTTGATCTTTTGCACTTGTATCTTGATGCTTCTCTTGTATGCATTAACACCTACATTAAAAGACATTCTAAGTGAGATACAATGAATACATAGGTGTTCATCAAAGCATTTGCTCACTTGATCATTTCATTCAAGTCTTTGTCATATTTATCATGTTTCCAATATTAAGAAAACATCAATTATGTCACTCATCATCAAAAACATTTAAGCACATGTCATCATACACATTGTAACCCAACATTCTCCCCCTTTTGGATGATGACAAAATTAGCAATTGATACAATTGATGTTCCTCCCCTTTTTGGCAACATTCAAAAAGATAGTGAGTGCACACATGGGTAAGAATGAAGCAAAGAACTACTTGACCCCAGAATTGAATTGTGAAAGATTTGAGTGGGGAATGAGTGTTCAAATGGGATTGCAAGGTTGAGAATAGGTTGATACCCACTACAAAGTGTCATAAACACTAGTATTAAGACACATAGAAATTCTACAATGCTTAAGAGATAATACTCCGGGAATCTCAAGTTATGGCATTTAGAATACATCGTTCAAAAACATATGAAAATAAGATAATCCCTTTGAATAAAACCGTTGTAGAAAAATATATTTCTTAGTGGGTGATGTTCAGTTGGTACATGAAAGTAATGTCTACATGAACAATTGACAATAGACAACCCATTGCCCTTGATTTCAAATCATGGAGGCTTCACTCTATTTCTAGCATTGAACAATTTCTTTTATCAAGTTAAAGTGGGAAAAGTGGTAATTAGGATCACTTTCACCTTTTGACGTGAAGAGACATGTGGAATGCCCATACCCCCAGTTACTCAGTGTGAGTGACCATCATACCATTATGCAAAGATAATGAAAGGACTTTTTGACGCGAAGACAGATATTTGTGATGCCCATGTCCCCGGTTACTCAGTGATGTTCATCATTGCTCAGCCTTTATCCCTTGCATATAAATGTTGTTGGATCTTTTGAGTTTTGAAATAGGTAGCTTTTCTCAATTTTTCTTGTTTGAATTTTTAAAATCAAGGTCAAAGGTTATTTAAAGTCAAAGGCCAATGTAAAAACATGAAGTTCAATAACCTTCTTACTTGTCAATCCACTTTAGAAACATGATCATCCACAAGGGAGTTGTTCAAGTGAGTCAGGTTAAAGCCATTAGACTTGTTCAATGTTTTCTAGATGACACAACCTAGACTCAAGCACAAAATATTATATCAAAATCATTGTGATTAAGTAATGTCGTTGATACTTTGTGAGTATGAAAGGTTGTAATGAACATTAAGTTCAAATTCTCCCCTTGCACAAAAATAATGAACACACTCATGAAGAAATGTTGATGAATGTTGAGTATTTCATACATGAAGGGCATCTGTCGACAGCAAATGTGGCTGTCGACAGCTACTGAGATCCAGAAGGACTGGTGTTCTGAAGAGGTCATCTGTCGACAGCTGAAGAATGGGCTGTCGAAGGTACTTGAAACTCAGTTTTGAGGCTTTGAATTGAGTGACATGAAGACCAGGATTTTGAGAGATAATTAAACAATGAATATGAAGAGTTTCTCTCAAACATTTCACTCAACCTATCTTGTCTTACTCCCCCATAGTGTGTGCATGTGATGAAATGAACATTCAGGCAATTCACACATGTTCATGTCAAGCAATTTGCACAAAGATAGTATAAACATGATCAATGAAGTTCTTGAGACTATGAATTTTTCTTGATAATCTTTATATGGTAGAAGACCATTGATACTTGGCGGAGAATATTTCTCACGCATAATGATAGTTTCCAGACAAGCCTAACTTGTACGTCCACATGTCACCATTTGATATACCAAATGGTCACTACATAAAATATCAATTTCAATGAATTTTAGAGAACATTTTTGTACTTTTCAAATTACTCCCCTTAACATGTGTATGAACTAAGAAGAGTTGGCAAGCAATTCATTATTATGCACATAATCATGGACACAGTCAGCAAGCATGATAGTACAAATATGATTCAATTGTTTAAGAGGCATTGTCATTTGGGAATGGCATCAAAACATTTTCCATTGCTCAGATAAAATTAAAAATCCATTTCATTCCAGCAGTTCAAATCTAAGTGATAAGGAGATTTTACCTGAACAGTCTTCAATCACAGTCCCAAATTTTTTTACTTGTGTTCTCCAATAATTTCTTGCCTTGCACAGCCAATGTCATAATCCTTTACATTGTATGGCTACAAGACATCTCAACTTGCTGATCAAGCGGTTTTGGGACCCACACTTGCTGGGTCCTGCAATGACATTAATGTTAGGATTTAACAATGATTCAGAATCCAAAGTGATTTTATATTGGGAAGATGTATTTCTTTCATTAATGGAATAATAAGCAGCATTAGTTCCAAATTTTTCTTTATTCTGGTTCAATACATCTATGTTTTCATGAGATTTTCTGGTTTAGGATCTTTAGCATGAAGAACAGAACATTTCTTTTGTCCATCAATCATGTTCTTAGTTACATGGGATTTCTGAGAATTTTCAGCATGAGCATGATTTTAATTTCTATGTACATGAGCATGTGTATGATTATGGGGCTTGGGAAGATGCACAAGATGATCATTTATATGGCAACAATCCCTAGAGTTATGACCATGACCATGTTTTTGACATGTAAAGCACTTAACTGTTTTAGCATATTTATGAGAGTGTTGATTTTTATTCCAGCAGAATTCAGCAAGATGACTAGGTCTATTGCATTTAAAGCAAATGGGTTGAGCATTTACCTGAAGCTTACCATAGTATGAATGCATTTGCTGAAATTTCTGAAGTCCTCTAGAATACCTTTGATCACCCTTGGTTGAAAGGGTGGAGGTGGCCCCTTTGGTATCTCATGGCATGGTGTGCAATTGGAGAATGCCCTGAAGCCTTTTGGCTGCTGGAGGAGATATGAAGACCTTGTAGAGTTCTATTTTCTTTTCCATTTTCTTTTTCTGATTTTCAATTGAAACATGATTCTTCCTTTTTGCAGCATTTTTATTCAAGTTATTATTTGTTTTTGAACATTTCTCTGAACATGAACTTTAGTAGATGTTTCTTTAGGTGCAACATAATTCTTGTTCTTAGAGACATTGACAAATGAGGTCTTTGTTTTGTTTTCAAAATCCTTTTTATTCAAGGGGTTAAATCATAAACCCTCCTTTGAAAATTGACTTTTATTCCAAGAAGATTATCCAAGTTCTTAGTTCCTTGAACAAACTTAGACAAGGCAGTTTTAAACCCTCAATAGTTTTATTCAATTCAGAAATCCTCTTTTCAGAATTTTGACTTTGTTTAATAACCACTTCAAGTTCATTTGTCAATTTTTCCTTTTCAGCTTTCAATGCAACAATTTCTTTTATTTGGTGATCATGAGTCATATTGGAGATTTGTTTGTTCAATTAATCATTATCAAATTTGAGATTCTCATTATGATCAATCAGTTTTTCATTTTTATTTTTCAAATTAGAATTTTCAGATTCCACCTGATCATGATCTTCTTTCAACTTAGAAAACTTGATTCCATAGTTTTTTACTTCATTTTCCAATTTTTCATTCTTCATTTTTAGTTCTTCATTTTCTTCATAGAATGCTTGAGCATTATCAATTATCATTTCATTCTTCTCCAATTTTTCTTTTAACTTCTTGTTTTGAGATTTTACCTTCTTAAATTGATTGCACAAGTGCTCATAGCATTCTATTAGTTCATCATTGGATATATCATTCTCAGAATCAAAGTTAGATATTGATCTATCAACTGGGGTTGAGATGGAATTACCTGACCTTTTAGAGTTTCTTGATTTCTCTGACATGTGTGATTCTTCAGATTTGTCTGAGCAACAAGAACCTTTTGAGCTGCTATGAGCCATGTAACACTTTTCTTTGATTTCCTTTTCATTCTTGCTTGCCTTCATAGAGGAGTCATGCATTTTGTCAACATTTAGATCAAACTCAATATATATAGGTCTATTTATGATACTTGAGAACTTAGCCATATTTCTGAGTATGTTTCAGATGATTAGACCAATCAACAGCAATTAGATCAGTTCAGAATCAGATATAAACCTGGCTCTGATACCAATTGTTAGGATCGGTTAATCGGTAATGACAAAGCTAGAAGGGGGGGGATGAATAGATTTGCAGAGGAAACTTAAGCAATTTAAAAATTACTTCGAATTAAAAGATCTACTCAATTAAAACCCCTCTGATCTGATGCAATGTGTGTGAGCAAACTAACAGTTAGTATGTAGACGAAATCCTTATGCATGCATCTAGCGCAATACAGATCAAACCACAAATCAAACCACAGTGCACAAGGGATTTTTTAGGTGGTTCGAAGATCACACCCAGTGACTCCTACGTCCACCCCTCACACAGTGAGGACACACTACTCAAGAACTGAGTACAACACACACACGAGCACAATGGCTCAACCACACACACACACACGCTAGATCAAGTCCACAATAGATCAGATCCTCTACCCTTGATCAGATCAACACACCACACACGCACGTTGTCTGATTAAACACGCAATCAGAACAACAATCCACACGTGGATCAAGCACAAGGAACGCTCGAACCACAACCACACACACAGAGATATGAAAAGTGGAAGGAAAGAAGAGTTCTGAGATATAGAAACAAATCCAAGTGTGAACTCTTCGTGTAGTCGTCTAGAAGAACTTCAGGCTTCGTGTTGATGAAGATCAGATGATGTAAACGAAGCTTGATTCGTGGACAAACCGACAGCTACTACTCCATTTGAGCTTCTAGTAGCTTATTTGTTCTGGATGAGTGTATCTGTCGACAGAGAACTTCCTGGCTGTCAACACATGGCCACTTGAAGTGTTTTTCTTGATCTTTTGCACTTGTATCTTGATGCTTCTCTTGTATGCATTCACACCTACATTAAAAGACATTCTAAGTGAGATATAATGAATACATAGGTGTTCATCAAAGCATTTGCTCACTTGATCATTTCATTAAAGTCTTTGTCATATTTATCATGTTTCCAACATTAAGACAACATCAATTATGTCACTCATCATAAAAAACATTTAAGCACATGTCATCATACACATTGTAACCCAACACTTATCATGTATTCAATAAGTGATTTTTTGTACTTGAGGAAAATCCGCATGTCATTTTTGATGAACCTAACTTGAAGCTAACAACAGACAATTTGTCTGATAATGATGTAGGGGATACAAACAATAGTCAAGAAAACTCTCCCCAAGAAGAAACAAAACCAAATAAAGATGTACTTGATCCATCAAATACCATGGAGAAAACTGAAGATCTGCCACTGGAAGAACTTCAAGAAATTCTAGCGGAGGACCCTGAACTTCCAAAGGAGTGGAGATTCATGACAATATGAGGACAAGATCTCACTAAGGCAAATGGTAGATCAGGATCTAATTGCTTTTATTTCTCAAGTGGAGCCCAAGAATGTGGACGAGGCACTGGCTTTTGAATCATGGATATCGACTATGCACCATGAGCTGCACCAATTTCGAAGGAATGAGGTGTGGTCTCTAGTACCCTATCTTAAGGACCATTCTGTGATTGAAACCCAATGAATTTTTAAAAATAAATTGGATGAATCTGAAATGGTAGTTAGGAACAATGTCCGGCTTGTAGCCAAAGGGTATAGCCATGTCACGTCCTAATAAAAGTCTATTCATTGGAAATGATAGAAAACAGACTTAAGAAATAAAACTTATATTTTTATACATCTAACACTGTCATAGTGGAAGGTTTAATTACATAATACTCCTCATTACTGTCCACAAGAGGAGTAAGAAAAAGAAAACTTAAATACACTCCATTTCTACAATACTAAAGAAAAGTAAAGTTATTGGACTTCTGAGGACTGGTTGTCCCGCTCACCCCCCCCCCCCCCCCCCCCCCCCACTTTTAAGCATTATGCTCATCTTGATCACCTAAAAAAGTAAGATTTCATGAGCACCAATAGGATTCATTCTTCTAATCAAAAGGATTAAGATAACCAAGAGTAAGGCAAGTAACTTAATTGTTAGTACTGCTGAACATCAAGGATGATTGAATAATCATGTCAAATAGGTAACAATTGTAGAACCGAAGTACTGAATTAAATTTGCACGAACAAGAACTCAAGATAACAATCACTTTCTAGTTCAAGTACATCCAACTCAAGATATAATAAGATGATGACCAATCAAGAATGTATGATGCAATGCCAAACATCCACAGATCCTTTATCATTCTATACGGCCACTAAACGAATTCTGGTGCTCCTCCCAGGACTGGACCAGCCCCACTTGCACAGGCATATATCTTAATTGAGTCCAAAGACCAAAAATTGTCATCACTAATCATTTCAGGTAATAATCAAGTGTGGTACATAAGTACTGCAAATCTCACATGTAACGAAGGTTTATGGTCCAATGCCAATAATTTCAGAAGGTTGAAACCATATTAGAATCAATTATACCTGGGGAGTTTAAGAATAATCCAAAGTAGGATATGGAAGGCAATTGAATGATCCCTCTTAGTGATAAAGTAGTTGGAATCCAAGAAAATGAGGGAAACAACTAGTTGGGTTAATACCAAAATATCTCACCTTTGGTTGGACATGAAACAGACCTGGTTAAACACCATGGACAAGTGTATGTCGACAGCCAGAGAGTGGTTGTCGACAGCCACTGTCCTTCAAGAACCAGTTTCTGGAATCTGGACACTGTTTGTCGACAGGCCAAGGAAGGTTGTCGACATGTGAAGGCCATCTGTCGACATGTAAGGGCTATCTGTCGACAGCTATTGGTGGTTCTACATTTTTTGGGTTCTGGAAGCATGAACCCTGTCGACAGATATATTCTAACTGTCGACAGGCGCAGACTAAACTTCCAGAAATGTTGTAATACTACCTCAGGAAACTCTACCAAGTGTTCTTATGATTCTTAACATAATTAACAACATCTAAAGGGTCTTATTTACATTTCTAAACATCACTTACATGAAGGTAAGAATTTAAACAGTAAGAGTACAAGCTTTACACATGGGTGACATGAAGACTGGAGACTTAAGAAGAAAGGCTTTGCAATGACATAACAACTCCTTCATGTAAATCCTTCTCAAGACTGAAACAGGGTTCACACCATGTACGTACATCTACATCTAAAGACATGAGTATCATCTAAAAGTATGAACACAATGGAAGAGAAAAGCCCATAAGAATTTTACTGACCCTCGTGACAGAATAAAATCAAAGTAGATACTTAAACTCCGAGATTCTAAAAGGAGGAGAAGCAAGAGGAGTAGAATCCTACCTGTCTTAGGAAGGTGAAGGTCTTCTCTTCTCCTCAATGAAGGAGTCAACAATAGTAGGAAGAAGGAACCAGGAACGAAGATGAAGTAGCAGTTATGGCAGGTGCAATAGCAGGAGTAGCAGTAACAACTTCTACAGCTACAACAAAAGTAGCAGCATCACGACAAAAGCAACAGCAGAAGCAGGAAGACTGAGCAAGTGGTGGAAAAATCCATACGAAGGGTGAAGGGATGGCTTATATAAGCTCCCTGGTTCCATGCATGTATTGCACGTAGCCATACATGTGTTGCGGTAAAAAGCCATCTCTCCCCTCCCAAGCCACGTTCACCATGAGGTTTTACCCCACACACACATAGTAGGCTACGTGTAGGTCACTTACCTCAAGTAAGAAGAGCCTTACGTAACCAAAGCTACGTAAGCAACTTTTTTTAAAAAAATAGCTACCATAATTAGACGATAATTCAGCTGGTCTAATTATCCCTATACTTTTGTATCCAAATGATATCCTATTAAGTTGAGATTTCAAACATAAGCTAATAGGAAAGTTTTACAAATTATGGTGATTTTAGTTTAATTTTTAGAATTAATTTTTCACCCAGCAAAAATTGTCTGGAAAATCATTACGTCAACTTAATCTTGAAATTCGTGCGTCAATAATTCCGGATATTTACATTTCTAGGATCAGCACGTTTTTTTGAAAATTATGGAGTTTTCAGATTTCAATTTCGTTACAGAACTCTGGTGTCACCCTGTTGAAGTGCGCACTTCTGAGTACGACACTTGGATTGTATTTATTAATCTAAATTAATCCTAAATTAAAGTTAATTATATCTCATGAAAGTAGTTATGTTTAACAATCAAAATCTTCACATTTTTCTAAATTTCTAATAATGATAATTTTTGGGTGTTACAAGCCAGGAAACGTGCATTGATTTTGATGACTCATTCGCACTAGTGGCCAGGCTGGAAGCTGTTCGCATTTTTTCTCTCTTATGCATCCTCATTAAATTTAAAATTATACCAAATGGATGTAAAATCTACATTTCTAAATGGTTACATTAAAGAGGATGTGTATGTAGAGCAACTCTAGGTTTTCAGGATCATAATCCTCGTCGTATACAAGCTTCAGAAGGCATTGTATGGGTTGAAACAAGCTCCACGGGCGTGGTATGAAATGTTAAGTAACTTCTTATCACATAAGAATTGCAAAAGTGGTAAGGCAAACCAAACACTGTTCACCGAGAATTCTGGTAAAGATATCATTGTGGTTAAAATTTATGTTGATGATCAATATCATATTATTTGGCTTAACTAACTCCATCATGTGTAAACAATTTGCAGATCTCATGCAAAGGGAGTTTGAAATCAGCTTAATGGGTGAGCTGAGTTTTTTTCTTGGTCTGCATGTTAAACAACTCAAAGAAGGCCTTTTCATATCCCAATCCAAATACACCATTGAACTACTCAAGAAGTACGAGTTTGAAAATTCTAAATTCTTTCCAACCCCTGTGTCATCATCAATTAATTTGGGGGTTTTTATCAAAAATCATATTATTATAATTATTTAAATAATCACATTTTAAAAATAATTCCCAAAATAGTCACCAAGTTGCCACGTTGGCAACTTGGTGACCGGAGACGGGTTCGAAAAAGGGGTCGGCATTGGGAATGTCGACTTCGGAGTCGGCATTCTGACTCCGAAGTCCACATTCCGACTCCGAAGTCGGCATTGAGAATACCGACTCCGAAGTCGGCATTCCCAACGCCGACCCCTTCCCTTAAAACCCTCTCCCAAAACCCCCTCTTCCTCACCTACTGCAAACGCCAAGCTCACCATGCCATCGCCTTGCAGGAGACGCCGCCTCCTCCCTCAACTCCCCCCCCCCCCCCCCCCTACTGCTCCTCCTCTCCCACTTAGACGCCGCCTCCTTCCTCACCTCCCCCCCCCACCCGGATGCCGCCTCCTCCCTCACCTCCCCCCCACCCAGACGCTCCTCCCTCACCTCCCCAACCAGGACGCCTCCTTCTCCCCTCCTCCCTCACCTCCCCCCCCCACCCCGCCCCACTCACCCATCTCCACCACCTCCTCTCCTCCTCCACCAACCCCCCTCAGCCCGCCGCGACCCCTCACCCTCTTCTCCTGACCCCCCCCGCCCCAACTCCAAGTATGTTCATTTAAATATTTATTATTTTTATTATATTATTTGATGTGAATTTTTTATGAATGTTAAATAAATAGGTATAAATTTGATGTTTAAATATTCTTGTTTGACAAATGTGATTTGTTTAAATATTCTTGTTTGACAAATGTGATTTATTTATCTTATAAATGACAAATATGACTAGTTCAAATATTTCTTTAATGTGTTATTATGATGGTGTCATACGTATTGATGATCATAATCCTCAATATGAAGGAGGCATTGTACGCATTTTGTGTGTAAAGAAATATACAACTTTTACTGAGTTGATGAGAAAATTATATATCTTGACGAAATATGACAAAAGAAATATAAGATTGGTATAACATGCAAGTGGCCTACTTCTATGGGTGAATATATTACTATGAGAGTTGAAGATGATGAAATGGTTGAAAGTATGTTCGATTTGTATCCTTCTCATGTATCTACTATACAATTATATTTGGAGAAGGAAGATGTAGATAATATATCTATTCAAGGCAACGATGAAGTGCAAACACTGGTCATATTGATGACAACTTGCATACTCAACACTATGAGCATCAACAACCAACTGGACTCTTCACACGTATGTTGAATGATGATGTTGATTCTACTGGATTTTATTCTGCTAATGAGAGAGATGTATGGTACGAATCATATGACTACACTTTACCTACAGATTATAACCCATGGTGAGTTGTCTACTGGCTATGGAGGTGGCTCCTCATAGTATCCTTTCATGCCAATCACTGATCCTTCACATACTTTTCATATTGCAAGCTCATCAGGGTATGTGATTTCATTATCCTCATAAAATATTTTGATGCATTCACATAACATACCATAAATCGTTTGTCATATTTGATTGGTATGTAGGCACCATGTAACCGAAGAACATGTGATTGAGGAGGATGAAGAAAAAGAAATAGATTCACAAGATGATATAGATGACAATGAGAATAATACAGAAATTGAATATGAGCAAGACCCTCCAGATATATTCACTTCTGATCAATGGATAGATGAAGTCATGTTGAATAATTCTCATGAAGGGATAGATGTACCTTGTACTTTAGAGGGTGAAGAGCCTTATGTTGGACAAATTTTTACAAATAAGAAGAATTTGATATATGTATTGCAAATATATTCAGTTCAACATAGTGTTCAATATAAGGTGACACGAAGTCACACGAAGATGTTTACAGCTAAATGCATTCATGATACATGTGCATGGAGGGCTCATGCATCAATTGTCAAGGGATTTGAATATTTCAAAATAAAAAAATATGCTAGACCTCATACATGTGTGAACCCAATATTGCAAAGTTCCAATCGCCAATGCACATCTCGTTTTGTTCAAAGGTTGATTTTGTCAGTTGTGAAGACAAAGTTAACAATTTCACCAGAAGAGATTGTGAGAAGAATACTAGATGAATATCATGTTGAAATTTCATATAAGAAAGCATGGATTGCAAAATGTTTGGCTATGAAACAAACCATCGGCACTTGGGAATCATCATATGCTACTCTACCCAGGTATCTAGAGGCCCTTCAATTGACAAATCCGGGGATAGTTGTGCAGTTCACCTATGCAGAACAATCTGTCTTTCGTTTTCAGAGAGTTTTTTGGTCATTTGCACCTTCTATACAGGGGTTTCTGTTGCCCGGTTGGCGAACCCAGAGGGGGGGTGAATGGGTCTTTAAAAATATTTACTTAGTTAAAACCTGAACTTAAACAAACACAACAATGTTCTTGGAAGAGATTAGTAATGGTTAGTAAAAAGAACAATCACACAAAGAAGACAATCTCACAACACACAGATTTATCCTGGTTCGGATCTCCTCTCCTTAGGAGTCCTACGTCCAGTCCCTGAGCAAACCTTAGGATTCCACTATCTAGGGTAAAGTCCCCCTATGGATGAAACAACCACCCAGCTCAGCTGGTCTTCCTTCACACTCGAAGGGAACACAACACCCTGGTACCACCAGGTCTTCCTTCACTCCTGAAGGGAAAGAAAAACACCACCCTGGAAACCACCAGGTCTTCCTTCACACCCGAAGGGAAACAACCAAGGGAATCTGAAAAAGGATTGACTAGCCCCTAGATCAAGCTTAACAGAACTCGATCTGAAGCTACAAGCACTGAGAGTTAAAGATCTACACAGGTGCTCTCTCTCAGAACTATTCTAGCTCTCTTCTGATTTTTCTCACAGCACAGGGAGCTAAGAGCCAAGGCGGAATCGAATGAAAAAGCTGGCTCTAGAATTCTTGTGAAGACTTGAAAGACTGCAGAGTTGTTTTTCTCTTGATCCTCTGTCACACTGTCATGTTTTCAAATCTTCTATCTTGTATATATATATCTTCATCTTGAAAGTAGACGATGAGATAGCCGTTGTCTCACAGCTTTGGTGAACGTTAGACTAAAGGATTTGTGGAAGCTTCCAGTCAACAGTCTTTTGTTCTTTAGAGCACGCAAAGTGATGAGATCTTCTGAGGTGACTTGTAGTTCTTTCTATGTCCAATGTTGTAAGATGGTACAACTTCAAGGTTCTTCAAAAGTTGAGCTTTAATGGTAGACAGCTAACACTATCTCCAGATGTCAGTCAACGTTAGAGCAAGTAAACACAGATATAGTAGTGACAGTTTATCGTTCTAAAAGGATACATGCAGAGAATACACGATAATGGAAGATATGTTCTTCGTGCATGCAGAGATATGTTCAGTCTTCATTAAATGCATAGCAGTCAAACAGGTGAGATACGACTTTGACTATTCAACGTATTTCAAATCAAGGTAAACATTTATTTGATGGAAACATGACTTATGAAATCGTTATGAGATCATGATAGTCTAAGAGAGTCGTTATGAATCATAACAAATCGTTATAGATTCAGAAGAAGTCGTTATGATAACTTACGAAATCGTTATGACAAGCAAGTCGTTGCGAGTTCTAAAGAAGTCGTTACAATAAGCAAGTCGTTGTGAGTTCTAAAGAAGTCGTTACGGTAGCTTATGAAATCGTTACCACAGCAGTCGTTGCGCTTTCTAAGGAATCGTTACGATAACTTATAGAGTCGTTTCGACAGGCAAGTCGTTACGCTTTCTAAAGAAATCGTTACGATAACTTATAGAGTCGTTGCGACAGGCAAGTCGTTACTCTTTCTAAAGAAATCGTTACGATAACTTATAGAGTCGTTGCGACAGGCAAGTCGTTACACTTTCTAAAGAAATCGTTACGATAACTTATAGAGTCGTTGCGACAGGCAAGTCGTTACGCTTTCTAAAGAAATCGTTACGATAACTTATAGAGTCGTTGCGACAGGCAAGTCGTTACGCTTTCTAAAGAAATCGTTACGATAACTTATAGAGTCGTTGCGACAGGCAAGTCGTTACGCTTTCTAAAGAAATTGTTACGATGACTTATGAAGTCGTTATGACTGGCAAGTCGTTACGAGTTCTAAAGGAGTCGTTACGATGACTTATGAAATCGTTATGACTGGAAAGTCGTTACGAGCTCTAAAGGAGTCGTTACGATGACTTATGAAATCGTTATGACTGGTAAGTCGTTACGAGTTCTAAAGGAGTCGTTACGATGACTTATGAAATCGTTATGACTGGCAAGTCGTTATGAGTTCTAAAGGAGTCGTTACGATGACTTATGAAATCATTATGACTGGAAAGTCGTTACGAGTTCTAAAGGAGTCGTTACGATGACTTATGAAATCGTTATGACATCGACTTGTTTGAACTTAGAACTTACAAAGAAGTCGTTACATCTTTACTGGAATCAATGCATATATGTACTTACCATAAGTGCTTGATTTTCTTTGAAGATTTCCTGTGCTTAAGGCTAAATGAAATGTAGTTAGAAAATTTGACAGAGTTTGTTTATCACCAAAATAAGTATGTAATTGATTTAAATTACGTGGGGATGAACTGTTCATCAACCTCCCCTTTTTGGTGATGACAAAACTTAATCAATATTTTAACAATACTAAACCGTAAGCAGAAATAAAAGTACTGAAAATATGTTTCAAAGATGTTTCAGACATATGTAAGTATTTTCTCCCTTTTTGTCATTAAGCAAAAAGAATTAGGACTGAGACAAAGAATAAGAGACAATGAGGAGAAGGAACACAATCGTTTCATTAAGCTTGAGGAGGTACAGACAAATAATATGCAGGAGAGAGAAGAGAGGCAAAATGAGAAATGGCTTCCAGGCCTGCTCTTCCTGCCTATCAAAAAATTGCCTAAAAGCTCCATCAGAAATAAAGAAAGTTGGCCCATGGTAGAAGCCATCCGAGACAGGTAGATGCCGCTGCTTGGAGAGAAAGTTGGCATACTGATCAACATCCATGGAGCACCGGATGAAGGAGGTTTTTCCAAAGCTTGCACAGGCCAGGAATTGATCCATGGTAACAGGGTAGAAAATCTGTTTCTCCTTGAGGACTTGACGTAGAGCTACAAACACTTGTATCTTTCAGCCCATAGTTTGTAGGGATCAAGTACAAGATGGATGGAGTTCATGTCCAAGAAGGTGGCAGAGAGACAAGGCTTTTCCTTCCCTGGCCTGAGCAGCATTGAGATGAGCTAACTGCTGAGCAGACAACAAATACAATTCAGACCATTCTGAGAGTTTAGCCTTTCACATTCTGAGAGGATAGGAGCAAGAACTTCAAATGTCACAAACCCTCTGTGATATTCCCGGAATAAAAATCTGGGAAAACCAACTTGGAGAGTTTTCCTGCCCATAACCCTTGCAAAACGTTCAAAGATAATGGATCCAACAGAAGACTCCATGATCAGGAAGTGATCCTGAGGCAAGAGGATCTCTTCAGGCAAATGGAGTATGGCAAAATCCACTCTCACTTCTTTAGAGTGCCCAGAGCTGGATAGGACCTTGATGGCTCGCTTGAATTGGCTTAACTGAACTTCAGGTAATCTGTTGAGATACCTGTAGTTATTGAACATCTGAAAGTGCCTGATCATCTTGATTTCCTTCTGGATAAAAGAAGCCCAGGTGTTCTGGTGATGAAATTTAAACCACTCAGAAAGGGTCAAAGAGTGATCCCTGGGAGGAAATCTGGCTGCCTTAGCCTGAAGAAAGCGATTGTAAAGATCTTTTGAGATCTAGCCATTGCTCCTCAGTCTTGGAATGGGCAGAGGAAATGATTTTGGATTTTTCGTTTTGGAAAGAGGAGTGTAAGGAAGAATGACTTCAAGGTGGTCAGAGAGGTTGAGAAAAGGGAGGTTGACAAGGGTGGCAAAGACAACCTTTTGTAGATACTCTTTGTACAGTGATGTATGCTTGTGTGTCACTATAAGAGAAAACCACAAAGGAGGGTAGAGAGGAGTGTCGGAGGAATTGAGTTTTCTTTTCTTGGAGACAGTACTGGAGGAGTCTGTCTTGGAAATGTGGTCTCCTACCTTTAGCACAGACCTAAGGATAGCTTCTTCAACTCATCCTTAATTTCTGTAGAAAAGGAGAGTTGATTTGAGCATTCTAGGAATAATAGTGATAAAGGAGGGAGGTGCAAAGAGGGTGAGGAAATCATCAGTGGTAGAAATGCCTACTTCTGGTACTGAAGAAGGACCAAAAGAGGATGAGGCTCTAGCTGAGGATGCTGGAGGGGCCTCAAGGCTAGGAGAGGAAGGAAGATGAGAAGTGGAGGAAGCAGGGGAAGATGAAGTATTAGGAGAAGGAAAAGGTGTGGGAGAAGAAATAGGTCTAGATCTAGGTCTTTTGAAGGGAGGTGGAGCAGGTGGAGCTGTGGAGGCTGTGGGTGGAGATGGAGGAATGGGAGTGTGGGTGGAAGTGGGAGCAGGGGGCAATGGATATGAGACCACTTCTTCAGGCAAAGAGTGCACAGAATCCAACACTTCTGGCCCTGATGGCCCTGATTCCATCACAGCTGGCCCTGATGGTCTGATTCCATCCCAGCTGGCCCTGATGGCCCTGATTCCATCACAGCTGGCCCTGATGGCCCTGGTACTTCAGCCTCTGCTGCTGCCTGAACTGCATCTGTTGCTTCTACAGGTGCTGCTGTTGCTGGGGTTGCTGCTGCTGGTTCTTCTGCTGCTGCTGCTGGGGTTGCTGCTGCTGGTTCTTCTGCTAGTGCTACTGCTCGTTTTCCTGCTGGTGCAGATACACTCGCTCCAGGGTCCTGAGCTGCTGGGGGAGAAGGAGCTTGAGCTCCAACTGCTTTAAAGATTTCAGAGATCATGCTCTTCATGGTGCCCATCTCTTGATTGAACCACTTCATAGCATTGCGAATCTGAACATACTCGTTGCGTGCTGAAGCCTGGCTCAGAAATATAGAATTCACATCTGATTGGAGTGTACATAGCAGTTCACCTTGCACATCCAGCCTCTCAATCACAGGTTTCAAGTTAATGATTATTTTCTGTTGACCTGCCTTTCAAAAGGTGTGTCAGCTAAGAGAGGTACTTCAGGTGCAGTCTCTTTGTCCTTCTTCTTGCTCTCTTTGGCTGGAGGAGGTTGATCATCATCTTCATCAGAACTTGAGGAGCTAGCTGTCTCCCCTTCTCTGTCATCTAAGTTTGGAGAATCTCTGTGCATTTCCTCTGATCACCACTGGTTGGAGGTGCTTCTACTGGTTTTTGTAATTGCTCCCCTCAATAGGAGCATCTTCTTCAACTGGTACTGACCCCCTGACAAGGAGCATCCATCATCACAGAGTCACCCTGAGGAATTGGGTGCTCTTCCTCTAGTGGAACTCTTCAACAATGTGGCCTGATGCCACATCTCCTCTGTAACTGGCATAATATCTTCTGGGAGAATATCCTCAATTCTCCTTTCAGCAAAAACTCCAGCTGGCACTTCTGGAATTCCTGGAGCTGCTGCTGACAGCCTTTCTTCTTCTTCTTCTGCTGCAACCTCTGACTGATTTTCGGCCATAGATGGCCCTGCCTGCTCTACTGCTACAAAGGTTGGAACAGAAACTGATTCCATTGGCAATTCTGACATCTCAACAGCTGATTCCATCTGAGGGTGAGCACTTGAAGCATCGCCAATGTAAACTTCGCCTTCAGCAACTGAGGCCTTGGACCAGACCCCATTAACTACAGAGAAGCCACTCTTCTTCAAATTTATGGACCTGATAGCTTGACCCATTTTCTCTACAACTACCCCAGAGAGATCAACACCGAAGTGTTTGAAAATCTAGTAAGTAATGGGCATAGGGCAGTGACACATTCAGCTTTCTCTTGGTGTCCCAAATTTGTTCTCTGGAAATTTCGTTCTTTCCATTATTACTGCGGCCACATTGATCCTTATTTTGAAGGGCCAGAACATTAGGTCAGAATCGGCCTTAGTGCAAGATGAGAAGGTGCACTTCTGGGAACCAAAATCTGACAAACAATGAAGTGAAGGAGGCGATTGAAGGCATTCAGCTGATTTATATCAAGTTTGCCTTCCCTCAATTTGAAGCCCGGCCCTACAATCCCAAACCCTTCTCTTGAGCGTCCTCAGTGTGAACCCCAGTAAAGCCTGATGTTTTCACCTCAAACAACATTCTTAGTAGCTCAGGGTCTATTTTGATCAGGGTGCCCTTTACCGAAGAGACAAGGGACCCATCTGCCTCTGTTCTTAAGCAAACATAGAATGCCTTTACCAAGTCCGGATAACTAACCTCTGAGTAAGTGGTAACGCACTTCCACTGCATCTGGTTGATCTTTTCGACTATGCTGCTCATTCCATTCTTCTTCAGATCTTCAATGTCTACTTCTTTATGACCACAGAGCTTCGTCTTCACAAAGGTGAAATGCTCCTGCTGCTCAGGGTGAGAAATTCGGCGCTGTAGCCACCCAAACTGCCGGCGATAGCTGGTGCGGCCATGGATTCAGGTGGGAAAAGTTCTGAAGGGTTGTGGAGGAAGGAGACGAGAAAGAACCCTCAAGAAATTTCGCGGAGAAGGGAGGAAAGCTTCAGACTTGCAGAGGATGGAGGTGAGAGTCGCTAGGGCATCGGCTCATGCGACGGGACGAAAGAGGGAAAAGAGGTGAACGAAGAAGAGGAATCGTTATCGCATCGATTTAAGGAAAAATAAATGCTCCAAAAGGTGAGGCAACAGAAAACGACAAACGAGGTTGACCACCTCGAACGACTTTAGCTTAAATGAAAGGAGCGCTTAAACAGAGGTATTCGAAGTCTTTTCACTTTACAAAAGAGAGAGAGAGAACTTATTTAAATTCTGAAATTCTTTATATCAGTTTTAAAAGAAGATCTTTTCACAAAATACACATGCCTAACTCCCTTCTAAGAGATGTAAATCTCTCTTTAGGTAGGGCCTTTGTGAAAATGTGCTAACTGATTATTTGTATCAATAAAGGATATTTCAATATTGCCATTAGCTACATGATCACGAATAAAATGGTATCTAACCTCAATGTGTTTGGTCCTGGAATGCTGAATTGGATTTTAGTGAGGTTGATAGCACTGGTGTTGTCGCATAGCAGTGGAATTGACTTGATTTTGAGTCCAAAATCTTCAAGTTGTTGCTTTATCCATAAGAGTTGTGTACAACAACTTCCAGCAGCTACATACTCAGCCTCAGCTGTAGACAGTGCTACTGAATTTTGTTTCTTTGAGGACCATGATACTAAACACCCTGCAAGAAACTGACAACAACCACTGGTGCTCTTTCTATCTACCTTACATCCAGCATAGTCAGCATCAGAATATCCTACTAAATTTACATCACAAGAGTTTGGATACCATAAACCTAAATCATGAGTTCTGGCTAAATAACGAAAAATCTTTTTACAGAAATTAAATGTGACTCTCTAGGATCTGCTTGATATCTAGCACACATGCATACACTAAATAATATGTCAGGTCTACTGGCGGTTAAATAAAGTAATGAACCTATCATACCTCTGTAGATCTTTTGATCTACTTTCTTACCATCCTTGTCACTGTCCATCCTGGTTGATGTACTCATTGGTGTTGACAGTGGCTTGGTGTTATCAAATCCAAACTTCTTCAATAGTTCTTTGGTGTACTTTGCTTGATAGATGTGAGTTCCTTCTTTCCTTGTTTGATTTGAAGTCCAAGGAAGTAGTTGAGCTCCCCCATCATACTCATCTCAAATTCTCCCTGCATTAACTTTTCAAAATACTTGCACAGGGATTCATCAGTAGATCCAAAGATGATTCATCCACATAAATTTGAACCAACATATATGTTTAACTTTTGTTTTTATAAAAAGAGTGCTATCTACTTGACCTCTACTAAAATCATGTTTTAAGAGAAAAGAGCTAAGCCTCTCATACCAGGCTCTAGGTGCTTGCTTTAAACCATACAAAGCTTATGTAATTAAAAACATGATTCGGAAAGTCTATATCATCAAAACCGGCGGTTGTTCCACAGAAACTCTTCTTTTATAAAACCATTTAAAAAGGCAGATTTAACATCCATTTGAAATAATTTTAAATCTAGAGTAGATGCGTAAGCTAATAATATTCTAATGGCCTCAAGTCTAGCTACAGGTGCATAGGTTTCATCAAAATCTATGCCTTCCTCTTGAGAATAGCCTTGAGCTACCAGTCTAGCCTTGTTTCTTAAGATTGCACTAGATTCATCTAGTTTATTTCTGAACACCCATTGGTGCCAATAACTGGATGATCTGACGGTCTAGAACAAGTGACCATACTTGGTTTCTCTTGAACTGATTCAGTTCATCTTGCATGGCCATTATCCAAGATTCATCAGTAAGTGCTTCATTGACTGTCTTAGGCTCTATTGAGATACAAATGCAAGGTAATCACAAGGGATCACATTACCTCTTGTTCTTACCCCTGCAGATGGATCACCAATGATGTTTTCAGGTGGGTGATCTTTCTTGTATCTCCATTCCTTTGGAAGAGTTCATGAGAAATTCTTCTTGTTGTAATTCTTCCAGAGGCGGATCATCCTTGTCCTCGATTGATGTGTCTTTTAGTTTCTTGGACAATTCATCTGCATCATCATTATCACTATCTGCTTCCTTTCTCAAGGAAGGGTTAGTTTCATCAAAAATAATGTGCACAGACTGTTCAATCAATAAGGTACTTTATTAAACACTCTATAGCCTTTGGGTTAGAAGTGTACCCCATGAAGATGCCTTCATCTGATTTGGCATCCAACTTACCAATGTCCCTTTTTCCATTGTTGTGAATGAAGCATGGACATCCAAAGGTTCTGAGATGGCTGATCTGTGGCTTTTTCCCTTTGAACAGTTCATAAGAGGTCTTCTTAAGGATTGGTCTGATCATTGCTCGGTTGACAATATTGCTTGCTGTGTTCAATGCTTCAACCCAAAAATATCTTGGCAGATTATATTCTGAGAGCATAGTTCTTGCCATATCTAGTAGGGTATCTTTCTCTCGGCAATGCCATTTTGCTGTGGTGTTCTTGGTGGTGAGAAGTTGTGCTCAATTCCTTGACTCTCACAGAATCTAGCAAACTTTTCATTCTGAAACTCACCACCGATCTGATCAGATAGACACAATGCTGAACTTTTGATCTTTCTGAACTTTCTTGCTGAAGCTGACAAATATCGAAGTGTCATCTTTATGCTCTAGGAATGAAACCCATGTAAATCTTGAATAGTCATCAACTATGACAAATCCAAAGTTCTTTCCTCTAAGACTGGTAGTCCTCATTGGCCCAAATAGATCCATATGTAGGAGCTCTAAGGGTTTGAGGTGGTTACCACGGTTTTGACTTGAAGGAGCTCTTGGTATGCTTTCCTTTAGCACAAGGTTCACAAACACCTTCCAATTTTCCACTGACTTTTGGTAGACCTTCCACAAGATTTTCTTCAATAGTTTTCTTATGCCATCTATGCTGCAATGTCCAAGACGTCTGTGCCACAATTCAGTAGACTTGACTTTACTGGCTGCCAGACAGACGTTTTGCTCTTTGAGTTCTTCAAGGTAGAGTACATACAAATTCTTTTCTCTATTAGCTTCAAAGATGATTTCTCCATCCTTCAGTATGCTACACTTAGACTCTTGAAACTTGATTTGATGGCCTCTGTCGCACACTGACTAATGCTAATTAGATTGTGCATCAATCCTTTGACCAATAATACATCTTCAATGACTGTTTCCTTTTGTGTTCACAGACCCGCTGCCTACTACTATGTCTTTCCCATTATCTCCATAGGTGATTGTCCCTTCTTCAGCTTGAAGGTGGGAGAATAACTTCTAGTTGCCTGACATGTGTCTTGAGCACCCACTATCCAAGTACCATTTGGATGCTCTAGGGTTAACCTGAAATAAAAACATCAAGCTTTAGGTACCCAAGTTCTTTTGGGTCCTGATGGGTTAGTATCATTGATTTTGCCTTTTATTATCTATTTTTATGTCTTGTTGGGCATGTAGTTATAATATGTCCTAATTTATTGCAATGACTACAGCAGGATAACTTAGTTACTTTTTCAATATATTTGAAATCAGCTTTGTATGCATATCTTGTTCAGGTACAAATTTTGGTGTTGGATATGTCTTAGGATAAATTATGGGTCTTCATTATCTGGGGTGTATATCCTAATCCATTTTTCTTCTTACCTGATCTTCTAGCGCCTTTTAATATTAGTGAGTTTTTACCATTAGTAAATTTCTCTAATGTGCTTGATAGTTTATCATTTTCTTTATTTAGTTATTAATCTTTCTTAATTCATCTGTACTTTCCTGTTTTCCCAATTTGTTATTTGTTCATTCTTGGCTTTTAGGTCTTCACAAACCAGTTCATTTCTCCTTTTAAGTTCAGTTATTTGATTTTCTAGTTCCTCATTTTCAGTTGTTAGATCCGAGTTAGTATTTTCAAGACAGGTTATTCTTCTTACAAGCTTTTAATAGTTTGCATACATTTCTGTATTTGTCATATAGTTCATTAAAAGCTTCTTCTATGTTATCTGAATCTGAATCATTACAGGAATCAAAAGAGGAATCAGAAGTTACCTTATCCTCGGTATTTGCCATAAAAGCCAGGTTGGCTTTTTTCTTCATCACTGCTGCAGCTTGACTCACTGTCTGAGTCGCTGCTGTTTTCCCATGTAGCTGCCATGGCTTTCTTCTTGTACCTTCTGAACTTTTTAGAGTTATCCTTATTTCTAAACTCTGGCTTCTTGAGCTTTGGACACTCAGCCTTCATGTGTCCTGGCTTCTTGCACTCGTAGCAGAGTGGCTCATTTCTCTTCTGATCTTTTCCGTCTAGTCTCTTGAAATCATGTTTTTCTTGAAATACCTCTACTGGACTGGAACTTTTTCTTCTTGGCCAAGATCCTTTGCAATCTTCTTGACAGCATAGCTTCTTCATCACTGTCTTTGCTGTCCTCACTGTTGTCCAAAGATTCTTCAGATGAGTCCTCATCAGCTTTGAGCGCATTGGACTGCTTCTTTCTACTGGAGGATTCTCCTAATCTCTCCATGTTTATCTCATGGGCCATGAGTGACCCAACTAGCTTTCTAGAGACATTCTCTTCAGATCATTGGCTTCCTCATGGCCGTTACTTTTGGAGTCCATGAGGATGGCAAGGATCTAAGATTTTCCTGACCATATCTCCCATTTCATAGGTTTTTCCTAATCCAGCTAACCCATTAGTGATGTCTGTGAATCTACTGAACATTTGGGTTATGGATTCACCTGACTGCATTTAAAATCGCTCATATTGAGTTACAAGAATATATATTCTTGTCTCCTTGACCTTATCTGTGCCTTCATAAGTGATTCTGATCTTTTCCCACATTTCCATCGCGGATTTGCAGGCTGAAACTCTGTTGAATTCTTTCTTACTTAGCGCACAACACAGCATGCTCTTGGCTTTACAATTTAGAGAAATTTTTTCTTGTCTTCATCTGTCCATTGAGCTTTTTCATTTGTTACCAGAAGATCTCCTTCTTCTATTATCGACCAAATTTGATAATCATGTCCTTGCAGGAAGTACTCCATTCTTGTCTTCCAATAGGTATAATCTTCACCATCGAACAAGGGAGGTCTGTTGACTGACTGACCTTCGTTGTGACCTTGGGCTGCCATGGATCTTTACTCTTCAGATCGTTGGATCTTGTTCTTTGTCGAAGAGACTCGCTCTGATACCACTTGTGCCCAGTTGGCGAACCCAGAGGGGGGGTGAATGGGTCTTTAAAAATATTTACTTAGTTAAAACCTGAACTTAAACAAACACAACACGTTCTTGGAAGAGATTAGTAATGGTTAGTAAAAAGAACAATCACACAAAGAAGACAAACACCCTGGTACCACCAGGTCTTCCTTCACTCCTGAAGGGAAAGAAAAACACCACCCTAGAAACCACCAGGTCTTCCTTCACACTCGAAGGGAAACAACCAAGGGAATCTGAAAAAGGATTGACTAGCCCCTAGATCAAGCTTAACAGAACTCGATCTGAAGCTACAAGCACTGAGAGTAAAGATCTACACAGGTGCTCTCTCTCAGAACTATTCTAGCTCTCTTCTGATTTTTCTCACAACACAGGGGCTAAGAGCCAAGGCGGAATCGAATGAAAAAGCTGGCTCTAGAATTCTTGTGAAGACTTGAAAGACTGCAGAGTTGTTTTCTCTTGATCCTTGTCACACTGTCATGTTTTCAAATTCTATCTTGTATATATATATCTTCATCTTGAAAGTAGACGATGAGATAGCGTTGTCTCACAGCTTTGGTGAACGTTAGACTGAAGGATTTGTGGAAGCTTCCAGTCAACATCTTTTGTTCTTTAGAGCACGCAAAGTGATGAGATCTTCTGAGGTGACTTGTAGTTCTTTTATGTCCAACGTTGTAAGATGGTACAACTTCAAGGTTCTTCAAAAGTTGAGCTTTAATGGTAGACAGCTAACACTATCTCCAGATGTCAGTCAACGTTAGAGCAAGTAAACACAGATATAGTAGTGACAGTTTATCGTTCTAAAAGGATACATGCAGAGAATACACGATAATGGAAGATATGTTCTTCGTGCATGCAGAGATACGTTCAGTCTTCATTAAATGCATAGCAGTCAAACAGGTGAGATACGACTTTGACTATTCAACGTATTTCAAATCAAGGTAAAATTTATTTGATGGAAACACGACTTATGAAATCGTTATGAGATCATGATAGTCTAAAGAGTCGTTATGAATCATAACAAATCGTTATAGATTCAGAAGAAGTCATTATGATAACTACGAAATCGTTATGACAAGAAAGTCATGCGAGTTCTAAAGAAGTCGTTACAATAAGCATGTTGTTGTGAGTTCTAAAGAAGTCGTTACGGTAGCTTATGAAATCGTTACCACAAGCAAGTCGTTGCGCTTTCTAAGGAAATCTTACGATAACTTATAGAGTCGTTGTGACAGGAAAGTCGTTACGCTTTCTAAAGAAATCGTTATGATAACTTATAGAGTCGTTGCGACAGGCAAGTCGTTACGCTTTCTAAAGAAATCGTTACGATAACTTATGGAGTCGTTGCAATAGGCAAATCGTTACGCTTCCTAAAGAAATCGTTACGATAACTTAGAGTCGTTGCGACAAACAAGTCGTTACGCTTTCTAAAGAATCGTTACGATAACTTATAGAGTCGTTGCGACAGGCAAGTCGTTACGCTTTCTAAAGAAATCGTTACGATAACTTATAGAGTCGTTGCGATAGGCAAGTCGTTACGCTTTCTAAAGAAATTGTTACGATGACTTATGAAGTCGTTATGACTGGCAAGTCGTTACGAGTTTAAAGGAGTCGTTACGATGACTTAGGAATCGTTATGATTGGCAAGTCGTTACGAGTTCTAAAGGAGTCGTTATGATGACTTATGAAATCGTTATGACTGGCAAGTCGTTACGAGTTCTAAAGGAGTCGTTACGATGACTTATGAAATCGTATGACTGGGAAGTCGTTACGAGTTCTAAAGGAGTCGTTACGATGACTTATGAAATCGTTATGACATCGACTTGTTTGAACTTTAGAACTTACAAAGAAGTCGTTACATCTTTACTGGAATCAATGCATATATGTACTTACCATAAGTGCTTGATTTTCATTGCAGATTTCCTGTGCTTAAGGCTAAATGAAATGTAGTTAGAAAACTTTTGACAGAGTTTTGTTTATCACCAAAATAAGTATGTAATTGATTTAAAATTACGTGGGGATGGACTGTTCGTCAGTTTCCACATTGTAAGCCATTGATAAGTTTTGATGAAACACACCTGTATGGAAAATATCCTGGTATTTTGATGATTGCTACTACTGTAGATGCAGATGATGGTTTATTCCCCCCTGCATTCGCTATAGTTGAATCGGTAAATGGTGATTCTTGGGCATGGTTTTTGACGTGCATCAGAGAGAAAGTTACAAATAGAGTTGGTCTTCCAATCATTTGTGATCGACATAGAGGTTTGGAGCGTGCAACACCTGAGATATTTCCTCCTCCTATTGGTTACCATCATTGTTGTTTGCGACATCTTGCTGATAATTTTCAAAAGATATTTCGTGATAAGACATTGACAAGTCTAGCATGGTCTGCAATGACTAGAACATGTATCTTTGAATTTCAACATTTGATACAGAAAATAGAAAAAATGAATCCTCAAGCAAAGAAATGGTTGGAAGATGTCGGTTATGAAAGATGGAGAAATGTATATGATGGTGGTAAGCGGATTGGTATGATGACAACAAATATTTCAGAAAGTTTTAACAGTGTATTGAAAGGTGCACTAGGTTTGCCTATCCGGCTTTATTGGAAAAAAACTTTCTATAGGTTAAACAAATTTTTTGTTAAATGACGTGAGGATGGTTTGAATTGTGAATCATCATATGCTCCTAGTGTAGAAGTCCAACTTCATATTACTGAGTGAGAGGCTAGAAGATGTCAGGTGATCAGATTTTCTAGACATGAGTTTTAAGTCACTAATTCACACGGACATCAATACACTATTAACCTAGGACCGCAATGTGGTTGCTCCTGCAATGTTTATTGGATGACAGGTCTTCCTTGTGTCCACATAGTGGCATCTTGTAGATCATTTTCAGCAAATATTTAACAGTTGAACTTTTGTGCTGCATTTTATTCTATGGAGGCCTATCGATAGACATATGGGTTTGCTTTTCATCCTGTCTTGGACAGTCGACATTGGCCTCCACATCGAGGTGCTACATTGCAACCTCCATTTGGTCGCAGGCCAAGTGGTCGTCCACGTAGCAGACGCCTTCATATGCATATAGATACGAATAAAGAAGGGTCATCCCATAACCATTGTAGTCATTGTGGCCAACCAAGATATTATAGAAGTACATGTCCAGGGGTACAACCCCCTCATCATAATTAGTAAGTGTTATGTCTGTTGTTTACATACTTATAATTCTTCACACATATACATGTCTATTGTTTACACATATTGTTCACACATAATTATGTCTGTTTATATACTTATAATTCTTCTTGTATGTAGGAATGGCAGAGATGGACTAGCTTCCAGGTCCTGTAGATAATTTTGTATTATACGCACAGGAGGGGCATAGATCACAGTTGGTTTACATTGGTCAAGTATTGTTATTGTTAAATTATTGTTGTTGTTACTTGTGCATAAATTTAATGTTACAATTTTTTTTTTAGGAAACAGAAGTTCTTAAATGTTGGGAGCACCATAGAAGCTTGGGTGCTTGGCCAGTTGACCCTCGTATTGTAGAATATGTACATAGAGCTGGTTTATTTCATTTGACTCAGGTTCACTGGATCATGTTAGGTTGGGCATTGATCACTGCCCTTACTGAGAGATTGAGGAGTGAGACACAGACTTTCCATCTTAGACATGGGGAGATGAATATCACATTGCAGGATGTTGCTATTTTGATGGGATTACCAATTGATGGTGATGTTGTTGTAGGAAACACTAGTTTAGATTGGACAGATGTTTGCATGGCACTTTTAGGTGATGTCCCAGAGTTGATGAGACGAGGTTCTGTAAAATTATCTTGTTGCAAAAAAGGTTTGCAGTTATTGCAGAGGATGCATCAGTGGAGGTTGTTAGACGACATGCACGAGCATACTTGTTACATCTTTTGGGTTGTACTATTTTTAGTGATAAGACAGGAAACTCAGTGCCACTTATGTATCTACCGCTTCTAGAGGACTTTGATTGAGCTGGTAGATACTCGTGGGGTGGTGCGACACTTGCTTATTTCTACCGTTAGTTGTCTATTGTATGTAAGTCAGATGCCAAAGCCATTTGTGGTTAATTGACTCTTCTTCAGGTAATGTGTCATTTAATGCATATTTATTTTAACTCTAACAATTTATTGCCTCTTCTAAATATTTGATTTATTTTGTAGTTGTGGTCTTGGGAGCGACTACATGTGGGACGTCCTGATATTGCGATGCATCCTTTGGCACAGAACATGCCTTTGGGTCACAGGTAATTTCAAAATGTTGTATGACTATTTAATTATAGAAATTTTACTAACTTACAAATAAATTTTAGGTGGAATGTTCCGAGAGAAGAGATAAATAACCCTCGACATGTTTTGAGACTATAAAGATCAGAGCTTGATCATTAGGAGGACTATCAGGTAAACCTATTGTATTGTACGCAGAGGATATAGTACTTACACTTACACTTACATCATACATTTTTAACACAGGTTAGGTGGGAGCCATACACTTCTGATATATTGTAGATATTACCAACTGTTTCTAGGCAGGGATCTGATCTTTTGTTGTCTCGGGTTCCTCTTCTTTGTTTTTCTATTGTTGAGAGGCATGTTCCAGATAGAGTATTTAGATAGTCAACCTATTCCTAGTTCTATTGATGCATTAGATCGTGTCACCTGGAAGGGACGTGGGCATATTCATTGGGCTAGATATTTTGCACATTTTGTACAGATGTGGCATCGTCGAAGAGATTACATTATACCACCAGATGAGGACACTGTTGGTATTGGTAGAGTGGAGTATATGTCTTGGTATTGGTCTATCACCAGGTGGTACATTGATCGGCCAGGTTTCAATTATGATATGCGTTATGAGCCGCGTGATCACATAGAGAGGAGTCTGGTAGAAGGTATGAGGCATCTACATATGATGGTTACTGATGGACTTCAGGATGATATGATATCGGACAGTACACAGTCTAGATATATAGCCATGCAGATGTACATTGATAGTGTGCTATCTCAGGTTCAGCAGAGAGATTCATCTACATCAGATGCAGGACCTTCAGAGCCATGCACAGGCACGTCACAGCAGCTAGATGATGCAAGACCACCTCAGTTTTCTCCAGATGTTTTGACATTTTCACAGCATGGTATGTATGACGTAGGAGCTTCATAGATACTGATAGATGAGGTGATGCCAGATGAGATCACACATTCACAGCCACCACAGTCTACAATAGGTACATATCGTCGCCAGTGACGTCACAGGTTCGACTAGCACACTACCACAGTAGAGTCAGTCTGATCTACTTGGGGAGATATTAGGCAGTATATTAGAGGACATGGATTTTGAGACAGCACAGTCAGAGTCATGTGATGCTATCTTAGTGCATGAGACACAATCACAGTCGGAGACAGAGGTTCATACTTAGGGTGAGATACAGGAGCAGTGCCACAGTCGTGGTCGTGGTCGAGGTCGAGCATCTAGAAAGGGAAAGAAGAGATGGTTTCCACAGTTCCTTTGAGATATATTCTATACTTGATATTTTTTAGTTGTGTTTTTCGTATACATATGCTATTTTGATGTATTTGTGATTTACACATGATGTATATGTGACTTAGACATATTATGTTCGTTTAGTTTTCAAAGTCCGATATTAGCTGGCCGGAGCAGTATCATTGGATGGCATTCAAATATTTTGGCTATTAATTTAGCATTTCTTATGTTCCTAGTTTTTTGCTCCAACCACACATAATTGTTATTTTTGTTACTATATGCATAAACTAGGCATAACCCTTTATTTAAGAAAAAACACAAAATACCAACCTGCCTGCCCTGCATTTACACATTTCTATTAAAAGCGGTTGACCGTTCCTCCGCCCAGACGGTCAACCGCTCCTCCTGCCTGTGTTGCGCACCATCCTGTTAAAAGTGCTCCTCCATCGACAGGATTTTTTTTTTAACACAATGGAGTCGGCATTGCCATTATGTTAAAAAACATGAATAAGGTAAATTCGTGGATTATTTGAATAATTAAATAATAAAATATGATTATTTTAATAAAAAACCCTTAAATTGGAAAGCGATGAAAAAGGTAAATCCGTGGACCCTACCTTATATAAAGGCATGATTAGATCTTTGTTATATTTTGCTGCTTTTAGACTAGACATCTAGTTCAGCGTCAGTCTATGTGCCCATTTTCAGCCATGTCCTAAAGAGTCTCATTTAATGGTTGTTAAATGGTTTTTTTGCTATCTTGTGGGCACAATAGACTTAGGCCTCTGGTATCCCATCGATTGCTCTTCTGAATTAGTTGCATATACCGATGCAGATTATGCTGGATATAAAATTGATCAAAAAAGCACAAGTGGCATGTGTCAGTTTCTAGGAAGTTACTTCGTCACTTGGGCCTCCAAGAAACAACATTCAGTGGCATTCTCCACTGCCGAGGCAGAATATGTTGCCTCCGATAGTTGTGGTGCCCAGGTGCTTTGGATTAAACATCAGTTGCTTAATTATCATATTTCACTGAATTGTGTATCTATCATGTGTGATAATACAAGTGCAATAAATCTTTCAAAGAATCCAATTCAACACTCTAGAACCAAGCATATAGAGGTCCAACATCACTTCTTGAGAGATCATGTTCAGAAAGGCGATTTTGAGTTAAAATTCATTGAAACTAATGCACAAATTGCTGACATTTTAACTAAACCCCTGAGTGAGGGTGGGTTTACCACACTGAGAAGCGAGCTGGGGTTGTGCAAAGTTTAGATGTTCATTGAGTAAGGGGGAGATGCATGTGAGATACTTCCATGTTGATTTTTCTACATGTTTTGATATCTACGTGTATATATATGTATATCCCAAATCCTTGAACTTTGTAAGACTGAACTCCTTGATATAAAAAGCAAGTGTCCAGATATGTGATATTCCTAGGCTTTCATTTAGTTGGAAGTTATCATGATAAGAAAATTAGAGGACCTGTAAATTTTCTTTATCCTTTAATTTTTTGTGTCTCCATGAAAAATAGCCTTATAAAATCTTATTGGGATCAAACCACAACAAGAATATGTTGTTGATTGACAAAATCCTTTCGATTTTCCAATCCTAGAGCCATAAATTCCAGTTCTTTGCTGGATGGACTGAATTCCATTGAAATCAGGGAAATCGGTCGACTGATTCATCAAAGTCGGTCGAACGATTTCGATCTCACACCTGACAGATTCATTTTGGTCACAACCAACCTTGGTGTTGTGACCCAACCCAGTTCATTAGGCCTTGGGGTTTCAAGAGATGACTCTTGAATTTCATTTGCACCTTTTCAGCCCCCAAGTGCCCCTTTTTTAAACCCTTGAACTCTTTCCCCCTTTCTCAAGAGTTCTAAGCCCTAAAGTCTTTGGGAGATCCAACATCTTGATGATTCTCCTTCCCATCCTCTGTGGCTTGCACATTGCAAGTTCTCCTCTTCTTATCTAGATCCTTGCTGAGGTTCTCATCATCCTAGACTCATGAGGCATCCCAACCTCACAAAATCCATCCCTCCAAAGGTTTTAAGATGGCTCTACGGGTCTGTGGTGGTCGTGTGAACCCAAGGTGTCACCAGGAGGTCGGCGAGAGTTCTGGACTAGGTGCACAAGTTCTAGTGGCCCCAGGGGAGTTGTTGGTTGATCATAGGAGAAAGATTCTCCCTCCACGGTATGTTGACTTTGGTGATTTAGATGAAGTTGAGCCTATGCTGTCTCTTTTGTTTCAAACACAGGGCTGGGTTAGATTTCTATCAAGGCATAAGGTCTATTATCCAGAGTTGGTTCAAAAGTTTTATGCAAGCAATACTAGTCTTTTTACTGCTATGAATGTGGTTAAAATTCCAATCAATGAAGCAATGCTCAGTAGAGCTTTCAGTATTCCTGATGCTGGCTATTTTGTACAGCATGTCCCATACAATGAAAGTGATCTATGCCAAGTGATGTTGGGGCAAGATCTAGCAAAGTAGGTATGTTCATCATGCCCTGATCATTGCAAAAGCTTTTCCCCTACTACAGTGGATCATCCACCATATCATCACCACAATAACATTTCCCAAAGGTGGCAGTCGGGATGAAGTGACTAGAGTGCACAAAGGTATATTTCACTACCTATTTCACAATGTGCCTCTGTGCTTGCCTGCACTGTTGAGTACGCTAATTAAATTTGTGAAAAAACAACCTCGACGATCTTTGCCTTATGCAGCACAACTCACAGTCATATTTGAACAAGCTGGCATTGATCTTACAAATGAAAGAGTTGAGAATATTTTGTTATCCCTTTTTTACAATCAAACGAATATTCTGTAATTTATGAATTACAAAATTGTTGATGGCCAATTTAGAAGAAATCTGGGTGTTCATCAAATAGAAGATAAGTAAAATAGTTTAGAAAATTTAGAAATAGAAAAAATGACAAAGATAGTGAATAAGAAAATTATGCTCCCAGAGAAACACATGAAGATCTAGAGCATCTAGCTCCCATGGAACAAGACTTGCCTCCTCCCGGTTCGAAGGTGAAGCCTTCTTACTATAGTTCTAGCAGAGCCAGAGCAGGCTTGAGGAGGACATGGTTTCTATGAGAGGGAAAGTCTGCCAAGTGGGTGAGTCATTGAAAGATCTCACTAAAGATATGGCTGAGATAAGGGTTAACCAGCAGAGCCTTATGGACTCCCAAGCCTAATTCTTTAGGGAAGTCTTAGGTTACCTACGTCCTACTTAGGATTAGCCTCCACCTCAGTGATCCCATGGATGTCATATTGTCCAGGAGTCTCTTGGTATCTTTGCTATCCCACTTCCTCCTTTTTGCTGTGACAAAGGGGGAGAAGTTATCTATATATCAGGTTATATTTATATTTATGTGTGTTTTTTCATTTTTTTCATTTTTATTGTATGAATGTGTGCTTGCCTGATGCATGTAGGCTATGTGAAGCTAGTTGTGTCTAGGTGAGTGTGCATCAGCCTATCTCTTGTAAAAACACAAAAAAAAATGAATATGAATGAAAAAAAAAAAAATATTCAAAAAATCCAAAAAATGTTCTTCTTGTGTGATTGATGCTTCATAAAGTATGTTCTCTATGATATATTTTGTCAACATCAAAAAGGGGGAGATTGCTGTCTTCATGTTTAACATGATGTTTTGAGGTTGACAAAATGCCTTTGTGATGAAGCATATTGTTATGAGTTTATTTGTGGATTTCATGTGGAATCATGTAAGATACTCATAATCAGTTTACCTTGGTTTGATTACATGTGTGAATGAACCCTACAAGGACTACATGGTGTTTAGAGTTCACAAATAAGACGTGTGTGTGAATTTTAATAGCGAGGCCTTATCACTGTTAAGACGTGTAAGGCCCTCGAATTTTACTGCATTATTGCATGTAAATAATTCGTGTCGTATATGTACGTATGTATGTATCTACGTATGTATTAATGGTATACTTATATGTATATGTGTATAGCTTAGGTATAAATAATGTATGTAATGCTTGATGGTAGTGTGTACTTGATAACGTATACATATAGCATGTATATAGGTGTAAAGGTGCATGGTTTCTACATGTTTTAGAGTTCTGGCCGAAGGCTAGATTGGCGTCAATATCAGGACGTCGATGAGGTGTCAGCGTCCACCCATGGACGCCAACACTAATCCCAGCGTCTAACGATGTGGACGCCAATTTCTCTGACCTGCATGCGTTGCAGAGCCAGAAATTCCGGAAGCAAGGCAACTCACCCATTAAGGAGATGTCCCCCAACGGTCTGAAACACATATGTCGCCCCATGCGTGGGAGAAGAGCCTCTCCTCTTCAAAAGAGCCCCATTTGTGCAACCCTAGCTCTTCTCTTGGCCTTTGCAAGAGGAGAAAAGAGAGGAGAAGAAAAACCTAGAGGAAAGCTGAGAAAAACCCCTACTTTGCACCCAAAAATCTGACCCTCTGAAGCTGGATCCGGCCATCTTCTATGACAAGAAGCTAGCTGGAGTGAAGGAGGAGACTTCCCCGGCCGTACTTTGGAGCCATCTTCATCCAAGAACCCGGAGGGAGGTGATCTTGGAGGCCATTTTGCAACTTCTTGGGACTGCCCAGGAGAGCTTCTCCAAGCCCTAGATCCATTGGTGTATTTTTCTAAAGGCAAGTAACCTAACCATAACGTCCCCGTATGTGTCTAGGTTGATTCTACCATTTTTATGCATTTTCTCTCGAGTCCTAGACCCCCAGATTCACCCTATCTTAAGAGCTCGGGTCTGTGTTTTGCACAGACCTGAACTTAACGGCAACATCTCTTGCCGTTAAGATCATGGTTGGCGACAAGCGATTATGCCGTTTACTCCATTTGACGGCCAGAGCTTGACGTTGAGTTCTTCAGGATAGAACATAAACCTGTTCTCTCTTCTTATATGATTAATTTCGATGGGTTTTTTCGTGATGAGGATATATGGTAGCCCTATACACTATGTATACTAGTAAATGTGGTGTGTGGATGGATGAGTGTGCATGGTGGTGAATGATAGAAGTTATTTTGTTCCATGAAATTACAAGCATGATTAGTTGTTAATCTTGTCAATCTACTGTTGCATGATTTAGGACTAGCCTGTATGCCCAAGTTTGTGAGGATCATGCATGTATGGATCAGCCCTATTCTGAAATTTGATATTTTGCCATGCTTGTGTAAATTATTGAAAGTGTTGTTTGGGGAAATAGGAATTGTGCATAAGTTACGATAAATCCTTGGTAAACCAGGCATCGCCCCATAAATTGAGGAATAAATTTTGTAGCTCTATACATGTAGGGTTCAGACAGTAGCTTTCTAAAATTGTGACTTGTGTATAATTCCATATCGACTTGAATTACGAATGGCATGAAAAATGGATGTTTGATTTTTTGTAAATTCATTTTAACATAGAAAAATCTGAAAAATTGCATGAAGGGTCCTAACCCCGAAATTAGTTTGTGATTAAAATTTTAGGTCATTTAGACTAGAGCATGATGCCTTATGAAATTTTCCATGAAAAATATGAAATTGATGCATGTCATTGTAAATGAGTTGATTCTTGTTTAATCCAACTTGATTAATGGAATTACCTGCTTGTTAATGTCTGAAATCTGTAGTGTCATGTTAGGAAAATAGAGGCATGTGCATGTGAGTGAGAAAGTGAATGAAGTGAGAGTGACATGTGTCAACCATGTGTAAAATCTGTAAAATGTGTAAATGTGTAACTGTGCCAAATGTGACACTGCTTCCGTAGAGGGCAGTGGAACCGTATCAGGGAAAAGTCCCCCTGAGAAAGTTCAATGTGATGTGACCCTAAGGGCATTAGGGGGAAATCCGGGAGGTGGACAAGTACCACTGGTTAGGGTGGAGACTTGTTCTCCCGGTCTGCGCAGTCCAAGAGTCGCCATTGTATTGCCTAGATGGCGTCTATGTGATGTGATGTGTTATGTCATTCTTTGGTGGTTTGGACTATGTGTCACGGCACCTAAATTGTGAATGTGTAAATGTGTATGTGTTCATGTGTTAATGTGTAAGTGAACAATGTGTAATGTGTATGTGTAAAGTGCAATTTAAGTGAATTGGAAATTTGTGTAAAGAAAATGTGAAACCAAAAATGTGAAGATATGATATTGTAATCCATGATGTGACAAATCTGAAACCATGCTAAATCAGTAGCTTCATTATGTTATGATCATGTTTACATGTACAAGTGTCTAGAACCCATGCTAGGGACAAATAAATGAGTATGTGTAGACAATTCCATGTTCGGTTGTTCACATGTTGTGTCCTAAATAACATTGTAGCTCTCATGTGTAGGTTATGGTTACTAAAGCATGTGAAAACCAGCAAGCTTAAGCATGTGAAAATGGTTATGTATATGTATAAGAACATGTAGATTCCATGCTAGTTGTGTTCCCTCTCATGTACGCGCGGAATTCATGTTAATGGCTTTCATGTTTTGGTTAAAATGCAAAGTAGAGTTCATGAGTAGGAATGATTAGAGAGCATGTATTAGGAAATTCATTTCATTAAGGAAATCTGAAAGCATGTATCATGTGTTTACTGATAGAACTATCATGATAGATTGTTCATTTCAAGGTTTAAGCATGCTACATGTTGAGTCTTTTGCAATTGTGTGTGTAGAGCCCACTGTGACATGTACGTGTATGGTATGAGTAGTGTTACTTGCTGAGTCTTTTAGACTCACTACTTGCTTCGGCGTACAGGTGTAGTTGGTGACGTGGCACCGTTGGAGGAGACGGTGGAGACGGACTCCGAGCGCGGAGATTAGACTGTTGGAGCAGTTGTACCCTTTTGTGTTTTCATAGTATGTCAAAGTGACATTGTACTAGAACTATCATGAGAAAATTGTATAATGTGGACATTGTGTATTAATTTTCAGCAATTAAATCATGTGAACTTCTAAGTTCTTTAATGTTATTGCAATTTCATGTATGCTAAATGTGGATGATGAATGAATGAAGACAGTAGTTTTTTTTACTTCCGCTACTCTGTTCTTATATTCACGTGTATCTCAGCTGAATGTATCGTTGGGTAAATATCCCACTGTGATGACGCTTGCTATACCGACGTGGGTTGGTATAACCGTACCGGTATAATGAGGGCCGTCGCAAGACATGTGTGTGTGTGGAGGGGTTGTACTCTGTATCTCCGACCAAGTTCACCAAGTTCAGAGTAGTGTGTTGTCACCATACGTCTGTGAGGGGTAGACGTAGGCGCACAATCCTTGTGTGACTGAACCACCTAATAACTACGTTATGTGTGGTTTGTTCCTTTTCTTCTACCTCTTCTACGCACGTGGTTAGTTTGTGGTAGTGTGTCTGGTGTGATAGTTTTTGTTTGTCATAACACATTAGATTAAGTTTTCATTTGGTAGTCAACCAATTCATCCCTCCCCTCTTGGTTGTACATTGCACAGTGCACTTCAACCAGGATATCAATCCTAGTTTCCTTTCCTTTGTCTATTCCTTTGTATGTAAGCTTTAGCTTGTCCCACATTTCCATGGATGAATTGCATGCTAAAATTCTATTGAATTCACTTCTTGTCAGAGCACAACAAATGAGGTTCTTGGCTTTACTATTCTATGAGAGCAATTTTCTATCATTGTCCACTCCTCTCTTGGGTTGAGAACTATCAAAACTCCTTCTTCGATGATAGTCCATAGTTGATAATCATAATCGTGGAGAAAAAACTCCATCCTTGTCTTCCAATAGTTGTAATACTCTCCATCAAACAAGGGTGGTCTGTTGACAGATTAGCCTTCAGCAAATCCTTGAGCTCCCATTTGATCTTTGCTCTAAGATCATTGGATCTTCTAGATTTTCAGAGACCAAGGCTCTGATACCACTTGATGGCCTACAGGTTGGCAGCAAGGATAGCTTATAAGGGGGGGGGGGGGGGGAGATGTGAATAGAATAATATGAAAACACAGATAAAAAAACACCAATTGAAAACTTTGGTTAGTGAATGTGATGGTGTGTGGTAGAGAGTAGCAGTGCAGAAGCAAATAAAACAATCACACAATAGAACACAAAAATTTTATCCTGGTTTGGTATTTCTCAAATGGAAGACCTACGTCTAGTCCCCAAGAAAATCATGGGAATTCACTAACTAGGGTACAATCCCCTCCAAGGATATACAAACCCCCAGCTCCCCGCTGGTCTTCTTCCTTTCCAAGTAGGAAGGAAACTCACTTATGTTACAAGTCAAGAACCCACCCTCCTAGAACAAACCCTAGTGTGGTTCTGTTAGACTTAAACCCTCAGCTTGGTTCTACTGACACCAACCCTAGCTAGGTTATTCTCTCAACCTAAAGGGAACACGAAATACAGTCCCTTAGCTAGACACAAACCACCAGCATCTCACTAGCCTTCTCTTCACGCAGGAAGAGGAACACCATATATAGTCCTACAGCTGGACACAAATCTTTCTTAGAAAGGAAAGAGTAGGCTAAGAGCTATACAAGATGAACATTAAGGAACTCAAATTCTCAGCTCATAGAGTCTCCCCCAGATTTACAATGATGCACAGAGAGAGTGAAGAGAGAAAAGAAGCTTCATTGCTAGACTTCAGATGGTTGCTTATGCGCACACTTCTTCTTGGGCTCAAGCTCTTTCTCTCTTGCTTTGAATGTGTATAGCGTTGAGGCTTCTCATTAGATGTACACTCCTTGAATGATTTTTAGGTTCGTTCTCCTATCTTCTGCTTCTAACACTTCATCCTTTATATGGAGCAGTGAAGAGATCCATTGACAGATGGTCGTTGGAGTTCTCAGCTCTCTTCTTCTTCTGCTCTCCTTCTTCTTCTTCTTCTTCTTCTTCTTCTATCTTTGTGTCTAACGGATGCAGGCTTGAGTCTTAACGGATTCCTCATGTAAAACTAGACTCCTGTAGACATTTAATGTATGGAAGAGGATGTTAGACTTCAAAAGTATTGCGTCAGATAGCCCATACCTTCTTATGTGTAAAGGTCCTTGATTTCTGTTGACATCCAGATATGTTAGGTAAGGCCTTTTGCTTTTTGTCAGGTGTGAATGGGAGTCCTTTTAGTTCTTGATTTCTACTAACAACATCTCACCTGCCATGAAGGATAGATAGCAGAAAGATCTTCAGTCAGATAGAGAAATAATAAGTTAAACATATGAAGTACATTTGAACTTTCATTTGGGCGCCATAGACATTTTGAAACATTTGAAATGTGGGGGCAATCGATGTTTAAGTATAATAGGAATCGATGTGTGAAAGACTATAGAGACTTTGACTATAGAGAAGTCGCAGTGAGACTAGTCACACTTCGACTTTCCAAGAGTCAGTATATATATATATATATATATATATACTAGTTGTGGACTTAGGAAATTCTTGATAAGTGTGTCGACACTAACTGACTAATGATGTTTTATATAATATAATACATTCATGCCTACAACAATTACAATACAAAGTATTTTTTTTTGGTAAGTAATAATGGAATTTAATAAAAAATAATATACAAAATCTTTGGTCATACAAGTCATGACCTAAAGGTAAGAGTCAACTAAAGGAGTTCAGGAGAGTGCACCCCTACCCCAAAGAGGAGGAATGTTCCCACTCCACCAAACTACACTCTAGAATAACAAAGCTGAAAACTTCAAGAATCTAATCCATGACTACACAATCCGTAGACTATGGAAAGATGAATTATAGGCCAAAGTTTTCATCCAAATTCCTCCTATACACCTTACTGAAAATAGGTAGATTCCTACCCAAATCTTGCGTAGTATCCATACCAAATGAACCTGAAAGATTAGTAGAAGAAAGTCTAAGCAAAGAATTGAAAAGCAGAATCATAATTAAATCAAAACATACTAGAACCAGGTAGACTAATAGGCTTTATAATGAACTAATCTAATGAATGGGAAAGTTGAATCTAGTTAGAACCCCTTTCTCACGATTAGATAACATAGCATTCTTCACTTTCATTTCTATGCAACTTCTGATATCAAGAAGGATTTCTAAGAGGATATGAACATTATCTTTCCTTCTCCCTTCAAAAATTCTATTGCATCTCTTCCTCCATATCCACCAAATGGCAGTTCTGATTGCAACTTTCACCATCATAGCTAAAATGCCACTCTTAGGAAACTCTTGCTGAAGAGCATAGATTTCTTGCAATAGAGATGTATGAGGACTTCTAGATAAGTCATATCTGCTTAAAATCTCTTTCCAAATCCAGCTAGTGTATGTGCAACTAAAGTACAAATGGTCAACACTCTCATTATCATTCAAGCATAGAACACATTGATTAACCAAAATTCTGCCTTTTCTTTGCATGTTGTCAATGGTTGGTATTTTCTTGTGAAGAGCCTGCCAAGTGCATAAAGAGAATTTCGGAACTGTAAGCCGATCCCATGTCCAGTTATTGAAGTGCCAAGTATTCCCCTTTATTCTGAGTTCATTCAATGTTGAAGTAACATTGAATTTCCCATTATTATGCTTCCATATGATTCCATCTTCACCACTATTATTGACATGAATTGTTGTAATCTGAGGCCACAGAGTGATCATTTCATGAGTTGTAGCAATTGGAAGACACCATATCCCTTCTTGAATGAAGCTTGAGACCTGCAAATTTTTTGGAGCTCCTAAATCTTGCCTTATCTTATATTCATACAATTGATAGATGCTTTTCCCATTGATCCAGGGGTCATACCACATGTTTGTTCTATTTCCCGTAGAAATAACATAAGATACATGCTCAACCAGCCTTCTTCTAGCATTCAGAATTCCTTTGATTGCAGCTGAATAGTAAGCCTTGGGTTCAACACACCAAACAGATTTCCTTTTGAAATATTTTTCCTTGATCCAATTGTTCCAAATGGTATTATTGTCCTGTAGCAAATCCCAAAGAAGTTTGATCATATTGGCTTTATTCCACTCTTGGAGATTCTTTAAGTTTAATCCGCCTTCATCTTTGGGTTTACAAATAGTTGACCATTTAACCATGTGAAGAGCATTACTTTCTTGAGTGCCAATCCAAAAACATTTGTTGAGTATAGTATCCACTTCATGAATGAGACCCACAGGTAGAATGAAAGCATTGGACCAATATAAAGCATATGATTGAAGCACAGAACGGATCAATTCAAGTCTTTCAGTTTTTGAAAGAAGATGACATTTCCATAAAACTCAGCCTCTTTCTAATCTTTTCAATAATGGGCTGACAATTATTCTTATTAATGCCATTTGAAAAAAGAGGTAGACCCAAGTAAGGAACAGGGAGATTACCTTCAGCAACACCAAGAATATTAGAGATATGTTCTTTGTCTTTGATTGCTGCCCCCACATAGACCTTACTCTTTTGAAGATTTAGAGTAAGACCTAAACTTCTGCCAAAAGTATTTAAAATTTCTGCCAGCTTGCATACGTAATTGTGATCATTCTGAATAAATATTAGCAAATCATCAACAAAAATGATATGAGAAACATTACAATTCCCAGTAGTAGGAGCTTTAAGACTACCATCCAAAACTGCCTTCTCAAGCATACAAGTCAACCCCTCCATTGAAATGGTGAACAGATATGGAGAAAGTGGGTCTCCTTGTCTTATTCCATTACCACTTCCAAAAAATCCAATGGGAGAACCATTGAATAACACAGAGAATTTTAGAGTTTCCAAACAACTTCTGATCCATTCAATCCACTTTGATGGAAAAAGCATTTTCCTCATCATTTCATAAATGAAAGCCCTATAGATAGAATCAAAAGTTTTTCTCAGATCAGCTTTAAAACAAATCCTTTTCCCTGTAGATTTGGAATGTATATCTTTAACAATATCATTAGCAAGGAGCACATTTTGGTGGATACCTCTACCTTTGATGAAGGCGGATTGATTGGAGCTTATAATTGTATTCATAACATTCTACATTCTATCAGCCATCACTTTAGAAATGATTTTATAAATAAAGTTACACAATGAGATAGGCCTATAGTTCTCGAGACAATCAGCATCAGCTGACTTAGTTATGAGTGAGATGAATGTACAATTCATTTGTTTGTGCATCCTTCTAGTAGTAAAGAATGTTGACATGCATTTATCACATCCCTTCCAACAATGTTCCAAGTAACCTGAAAGAATTCAGCAGGAAAACCATCCGGTCTCGGGCTTTTGTTTTTGGGTGAGCTGAAAACAATAGATCTGATTTCTTCTTCAGCGATTGACTGATTGAGAATCACCACATCTTCTTGTCTTACTTTACTCCGGACCTCAATTTCAGGTTGTTCATTAGTCTGCATTTGATTAAGAAGGGATCTATAGAACTTCACAGTATGGTCTTTAACTTTATCAATATCATGAATCAGATCACCATTTCCATCTTTGCATTTGCGAATAGTGTTCCTGGCTTTTCTTGCAGCAATAGAAGCATAAAAAAAATTTGTGTTAGAGTCCCCAAGAGTGAGCCAATTTTGTCTTGATTTCTGTCTTATAAAGATTTCCTCAATAGCTAATGCTTTGACATACTTTTCCCTTGCTTCATTTTCCTTTGTGATTACTCCATCATCATGAGGATTGTTTGAGAGATCTTTTTGAGCATTGATCAGATGCTTTTGCAGCTGGTAACTTCATCATGAACATTTCCCAAAACATTTCTATTCCATTCCTTCAAGCTTCCTTACAAGCTTTAAGCTTTTGGGTAAGGATAAAAGGAGCAGTTCCATGAACTTGAGTACTCCATGCAGCTTCAATTACTTCAAGGAATTGTGGATGAGCACTCCACATGCTGAATATCTGAAAGGTTTTTTCCCCTTTGGAGTAACATTTTCAGAACATATTGTTAAAAGAGAATGATAAGAGAGATATTGAACACCATATTCAAGTAGACACTCTGGATATACTTTTAACCAATCCTTGTTAATCAAACATCTATCAAGTCTAGCCTTGATTTTTCTGCTAGAATTTCCTCTATTACTCCATGACAGGCAATCACCCACTGATTTCATATCAAAAAGTTCACTTGAGAAGATGCAATCATTAAAGTCAGCTAACATAGAAACTGATAATTCCCTTTCTCCCACTTTTTCATGTGGATATCTCACTGTGTTAAAGTCCCCCACAACCATCCAAGGAAACTGAGACGCTCTACTAGCAGCAAAGGAACAAATATCTATCCATAATTCATTCCTCTCATGAGTAATATTTGACGCATAAATGGCAGATAAGTAGAAAAGAATGTTATTCCTTTTATCCTTTCCCTCCACATGAATACATTGAGACATAGAATGAATGCTATTAATCTCAATAAGAGTAGGGTTCCACAAGATCCAGACTCGACCATTAACTAAATTAGAATCATTAGTAATGAGATCAGCTTCAGGCCAAATTAGTCTTTTCCTAGAGCTAGTAGGATAAGATTTAATCTTAGTTTCTACTAAAATTGCAATGTCACAAGCAGTGGACCTGATTAATCTATTAATCTCCCTACATTTAGTAGGTTTATAATCCCCCGAACATTCCATGAAATGATCTTCATAATAACCAAGTAGATGGGACGGTAACACTATTAGAATTAATGGTTTCTAATAGAGCTACTATCCTTTTTCTTATTCTTCCCTCTTGAAATCTCCTCTCCAATCATATCTTTTCCTTTTCCCATTTTAAATTTTGTCTTATCTACCTCATCCACAACTACAAGTTTTTTAAATTTCAAATTACCTTGATGGGAGGTGGGAGTTGAAGAAGATTGAAGTTATCCTTACCCAAAAGCTTAAAAAAAAATGACGGCTGGGAATTGAGAGAGGAGAGAGAAGCTCTGGGGAGATTGGGCGACCCTGGGCTGGTGGGGACTCTATGGCCTCATTCGGTCATCCTCCGGCGTTCGGGTAGCTTGGGAGGAGTGCTGAACCACTCATTCCTTCGGGTGTTTCGTCATCTCTCCAGGCTGATCCTTCTCAAGTGAAAGCTAGGGGGAGTTCATGTTCTAGAGGAAGAGGGAGGTCTTCTTCAAGGCCACCAGTCTCATCTAGACCAGTGGCTTGGAGTTCTCTCTTCAAGTCATCATCATCAAATCCAACCTTGGATCCTCCTTTCATCCAACCAGAAGTCAACAATGGAATCAAGATTGCGGTTTATGAAGTTAAAGACTCACAAGATCTTATCTCTTCTTGGTCAACTTCTTTGGTAGGGTATGTCATTCGGTTGAAAACTACCTTCTATCCTTTGCTTGCTTACATCAAATCAAGGTGGGGTACTTCTGCGTTTGAGTTGCATATGCTGGAAAATGGATTTTTCATTTGCAAGTTTGATGTGGAGGATGATTTGAACCGTGTTCTGGAAGGATTTTTGAATTTCAAGGGCCATCCTATGACTCTTCGACGATGGATGTAACGTTTCGGGTTTTATTGGACCCTTATCGGATCCTTAGCGGTTATGCTTAAGGATCTGTGTCGGTTGACGTCCAGGGGGTTTGACGTCGGCTTTGTGTTGGCGGCAAGGGTGTTGCCGTCGGCAGGTCTTTGGCGTCCATCGATCTTGCTGTTAGTTGTTAGTTCCTGAGTTTTGCGGAGCTAGAACTTGGCAGCATGCGATGTGGACGTCAAGTGTTGGCGGTTCAGTTGGCGGCAAGAGGGGTTGACGTCAACTGATCAGTGCGCTGTTTTTAGGGGCAACCCGAGGGCTGTTCTCCCTTATCCTCTCCTCTCTTTTTCCCTCCTCTTTCACCTATGTTCTTCTCCAGCACTTCCGATTGCTGACGGGAGCACGTGGGAAGGTCGTGATGCGCGTGGCAGTGGCGGATTGGGCGGGAAATGACGGATCGGACGGCGGTTCTTGCGGGAAGCTCCTGGGGGTTCGGCGCAAATCGAGGTTTATGTGGAGTTTTTAAGCGTTTCTGAGGTAGGGACGTAAACCCTTAGCTTCCTTGTGTGCTATTCCATGCTTGTGTGCGTGCGATTTGCGTGGAATCGAGCTTTGGGGAGGGTTTTTCTCCATGCCGGGTTTTAGGGCGTTTTGGCCGATCCAAATGTTGGATCGTCTTTTTCCGGTATTGTGTGCGGGTTGTGATGAAAGGAAGTGTTCCTTGTTCAGCACCCCATTGTGTTGTGGGCTGGATTGCCCGTGTGGGAATCAGTTGGAGGTTGGTTCAACTGCTGGAGGCTGAAGAAGTCAACGTCAAGGGATGTTGACGTTGATCTCTTCAGGGAAGAGGTAAACGACGTTATCCCTTGCCGTTAAGCTCTTCAGGGGAGAACTAGATGGCGAGATCTGTGCCGTTAGGTTCTTCAGGTAGGATATAAACGGCATGATCCTTTGCCCTTGAGTTTGGGTAAACGGCCAACCTGTGACCGTCTACTTTTTCTAGACGCCTAGAGTGTTGCCGTCTACCTTTTGTTAGCGGCAGTCGATGCTGCCGTCTACTGTTTGCTTGGCGACATGTGATGCTGTCGTTTACTTCCTGGTTGACGGCGGTCGATGCTGCTGTCTACCTGCAGATGTGTTCCCAGTATGCTATATGTTTCCCTTTCCATGGTTTGTGGTGTTGACTTGCGGTGTCCGCCTGTTAGGACAGTCTGCCAGGTGTAGAGAGTGTCTCTGCCATTGCTCGCGTTGTGTTTGGCTGTGTTGTGACGTTGACACGTGGTGTCCGTCCGTTGCACCGTACTTCAGATGTTGAGAGTGTTTCCGTCTGTACTTGTGTTGGGGGTTGCCGTGCTCCTGTTTCTGTTGTGTTTCCTGGATGTAGAGCTACGCTCCGTCTAGATGACTGGCGTGTGGGGGGTCCTCAGCCAGTGAGCCGGGACGTAGAGTGCGACTCCGTTCTATGCGTACTCCTTGTGGTGGTTTTGAGCCGGTTACCGTGGAGCCCCTTCTCCACCGTCTGAGCCTGGCATAGGGGAAAACTGGTCATGGACCAGACGTGAGGGAGAGCGTCTGAGTGTGCACGCATGGTTGGGGTTGAGAGACTCTGTGGTGCCGGGACGCCGGGCACACAGACCCTACTAGTCCTACTTTGTGAGAGTGTGTTTGAGCTCTTGCTTGTGAGCTTGTTGTGTTTTATGTGCTTGTAGTGCTGTCGAGTCTGCGAGGTTCCAGTTTTCTCAGTGCGCTCCTAAGGGAGTTGCGTACTACGCCACCGGTTCCTGTGTGTTGTACAGGCTGTGAGTGTTTACTTACTGAGCTTTCTTTCCTGCTTAGTAGTTCTGTTATCGGTGGGGGTTAGTTGCCCTACTGGGTCTCTTTTCTGTGAGACTCACTCTCTTCCCTTCAGGTGGGTTCGTGAGCAGCTTGCATGTGTCGTGGAGCTTCGTTACTCCGTGCTGGCTCTACTTGACTGCTGTGAGTAGTACCTGCTCTTGTACTGACTGTACTCTTACTTCTCTGTTGTCTCTGAGTTATATGTGTTAATCATGTTAGTTGTGGTGTGTACATTTGCTTATATGATCTCCTCAGACGCTTTTCTTCTACCCTTCCAAGATTTGTCTCATGGGTTAACGGTCAGGATTCGGGTTACCGGTTGGTTACTGGTACTTCGGATCTTGGGTCGTTACAGTTGGTATCAGAGCCTGGTCTGTCGAGACCGAATAACTCAGAGTGTGAAGAGTACAGTAGTAGCAAGCGAACCGGAGTCGTTTTGCGTTTTGTGCGTCTGTTTGTCCTGTGTTGATTAATTTCCCTTATTCTTAGGCGATGTCGTGTTTGGGAGGTGGCTGTGTAAGCACCTTAGCAGGAGGCTAGAGATGCCCCGCCACCACAGCAGACTCGGCCTGAACCACAGGACGTACGCTGTAGTTTTGTGTCCCCTTGGGCAGTGTAGAGTTTCGACTAGACCATGTTTTTCTTGTGTCGATAGCTCAGTAAGTTGCTCTGCGCTGTGGCGTTCTGGCTTCTTGGAGAAGTTTCGAGAGGGTTTAGAGTTGATGAACTGTCGTTGTCGGTTGGACTGTTTGTGTTACAGTCTGCCGTGGTGTTCCCGGTCAATGTGTATGCCCTTGGTGGTGCATCTGGCTGTTGCGTGGCCAGGTTGCTTTGCGGTTGTTTCCTAGTGTCTCGGTTGCGCCGGTGGGACTTTATATGTCCCCGTGACTCAGATGGATTGTGTTGTTTCCTATGCCCGGCGTTTTTCTCCCAGATGGTGGTCTGATGAGTGTTGTGATTGTGTTCTTGGCTGTGCTTCTTGTGGAAGCGACAGTCTTGCGTTATGATTTTCCGTCTTGTGTTTGGAAGAGGCTCGTTGCGTTACGTGTCTCCTTCCTCCGCTTTCGGTGGTTGCTCAGGGTTGTGATACTCCACGTGGTGTTGTGTTGCTAGGGTGCGCGTTGTGGCGACCCTATGGTGGAGTTATCTTCCCTTGAGTTGTTTTGAGGTTGAGATGGTTACTCTCCTCGTGTCGTTGTTTTCTGTGCCACCCTTGGGTCGGCTGACCTGTTCGTGCTGTGTGTCGTTGTGATAGTTCTAGGCGGCCAGTGGCGGCGGCTTAGTGGATGTTGTTGTTGTGACAACACCCTTACGCGACGCTTTTAAGTACGGCTCGATGCCCGACCTGACTCGGCGATTATGTCCTTGCTGTGTTTAGTCTCAGTGGGTATTGTTGGTCTGGCTTGGTGTGGACCCGAGTTTCTGGTGGTCTCCGCTACGATGTTTTCTTGGTCCCGTAGTTTTGTGCCTGGGTGCCAGTTTGTGGTGGCACCGGCATGTGTGGGTTCCCGACCTCGTGGTGTGTCTGGGGTCCAGAACGATTTGTGTTGTCGGCTCTCAACCTTGTGGAGGTCTGAGGTGGCCATGTTTGTGGTGGGACATTGTTCTCGCCTGGTTGCATGCGATCTCGGCAGGTGTGCCAAGGGTTGCCGCCGTATTGTGGCCGACTCTGTTGGTTATGTGGGAGTCGTGCGTGTGTGTGTCACGACCTTGGTGGGAGGTTGTGGCGTTGCGGTGTTTGGTTTCGCCGAGTGTTTCTTGCTGGGTGTGCCGAGCAAGGATTATTTGGTGTGCACCTCGGGTTGTGCCTTGAAGGTCTTTTGCATGCCATTCCTTCCAGTGTTGACCTCTTTTATCATTTGCGATGAAGATGGTTTATCTTACTCTTGTGCGCCATGGAGTTGTTGTGGTTTTCGCTCCCCGTGCGGCAGAGTTGGTATTTCGTGTTTTTGCGTGCCTTTCTAGAGCTGACGTGGTGGTCGTTGTGCTCTAGATGTCATCGATTTTCCGTACGCTTTTCTTGTGGGTCTCTGGTGAAGAGTCCTCTTCTGTGGGCGCTGTGTTGTGTTGGCCCTGGGTGCAGTTGTGTGTGCTGCACTTTGAGCATCTTTGGATGCTCTGTGTTTCGTGCCTTAAGGGTTGGAGCCGGTGTGACCTGTTGTGCCCTTTTGTCTTGTGGTTCTTTTGTGCGTGGTGTGGTGAGTCTTACAGCCAATGGTGGAGTCTCATGTCATTCGTTTGGTGACAGTGAAGTCAATTGACTTGCAAGTACTCGGCCACGTGTTGTTGACGTTGTGAGGTGCCAAGTGCTAGCTTGACTCCAAACGTCTTCTGTGTTTTGTCACGGCTTATTTTGCCGTGGAGTGAGTGGTTCTAGAGTTGTGTGGATCCACGTGCGTTGGTGTCCTTGTAGGACCACGAGGATGGTCTGGTGAGACCTAGTGGTGATAGTGGATACCGTTTTGCATATTGAGATTTTCTCCGCATTTGTCTGTTGTCCTTTTCGGACCGCGAGGAAGGTCTTGTGAGACCTAGTGGCGACAATGGACATTGTTCCGTGTGTTGTGGACTGTCCGCGAGTGCGATGTGACTTGGGTTCTCGTCACCGCGTGACTTTTCAATTTTTGCTGATGGCCGGTGCTAGCTGTGACTAGTAGCGTGAGGCTGTCCCCCTGAGTATGGTGGTTGACCCTCAGGTGTTTTTCCGAGTTGTTGTCAGGCAACCGTGCACTTTGTCGGGCTTTGTTGCCGACGGTGCGAGTTGCTGACAGGTATTTTCTGGCGTTGTTATCGGCATTTGCGCCCTCTGTCGGGTTGTGTTTTACGACAGAGTGGGTTGCTAATCTGTGGGTCCCAATGATGAGGTCGGTCGGTGACCGCAGTGTGTGACTTCTGACTAGCATGTTTTTACCTTCTGCGTGGTTGGTGCAATGTGAGCAGAGCTTCGTAGAGTTGAAGTAACTGCTTACGTCAGTGCCAGTCCTGGTGTTGCGATCAGGTTCGGAGAGTTCCGAGATTCTGTGCCGATGCTTTCGATATTTGTCTTGGGAGCTGTTCTGATGCAGCGCGGCAGAGTGGTACCTTGTGCGTGGCGTCAGTTGAAGCCCCACAGGGAGAGTTACCGACCTACGGCTTGGAGTGTACAGCTGCATGTGTTGGCAGTCGTTAGTAGCTCCTGCTTGCGTGTGTCAGGTGATTGGCCCATGTGTGGACAACCGTGTCGTTTCCCTCTCATTGGTTTTGAAGTGGATGAGCGAGTCGTCACTGGACCAGGGTAGTCCAGTAGGTTGTTGGGTATTTTGGCTCCTAAGTTCGAGGGTTTAGTTTCCGCCAGTGTAGGTTGTCGACCGTGGTGCGTTCCATGCGTTGCCGTTTTGGGAGGTACCTTTCTTGTTGCTGCGTCGCGTGTTCTCACGGGTATAGTGTGTCAGTGATGACACTGGGTTGATTGTACCAGAGTTCTGCCAGTTCTTGTGGATTGCTAAGTTCCGAGGTTGTGGAACAAGGCAGTCCGGCTGGTTAGTGTTGTCCAGCAGTGGTACTCGGGTGGTGTGTCGACCTGGTAACGGGAGAATGTGATGCGCGTGTAGTTTTTGTACCTCTACGTTGCTTTTGGCTTCCCCTTGCGTTGCATGAATTTCGAGGGCGAAATTCCTTAAGGGGGAAGGGTTGTAACGTTTCGGGTTTTATTGGACCCTTATCGGGTCCTTAGCGGTTATGCTTAAGGATCTGTGTCAGTTGACGTCCAGGGGTTTGACGTCAGCTTTGTGTTGGCGGCAAGGGTGTTGCCGTCGGCAGGTCTTTGGCGTCCATCAATCTTTCCGTTAGTTGTTAGTTCCTGAGTTTTGCGGAGCTAGAACTTGGCGGCATGCGATGTGGACGTCAAGTGTTGGCGGTTCAGTTGGCGGCAAGAGGGGTTGACGTCAACTGATCAGTGCGCTGTTTTTAGGGGCAACCCGAGGGCTGTTCTCCCTTATCCTCTCCTCTCTTTTTCCCTCCTCTTTCACCTATGTTCTTCTCCAGCACTTCCGATTGCTGACGGAAGCACGTGGGAAGGTCGTGATGCGCGTGGCAGTGGCGGATTGGGCGGGAAATGACGGATCAGACAGCGGTTCTTGCGGGAAGCTCCTGGGGGTTCGGCGCAAATCGACGTTTATGTGGAGTTTTTAAGCGTTTATGAGGTAGGGACGTAAACCCTTAGCTTCCTTGTGTGCTATTCCATGCTTGTGTGCGTGCGATTTGCGAGCTTTGGGGAGGGTTTTTCTCCATGCCGGGTTTTAGGGCGTTTTGGCCGATCCATGTGTTGGATTGTGTTTTTCTGGTATTGTGTGTGGGTTGTGATGAAAGGAAGTGTTCCTTGTTCATCACCCCATTGTGTTGTGGGCTGGATTGCCCGTGTGGGAATCAGTTGGAGGCTGGTTCAGCTGCTGGAGGCTGAAGAAGTCAACGTCAAGGGATGTTGACGTTGATCTCTTCAGGGAAGAGGTAAACGGCGTTATCCCTTGCCGTTAAGCTCTTCAGGGGAGAACTAGACGGCGAGATCTATGCCATTAGGTTCTTCAGGTAGGATATAAACGGCATGATCCTTTGCCGCCGAGTTTGGGTAAGCGGCCAACCTGTGACCGTCTACTTTTTCTAGACGCCTAGAGTGTTGCCGTCTACCTTTTGTTAGCGGCAGTCGATGCTGCCGTCTACTGTTTGCTTGGCGACATGTGATGTTGTCGTTTACTTCCTGGTTGACGGTGGTCGATGCTGCTGTCTACCTGCAGATGTGTTCCCAGTATGCTGTATGTTTCCCTTTCTGTGGTTTGTGGTGTTGACATGCGGTGTCCGCCTGTTAGCACAGTCTGCTAGGTGTATAGAGTGTCTCTGCCTGTGCTCGCATTGTGTTTGGCTGTGTTGTGACGTTGACACGTGGTGTCCGTCCGTTGCACCGTACTTCAAATGTTGAGAGTGTTTCTGTCTGTACTTGTGTTGGGGGTTGTCGTGCTCCTGTTTCTGTTGTGTTTCCTGGATGTAGAGCTACGCTCCGTCTGGATGACTGGCGTGTGGGGGGTCCTCAGCCAGTGAGCCGGGACGTAGAGTGCGACTCCGTTCTGTGCGTACTCCTTGTGGTGGTTTTGAGTCGGTTACCGTAGAGCCCCTTCTCCACCGTCTGAGCCTGGCGTAGGGAAAAATCGGTCATGGACCAGACGCGAGGGAGAGCGTCTGAGTGTGCACACGTGGTTGGGGTTGAGAGACTCTGTGGTGCCCTTACGCCGAGCACATAGACCCTACTAGTCCTACTTTGTGAGAGTGTGTGTGAGCTCTTGCTTGTGAGCTTGTTGTGTTTGCTGTTCTTGTAGTGCTGTCGAGCCTGCGAGGTTCTAGTTTTCTCAGTGCGCTCCTGAGGGAGTTGCGTACTACGCCACCGGTTCCTGTGTGTTGTACAGGCTGTGAGTGTTTACTTACTGAGCTTTCTTTCCTGCTTAGTAGTTCTGTTATCGGTGGGGGTTAGTTGCCCTACTGGGTCTCTTTTCTGTGAGACTCACTCCCTTCCCTTCAGGTGGGTTCGTGGGCAGCTTGCATGTGTCGTGGAGCTTCGTTACTCCGTGCTGGCTCTGCTTGACTCCTGTGAGTTGTACCTGCTCTTGTACTCACTGTACTCTTACTTCTCTGTTGTCTCTGAGTTATATGTGTTAATCATGTTAGTTGTGGTGTGTACATTTTCTTGTATGATCTCCTTAGACGCTTTTCTTCTACCCTTCCGAGATTCGTCTCATGGGTTAACGGGTCAGGATTCGGGTTACCGGTTGGTTACTGGTACTTCGGATCTTGGGTCGTTACAATGGACACTTGAGGTTCGCATGGAGCTTGACAGCCTCAAAAGCATTCCTATTTGGGTTGCTTTTCATGGTTTGCCATTGCACCTTTGGACAAAGGAGTTCATTGCGAAGCTTGCTAGTACCCTTGGCAAACCGCTTTACCTTGATAAAATGACTGCTGAAAGGAGGCGCTTATCTTATGCAAGAGCATGTGTCGAATTCTCTTCTGATGAAGAGCTTCCGGATTATGTTCAATACAAAGACTTAGATGGAGTCATCAAGAGAATCCGGATTTCCTTTCAATGGAGACCTCGTTGTTACTCAGCATGCTCTTCTTTTGGCCATTCGGATGGAGCTTGTCGTCCAACAGTTCAGGTGAGAACTAAAAAAGTCTTTAAGGTAAAAGGAAACTCCAACATCTCCAATGCGAAGCCAGTCATCATTAGCAATTCCTTTGAAGTTCTGGCTGAAGAAGCAAGTGAACTCACGAAGGGTTCAGAAGCAACTCCTATTTCTCAGGAAGTCCAAGGGAGATCAGTTGCGCATGTCAAAAAAGGAAAACAGGATATTGTCGACTCTCCATGTAATGCTTCTTCCCAAGGAGGTGAGAGTGGCGCATCCAAAAGAGTCCATCTGCTTTTGGACTCTTCAGAAGAATTGAACGCATTTACTTCCTCTCCCAAAAGAGGAGGTACTTGTGCTTCAAAAGGAGTCCAGCAGCTATTGGACTCTTCAACTGATGCATGCGCACATGCCTTCTCCCAAGGTGTGCTATCTGCAGATGTGGAGTCTTCAGCCACAGATCATAATGCTGTCAGTCAAAGTGAACTTTGTATATTGCTTTGGATATGACAAAGTTAGCTTCGTATATGATGAAGTGAACTTTGGATGTACAGAATATAACGTTGTCGGTTGACGCTGAAACATGCAGTCGGCCGAACTGAACTTCGTATATATCTTCGGATATGACGAAATGTAACTTCTGATGTACAAAAAATAACGTTGTCAGTCTAAACTGAAACACGTAGTTGGTCAAAGTGAACTTCGTATAGAACTTCATATATAGCAAAGTTAGCTTTGTATATGACAAAGTTGGACTTCGACTGATCACGACCAAAAACATGCATGACGAAGTGCCTGCTTCGGATATGAAGAAGTGGACTTCGGATATGATGAAGTTGGACTTCGACTGATCATGACCAAAAACATGCATGACGAAGTGCCAGCTTCGGATATGATGGAGCTAGCTTCGTATATGATGAAGTAAGCTTCGACTGATCATGATAAAAACATGCATGATGAAGTTGAAACTCAATGGAAATTTGAAGTGATAATGCAAGAAATATTGTATTCATGAGAGAAACATGATATAAAATATGAGAATGATATTTTAGGTTAATCATGGGTTTTACTATCATAAAAAAAAGGATAAAAAATAGGAGTGGTTCAACACATACCTCAAGTGTTTAGGTTCAACTGAGGCTGACTTTGCTCTTTGAGAAATCAATGAAGGCATCTATGGAAGCCATGTTAGTAGGAGAATTATGGCAAGAAACTCATCCTTCATGGATACTAGTGCCTGACCATGACCCAAGATGCGATCGACTTGGCCAAAAAGTGTGAGAAGTGCTAGGCCTTTGCCAAGCTTCACCATGTCCCGTCCTTAGAGCTCATCGCCACGGTCGAGCCCTACCTCTTCACTCATTGGGGAATTGATCTCCTCGATCCATTTTCCCCAACCTCTAGACAACAAAAGTTCTTAGTCATGGACGTGGACTTCTTTACCAAGTGGGTTAAAGCTAAGCCGCTATCCCACATCACTAAGAAGGCAATTTGAGACTTCTTTTGGAAGTCCATCATCACTCGATTCGGATTGCATCACATCTGTTAATTCCCTGGTTTTGATGTAGGTAACTAACCCACTAATCACTTGTGGTTAACTATTTTTTATGATTGCAAAAAACATAACAAAAATTGTATTTTATAAATCCTTTTGGTTATATGTGTATGTATCAAAAATCATGATAAAGTATGTGTCCAATTTAAAAAAGTCCATATCAACAAATCTTAAATGTTTTGTGCTCAAAATCTTATTTCATTCAACTTATGTAAACGAAGCCATATTCATGAAAATGTTAACATCTTATAGAAATTTCAATACATAGGCTCTCAAAATTCAAATTTTGGATTCCCACTTTGAGTGAAATAATTACTTTTACACGTGGTGGATTCAAAGATCTTGGATAAAAGACAAATTCATAGTTGTACTCATTATTTTATTCATCAATCATTGAGGATGTATCAAAGTGTTGACACTTTGGTCAAATGTCGACACTTTCGGATCAAAAGCTTCGACATTTTGACTAAATGTCGACACTTTTTAACTGATAGAATATTGTATTAAGATATTGATAGGATTTGTTGGATTCTCTCTTGGACTCCGTATAGGACCAATTGGAGTCTCTACCACAACAAATTTACTTAGGATGCAAGCTTCCAAAATGGCTTTAAATAGAGGGCACTACCTTCATTCACAATATACAAGAGAGAAGCAACTTGAGCTACACTTATGCTAAAGTGCTGACACTTCCAGAAACCAAGAGTGTTGCAAGTTTGCTCAATCCTTGAGCTTTCAAAAGAGACAAAAGTCCTTTAAAAGTGTTCCATCTACTTGGCCAATTAGTTGATCGCCCTTCTCTTCCAAATTCTCTTAGCAACATTATCACTGCAAGAAGATCATCAAAGTGTTGTGTGTGTGTCTCAACACTTTGTAAGAGTGTTGACACTTTAAAAGCGAAAATGGTGGCACTTCTAGTATATGTTGACACTCTTCTGCTGATAACTAATTTCCTGTGCTAATACTTGTGCTCTTGTAGGTTAAGTGTGTATGTGTGGTGGTATTACTACGTGTGTAAGAGGTCTACAACTTTTGGTGTTTTAAATACTGTGTGTGGGTAAGCTAGCACCTAAACTAGCATGTGTAAGTGTTTTTGGAGTGTACGAATGCCCAACCAATTAAATTGGGAGTGGGTGTAGGTTACAAGTGGATGGTTCACCAAACCACTTAAAATTCTTGTATTCTTAGATAGATTGCTCCATCTTCTATTCCTCTACTCTTTAAATTGCAGCCTCACTAGTATTAAGTCATGCATGTCATGTTGGTTCTAATCATTAACTAACCTTTGATTACACACACATTTAAATTTTGTAACCCCAATTCAACCCCACCTCTTAATATAATAGTAGCCTATCCAGACCAACAATGCCCTCATCAGCGACGATGCGATGTAATGCATTGGAAAAATATTTAATTAAAGCCTAGTACACTGACAATGAGATCACACAACATTTCACCTAGGTCATGCATCCTCAAGCCAAGGGGTTGGCTGAGGTCACTAACCAAAATATTTTGTAGGGCTCGAAGATCCACCTCAGCCATGCCCAAGAGCAATGGGCAGAGGATCTGCACTATATTCTTTAGTCGCACCAGACAACCCCAAGGTCGGCCATAGGCAAAAACAACTTACAACCATGAGTTTGGGGTTAGGCCATCCTACTTGTAGAGATCAACAAAGCTTCACCTCGAGTCAAGGCTTATAAGCTACACACTAATGGCAAAAGAATGCTTAGGAATATAGAGCTCATTGATGAGATCCGAAACAAAGCACCGATGCACACAAAAGCATATAACAAGCGACAACCAAGACCTATAATTGTCGGGTTTGGGGAAGGCAATTCCGCATAGGAAACCTCATCCTGAAAAAAGCTTAGGCCTTCGATTCGATTGGTCCCATCGACAAACTCTCCCTGATCTAGTAGGGCTCGTAAAGAGTCACGAAAGGCTAGGAGATGGAGCATATAGACTCAATACCACCTCGAGAAAGTTGGTCTATAGAACATGTCATGTTATCAATTTAAAAAGGTACTATATATAAAACCTCGAAGTCTTTCAATAAAATTCTATTTAGTTCCAATTGTGATCGTGTGTGCTCAACTTACGCACCTGAAGCAACCAAACAAATATTTCTATGTTCCATTAATCAATCATATCCTAAACCTTGAGGTCTAATATGCTTCACGTTGCCACCACCCATTTCAAGTCTTGAGGTTAGATATGCTCCACATTGCCACCTCCTACCCTAAGTCTTAAGGTTGGATACATTTATTACTACCACCTCCTGAAGTCGAATATCCTCTATGCTACAACCTCCTATACTATGTTATGGTTGGATATTGTTCAAACACACCCCATGCTACCACATCATATGAGGGAAAATAGCCTGACATTATTGAGTCATACGGACATCGCAAAACAGCCAAGTCGAAATTGATGACCAAAGTTTCTCCATATAAATTAACTCACTTATTTATATATTAATTTTGATGATTAACAAAACATTACTAATGAATTACTTGAGCCTTGAGGACAGGAAATAAAAGTAAAAGAAAGTTCAAGACAATCAGGTAAGACTCTCACTTCATAATTTTTCCCAAGTCATTGCATCGACTTCTTCATACTTCATATCGACGTCTATTGATAATCAGAACGATTCCTTTATAAGTTCATAACGATTTCATAAGTATTATGATCAATTTCCTTTCTGAACGAAAAGTCGTGATGTTTCAAACAAATCGATAGCAACGATTTCTTTGGAAAGCGTAACGACTTGACCGTCGTAACGATTCTATAAGACATCGCAACGATTTCTTTGAAAGCGTAACGACTTGTCGTCGTAACGATTTCTTCAGTACTCGTAACGATTTCTTTTGAACTCGTAACGACTTTCTAGCCGTAACGATTTCTTTAGTTCTCGTAACGATTTCTTTAGAACTTACAACGACTAGCCGTAACGACTTCTTAGTTCTCGTAACGATTTCTTTAGAATTCACAACGACTTTCTAGCCGTAACGACTTCTTTAGTTCTCGTAACGATTTCTTTAGAACTCACAACGACTTTCTAGCCGTAACGACTTCTTTAGTTCTCGTAACGATTTCTTTAGTATTCACAACGACTTTTAGCTGTAACGATTTCTTAAGTTCTGTAACGATTTCGTTAGACCTTGTAACGATTTGCTTGTCGAAACGATTTTTTTAGAACTCAGAACGATTTGCTTGGTGCAACGATCTTTAAGTTTTCATATCGATTTCTTCAGAAACACAACGATTTGCATCTCATAACGATTTGTTAAGAGTTTCATATCGATTTCTTCAGAAATCAACGATTTGTATTTCACAACGATTTCATAAATGCTTATAACGATTTCATTATTTAATAACGATTTGCCTATCAACTTATAACGATTTCATAAGTCATAAAGGCATCAGCTTTGTTCATATCGATTTCATTATTATATCAACACTCTTTGATATACGTTGAATAGTCAAAGTCGTATCTCGTCTGTTTGACTGCTATACATTCAATGCACTCTGAACGTATCTCTCATGCATGCAGACGATATCTTCCAGCATTGTGCTATTCTGTCTACATCTTTATTTTGACAGAAAGGAGCTTTGCTAAAACTAGCAATATCTTTTCCAAACTGTGACTAACGATCAACGACAGCCCTAGCTGTCTCCTATTTATTGTTGACATACTTGCAGATACCTGACAAGACTTATCTGTACAACGTTGGACACAAGATACAAGATATTAAAATGTTTCTGTGGCGTGTACTAAAGGATAAAAGACTGAAGATCAGAAGCTTCCTTGCAGACCTGTCTAACGTACACCAGGATGAGAGACAACGGATCTTTAACGTTCAAATTTCAAGAAGAAGCTTAAATACAAGACTCAAGACTGAGAAGGAAAACAACATACTTTGAAGAATATTATTCTGAAAGAAAGCATCGCCAATCCTTCAAGTCTTCTGTGATTCAAAACAAGAGCGAAGCAACCATTCCAATCCATCTTAGCTCTTTAGCTCTCAGTGTTCAAGAAGAAATTCCTGTGAGAGCCAGTGTAGTCTTTGGAGAGAAACCAGTGTTAAAATTCCTTCTCTCTCGAGGCTTGTTTGCTTCAGATTGTAGCTGTTTGAGCTAGTTCCTGAAGCTTGTTCTTATACTTCTTTTATTGGTTGTGTTCCCTTCTGGGTGAAGGAAGACCTGGTGGTATCCAGGGTGGTTGTTTTCCCTTCAGGTTGAAGGAAGACCAGTTGAGGCTGGGTGTAAGGATCCGTGAGGGGGATAGTACCCTTGATAGTGAAATCCTGAGGTATTGCTCAGGGACTGGACGTAGGTCTCCTGTGGAGAGGAGTTCCGAACCAGGATAAAAATCCTTGTGTCTTGTGGTTGTGTTTTTGTGTGTTTGCTGTCTCATTTCCTCTAACTCTAACCTTCGTTTAAGTTGTTGTGTAATCCTTTTAGTGAACAGGTATTAATCAAAGATCAAATTTTTAATAACCCATTCACCCCCCTCTGGGCTAGCTAGCTGGGCAACAAGTGGTATCAGAGCGAGTCTCTTCGACAAAGAAGAAGATCCAACGATCTGAAGAGTAAAGATCCATGGCAGCCCAAGGTAATTTCGAAGGTCAGTCAGTCAACAGACCTCCTTTGTTTGATGGAGAAGATTATACCTATTGGAAAACAAGAATGGAGTACTTTCTACAAGGCCACGATTACATGATATGGTCCATTGTAGAAGAAGGCGATCTTCTAGTCACCAATGCAAAGGCTCAGTGGACAGATGAAGACAGAAGAAAAATCTCCTTAAACTGCAAAGCCAAGAGCATCCTGTGCTGTGCCCTCAGCAAGAAAGAATTCAACAGAGTTTCAGCCTGCAAATCCGCAATGGAAATGTGGGAAAAGCTCAGGATTACCTATGAAGGGACAGATAAGGTAAAGGAGACAAGAATCGACATTCTTGTGACTCAATATGAAAGATTCCAGATGCAGTCAGGTGAATCCATAACCCAAATGTTAGTAGATTCACAGATATCACAAATGGATTAGCTGGATTAGGAAAAATCTATGCTGTATCAGATATGGTCAGGAAGATCCTCAGATCTCTGCCATCCTCATGGATTCCAAAGGTAACAGCCATTGAGGAAGCCAATGATCTAAAACTAATGTCATTGGAAAAGTTAATAGGATCCCTCATGGCCATGAGATAAATATGGAGAGATTAGGAGAATCCTCCAGCAGAAAGAAGCAATCAAATGCTCTCAAGGCCAATGAAGACATATCAGAAGAATCACTGGACAACAGTGAAAGCAGTAAGGACAGTGATGATGAAGAAGCAATGGTCTCGAAGACTTCAAAGAATTCTAGCAAAGAAGAAGAAGCAGTCTCTGGAGAAGATTTTTCAAGAAAAATAAAGATTTCAGAAAACCAGAAGTAAAGGATTCAGAAGAGAAGAAAGGAAAAAGTGAGATAGCTATGATGCAAAAGCCTGGACACATCAAGGCAGATTGTCCAATGCTAAGAAGAATGATCACAAGAAGAAGGATAATTTCAGAAAATTCAAGAAGTATAAAAAGAAGGCAATGGCAGCTGCTTGGGAGAACAGCAGTGACTCAGACAGTGAGTCAAGCTCAAGCAGTGATGGAGAAGAAGCCAACCTGGCTCTCATGGCCAACACCGAAGAAAAGGTAACTTCTGACTCTTCTTTTGATTCCTGTAATGATTCAGATTCTGATAATTTAGAAAGTGCCTTTAATGAACTTTATGATAAATATAAAGAAGTATCCAAATTACTTAAAGTTAGTAAGAAAAATGTAATCTGTTTAGAAAACACTAATTCAGATCTAAAAACAGAAAATGAAGAATTAGAAAAACAAATAACTGAACTTAAAAGAAGAAATAAATGTTATGTGAAGACCTAAAAGCTAAGAATGAACAAATAACAAAATTGGAAAAACAGGAAAGCACAGATGAATTAAGAAAGAAGTTAAAAACTTAAATGAAGAAAATAATAAACTATCAAGCACACTAGAGAAATTTACAATGGTAAAAACTCTCTAATATTAAAAGGTGCTAGAAGAGCAGGTAAGAAGAAAAATGGTTAGGATATACACCCCCAGATAATGAAGAAACCATAGTCTACCCTAAAACATATCCAACACCAAAGTTTATACCTGAACAAGATATAGCATATAAAGCTGAGTTCAAGTATATAGAAAAGGTAACAAAATTGTCCTGCTGTGATCACTGCAACAAATTAGGACATATCGCAATAACATGCCCAACAAAACATAAAAAATGGATAATAAAAGGTAAAATTAATGATACTAACCCATCAGGACCCAAAAGAAACTTGGGTACCTAAAACTTAATGTTTAAATTTCAGGGAAACTCAAAGCATCCAAATGGTACTTGGACAGTGGATGCTCAAGACACATGTCAGGAAACCAGAAGTTCTTTGTCAATCTCCAAGCTGAAGAGGGAACAGTTACTTATGGAGATAATGGAAAAGGCACAGTGATAGGAAGTGGGTCCGTGAACATCAAAGGAAAATCAGTTATTGAAGATGTAATGCTAGTCAAAGGATTAAAGCACAATCTCATCAGCATCAGCCAGTTGTGTGACAAAGGCCATCAGATTCAGTTCCAAGAATCAAAGTGCAGTATATTAAAGGATGGAGCAGTCATATTTGAAGCATATAGAGAAAGAAATTGTATGTTCTCTATCTCGAGGAACTCAAGGATCAAGATGTCTGTTTGGCAGCCAGCAAAGATCAATCAACAGAGCTGTGGCACAGAAGACTGGGCCACTGCAGCTTGGATGGATTGAACAAGCTCAGAAAGAGAAATCTAGTGGAAGGATTGCCAAAGGTCAACTCAAAAATGGATAGCATCTGCAGACCTTGTGCAAGAGGAAAGCACACCAAGAGCTCTTTCAAATCAAAGACAGTAGTGACCACCTCAAAGCCATTAGAATTACTTCATATGGATCTATTGGGCCAATGAGGACTACCAGTCGGAGGAAAGAATTTTGGATTTGTTATAGTTGATGATTACTCAAGATTTACTTGGGTATCCTTTCTAGAGCACAAAGATGACACCTTTGATAAATTTGTCAGCTTCAGCAAGAAAGTTCAGAAAGATCAGAAGTTCACCATTATATCTATCCGATCAGATCATGGTGGTGAGTTTCAGAATGAAAAGTTTGCAAAGTTTTGTAATGATCAAGGAATTGAGCACAACTTCTCAGCACCAAGGACACCTCAACAGAATGGAATTGCTGAGAGGAAAAATAGAACTCTTTTGGATATGGCAAGAACCATGTTATCAGAATATGACTTGCCAAGATATTTTTGGGCCGAAGCCATCAACACTGCAAGCTATATCATTAATAGGGTAATGATCAGGCCAATTCTGAAGAAGACTGCTTATGAACTCTACAAGGGAAAGAAACCAAAGATCAGTCACTTCAAAATATTTGGATGTCCTTGTTTCATCCACAACAATGGAAAAAGGGACATTGGTAAGTTAGATGCCAAATCAGATGAAGGCATCTTTATGGGGTACACTTCTAAACCCAAAGGTTATAGAGTTTTCAATAAACGCTCATTATTAATTGAACAATCTGTGCATGTTATTTTTGATGAATCTAACCCCTCCTTGAAAAAGGAAGAAATTAGTGACATTGATGATGCAGATGACTTGTCCGAAAAATTAAAGAATACCTCAATTGAGGACAAGGAAGATCCACCTCTGGAAGAACTGCAGCAGACTGAAATTCAACATGAAAACCTTCCAAAAGAATGGAGACATAAGAAAGATCACCCTCCTGAGAATATTATTGGTGATCCATCCGTAGGGGTAAGAACAAGAGGTAATGTAATCCCTTGTGATTATTTAGCCTTTGTTTCTCAAATAGAGCCTAAGACAGTCAATGAAGCTTTAACTGATGAATCATGGATAATAGCCATGCAAGATGAACTAAATCAGTTCAAGAGAAACCAAGTATGGTCACTTGTTCCTAGACCATCCAATCATTCAGTTATTGGCACCAAGTGGGTGTTCAGAAATAAACTGGATGAGTCTGGAGTAATCTTAAGGAACAAGGCCAGACTGGTAGCTCAAGGCTATTCCCAAGAGGAAGGCATAGATTTCGATGAAACCTATGCACCTGTGGCTAGACTTGAGGCTATTAGGATTTTACTTGCTTATGCATCTGCATTAGATTTAAAATTGTTTCAAATGGATGTCAAATCAGCCTTTTAAATGGATTTATCAAAGAGGAAGTGTATGTTGAACAACCTCCAGGTTTTGATGACACCGAATTTCCAAATCATGTATTTAAACTCCATAAGGCTCTATATGGTTTAAAGCAAGCACCTAGAGCCTGGTATGAGAGGCTCAGTACTTTCTTATTAGATCATGGTTTCACTAGAGGTCAAGTAGATAGTACATTATTTATAAAATCTAAAGTCAAACATATACTTCTTGTGCAAATATATGTAGATGATATTATTTTGGATCTACTGATGAATCTCTTTGCAAGTACTTTGAAAAGCTTATGCAGGGAGAATTTGAAATGAGTATGATGGGAGAGCTAAACTACTTCCTTGGATTACAAATCAAGCAAGGGAAGGAAGGCACCACATCTGTCAAGCCAAGTACACCAAAGAGCTATTAAAGAAATTGGTTTTGAAAGTGCGAAGCCACTGTCAACGCCAATGAGCACATCAACCAGAATGGACAGTGATCAAAATGGTAAAAAGGTAGACCAAAAGAACTATAGAGGCATGATAGGGTCATTACTTTACTTAACAGCAAGTAGACCAGACATTTTATTTAGTGTATGCATGTGTGCTAGATATCAAGCAGACCCTAGAGAGTCTCATTTAATTTCTGTGAAAAGAATATTTAGGTATTTAGCTAGAACTCATGATTTAGGTCTTTGGTATCCAAAATCTTGTGAAATAAAATAGTAGGATATTCTGATGCTGATTATGCTGGATGCAAAGTAGATAGGAAGAGCACCAGTGGTTGTTGTCAGTTTCTTGCAGGATGTCTGATATCTTGGTCCTCCAAGAAACAAAATTCAGTAGCTCTATCAACAGCTGAGGCAGAATATGTTGCTGCTGGAAGTTGCTGTACACAACTCCTATGGATAAAGCAACAACTTGAGGATTTCGGCATTCATATCAAGTCAATTCCACTACTGTGTGATAATACAAGTGCCATCAACCTCACCAAGAATCCAGTGCAACACTCAAGGACTAAACATATTGAGGTTAGATATCACTTCATTCGAGATCATGTAGCTAGTGGTAACCTAGAAATTTCTTTTATAGATACAAATGGTCAACTAGCAGATATCTTCACAAAAGCCCTACCTGAAGAGAGATTTACATCTCTTAGAAGGGAATTAGGGATGTGCAATTTGTGAAAAGATTCCTGTATTTAAATTGGCATATAAATTTTCAGATTAAATGAAAATTTCTCTCTCTCCTGACTTTAAGCAAAACTCAGCTTATTTACTCTTCTTTGACCGCTGTTGTGTTAAAAGCAGTTTGACTCGTCAAACCCTTTTGTCGTCTTCTGCCGTTACCGCCTTTTGGCGCTTCTGTTTTCGATAAAGTAATTCTAATTAGTCAAATCGTTCTGGGAACGACTCATCTTCCACCTTTACCCTTTCTCTTTATCTGTTCGCCCAAAGCCGATGCCCTAACGATTCCGGCATCGACTCTCTGCAAGATTTGAAGCTTTCTCTTCTTCCCGCGAAGAATCCCTGAGGGCTTCCATCTCTTCCATCATCTCCCTTCTCCAGAACCGTTTTCTTCTCTCTACCCATGGCCGCTCCGATGATCTCCGGAAGTGTAGGGGGCTACAGTGCTGAGTACCTGTCCGCAGAGCAGCAGGAAAGATTCACCTTCGTGAAGACGAAGATTTGCGGAAACAAGGCAGTGGATGTTCAGAATCTAGAGAAGAATGGCATGAGCAGTTTAGTAGAAGCTTTGAGAAGGATGCAGTGGATGGATGTTGCCACTTTCTCCGAGGTAAGTTATCCCGACCTGGTGAAAGCCTTTTTCGTTTGTCTGAAGTCAGAGGCGGATGGGTCCCTTGTCTCCTCTGTTAAGGGTATCCAAATTAAGGTAGACCATGAACTCCTGCACACGTTGTTTGGAGTGAAGACATCTGGACATAGTGGGGTTCACACCGTGAACGATGAAGCAAAGGGTCTTGGCATTATAGGTCCAGGTTTCAGGCTGAAAGACGGAAAATTAGATATCAATCAAATGTCTGCATTCAACCGTCTACTCCATTTCATTATCTGCCAAATTGTGGTTCCCCGGAGTGCTACTTTCTCATCTTGCACTAGGGCAGATTCGGATATGATGTTCTGGGTAATCCAGAATAAGGAGATTAACTTGGCCGCAGTCATGTTGGAGAGAATGAAGTTTGCTAGTGCTCAAATCTGGGATACAAAGAGCAAAATGAATGTATCCTTGCCCTACGCTCATCTCCTAACCAAGATTTTCAAGCATTTTGGAGTTGATTTATCTGGAGCTGTTGTGGAAAAGATGGGCCAGTCTATAAGGTCCAGGAACCTTAAGAAAAGTGGTTTTTCAGTGCAGAATGGGATATGGACCAAGACCTCTGTGGCAGAGGGAGAGGCCATCATCGGAGTTGTCTCAGAGATTCAAGAAGAAGCAGCAGATCCTCCAGCAGTTTTAGAGGTAAGATCAGCAGCAGTAGAGTCAGCAGCAGCAGCACCCTCAGTGGAACTCCAAGCAGAGATTTCAGGATCACCTATTATAGAAGTTGAATCTCATCCTCCAGAAGTTCAAATGGAAGAAGCTGTAGCAGGTGTGGCAGATCCTTTGCCCACCTCAATAGTTGCCTCTATTTTAAGAGATGTTTTGGACTCTCTTCCCTCCACCTCAGTTACTTCAGAAACAGGTGGACTTGATGAAGAAGAAGCTATGGCACCAGGCCATACAGAAAATTGACTGAATCAGTTGTCAGTGTTGAGGTGCAAGCAGCTACTCAACAAGAAGTGATTTGGAAGATGTCCCAGCCAAGGGGAACAATATGCTAGTGAATCAAAATTGTCAGAATCCGTGGCAGAAGGCCACTCTGAGAAAATTGTTTTGGAGGAAGCTCCTGCCCAGGGGGAGCTAGAAAATGTTGATCTCCATGCTCCTATTCAGGGGGAGCAAACTGGCAATGAGGAACCATTGATAGAAAATGCTCCTGAGACAGATGCACCATCTCAGAAAAATCCTCTCCGGCCAGCGCTCCTGTAAGTGAAGAACCAAGTGCAAGCCATGTACATATTGAGGAGCTTGTCACTCAGCAGAGCAAACAAAGAGAGTGGTTCACAGAAGGTCAAGAAAGAGCCACAGAAAAGTAAATCTGAAGCCAGTTATGGAATTGTTGAAGGCTCAAGGAGATATTTTATCATCAGTTCAGACCAGTGTGCAAGGCATTCTGACCAGTCAAGCTTCAACCACCTCTGAGCTATCTTCAGTCCGAAATGCTATGAAGTGGTTCAACAAGGAAATGTCTGATATGAAGTCCATGCTTGCTACTCTTTCAAGGTCAAGTGGTTTTTCTCCTGCAGCTACTCAGAGCAGATCAGCAGCTGTTCCTCGGCCACCAGGGCCTCCAGCTCAAGAGTCTCGGCCAGCAGGGCCTTCAGCTCAAGCATCAGGGCCACCAGGGCCATCAGTGCCAGCATCAGGGCCATCTGGGCCGTCTGCAGTTGTCAGAGAGGGTCATGCAAAAGGGAAAGAGCCCATTGAAGCTACCAAGGCCCCTGACACTTCTACTCTTGCAACTCCAACCCTCTCCTCACCTTCATCTCCTTCTACAGCCCCTCCAGCACCACCAACTCTCAAACACCCTATGCCTCGCACCAACCTCTTCCTCTCTCATTCATCTCAACCTTCTTTCTCTCCCACTCCTTCTCACACCTCAGCTCCATCATCATTCTCACCTTCTTCACCTCTCACTCACACCACTCCAGTTCGCCCGTCTACATCCTTCAATCCCAAACACCTCTTCTATCCCCTACTCCTCCTTCCTCTGTCACCTTCATTCAGAAAAACCTCAACTTCTTGGTGTCTTTGACACTAATATTCCGGATGATTTTGAGAGAAATACCCTCCTCACCATTCTCTCCACTGCCACTCATATCCACAGGACTGATCCTCCCAGTCTGCCAAGAAAAAGAGGAAACATTCATCCTCTGTCAGCATCCCCTCCTCACCATTATTTCCTCCTCTTTGGTACTCTCTTACCCTCGAACCTCAGAAAAGACCTATCTATAGGGAATACCTTCAAAAATGCATCCTCTCCACCGTCTATGGTATTCCTTTCCTCAACCTCTCTGAGCATTTAAACACTGTTCTTCCTTTTATCCAGCTGTCCCACCCTCAAAAATCCAAAATCTTTGAGGGCACTGAGTTCAAGACTGAAGATCAGTGGGCCAATGTCAAGGGCAACAAAGCTCAGTACACCAAATACTTGACTGCCAGGGCAGAATCCCTTACCCATAGAGCTCACCCACTCACGCTTTCTGAGTGGTTTACTCTTCAGCATAAAAACTCTTGGGGACCTTTCATTTTGAAAGAATCAGAATTGCCAAGAACTTCCAGCTGTACAGTGATTTCTGCTACTTGAACAAGCTGCCTGAAGTCCAGTTCTACCAAGTTCATTCAGCCATAGTGATGCTGAGATCAGAACATCCAATAAATCTTCCCCTCACAGTGGATTTTGCCGATCTCAAAGTTGACTCTCCAGTTCTTCTGCCAAAGCTACACTCCTTAGTGTTTGACTCAGATGCAGGGCCCATGCCTTTGATATGTTTGCTAAGCAGATGGGCAGAATGTCAGCTAAGCAGGGTAGAATGCCTTCCTTTTTGCGGTTTATCTTCAGAGAATACCACTCTGGCCGCATTTCCTCTCAAGTTTTGGCTCCACTCATCTCTGAGTGTGAGAGGCTTTCTCCCACCATATGGGAAACGCTCTACAAGGAACCCCATCTTCAGTTGCAAGCCATCAACAGTTCCTTGGTCCGTCAAGCTAAGCCTATTCTATCAGCCGAAGCCTTCATGGATCTCAACTCCATAAATCCCATTCAAGAGATCTATGTTCAGTGGGCAGCCAAATATACTGCCTTCTATGCTCTGAAGCAGGATCTGCTTGATCATAAGATTTTCTATCCAATCTCTCTGGATAGATTTCTCCATCGTGCCAGCTTTGGAAAGAGCACCTACTTCCGATTCATACTGGACAAAGATCAGTATGAAGAATTCCTGGCAGAGCAGCGGCAGCTTTACATTCAAAGGATCTCTCCAGCCATGGGTTCTTCCTTCTCAGTTGCTCCTGGTGTTTTCCGCCAGACTTTTGAAGATGTAGAGATCAAGGCATGGACTGTTATTTCCCAGCATGCCCCTTTTGTCTCCTATGTATTATCTTACTCCTAATTAATACAAAGCTTTCTCTCTTCTTTGTCTCATAGACTATCTTTTGCTTATTGACAAAAAGGGGGAGAAAACTAATGCAACTCTGAAAAACATGTTGTTTTTTTTATGTTGTTAGTATTTTTGTCATCAAAAAGGGGAGATTGATGACCAAACTTTCTCCATATAAATTAACTCACTTATTTATATTAATTTTGATGATTAACAAAACATTACTAATGAATTACTTGAGCCTTGAGGACAGGAAATAAAAGTAAAAGAAAGTTCAAGACAATCAGGTAAGACTCTCACTTCATAATTTTCCCAAGTCATTGCATCGACTTCTTCATACTTCATATCGACTTCTATTGATAATCAGAACGATCCTTTATAAGTTCATAACGATTTCATAAGTATTATGATCAATTTCTTTCTGACCGAAAAGTCGTGATGTTTCAAACAAATCGATACCGCAACGATTTCTTTGAAAGCGTAACGACTTGACCGTCGTAACGATTTATAAGACATCGCAACGATTCTTTTGAAAGCGTAACGACTTGTCCGTCGTAACGATTTCTTCAGTACTCGTAACGATTTCTTTTGAACTCGCAACGACTTTCTAGCCGTAACGATTTCTTTAGTTCTCGTAACGATTTCTTTAGAACTCACAACGACTTTCTAGCCGTAACGACTTCTTTAGTTCTCGTAACGATTTCTTTAGAATTCACAACGACTTTCTAGCCGTAACGACTTCTTAGTTCTCGTAACGATTTCTTTAGAACTCACAACGACTTTCTAGCCGTAACGACTTCTTAGTTCTCGTAACGATTTCTTTAGAATTCACAACGACTTTCTAGCTGTAACGATTTCTTAAGTTCTCGTAACGATTTCGTTAGACCTCGTAACGATTTGCTTGTCGAAACGATTTCTTTAGAACTCAGAACGATTTGCTGGTGCAACGATCTGTTAAGTGTTTCATATCGATTTCTTCAGAAACACAACGATTTGCATCTCATAACGATTGTTAAGAGTTTCATATCGATTTCTTCAAAATACACGATTTGTATTTCACAACGATTTCATAAATGCTTATAACGATTTCATTATTATAATAACGATTTGCCTATCAACTTATAACGATTTCATAAGTCATAAAGGCATCAGCTTTGTTCATATCGATTTCATTATTATATCAACACTCTTTGATATACGTTGAATAGTCAAAGTCGTATCTCGTCTGTTGACTGCTATATTCAATGCACTCTGAACGTATCTCTCATGCATGCAGACGATATCTTCCAGCATTGTGCTATTCTGTCTACATCTTTATTTTGACAGAAAGGAGCTTTGCTAAAACTAGCAATATCTTTTCCAAACTGTGACTAACGATCAACGACAGCCCTAGCTGTCTCCTATTTATTGTTGACATACTTGCAGATACCTGACAAGACTTATCTGTACAACGTTGGACACAAGATACAAGATATTAAAATGTTTCTCTGGCGTGTACTAAAGGATAAAAGACTGAAGATCAGAAGCTTCCTTGCAGACCTGTCTAACGTACACCAGGATGAGAGACAACGGATCTTTAACGTTCAAATTTCAAGAAGAAGCTTAAATACAAGACTCAAGACTGAGAAGGAAAACAACATACTTTTGAAGAATATTATTCTGAAAGAAAGCATCGCCAATCCTTCAAGTCTTCTGTGATTCAAAACAAGAGCGAAGCACTCCATTCCAATCCATCTTAGCTCTTTAGCTCTCAGTGTTCAAGAAGAAATTCCTGTGAGAGCCAGTGTAGTCTTTGGAGAGAAACCAGTGTTAAAATTCCTTCTCTCTCGAGGCTTGTTTGCTTCAGATTGTAGCTGTTTGAGCTAGTTCCTGAAGCTTGTTCTTATACTTCTTTTATTGGTTGTGTTCCCTTCTGGGTGAAGGAAGACCTGGTGGTATCCAGGGTGGTTGTTTTCCCTTCAGGTTGAAGGAAGACCAGTTGAGGCTGGGTGTAAGGATCCGTGAGGGGGGATAGTACCCTTGATAGTGAAATCCTGAGGTATTGCTCAGGGATTGGACGTAGGTCTCCTGTGGAGAGGAGTTCCGAACCAGGATAAAAATCCTTGTGTCTTGTGGTTGTGTTTTTGTGTGTTTGCTGTCTCATTTCCTCTAACTCTAACCTTCGTTCAAGTTGTTGTGTAATCCTTTTAGTGAACAGGTATTAATCAAGATCAAATTTTTAATAACCCATTCACCCCCCTCTGGGCTAGCTAGCTGGGCAACAGAAATCTCAGCCTTCCTAGCAAAGCACGATAACGCAAGAGAGCAATTTCATTTATAAAGTAGAAATCCTTACAAGTTCAATGGTTGGCCTTATAACATCACTGGACAATCACCCCAATAAAGAGGAAGCATAGCCCATTGGACTTCAAGTCTTCTCAACCTCGTTCATGATGACCACCTCTATGTCTTCTATAGCTTTGGCCTCACCCTCTGCAGCCTTGGCCTCAATCTCTGCCACCTCAATGTCTCCCTTAGTCAAACGAGGTGTTCTCTTCGGTCATTTGATGCAAAATTGACATTTCTATCACCTCCATGAATGAAAGGTTGAGGTTAGGGTGCTGTGCATGAACCTTCTCAAGACAATCACTGAGGCCATCATGAAGCCTGATCTCCTATGAAAGGATGCACTCTTGGGTGACCAACTTACGAACGCCTTGGTTAAGCAGAACGCTCCCACATCATCTTTTGATTTGAGTCAAGCTGTCACAGGAGCACCTACTTCAGGTGCCACAGTTAACCCTCAGCCCCCATGCGGATGCCCTTGGCCTTCATCAGGTTGACCTCGGATGCCGCCTGGGTTTCCTTAGCCTCCTTAGCCTCTTCGTGGAACACCCTCTCCTATTCCAAGCTCTTCCAAAGCTGGGAGATGGACAAATTCAGCTTCTCCTTTCTCACCTACTCTTCACTATTGAGGTGGGCCCACACGACAATGTGAATGATCATAGCTTTCAACAGTGCCACAACCTTTAATGGTTTGTGCATGGTTGACCACACCATGCTGGACATGGGGTGCCCAGTAGGGCATCTCAATGTAGAGGAAGAAGGCACACATCCCTCAGCTCTTCAACAACACCTACATCCTACAGGTTGTGTGCCTCAGTCATCTACCAGGGGTGGGGCCATGGATGGGGCAACATCTTCAACAGGTTCTGTTGCTCCAACCCCTTCGACGACACAATGCTTGGCTCAAAGGCGGACTTCTCCAGAATCACCCGATACTTGGCCAGCTAAAAGGCAAGGCGTTAACAATTTTAGTCATCATGACTACTGTTTCCACCTGAGCCTCAACCACTTGCTCGTCAGAGGAAGGCTCAATTGACTTCCTCTTCCCCACAACCATAACATGCAACACTGTAGGATCCATTTTTCTTACTAGAGCACAACCAGAATTAGTAATGGAAGATGAGAAGGAAACCACAACCTAGATGATGGTGATTGAACTTACTCTGTGAATGGGTAGGACTCAATCCACCCATTCTAATCTACCCTTAGTTTGGAGAAGTTGGGGATGACCTCTCACCTCAGAAGATCCCCCTCCACCATAGGGTTCATGGGACCAAAACAAGACAACGCCAACAAATAGTTCTTTGGAAGTTTCTTGGCCCATTAGATCAAAAATTTGAAGCTGTCATTCCCCCCTAGCTTATTAAAGAAGAAGCATCCCTTCCATCCATGCACAGATGAAGGGAGACCAATCACCAAGGCTCTCTAAGCTCGAGCGGCCACATATAGCCACTCCTTGTGCATGGGGCTATGCCAAATTAAAGGACTATCAATATAGGGAGAAATCGATAGGAGGTAAAGCCACCCTCACACGATGGCACATGACTAGAATAGTAAAGTCGACACGTCAACTATTCGATGTGAGTTGCATGGGAGTAGCAGCGTAACTAAGAAGGGTAGCTATAAAAGGTCATATCATGGAACAAAAGCCAACAAGAATGGCTTCCTTGTACACACATATGTAGCCATCACAACCCATATGGGCACATTACTTGGCTCAGAGAGTTGCGAGCTTGTAGCTTGCGATTTAGAATTCAGCTCGAAGTGCCATGAGATCATCTTCGGTGACACTGGAAGTGTTCTGCACACTAAATGGGTGCCTTAGCATGAAGCTCCTGTGACAACCATATTCTCCTTGACCTCATCTGAGCTAAAAGACAGCATCCTCGGCCGTCAGGGCTACCGCCTCTTTTGCTTACCTAATGGCAAGGGCAATCCTCAACCAACAAGTCACCTTTCAGGGTCGTTCATCAGAAGCACTGGACTTTTAAGAAAAGATTTAGTAGGATGATAAGAATTGAAGGAGGACCCAAATGGGGTTCACCCAAACCTTAGGTTGGAAGAGGAAGCACTCTCACCAGAGCCACAAATGGAACTACCTTATGACATGATTGAAGAAGGGAAGGCCAGACGACCTACCTAGACTGATGATAGGTAAACTCTGATGCCGACCCAAAAGATGCTCGAAATTGACCTGATTGAGAACTCTTGAAATGACTGATTGAAGCAACAAGAGTGGCAACTTCACCATCAACCCCTCATCTTATAGTTAAAAGTGTAGATTGCTCCAGCTCTAGGTAGGGAACACTTGTTCTCCATCGAGTGGCGCCAATCCCAAGACCATCCTTCATATTTGGCTAACATGTGGAGATATCACAACTTCTAATATGGTCACTTGGCATGTAGGACTAGATCGACTTTAGCATTGTGCACACCTTGTGATAGCTATGCAGTGGTCCCCACTGGATGGGAATTTTTAGCATTCCATCTACAACGAAGACCTTACTCCTAACCTAGATCTCTTACCTGAGATCCAGCTCTAGAGTGGGGGGCTTGTTATGGGTCTTGATATCTTGCCCATATCCAATAGGCCAATTAAGGTCTCACCCAACTCAGTCTATGTCTACTAGATGCCATCGACCCATTTGGCGAAGAAAAAGGGTTGCCCGAGAAGAAATCAATTCATTCTAGGACACATGCCAACACTTGGAGTCCGACTATGATTGTTCCAAAGTTCTTCAGTGCTAAACTTTGAGGTCTACCATGACAGAAACCTAGCAATTAATGAAATTCTCCTAGACTCTTGCTTGGAGTCCTAGTTGAGAGATTGACTACTAGAATGACTCTCCAAGTTCATCTAGGAGATAAGAATCCCAACTGACTTACAACTCTTCACCTATGAAAGTAGTCTCCCTCATCTAGGAAAAAGGGGCTCATGGTCTAGATCCCAATAAGATATCTCGACCCAACATAAGTACCTACTCTCTCTCTCTCTCTCTCTCTCTCTCTCTCTCTCTCTCTCTCTCTCACTCTTCACTATACATTGTACTTTCCATCAGTGCCCTCCAGAGTGGACATTTAACTTGAGCATCAGATGATCGACATTAAAAATCCCTTCTAAATGTGACTTTTTATAGGACATATAACCTTGACAATAAAATTTGTGATATCGGTAACTTCGGCTTTCCCTCCATTAGTAGATTTAAATCCCTCATCTCATTCCCTCCAAAATCGATCCGCAATGATTCTTGTAAGCACACTAGTGCATCAAGGTGAAAAAGAAGGAGGTTCTAGAGTCAAATCCAAAGATGTAAAACACTTCAATGACTTCATCTGCACTATGGGTCTGATAGATTTAAAGTTCCAAGGCCCTTTATTCACTTGGTCAAACAAGAGATCTGCAAAGCATCATATTAGGGACAGGCTAGAAAGATTTTTAGTTAGTGGTAATGGCCTTATCGTTTCCCACACGCCACTATACACCACCTCCCTAAAGTAGCTAGTGATCATTGTCCCATCGTATTAGATAGCCTGGGCATTTACAAACAAAGAAGGAACATTTTTAGAATGGATGGAACTTGGTTCAAAATGCTAAGCTTCACTGAAGTTATTAAGGGTCATTGGGCCTCAACTCCATCCCTTCTCGACAACTATGCTAGGAAAACTAATGTGATTAAGAAAGTGGTGCTTAAGTGGAAAAAAAAGAACTGTCCTAACCCAAAGAACCACATTCACGAGATTCAAAGTCAGCTTACACAAATAAATGGACAACACATCAATGAAGAAAAGATCAACCTTCAATTGAAACTTGAACAAGAGTTAGAAGAGTTATATCAGCATGAGGAATTATTTTGGTAGCAGAGGGCTAAATTACACTGGTTTACTGAAGGGGACAAATGCAGCCAATTCTTCCATATAAGTGCTACAAAACGTAGGAGCTTTAATCTCATTTCAGGGGTACAAAGTCCTGATGGCAGTTAGTGTGGTGATAGAACCATTACAAAGGGCCTCTTTATCCAATACTTTCAAAATTTATTTACATCAATCAACCCACAATAGTTGCCTCATCAATTTCAGCTTCTAACCAAAAAACTTAATGATAAAGATAATGATCTGATCAGTAAAATTCCCTCACCTGATGAGATTGAAAACATTGTTTATTAGCTCCCTTTGAATAAATCACTTGGTCCAGATGGATTTACTGCCCATTTCCTCCAAACTCATTGGGAAATTGTCAAAGATGAAATCATTGAACTTACACATAATTTTTTCAAAACATCCCATCTCCCTACTACTACAAACCAGATCTTGATTACTTTGATTCCCAAGAGCAACAAAGCTACTAAGGTCACTGACTATAGACTGATTAGCCTGAGCAACACTTGTTATAAGATTATAGCAAAAATCCTTGTAAATAGGTTGAAGCCACATATCACCAAGCTTGTGTCAAAAAACCAAGGTGCTTTCCTGCCAGGCAAACATATTACAGACAATATTGTTATAGTATAAGAAATCATTCATTCTATGAGTAAGAAATGTGGCAAAATAGGGGTTTTCTCTCTAAAGATCGACCTATCTAAAGCATATGATAGGCTAGAGTGGCCTTTTATCAGAAATATGCTGAGTAGACACGGCCTTTCAAACAGCAACAATGTGTTGATCATGGAATGCATAACTAGTGTGACTTATTTCATTAACTTTAATGGTGAAGCAGTTGGTACAATTAATCCATCTAGAGGCATTAGGCAGGGCTGCCCCCTATCACCATATATTTCTATACTCTGTATGGAAGCTCTCTCAACTCTCTTTGTGACAGGAATGGTAGATGGATCCTTTAGAGGTTATAAAATTAATGTGTAGGCCCAGTCTATCTCCCACATCGATATGCATATGACATTAATTTGGGAGAGCTTTAGAGAAGGAACTGATGAATATGCTGAATGCGATTAACAAATTTGCTATGTGGGCTGGGCAAGAAATTAATAAACAAAAAGCAGGCATTAAGCAAGAACACTCCTATCGCCATCCAGGAGAGGCTGTGTGAAATTTAGGGCTTCCCAAAGTTAAGCTATAATACTATTTACTTGGGCGCTCCTTTGATGATAGGCAAAAACAAGAAAGAGCAATATAAGATGTTGGAAGACAAATGTAAAGCTAGAATGAACCTGTGGAAGGCCAACGCTCTCTCAGCTGTAGGAAGGGGTGTTCTTATCAAGTCGACACTTAGAGCCATCCCAATTCATATTATGAGTACCACACTCCTACCTAAAGATACTATTAATTTCTTGACCTCCATTCAAAGGAATTTTTGGTGGGGAAAAAGAGATGGCATTCAAAGGGTGCCCCTCCTGGCCTAGCACAAAATGCAAGCTCTCAAGAATGAGGATGGATTGGGTTTTAGAAATTTAAGTTTTTTCAATAGAGCATATATCTTGAAATTGTCTTGGAGATTTGTTCGTGACCAAGGGAGTATTTGGGCTGATATCCTTAAAGATAAGTATTGTGGCAATCAAACTTATTGGGAGGCTAAGGACAAGAAAAAAGTGTCTGCAATCTAGCATTCTAAGTTGACAGTTAGGAAATACCTCAAAGATTGTTGTTAGTGGTTGATTGGTGATGGAGCAATTGTTAATATTTGGAAAGACAAATGGATTCCGGATAACAATGAGCCTATTCAACCTAAACAATCACACCAGGGCAAAACTCCTATCAAGGTGGCAGAGCTCATTAAAGATCAGGTATAGAATGTGAACCTGTTGAAGAATATTTTTGAAGCTAAGGACGTGCAGGAAATTACAAGGATAAAACTTTAATGACCCCCATTATACCAGTACGATTATACCAATCTACGTTGATATAAAGCGTGTAGTCACAGTGGGACATGTACGCAACACAACACAGTAGGTAGAGATGTACACAAATAACGAAGAAAAGTACAACGAAAATGTAAGTAATTCTTATTCCATCATCACCACACACATCTCATAGTCTATATAGTAGCAAAATAAATATACCTATTCCACAAATGAACAAATCCATATGTTCATATCACAACATCGTCTCCTTGTAATTTCCTGCCCGTCCTTAGCTTTAAAAATATTCTTCAACAGGTTCACATTCCATACCTGATCTTTAATGAGCTCTGCCACCTTGATAGGAGTTCTGCCTTGGTGTGATTCTTTAGGTTGAATAGGCTCATTGTTATCCGGAATCCATTTATCTTTCCAAATATTAACATTGGCTCCCTCACCAATCAACCACTGACAACAATCTTTGAGGTATTTCCTAACTGTCAACATAGAATGCCAGATTGCAGACACTTTTTGGTTACATCCAAACACTTATCACATTCATTCTACACAAGTATAACATATAGAGAGATTATCACATGATTCATGTAGCAATAAGCAAGTACTAAATGAACAATTTTATAACATGCTAACTACACATGGAATTAATATAACTCATGGTACCCAACATAACTCATTTTATGACACATTTCCATGTATCTAAATCATGAAACCAAACACATATCTACTAGTGATACTAGCATGATATCTACCACATTCAACATGTTCATATGTCATAAATTCTCACCTTTTACTTGCTGTTTTAACATAAAAGTAACTTAATCACATGGTTTCACATTCTTACACAAAAGCACATTAACACATCGCTTTCACATATTCACTTTGCACATTCACACTTAATTCACATCTTTGCGCATCTTTTGTCGTGACACATAGTCCGAACCACCATAACAAAGGACACAACACACACATATCACATAGCCGTCACTTAGGCAATACAGTGACGAATATTGATAACTGTGCAAAATCGGGAGAAGCACTCTCCACTCTAACTAGTAGTACTTGTCCACATCCAAGATTTCATCTTGATGCCCATAGGATATCACATACACATTGAGCCTTCCCATAAGGACTTTTCTATAGTACAATTCCATAACCTTCTATGGTAGAAGTGTCAATCTCGGCACGTTAATCACTTAATCTCATTAATCACATGTTTAACACAATTCTCATGCATTTCGTAGCCTACTCACATGCTTTAAGACACCACAAATATTTTAGATTACAGAAGTAGTCATTACTGTTTAACAGTATTAAGACATGCTTAACAGAGCCTAATCTTGTACTAATCATCAAGAAACACTACTTTTAACTAATCATGCTTAACATGGTCATGAATGACTTATAACTGGAAACAGTAGTCACAGATGTTAGAACATGCTCAAATTTTAATCACAGATCTTACACATGGAGTATATTAGATGTCTTATTTTGCAGAGTTTTTGTCATACCATATATATTTTTAACATTTAAAATAGATCTCACGCAATTAGCAAGATGATTTATTAAAACATGGTGAACAATGAACTGACGACTCTATCTATCATGAAACATGTGCACAAGAACTCTAAGTTCATGGAAAAATATTGAGACAATAATACGTCACATACTTAATTTATCCTGAATTAAACCTAATATGGCATGCTCATTTACTCATGACAGAATTTTTAAAGTTTACAATTATAGTTAAAAAAATATTATAAATTGTGACTCAATCTACTAAATGTACTTGACAAGACAAAAATTCCAAAACCGTGCACACAAAATCTCTGAAAGATCACATCATAGATGTTAACACACATTTCTAGAGAAACTGAAGAACTTAATGGCAAGGGGGTTGCCGTCAAGTGTGGTTAACGGCATGATCGATTGCCGTCAACTCAGGAACTTGACGGGAAGGAATACATGCTCAGTAACCTCAAACTCCAAGTCTTCTTTTGCCTATCTTGTGCTGCAGTCAACCTCTGTCTGATGAGATGGATCTTGTCTGGCGTTTCTAGTACTCCTTTCATGGGTTCGCCAACTTTGTAGCTGATGATATGATAGGTATTCGCATTTGTTTGATGTTATTTTTCTCATAGTTTCTATCTGCCTAAGAATACTCCTAGAAATCTCTTAAATTGTATGGAGCCATATGCTCTTCTTATTTTTATGTTTCTACATAAATTGAACGTGGTGATGGATTAAACAATAGAGGTTGTTGGAGTGCGCAATACCTTGTTCAAGGAGGATCACGGTTCACAGTACTAAAAACCTATATGTTAATAGAAAAGGGATAATTGTGAAAATAACCCTATTATATCTATACTTGCAGATGCCACTCTTGTACACATTAATAAAATAACTATCTCACATAATTTTACTACATATTATGCCTACGCTTTAATAAGCTAAAAATTTTTGTTACAAGTTAATATCATTATGATTTTTTTTTCAATCCAATTATTTTTTAGTTTAAACTGGCTACATTTACTTGACAGTGGAAGGAAGGAACATTTTTGTACCCATGTTGATGTATTACGGTTATATTAATTACTAGTATATCCATTTACCCATTATAAAGCTCATTTATGTGAAAGTGAGCCTGGATGGAACTCACTTGCCGTATTATATATCAGAGTTTGAGGTGTCAAAATACATGGGAACTATCTCTTTAGGTGCTGGTGATTATTAGTTAGAGTACGTCCACTATATCTATTTTCAAAAACTGACCTGAATAAAAAATCAACTTGCCATTTGTACTTGAGTTTTATCACAGAACTTGCAAAAGTTAAGCTGTTGTATCTATTTGCATTCTGTCAAAAAATTTTGTTTAACCCTAGTTAACCTTTTATAATATTTGAAATAGGTTCAAAATACCTATGGTCCTTCAATCTCTTCATACCTTGTTTGTTACGATCATACACAATAAAATGTGCTCACTCTTTTGTGAGTGAATACATATATATTTTTTGGTAGGTAATTTACAATGTCAGTAGAAGAGACAAAAGACATACTAAAAGAGCTCCTACGAGCTAGACATGTTAACATAGATTCAATCAATCTAACATCAATCTAATGTTGAATCTCAGCAGAATGCTTCCTCTTAGCTCCCTTCTTGATAAAGTAGCATTAGGTTTGATCATCTCTATGCATAATCTCACCTGCAGGAGGGGGAGGGGGCTGGCAGGGTGGGGGGCCGGGGATGGGAGGGGGTGGAGGTCGCCGGGAGGGGGAGGGGGTCGCCGGCAGGAGGGGGAGGGGGCAGCAGGGATGGGGCGCTGGGGATGGGAGGGGGTGGGGGTCGCCGGGAGGGGCAGGTGGTCACCAGCAGGAGGGGGAGGGGGAGGCAGGGGTGGGCCGCCGAGGATGGGAAGGGGAGGGGGTGGGGGTGGGAGTAGCCGGGAGGGGGAGGGGGGCCGACAGGGGTGGGGGGCCGGGAGTGGGAGGGGGTGGGGGTCACCTGGAGGGGGCCGACATGGGTGGGGGGCAGCAATGAGAGGAGGAGGGGGTTGCCAAGAGGGGGAGGGGGCCGGTAGGGGTGGGGGTCATTGAGAGGGGGAGGGGGAGGGGGTACCTGCGATCGACAGCGGCGGCGGCGCAGGTCGCGGCGATGGCAGTATAGGTCGAGGCGGCCGACGGTGATGGTGCAGGGCTCAGCAGCTGGCAGGGGCGGTGCAGGTCGCCACGGCCGGCGGCGGTCACATAGGCAAGAGAGAGAGAGAGGAGAGAGAGAGAGAGAGAGGAGAGAGAGAGAGAGAGAGAGAGAGAGAGAGAGAGGAGAGAGAGAGAGAGAGAGCACAAGACCGAGTGGGTTTAGCGAGGGTGGCGAGGTGGGGAAATGAGGGTTTTTCGAAGGATATGCCGACGAACTTAGTTTCGTCGAAATGTCCATAGGAATGTTTGTCGATGGACTTAGTTTCGTCTAAATGTCCGTGAAAATTTCTGCAATATACAAGAAAATGCGGCATTATCGACATATTGTTATCTGTCAGAAATTTCGACTGATATTTTGACAAAAATTTAACTGTCATCATATCTATCGTTATTACCGATAGAATATTTCCGTCAAAAATATCCATCAGTAATGCCGCTTTTTCTTGTAGTGTTCCAACACAAGGGAGACCCACAGGGTCGACTGTACAATGCCTCGAATGGAGCCATGCCTATACTTGCGTGGAAGCTATTATTGTAAGCAAACTCCACAAGAGGTAGGTAACGTTCCCAGTGGCCCTTCCAGACAAGCAAGCACGCTGTCAACATGTCCTCAAGCATCTGAATCGTCCTCTCAAACTGACCATTTGTTTGAGGATGGAATGTCAAACTGAGCACCCAATGCCTCCTGGAGACCCTGCCATAGCCTTGACGTAAACTGTGGGTCTTTGTCCGAGATAATGGACTTCGACACTCCATGCAGTCTCACAATCCTGTCTACATACAACCTCGCCAGACTCTCCACAGACTGCTTCTTCCTCATGGCAAAAGGCAAAAAGTGAGTAGTGTTGGAGAATCGGTCCACGACCACCCATATTGAGTCATTACCCTTAACTGATCTGGGCAAACCCATCACGAAATCCATGGTGATCGCTTCCCACTTCCACACCGGTATCTCCATCTTTTGCATAAGGCCTGAGGGTATCTGATGTTCGGCCCTAACCTGCTTACACACCAAAACACCGAAACACAAACTCTGCCACGTCCTCCTCAATGTCTGACCACATGAAGGATCGGTTCAAGTCCTGGTACATCTTGGTGTTGCCTGGATGAATGGAGAATCGTGACCTGTGAGCTTCTACAAGCACTTACTCTCTAACCTCCACAATCTCTGGTACACATGCTCTATGCTAAAATTTGATAACGTCGTCCTTATCACGAGCAATGCCTGTGTCACGTCCAAACACTTAATATATCAATAAATGTCGTAACATGAGTGAATAAGAAATCAAGAGTAAACTTTGAACTATTTGAGCAGAAAATTGCTCAGGGCTTTACTAAATAAAGATAATTATTAACTGTCATTTTACAGGTATTATATGACTCTCAATTCATTTCAAAAGTAAATGCCACAAAGGTTGATCTCTCAGCCCACAAATCCCGATGTCGCGCCTTCTAGAACTGTAGACAACCTGAAAAGTAAGATTTGGTGAGCTAACTAGCCCAGTAGGATTCAATCTATTAATCAAAAGAATTAAGATAATCAAGGACAATATAAAGAGTTGAACCGTAACAAGGCTAGATAACAAAAGTGACTGGACGACCAAGTCAACAAATAACAAACAGGAATACTAAAATAAGATTGCATGATCAAGAATTCAGAATAACAACCATGTTCTGATTCAAATCATATCTAACTGATGACAAAATAACATGATGACTAATCCAGCTTATAGAGATGCAATGCCAAACATCCTTAGATCCTTTATCGTTCCGGACGATCTATAAACAAATTCGGGTGCTCCTCTCAGGACTAGACCAGCCCTATTTGCACGGGCATATTAATCAAGTGGGGTCCCGAGACCCAATAATTGTCATCTCAAGTCTTTCATCAACAATTGTGTTCCTCAGGTACTCAAACTCTTATATAATCAAGAACATGGATTGTGATCATTGAATACAGGAGGTTGTAACCAACTAGGAACTTCTTAATACTTGAAGAGTTCAGAATAATCCAAAGTAGGAAGTGGAAAACAATTGGATGACCTCATTAGTGACATAATGGTACAAACCCAAGAGAATGAAGGAGATAACTTGCTAGGCTAATATTATGATGTTTCAACAAGAGATTGAACAAGTAAAGGTGCTGGAAACTGGCCAAGATAGTGTATGTCGATAGCCAAGAAGTGGCTATCGACAGGTGCAAGTATCCAGAAACAAGTTCTGGAATTTGGGCAGCACCTATCGACAGGCCTGGTCTAGCTGTCGACAGGCCAGCACATCTGTCGATAGATAGATGATATCTGTTGACAGTCACTGGTGATTCCAGTAGGCTTGGGTTCTGGGAGCTTGGGGTCTATCGATAGGTGATTCTCATCTGTCGACAGTCGCCAGGTTAGCTTCCAGAAATGGTTTAACAAACATTCTATGGAACTAATCAATGAAACCTATGGATCTAAGCAAGAACAATGTCAACTAGAAGGACTTGTTCCTAGCTCTCAGGACAAGTTTACACACTAAACAAGATGAAACATGAAAGATACAATCTACACATGATTAGCTAGAAACTTAGCACAACAAAGTACTGGGAGATAAATTCCTCCAAATGACAGTTACTTGCACTCAACAAGGAGACTTCTACAAGAACACATGATGAACTCACAACTCTAAATGTATTTTGGAAGGCAATACAAAAACTTGAGGGTTCGAACACCTACATAAGAGGTTCTATAGCATGGTTAAGGAATGAGAATGGAAAAGGAAGGTGAAGAAGTATACAATGATGATCAGAAGAATAAATCCTACAGACACACATACTAAAACATGATTACAAAGGATGGACACATAGTTCAAAAGAGGATTTAAGATTAGAGACAAGTACGTACGTGGTCATGAATTCTCTAGCAAAGGTAAGAGATAAGAATAAGAGAAAAAGAAAGAATCCTACCTGGCTTTAAGAAGATGAAGACTTTCACCTCCCCTTAACAGAGAAACCCACAACTAGCAGGAGGAAGAATCTTCAAGGTTGCAAGCATAGCTGCTACAGAAGTAGAAGCAACAGCAAGCACCACGGCTACAACACCTCCAGTAAGAGCAGCTTCAACGCACACAGCTCCAGCAGCAACTCACGAACACCAGGCTGGCAAGCACAACAACAGCAGGAGCAGGAAGAACAGGAGTGCTAGAAAGGTGCAACGATGGTTATTGGAGTGTTTTTATATCCCACCAGACCTCCCCATGCACGATGGCACATTGTCCATCGATATGTCGCAGTAGAAACCATTTGATTTCTACGGCAACACATTTCCCATGCAAGCATTCCAAGCTTACACCTAAGGGACAAATGTGTAGGCCTTCTACCCAAGTGAGGTGGCTCACTCAGCCCCCAACACGTAAGCAACTTTAATTCAGGAAAATAGTTACCGTAATTAGATGATAATCCAGCTGGCCCATTTAACCCCTTGTTTAGGTGTCCTAATGATATCCAATCAAGTTTAAATATCAACCATAATCTAATGGAAAGGTTTTACAAATTATGGTGATTTTAGTTTAATTTTTAGAATTTATTTTTTACCCAGCAAAAATTACCCGGAGAATAGTTACGTCGGCTTAATCTCGAAATCTGCACGTCAACAATTCTGGATATTTACATTTTTGATATCACCACATTTTTTTGGAAATTATGGTATTCTAAAATTTCATTTTCGTTACAGAATTTCGGTGTCGCCCTGTCGGAGTGCGCACCTCTGAGTACGACACTTGAATAATATTAATTTTTATCAATTACTCCTAAATTAAAGTTAATTACATCTCATGACAGTGGTTATGTGTAATCATCAAATTATTCAAATTTTTCTAGTAGATAAAATTTTCGGGGCGTTACAACTCTCCCCCACTAAGAAAAGAGTTTGGTCCTCCAAACCCCATGACTAGTTTGGATGGATCACAAAGATTAAGTTTTCAATCTTTTAAATTTATTTAATCCAGATTAGTCTTACCAATCTCATCATGATTATTATGTCATACAATGTTTACACCTCTATACAATTTGTTATCATGTCATCGTCAGTCAATGGGGATATGAATATTAGCATTTGTAGTTATTAAAGAACCATGTTGTGTTCATAGGTTTGATTAGATGCAACCTTCACTATGTTCCTTATTTCTTGCAGTAGTATATTAAGTATTGAGCAGACCCTTGTTAATAGCATATTATACCTAAAGTCTCCCCCACTAAGGAATAACCTTAATCCTTAGAGAGTTATATAAATACATATTCCCTTGGGAAGGGTAATAAAGTATGACAAGAATGATGAGTATTGTTAATATGATGATAAACAACAAAGATTTTATTTATCTCATAAAGTTTCTAGTACAAACTCTATAATTCCGCCTTACAAAATTACCTGGGTTGGCAAAACTTACCAAGCTTGACATGCTATAACAACTAATTTTAAACATTTCTCACTATACTCTAATCCTATTGACTTATACATAAAAATTACTTCTAATATCTTCAGTCACTTTTCCTTGTGGCTTAAAGTTTTTCTGAACTCTTGTCTTTGTCCTGAGAGTGTTAGGATCGGATATTCGGTAATGGCAAAGCTAGAAGGGGGGGTTGAATAGATTTGCAGCGGAAACTTAAGCAGTTTAAAAATTACTTCGTATTAAAAGATCTACTCAATCAAAACCCCTTTGATGTGATTCAACGTGTGTGAATAAATCAATCAAGTAGCATGTTGACGAAATCCCTATACATGTATCTAGCGCAACACAGTGCAAACCACAAATCAAACCATAGTGCGCAAGGGATTTTTTAGGTGGTTCGGAGATCACACCGCATGACTCCTACGTCCACCCCCCACACAGTGAGGACACACTACTCAGCAATTGAGTACAACACACACACACGAGCACAACGGCTCAACCACACACACACACACACGCTAGATCAGGTTCACAACAGATCAGATCCTCTAGCCTTGATCTGACCAAGACACCACACACTATGATCTGTGCACAACCCTTGTACAGATCACAAACCACACACACTTCCACAAACACCACGTACTGACCTCCAATCAGTACACACACACACAGATATATGAAGGTAGAAAGAAAGAAGAGTTCTGAGTTGTAGAACAAATCCGGAGAGAAGAACTCTTCGTGTGGTCGTCCAGAAGAACTCCAAGCTTTGTGTTGATGATGATCAGACGATGTAGAAGAAGCTTGATTCGTGGACAAACTGACTTCAACTCCTCTCGTGAGATGGATCTTCCTTGAGCAGAACAGAGAGTTGAAGCAGAGAACAGGGGAACCTTCTTCTTCTTGTTCTTGGCTTAGGTTTTTTGTGTGGAGGCTCCTTGCTGCGAAAATAGCCTCATATGATCCATATATAGTGGTGTCCAAGCATAGAGAGTCGTGCTAAAAGGAAACACCAAATATAGATCATATCCCGGCCATTAGATCTTCCCAAAACTCCGTCTGTCGATAGCCGACTTGCTACTGTCGACAGGAACAGACAGTGTTGCAAGATCCAGAAGACTGGGCTTTCTGGAAACAGATTTCTGTGTGTATCTGTCAACAGGGCAGTTTTGCTGTCGACAAGGCACTATTCATCTGTTGACAGCACACTATTCCAGCAGCTTGTCTTATTCTTTTGCACTTGGGTTTTGGACTTTGTCTTGCATGGAATCTCACCTACATTTAAGAACATTATTAGTGAGATATAATGAACATATAAATGAACAAATTAAACATGTTTTTCTTGATTAGCATTTGCTTTTCTTGATTAACATTTGCTTGACTTAGCATTCTTATTATGTTTCACATATACAAAAACATCAATTTGTATTGTTCATGAAATCTCATCATCAAAAACAAACATACCATCATGTCAACTTAACATTCTCATGTAAACCCAACATTCTCCCACATAAGAACCCAACAGAGAGAGTACAGGACATTCTGAGATTCGATGCTTTAGACTTTCGTACTTCAAACATGCTCCTAATCTCCGCCAACAGTCTTCTTTAACATGGCCTGGTTTGTGACAATATGCACAAGCTTCCTTAGATTGTGCCTTGGCATTCTCTTGCTTGTTGGCCTTCTTGATCTTTTTGCTTTTCTTGTTCCTCTTCACCATCTTTTTACCAATTGTTTCTCTTTTATTGGAGGGAACTATTCTCTTCCGTATATATACTGTAATACTCATTGTTTCTTGGAGATTTGTAGTTCTAATATTTTCATGCAGTTCCATTTTCCATTGATCACCGACTGGAACTACTTGCTCCAAGGACTGAGCAAGATTGTTCATTACATATTGAACTTCTCTCCAATGTGTTGCTTCTCCCATCCCGTTGGCTAAGCAAATAAATTAAAGTTTGGTTTATCAATTTTGTAATTTAAAACTCAGCTTTTCTAATTAATACTAGTAGTACAGTTGTTACTGTATGTATCTAGTTACTTGATATATTGACCTTCGTGATTAAATGATGTTATTCCTTATATGACAGATGATTTATGTTATGTTCCTGGTTTTGATAAAATCAAGCAAAATGTAATAAAATTTAGCACAAGTTTTTTTTTATATCATAAGAAAAATCCATATGAGAAAAACTATTTTTATTATGTTAACTCTGGTTACTTCATAGGTAGATTTACAAGTGATACTGAGTGAGCTACTGAAGTTTGGTGATGCCTATGAGTCAACTCTATTCAAAGAATAAGTTGATGCTTGATGGGTTTTCTATAGTGCGGAAGTTCAAAGTATCATCTTAAGTTGACACTACATGGAGATCAGATTCACACTAATCAAGTTTCTAATTAACGCTTAGAGAAAAAAAATACGGCTTGAGGTTAACTCAAAATGGAGGGTAGGTTGATTCTACCAATATGTGAGGTTGATGCTAAGATACTACAATATCAATTCTACATGATGGACAGTTAATCAAAACTGCAATCACCTGATTGAAGTCAACTCTAGAAAACATGGAGTTGATTCTTCTGAAACTTTCCTACTGACCCAAGTCAAATTGTCTGTGTGCATTGACACACCAAGCTACTGGTCAGTTGAAACAAAACTTTGGGATTTAACTCAACTTAAAGACAATTGATCCTTGTGTTACAGTTAGAAGAGGAATTTGATGAGCTCCAGCTTGAAGAAAATGCTATTAGGAGTTCAAGGAATCATCTGACCAAATCCAAACTCTAGTGCAAAATGTTTGTATATATACTTGCATTTCCTTAGAGATCTACCTAGTTGAATATTTTCCTTTTTTTTGTTCACTAATTTGTTTGGTTGTCTACTCTAGTAGAAGTAAACAGATCAATCCTACACTGTGTGTGCTGAGTAACTACCCCTAACAAATTTAAAGAATTTTATAAATTTCTATGAATATTATTTTTCTATAACAATCTTTAAATATATGTTTTATACCAATGTATCACAAAATTCTATACAGATAAAAATTTATGAACACTCAAAAGTTTCTAAGGCCACAGAATCCGAATCTATAGCCTACTGAATCCGACTGATGTCTTTGACTGCAAAACCCGACTCCTTCAGAAACTCAGTCACAAGTCTTGCGAATTTTTTTTTAAGTCCACAATTTTACATAACATTCGACTCACACAGTCGAATGTCCTTTACACTGTATTCGATTCATGAGTTCGACTCACATAGTCGAATGTCCTTTACACTGTATTCGATTCATGACTTCGACTCACACAGTCGAATGTCCTTTACACTGTATTCGATTCATGACTTCGACTCACATAGTCGAATGTCCTTTACATTGTATTCGATTCATGACTTCGACTCACACAGTCGAATGTCCTTTACACTATATTCGATTCATAACATTCGACTCACACAGTTGAATGTGCTTTACACTGTATTCGACTCACGACTTCGACTCATACAGCCGAATGTTGCCTTACACTACATTCGATTGATGTCTTCACCACTATAGTCAAATTACCTTATTCTTCTTGAATTCGAATCATGCCTATTTCTTGAGTCGAATCACCTGTTCTATTGCATTCGACTTCACTATCAGTTTTGTACTTGTACTTTGTCAGTTCTATCTGTCTTGGAATATATCTGTCTTTAAGTTTATAAAATCCTTTTCTGATTCTTAAACATCTTAGACATAATTTATTGGCAAATTTCCTATTGCCTAACATATCTTACTAAAATCTTAGAAGATTATTATTTTAATATATTTCTCTAACAGAACATAGTATATTCAGATTATTCATCTCTGCAAAACATTTCTCTAAAATATCTTTTTGAGTCATACAGTCATGATGTCCTTCACTTCAGTTTATATCCTTCATGAGACACAAAGCATTTATGAAAAATCTCAGACGCATGGCATCTGACCATCTCATCTACCACTAACAGACCCATACTTTATCTTTTTGTCTGTCTGCTCTATTTTCTAAAAAGGTTGAGAATACTAGGTTCCATACTGTCTGTTGTACTCAAACTGACCCACCTACCACAAAGGTATGGAGATAAGCTTGTCCTTGTCTTGTCTTTGCAACAGGCATTAATTGGAGCACATGTTTAGCATGGGTTGTTCCCAACTCAGTCTACAAGAGCTTATCTTCTATCTGTGACAGCTGCTCCTATTCTGAAGACCTTGGAAAGATGCAAATTTCAAGACCTTCTGGACAAAGCCCTCAAGATCCAAAGGATCCCAGAAACTCTCTTCCAATGGCTATCTCCTTCAAACGGCTATATTTTTAAAGATTATAAAAGAAGAAGAAGAGAGAACAACACAAGACAAGAAGCATACATAGAGACCACATACATTCAAGTCAATTCTCTTGAAAGCTTCATCCGAATCCTTCAAGCTCTCTCTCTCTCTCAAAAGCCTTCCTGCTAAGCTACAGTCTGAGAGCCTCACTTCAGAAAGTCTTCTTTTGAAGTTCTGTGTATTGGGTGGCAGTTGTAATTTGCTACTGTCTTCAAGTCCACCTAAGTTGCTTCAATTGGGATTTTGCTTAATTTCTTGATCCTTCAATCCTGTTGGAGTTTGTGTGTGTTTTGTGCTCAGTTTTGAGGGAAATACACAAGTGTTTAATTCTCTATTTTCTGTTGTAATTTTTGCAGAGGTTCTGTTCTACTTTACCCCTCCTGTGAAGGGAAGGCCTTGTGAAAGGCAGTGTTTGTACCCCTGTTTAGGGAAGACTTGCTTGGGAGCAAGTGGGTTTTGTAATTCCTCTCAAGGGTGAGAGAAGGCCAAGATGTTGGCAGTTTAGTGAAATCTCAAGTGGTTGGCTTGAGGACTGGATGTAGGACTTCCATGTGGGATGGGCTGAACCAGGATAAATCCCTTGTGCATTTATTTGTGTGATTGTTTCCGCCAAGTTTACACTTGAATCACACACACCACACTTAGTACTAACATATCTATTTAGTGCTGTGTTTTTCAGAAGAAATTTCAAAACATAGAAAGTCCTATTCACCCCCCCCCCTCTAGGACTATTTCTCAGCCATTTCGATCCAACAAGTGGTATCAAAGCGAGGTCTTCTCAGAAGAATCTAAGAGATTTGAGAAGAAATGGCATCTGAAGCCCACAACTATGAAGGCCAATCAGTCACAAGGCCACCCTCTTTGATGGTGAAGATTATCAATATTGGAAGATGAGGATGGAATGCTTCATCAGAGGTACTGACTTCGACCTATGGCAGGTAATTGAACAAGGTGATTTTCAAGTCCTTGCAGAATCCTCTTCTGGTGCTCTTTCAATTGCAGACAAAAGAAATATGTCTTTAAATTTCAAGGCAAAAAATTATCTTACTGTGCTTTATCGAAAAGAGAGTTTAATAGACTTTCAGCATGTAAACAACAAAAAAAATGTGGGATAAATTACAAGTAACATATGAAGGCACAGATAGGGTTAAACAAACTAGAATAGACATACTTGTATCTCAATATGAACAGTTTAAAATGCTCCCCAATGAAAATATAACTCAAATGTACAATAGATTTTCAAATATAATTGTAGGATTAAGTGCTTTAGGGAAAGTCCTAACCAATGAAGAAACAGTGAGAAAAATCTTAAGATCTCTAACAAATGTCTGGACTCCTAAAGTTACAGCCATAGAGGAAGCCCATGATTTAACACAATTAACCATTGACAAGTTAATAGGATCCCTCATGGCACATGAAATAAACCTGGAAAGATTTTCTAAAACCTCTTCGAAAAAAAAATTTCAAATGCTTTAAAGATTGCAGATTCTTCTTCATCTGAAGACTCCAAAGAGAAATCAGATGATAGCGATGATGAGGCTATGTTCTCAAGAAAATTACAAAGAATTTTGGCCAAGAAGAGAAAGTTTGGCTCAAGGAAATTCTTCAAGAAAGATAAGAAGAAGGACCCAACTTGTTATGAGTGCAATCAGCTAGGACATTACAAGTCTGAATGTCCTAGACTCAAGAAGAAGGATCAAGCAGAAAAATCAGATAAGAAGAAGGGCAAAGAAAAGAAGTTTAGAATGTTCAAAAAGAAGGCTATGGCAGCAACTTGGGACAATGAAGATTCTACCAGCTCAGACTCCTCCAGCTCAAAATCCGAAGAAGAAGAAAAGGCTAATCTAGCCCTCATGGCAGGACTAGAACAGGTAAACTCAGAAACCTCCTTTACTTCATGTTCTGAATCGATTTGATAGCCTTGAAGATGCCTTCAATGAACTTTATGAAAATATAAGACAGTAGAAAACAAATAAAAGTAGTTAACTAAATCTACTGAACCAAGAAAAAGCTAACACCTTTCTTAAAAATGAAACAGAAAGGTTAAGCAAAAGTTTAAATGAAACCAAAAGAGCTAATGAATTGCTGTGTGAAGATTTAAAAAATAAAAACAGTAAAATATTAGAATTAGAATCAAACTTGAAAGAACTTAAGAATGAAGAAAAATTACAAGAGGAAAATGGTTATCTAAGAGCTACCTTGGAAAAGATTTCTACATGCAAAACCTCTTTATTTGTAAATCTCAAAGGTGCTAGAAAAGGGAAAAAGAATATGGAGTAGGATACACACCCCTACAAAATGAGGAACACATTATTCATCCTAAAGTCTATCCAACTCCAAATTTGTAGCAGAAAAAGACAAAAAATACCAAAAAGGTAAATCAACATGTCTACAGACAAAAACAGAAATTCAGTAACAATACACACAAGAAAAATACTTTTGATTTGTTTGTACTCATTGTAACCAACTAGGACACACTGTTAGCACATGCACTACTAGACACTTGAGATGGATTCCTAAAACTAACCATCAAGGACCCAAGAAAATTTGGTACCAAAAGTTACAGTTTAGCTTTGTTTGCAGGGTCGGCTGAGGGCATCCAAATGGTATTTGGATAGTGGATGCTCAAGGCACATGACAGGAGATAGGAAGCTATTCACAAGTTTTAGAGAAGAATCTGGTCAAGTTACTTATGGTGATAATGGAAAAGGAAAAGTCTAGGAAGTGGAACAATTGGTACTAAGGAAAAGAACTGATTGAAGATGTCATGTATGTAGAAGGTCTCAAGCACAATCTGATAAGTATTAGTCAGTTATGTGATAAAGGGCATTTAGTAAGTTTTCAGAATGATAAGTGTATAATTCTGAAGGATAACAAGACAGTTTTTGAAGCACAAAGAATGAAGAATTTGTATACATTGCAACTAGCAGAATTAAAAGAAGTAAACCTATGTTTGGCTACTACCAAAAGTAAAGAGTCTGATTTGTGGCACAGAAGACTTGGTCATGCAAGCACTTCAGTGATCAAGAAATTAATAAAGCATGACCTGGTTGAAGGTCTTCCCAAGATGAAAATCAAGAAGTCTGGAATTTGCTCAGCCTGTGCAAAAGGAAAACAGACCAAGACCTCATTTCAGTCCAAAACAATTGTTACAACTTCTAAGCCCTTAGAATTGATTCACATGGATTTATTTGGACCTATGAGGACAATCAGTCTTGGAGGAAAGATCTATGGCTATGTATTAGTTGATGACTACTCAAGGTACACTTGGGTGTCTTTTCTAGAAGCCAAATCTGAAGCATTTCAAGCTTTTCTGAAATTCAGCAAGATAGTTCAGAAAAATCAAAATTTCAGATTACCAGTATCAGATCTGATCATGGTGGTGAATTCAAAAATGAAGATTTCCTGGAGTACTGTGAAGAAAATGGAATTGAACACAACTTCTCAGCTTCAAGAACACCTCAGCAGAATGGAGTAGCAGAAAGAAAGAATAGAACACTGCTGGATATGGCCAAACAATGCTGAATGAGTATAATCTACCAAAGTACTTCTGGGCAGAGGCAGTAAATACAGCATGCTACGTCATCAATCGATGCATGATCAAACCCATTCTGAAGAAGACACCATATGAATTGTACAAGGATAAAAAGCCCAATATCAGTCATCTCCGACCTTTTGGCTGTAAGTGTTTTATCTCAAATAATGGTAAAGATAATTTAGGTAAATTAGATGCTAAAAGTGATGAAGGTTTTCTGTTAGGATATATTTCAAAACCTAGAGGTTATAAAGTGTTCAATAGAAGAACATTAACCATAGAACAATCAATTCATATACTATTTGATGAAACTAACCCTTCTATCAAAAGGATAGAAGAAGAAGAATGTGTTGGTGATCTCTGCAGGAATCTTGAAAAGACTTCTCTTGAAGAAGATAAAGATGAAGAAGTGGAAGATCCTCAACAACAAGAAGAACCACAAGAAGGGCTACCTAGAGAATTGAGGTACCACCGGACCATTCTAGAGAAAACATAATAGGTGATCTCCAAGATAGGGTAAGAACAAGAGGTATGCAAATTCCTTGTGATTTCTCTGCCTTAGTTTCACAAATTGAGCCTAAGACAATCAATGATGCACTGGGTGATGAATCTTGGATCCTTGCTATGCAAGAGGAACTCAATCAGTTCCAACGCAGTGAAGTTTGGACCCTTGTACCTAGACCTACTGATCATCCAGTTATTGGAACCACAGATGGGTTTTCAGAAACAAAATGGATGAATCAGGGGTAATCACTAGGAACAAAGCCAGACTTGTAGCTCAAGGATACTCCCAAGAGGAAGGCATAGATTTTGATGAAACCTATGCTCCAGTGGCTAGATTAGAGGCAATTAGAATCTTATTAGCATATGCTTCTCTCTTAATATTAATCTATTTCAGATGGATGTTAAAAGTGCTTTTCTAAATGGTTTTATTAAAGAAGAAGTATATGTGAGCAACCTCCTGGATTTGAAGACACTAAGCATCCTGATCATGTTTTCTGTTTAAAGAAAGCACTATATGGCTTGAAACAAGCTCCAAGAGCTTGGTATGAAAGACTAAGTGCTTATCTTATGTCACATGATTTTATAAGAGGAAAAGTAGATAGTACTTTATTTATAAAGAAATTTTCAGATGGAATCCTAATTGTACAAATTTATGTTGATGATATTATTTTTGGTTCTACTAATGAATCACTCTGCAAATTCTTTGAAAATTTGATGCAAAATGAATTTGAAATGAGTATGATGGGTGAACTAAATTATTTTCTTGGCTTGCAAATCAAGCAGACCAAGGAAGGGACTCACATCTGTCAAACCAAATACATTTCAGATTTGCTCACTAAATATGGTTTTGACAAATGTAAGCCTTTAGGAACACCCATGAGCTCAGGAATTAAGTTAGATAGTGATCCCCTGGTAAAAAGGTAGATCAAAAGATCTATAGAGGAATGATAGGAAACACAATAATGTTCAATGTTTGTTTATGTGCAAGATTCCAAGCTGATCCAAAAGAATCTCACGTTAATGCAGTTAAAAGAATTTTTAGATATCTTATAAATACCAGTAATTTAGGTCTATGGTATCCTAGATGTTCAGAATTTAAATTAATTGGATATAGTGATGCTGACTATGCTGGATGCAAATTAGATAGAAAAAGCACCAGTGGCACTTGTCAAATTCTTGCAGGGTGTTTAATATCTTGGTCTTCCAGAAAGCAGAACTCAGTAGCTTTATCCACCACAGAAGCTGAATACATTGCAGCTGGAAGTTGCTGTACTCAACTCCTATGGATCAAGCATCAATTGGAAGACTATGGTCATCAGCTCCAAGAAATTCCAATGCTTTGTGATAACACAAGTGCAATCAATTTGACCAAGAATCCAATCCAGCACTCAAGAACAAAGCATATTGAGGTTAGACATCACTTCATCAGGGACCATGTAAGTAATGGAAATATTTCTCTTGAATTTGTTTCTACAGAAAATCAACTTGCAGATATTTTCACAAAACCTCTACCTGAAGATAGATTTACATCTATTAGAAGAGAAATAGGTATGTGCAACCCTGATTAAAAAATTACCCAATTAAAATCTTGCTTGAATAATGTGTGTATGAATTGACTGTGAAAAGTCATCCTGAAAATTTTCTAAGTCCCAAACATTCGACTCATGCATTCGATTCATGAAGAATCGATGCATTCGACTCATGTTAAAACCTTGCATTCGACTGATGCAGTCGAATACTTAATTCGACTCATTAAGACTTCCTGAAACGGCACTTAAAAATTTCGTAACTGACACCTCATTAAGGCGCGCCCCTTCATGACTTAACGGTCACATCATTCAATCGCGTCCGTTCAGCCTGAGTTCAAGGGACAGTTTCTTTCCAGCCTTTATATAAACAAACCCCTTCTCCCTTTAGAAGACACCCTTTTGAAATCCCTTTTCGACTCTCCTGTCTTCTTCGGTTTTTCGCGCCTTCACTGTTTTCGGCGAAGGACCTCCCAGGAACCATCTGCAAACTCCTCTCTTCAAGAAAAAGGTAGGATCTTTCATCTCCTCTGTGTATATCTTCCTCTCCTTGGTGGTTCCTGAACATTTTCTACTTCTATCTTCTAGATGGCATCTCCTAGGGTTCAAGAGTCGTTCAGCTAACCCCTGACCAACTCCAGCGTTTGGCTAAGATCCCCATCTGTTCTGGAAAATCAGTAGAGTTCTCATTTGAATGGCAGTCTTTCTTGGGTAGAAGAGACCCTTAATGCCATGGGTTGGACCAAACTCTGTCAAATTTCCGAGCCCTTTGTAGCCAGTGCTATTAGATCTTTTTATGCTTCTCTCCAAGTGTCATCGGGCAATACTATAGTTGGATATGTCAAGGGCACCAAGATTACCATATCTGAAGAGCTTTTGGTAGAATTGTTGGATTGCCCAAATTCTGGTCATTGTCTCAGTGAGTTTATTCCCCTTGAAAAGCAAAAATTGGGGATTATTGGAAGTTTGGGGACCCTTTGCAAAAGAGGACTTCAGGTCAATGAGTTATCTGCTGAGAAGAGATTGATCCATTCAATAATCACCAACATCATCACCCCTAGAGCAGGTACTCACTCCTCCATTACTGCAAGAGATGGGAACCTCTTGTTTTGGGCAGTTCAGAGGCACAAGGTGAATCTGCCAGCAGTAATTTTGGAAAAGATGATTGCTTCAAAGGATTTGCAGGAATCCCTCCCTTATGGATCCCTGCTTACTTTTATTTTCCAGAATTTTCAGTAGATCTGTCTGGTGAATTGTTTGTTGGCACAAAAGAGAAAATTGGCATCTTTACTCTCAGAAGGAGTCACTACTCCTTGGTAGGTAAGAAGCAAAATCTGTGGTTTAAAGACTCTGTGCCTGAGTGTGAGCATGAGATTTTCCCTGATGAACCCCTGTATCTCTACTCACACAAGATGTTCCAGCACCAAATGTCAGAATGAATTGAAGCCCCTGCAGTACCAGTGATCCCTGAGGTTCCAGTACAGTTGATGAGCAAGTAGTTCAGCAAGAAGCCCAGCAAGTTTCTCATCAAGATGTTCAGCCAGAAGTTCAGAATATTGCTTCCTCTTCTCTTCCAGAGCCAGATGCTCCTTCAGATACAATAATGTAGTCTTAAGAGACCTCAGAGGCAAAGGAGTTGTCTCTGAAGATGTTCCAGTCTCTCCCATGGAGCATACTTTTGAGGAAAGAGAGCCTTCCTTCTCCCCTTCTCAGTTTGAGACCCGGCCAAAGTCTCAGGGGGAGAGCAGTAATAGCCTTAGCACCCTCTTAGAGCTTGTTAAAAAGCAGCATGAGAACTTATATGTTCTCCAGATGCAAGTGGAGTTAATTGATGTGAAGTTTGATTGTTTGGCTGATGAGGTTAAGTAGATCAAGGATCTTATGCTTCAGTTTGTGTGCCAACAGGGCACCTCCAGGCCATCAGGGCCAGCTTCCTCTCAGCAGCAGCAGCAACAAGAAGAAGAAGAAGCACCTGCTCAAGACCCGCAACACCCTGATGAATCCCATGTTCCGGTTCCTAAAGATCCAGTGCTTGAGCAGTCTGTTGTGAAAGAACCTGAGAATCCGGCTGAGCAGTAGCCTGTATTAGATGATTCCCAGTCACAAAAAGTCCAAGAACCTGACCATCAGCTAGCAGTAGTTGTGTATCAACCTCCAGTTGTGCAGCAGCAAGAGTCTGTAGCTGACCAGCAGCCAGTAGGAGTGGCAGCAGTTGAAGAAGTTCCCCAGGCCAAGAGACCTCTTGAGTCCTCCCGAGAGCTCCAACCTTTCAAGAGGAAAGTAAAGAGAAGGTTAGTCAAAAATGGTAACCTGTCCTTCCTGTTCCTCCATTAGGCCTCCCTCTCCACCTGCTCCACCAGTTACCTTCCTACTGAGACTATTTCATCTGCACCACAATCTACTGCTCCTTCAACTTCAGTTCCTGAAGTATCTTCTCTTGATCTCCCTCCAATAGTCATTCCAGTAGATCCATCTCTTCAAAATGTAATTTTCCATTTATCCAATGAAACACCAACCCAAACCCCTCAAGGAAATAACAATCAATCTTTCCACCCAACCACCACATTTTTTCTCCTCTCTACCACTGCTTCCAAACCTGGTTCCCAGAACACCCTCCTTCAGCTACTTGAATACTTCCCAGTATCCAACTGCCAGCCTCTCATGGACCCAGAATAGGAGATAAACCTCCTTGTTACTTCCCCCATTCTGGTATGCTTTTGTTCATCACTCTGCTCAAACCATGAATTTGTTCAGAGAATTTGTCAATAAGAGCATTTCTTGAAATCCATGACCTGCCAGGTTTTACTTTTGAACACTGGCTTCCTTGTTGATCAAAACCTCCAACTCTCTACTTCAGATCTCCAATTTATTTCCCAAAAGAGTCACTGCCTCACTCCTCAAGAATTGTTGATCTCTATCTAGAGGAGGCAAGTAGATTTCAAGAAGCCCAATCCAGGAGCCACTACCTGACAGTTGAACACCACCTCTCCCTCAGATTTCATGCTCTTTTTGCCACTCATCTCCGGGAGTCTCAGGCCAAGTACACAGCTATGAGAGCCTTCAACTATGAAAGGTTCAAGTTAGGCATGCATGATGTGTCCAAGGGCCTATATGAAAATTTGCTAAGAGGCCAAAGGGAAGTTGTTCCCTCCATGTCTGTGGCAGTGCCTTCAGGGCTCCATCCTCCCCTTGTAGGAGCAGTCTCCTACAGAGGTGCTTTTGTTGAAACCCTCTTCAATAGATTCATCCGGATTGCCACCAGATTCAAGATCAAGTATAAGTCCAAGCTCAGTTTCCAGAGGTTTATTTTCCTCCAGATGTCCAAGTTCCATAAGCATCTACTTGATCTTCAGTTAAGCTTTGCTGAATCTGAGAGAGTTCACTCCTGAACAATGGAAAGCTAGCTTTCCTTCCTACAGTTCTCAGTGCCAGAGGATGAGACTATCCCTCAATGAATTTCACTCTAAGAGTCTCATGGATTTGAGAAAGCATCTAGGTCTCAGATGGGCTCAGAGGTACATGTACTATTATCAAGCCAAAGATGCAGCTATCTCAAATGTCTATACTGGAATATCACTCTTCATGAGTTTCTCACTCTAGCCGCTACCAAGCAGTTTACTCCCCTAAGGTTCAAGCTAGACATGGACAAGTACTCAACAGGCGCACCTGGTATAAGAAGGCGCCATGTCAATCAGTCAAGAAATTACCTTCACAAATCCCAGCTATAATGTTGATAGTGCTTTGTTTGACAACTCATTTGCCAACAATGAGTTGAAGCTTTGGGAACTCATCCAGCCATTTTTGGCTATGATTCCCCGTTCCTCTATCTACCCAGTTTTGTTAAGCCCTAACATTAAATTTTCTTTTCTTTTATGGCCTATGATATAGTCTGTTGCTTGTTTTTATACAATTGTACTCTCTTTATCTGTGACAGCATTTTCCTGTTCTGCTATCTTTATGTTAATGCCACAAAGGGGGAGAAAAGGTAGCCGAAATTTAGCTCCCAACTATCTATCTAAAGATTGAAGTAATAGGTATAGAAGAAATTTATATGAGAAAAGGTATAAAAGAATAGTTTGCTAATCTATTTAAGTAGTTTGTCATTAACAAAAAGGGGGAGAATTGTTGAGCAACTACCCCTAAGAAATTTAAAGAATTTTATAAATTTCTATGAATATTATTTTTGCTATGACAAATCTTTAAATATATGTTTTATACCAAATGTATCACAAAATTCTATACAGATAAAATTATGAACACTCAAAAGTTTCTAAGGCCACAGAATCCGAATCTATATAGCTACTGAATCCGACTGATGTCTTTGACTGCAAAACCCGACTCCTTCAGAAACTCAGTCACAAGTCTTGCGAATTTTTTTTAAGTCCACATTTTACATAACATTCGACTCACACAGTCGAATGTCCTTTACACTGTATTCGATTCATGAGTTCGACTCACATAGTCGAATGTCCTTTACACTGTATTCGATTCATGACTTCGACTCACACAGTCGAATGTCCTTTACACTGTATTCGATTCATGACTTCGACTCACACAGTCGAATGTCCTTTACATTGTATTCGATTCATGACTTCGACTCACACAGTCGAATGTCCTTTACACTGTATTCGATTCATACATTCGACTCACACAGTCGAATGTGCTTTACACTGTATTCGACTCACGACTTCGACTCATACAGCCGAATGTTGCCTTACACTACATTCGATTGATGTCTTCACTACTATAGTCGAATTACCTTATTCTTCTTCAATTCGAATCATGCCTATTTCTTGAGTCGAATCACCTGTTCTATTGCATTCGACTTCACTGTCAGTTTTGTACTTGTACTTTGTCAGTTCTATCTGTCTTGGAATATCTGTCTTTAAGTTTATAAAATCCTTTTCTGATTCTTAAACATCTTAGACATAATTTATTGGCAAATTGCCTATTGCCTAACATATCTTACTAAAATCTTAGAAGATTATTATTTTAATATTTCTCTGACAGAACATAGTATATTCAATTATTCATCTCTGCAAAACATTTCTCTGAAATATCTTTTTGAGTCTTACAGTCTTGATGTCCTTCACTTCAGTTTATATCCTTCATGAGACACAAAGCATTTATGAAAAATCTCAGACGCATGGCATCTGACCATCTCACTACCACTACAGAGACCCATACTTTAACTTTTTGTCTGTCTGCTCTATTTTCTGAAAAGGTTGAGAATACTAGGTTCCATACTGTCTGTTGTACTCAAACTGACCCACCTACCACAAAGGTATGGAGATATGCTTGTCCTTGTCTTGTCTTTGCAACAGGCATTAATTGGAGCACATGTTTAGCATGGGTTGTTCCCAGCTCAGTCTACAAGAGCTTATCTTCTAGCTGTGACAACTGCTCCTATTCTGAAGACCTTGGAAAGATGCAAATTTCAAGACCTTCTGGACAAAGCCTTCAAGATCCAAAGGATCCCAGAAACTCTCTTCCCAATGGCATCTCCTTCAAACGGCTATATTTTTAAAGATTATAAAAGAAGAAGAAGAGAGAACAACACAGACAAGAAATACACAGAGACCACATACATTCAAGTCAATTCTCTTGAAAGCTTCATCCGAATCCTTCAAGCTCTCTCTCTCTCTCTCAAAAGCTTCCTGCTAAGCTACAGTCTGAGAGCCTCACTTCAGAAAGTCTTCTTCTGAAGTTCTGTGTATTGGGTGGCAGTTGTAATTTGCTACTGTCTTCAAGTCCACCCAAGTTGCTTCAATTGGATTTTGCTTAATTTCTTGATCCTTCAATCCTGTTGGAGTTTGTGTGTGTTTTGTGCTCAGTTTTGAGGCAAACACACAAGTGTTTAATTCTCTATTTTCTGTTGTAATTCTTGCAGAGGTTCTGTTCTGCTTTACCCCTCCTGTGAAGGAAGGCCTTGTGAAAGGCAGTGTTTGTACCCCTGTTTAGGGAAGACTTGCTTGGGAGCAAGTGGGTTTTGTAATTCCTCTCAGGGTGAGAGAAGGCCAAGTTGTTGGCAGTTTAGTGAAATCTCAAGTGGTTGGCTTGAGGACTGGATGTAGGACTTCCATGTGGGAAGGGCCGAACCAGGATAAATCCCTTGTGCATTTATTTGTGTGATTGTTTCCGCCAAGTTTACACTTGAATCACACACACCACACTTAGTACTAACATATCTATTTAGTGCTGTGTTTTTCAGAAGAAATTTCAAAACATAGAAAGTCCTATTCACCCCCCCTCTAGGACTGTTTCTCAGCCATTTCGATCCAACAAGTGGTATCAGAGCGAGGTCTTCTCAGAAGAATCTAAGAGATTTGAGAAGAAATGGCATCCGAAGCCCACAACTATGAAGGCCAATCAGTCACAAGGCCACCCTTCTTTGATGGTGAAGATTATCAATATTGGAAGATGAGGATGGAATGCTTCATCAGAGGTACTGACTTCGACCTATGGCAGGTAATTGAACAAGGTGATTTTCAAGTCCTTGCAGAATCCTCTTCTGGTGCTCTTTCAATTGCAGACAAAAGAAATATGTCTTTAAATTTCAAGGCAAAAAATTATCTTTGCTGTGCTTTATCGAAAAGAGAGTTTAATAGACTTTCAGCATGTAAAACAGCAAAAGAAATGTGGGATAAATTACAAGTAACATATGAAGGCACAGATAGGGTTAAACAAACTAGAATAGACATACTTGTATCTCAATATGAACAGTTTAAAATGCTCCCCAATGAAAATATAACTCAAATGTACAATATTTTCAAATATAATTGTAGGATTAAGTGCTTTAGGGAAGTCCTAACCAATGAAGAAACAGTAAGAAAAATCTTAAGATCTCTAACAAATGTCTGGACTCCTAAAGTTACAGCCATAGAGGAAGCCCATGATTTAACACAATTAACCATTGACAAGTTAATAGGATCCCTCATGGCACATGAAATAACATGGAAAGATTTTCTGAAAGCTCTTCGAAAAAAAAATTTCAAATGCTTTAAAGATTGCAGATTCTTCTTCATCTGAAGACTCCAAAGAGAAATCAGATGACAGTGATGATGAGGCTATGCTCTCAAGAAAATTACAGAGAATTTTGGCCAAGAAGAAAAAGTTTGGCTCAAGGAAATTCTTCAAGAAAGATAAGAAGAAGGAGCCAACTTGTTATGAGTGCAATCAGCCAGGACATTACAAGTCTGAATGTCCTAGACTCAAGAAGAAGGATCAAGCAGAAAAATCAGATAAGAAGAAGGGCAAAGAAAAAGAATTTAGAAAGTTCAAAAAGAAGGCTATGGCAGCAACTTGGGACAATGAAGATCTACCAGCTCAGACTCCTCCAGCTCAGAATCCGAAGAAGAAGAAAAGGCTAATCTAGCCCTCATGGCAGGACTAGAACAGGTAAACTCAGAAACCTCCTTTACTTCATGTTCTGAATATTTTTGATAGCCTTGAAGATGCCTTTAATGAACTTTATGAAAATATAAGACAGTAGTAAACAAATAAAAGTAGTTAAACTAAATCTACTGAACCAAGAAAAAGCTAACACCTTTCTTAAAAATGAAACAGAAAGGTTAAGCAAAAGTTTAAATGAAACCAAAAGAGCTAATGAATTGCTGTGTGAAGATTTAAAAAATAAAAACAGTAAAAATTAGAATTAGAATCAAACTTGAAAGAACTTAAGAATGAAGAAAAATTACAAGAGGAAAATGGTTATCTAAGAGCTACCTGGAAAAGATTTCTACATGCAACCTCTTTATTTGTAAATCTCAAAGGTGCTAGAAAAGGGAAAAAGAAATATGGAGTAGGATACACACCCCTACAAATGAGGAACACATTATTCATCCTAAAGTCTATCCAACTCCCAAATTTGTAGCAGAAAAAGACATAAAAATACCAAAAAGGTAAATCAACATGTCTACAGACAAAAACAGAAATTCAGTAACAATACACACAAGAAAAATACTTTTGATTTGTGTTGTACTCATTGTAACCAACTAGGACACACTGTTAGCACATGCACTACTAGACACTTGAGATGGATTCCTAAAACTAACCATCAAGGACCCAAGAAAATTTGGGTACCAAAAGTTACAGTTTAGCTTTGTTTGCAGGGTCGGCTGAGGGCATCCAAATGGTATTTGGATAGTGGATGCTCAAGGCACATGACAGGAGATAGGAAGCTATTCACAAGTTTTAGAGAAGAATCTGGTCAAGTTACTTATGGTGATAATGGAAAAGGAAAAGTCTTAGGAAGTGGAACAATTGGTACTAAGGAAAAGAACCTGATTGAAGATGTCATGTATGTAGAAGGTCTCAAGCACAATCTGATAAGTATTAGTTAGTTATGTTATAAAGGGCATTTAGTAAGTTTTCAGAATGATAAGTGTATAATTCTGAAGGATAACAAGACAGTTTTTGAAGCACAAAGAATGAAGAATTTGTATACATTGCAACTAGCAGAATAAAAGAAGTAAACCTATGTTTGGCTACTACCAAAAGTAAAGAGTCTGATTTGTGGCACAGAAGACTTGGTCATGCAAGCACTTCAGTGATCAAGAAATTAATAAAGCATGACCTGTTGAAGGTCTTCCCAAGATGAAAATCAAGAAGTCTGGAATTTGCTCAGCCTGTGCAAAAGGAAAACAGACCAAGACCTCATTTCAGTCCAAAACATTGTTACAACTTCTAAGCCCTTAGAATTGATTCACATGGATTTATTTGGACCTATGAGGACAATCAGTCTTGGAGGAAAGATCTATGGCTATGTATTAGTTGATGACTACTCAAGGTACACTTGGGTGTCTTTTCTAGAAGCCAAATCTGAAGCATTTCAAGCTTTTCTGAAATTCAGCAAGATAGTTCAGAAAAATCAAAATTTCAGATTACCAGTATCAGATCTGATCATGGTGGTGAATTCAAAAATGAAGATTTCCTGGAGTACTGTGAAGAAAATGGAATTGAACACAACTTCTCAGCTCCAAGAACACCTCAGCAGAATGGAGTAGCAGAAAGAAAGAATAGAACACTGCTGGATATGGCCAGAACAATGCTGAATGAGTATAATCTACCAAAGTACTTCTGGGCAGAGGCAGTAAATACAGCATGCTACGTCATCAATCGATGCATGATCAGACCCATTCTGAAGAAGACACCATATGAATTGTACAAGGATAAAAAGCCCAATATCAGTCATCTCCGACCTTTTGGCTGTAAGTGTTTTATCTTAAATAATGGTAAAGATAATTTAGGAAATTAGATGCTAAAAGTGATGAAGGTTTTCTAGGTCTGTTAGATATTTCAAAACCTAGAGGTTATAAAGTGTTCAATAGAAGAACATTAACCATAGAACAATCAGTCATATACTATTTGATGAAACTAACCCTTCTATCAAAAGGATAGAAGAAGAAGATGTGTTTGATCTCTGCAGGAATCTTGAAAAGACTTCTCTCTTGAAGAAGATAAAGATGAAGATCCTGGAAGATCTCAACAACAAGAAGAACCACAAGAAGGGCTACCTAGAGAATTGAGGTACCACCGGACCATCCTAGAGAAAACATAATAGGTGATCTCCAAGATAGGGTAAGAACAAGAGGTATGCAAATTCCTTATGATTTCTCTGCCTTAGTTTCACAAATTGAGCCTAAGACAATCAATGATGCACTGGGTGATGAATCTTGGATCCTTGCTATGCAAGAGGAACTCAATCTGTTCCAACGCAGTGAAGTTTGGACCCTTGTACCTAGACCTACTGATCATCCAGTTATTGGAACCAGATGGGTTTTCAGAAACAAAATGGATGAATCAGGGGTAATCACTAGGAACAAAGCCAGACTTGTAGCTCAAGATACTCCCAAGAGGGGCATAGATTTTGATGAAACCTATGCTCCAGTGGCTAGATTAGAGGCAATTAGAATCTTATTAGCATATGCTTGCTCTCTTAATATTAATCTATTTCAGATGGATGTTAAAAGTGCTTTTCTAAATGGTTTTATTAAAGAAGAAGTATATGTGAGCAACCTCCTGGATTTGAAGACACTAAGCATCCTGATCATGTTTTCCGTTTAAAGAAAGCACTATATGGCTTGAAACAAGCTCCAAGAGCTTGGTATGAAAGACTAAGTGCTTATCTTATGTCACATGATTTTATAAGAGGAAAAGTAGATAGTACTTTATTTATAAAGAAATTTTCAGATGGAATCCTAATTGTACAAATTTATGTTGATGATATTATTTTTGGTTCTACTAATGAATCACTCTGCAAATTCTTTGAAAATTTGATGCAAAATGAATTTGAAATGAGTATGATGGGTGAACTAAATTATTTTCTTGGCTTGCAAATCAAGCAGACCAAGGAAGGGACTCACATCTGTCAAACCAAATACATTTCAGATTTGCTCACTAAATATGGTTTTGACAAATGTAAGCCTTTAGGAACACCCATGAGCTCAGGAATTAAGTTAGATAGTGATCCCCTTGGTAAAAAGGTAGATCAAAAGATCTATAGAGGAATGATAGAACACTATACTGGTCAATGTTTGTTTATGTGCAAGATTCCAAGCTGATCCAAAAGAATCTCACGTTCATGCAGTTAAAAGAATTTTTAGATATCTTATAAATACCAGTAATTTAGGTCTATGGTATCCTAGATGTTCAGAATTTAAATTAATTGGATATAGTGATGCTGACTATGCTGGATGCAAATTAGATAGAAAAAGCACCAGTGGCACTTGTCAAATTCTTGCAGGGTGTTTAATATCTTGGTCTTCCAGAAAGCAGAACTCAGTAGCTTTATCCACCACAGAAGCTGAATACATTGCAGCTGGAAGTTGCTGTACTCAACTCCTATGGATCAAGCATCAATTGGAAGACTATGGTCATCAGCTCCAAGAAATTCCAATGCTTTGTGATAACACAAGTGCAATCAATTTGACCAAGAATCCAATCCAGCACTCAAGAACAAAGCATATTGAGGTTAGACATCACTTCATCAGGGACCATGTAAGTAATGGAAATATTTCTCTTGAATTTGTTTCTACAGAAAATCAACTTGCAGATATTTTCACAAAACCTCTACCTGAAGATAGATTTACATCTATTAGAAGAGAATAGGTATGTGCAACCCTGATTAAAAATTACCCAATTAAAATCTTGCTTGAATAATGTGTGTATGAATTGACTGTGAAAAGTCATCCTGAAAATTTTCTAAGTCCCAAACATTCGACTCATGCATTCGATTCATGAAGAATCGATGCATTCGACTCATGTTAAAACCTTGCATTCGACTGATGCAGTCGAATACTTAATTCAACTCATTAAGACTTCCTGAAACGGCACTTAAAAATTTCGTAACTGACACCTCATTAAGGCGCGCCCCTTCATGACTTAACGGTCACATCATTCAATCGCGTCCGTTCAGCCTGAGTTCAAGGGACAGTTTCTTTCCAGCCTTTATTAAACAAACCCCTTCTCCTTTAGAAGACACCCTTTTGAAATCCCTTTTCGACTCTCCTGTCTTCTTCGGTTTTTCTGCGCCTTCACTGTTTTCCGGCGAAGGACCTCCCAGGAACCATCTGCAAACTCCTCTCTTCAAGAAAAAGGTAGGATCTTTCATCTCCTCTGTGTATCTTCCTCTCCTTTGGTGGTTCCCTGAACATTTTCTACTTCTATCTTCTAGATGGCATCTCCTAGGGTTCAAGAGTCCGTTCAGCTAACCCCTGACCAACTCCAGCGTTTGGCTAAGATCCCCATCTGTTCTGGAAAATCAGTAGAGTTCTCTCATTTGAATGGCAGTCTTTCTTGGGTAGAAGAGACCCTTAATGCCATGGGTTGGACCAAACTCTGTCAAATTTCCGAGCCCTTTGTAGCCAGTGCTATTAGATCTTTTTATGCTTCTCTCCAAGTGTCATCGGGCAATACTATAGTTGGATATGTCAAGGGCACCAAGATTACCATATCTGAAGAGCTTTTGGTAGAATTGTTGGATTGCCCAAATTCTGGTCATTGTCTCAGTGAGTTTATTCCCCTTGAAAAGCAAAAATTGGGGATTATTGGAAGTTTGGGGACCCTTTGCAAAAGAGGACTTCAGGTCAATGAGTTATCTGCTGAGAAGAGATTGATCCATTCAATAATCACCAACATCATCACCCCTAGAGCAGGTACTCACTCCTCCATTACTGCAAGAGATGGGAACCTCTTGTTTTGGGCAGTTCAGAGGCACAAGGTGAATCTGCCAGCAGTAATTTTGGAAAAGATGATTGCTTCAAAGGATTTGCAGGAATCCCTCCCTTATGGATCCCTGCTTACTTTTATTTTCCAGAAATTTTCAGTAGATCTGTCTGGTGAATTGTTTGTTGGCACAAAAGAGAAAATTGGCATCTTTACTCTCAGAAGGAGTCACTACTCCTTGGTAGGTAAGAAGCAAAATCTGTGGTTTAAAGACTCTGTGCCGAGTGTGAGCATGAGATTTTCCCTGATGAACCCCTTGTATCTCTACTCACACAAGATGTTCCAGCACCAAATGTCAGAATTGAAGCCCCTGCAGTACCAGTGATCCCTGAGGTTCCAGTACAGTTGACTGAGCAAGTAGTTCAGCAAGAAGCCCAGCAAGTTTCTCATCAAGATGTTCAGCCAGAAGTTCAGAATATTGCTTCCTCTTCTCTTCCAGAGCCAGATGCTCCTTCAGATACAATAAATGTAGTCTTAAGAGACCTCAGAGGCAAAGGAGTTGTCTCTGAAGATGTTCCAGTCTCTCCCATGGAGCATACTTTTGAGGAAAGAGAGCCTTCCTTCTCCCCTTCTCAGTTTGAGACCCGGCCAAGGTCTCAGGGGGAGAGCAGTAATAGCCTTAGCACCCTCTTAGAGCTTGTTAGAAAGCAGCATGAGAACTTATCTGTTCTCCAGATGCAAGTGGAGTTAATTGATGTGAAGTTTGATAGTTTGGCTGATGAGGTTAAGCAGATCAAGGATCTTATGCTTCAGTTTGTGTGCCAACAGGGCACCTCCAGGCCATCAGGGCCAGCTTCCTCTCAGCAGCAGCAGCAACAAGAAGAAGAAGAAGCACCTGCTCAAGACCCACAACACCCTGATGAATCCCATGTTCCGTTCCTAAAGATCCATGCTTGAGCAGTCTGTTGAGAAAGAACCTGAGAATCCGGCTGAGCAGCAGCCTGTGTTAGTTGATTCCCAGTCACAAAAGTCCAAGAACCTGACATCAGCTAGCAGTAGTTGTGTATCAACCTCCAGTTGTGCAGCAGCAAGAGTCTGTGGCTGACCAGCAGCCAGTAGGAGTGGCAGCAGTTGAAGAAGTTCCCCAGGCCAAGAGACCTCTTGAGTCCTCCCGAGAGCTCCAACCTTTCAAGAGGAAAGTAAGAGAAGGTTAGTCAAAAATGGTAACCCTGTCCTTCCTGTTCCTCCATCCAGGCCTCCCTCTCCACCTGCTCCACCAGTTACCCTTCCTACTGAGACTATTTCATCTGCACCACAATCTACTGCTCCTTCAACTTCAGTTCCTGAAGTATCTTCTCCTGATCTCCCTCCAATAGTCATTCCAGTAGATCCATCTCTTCAAAATGTAAAGTTTTCCATTTATCCAATGAAACACCAACCCAAACCCCTCAAGGAAATAACAATCAATCTTTCCACCCAACCACCACATTTTTTCTCCTCTCTACCCACTGCTTCCAAACCTGGTTCCCAGAACACCCTCCTTCAGCTAGTTGAATACTTTCCAGTATCCAACTGCCAGCCTCTCATGGACCCAGAATAGGAGATAAACCCTCCTTGTTACTTCCCCCATTCTGGTATGCTTTTGTTCATCACTCTGCTCAAACCATGAATTTGTTCAGAGAATATTTGTCAATAAGAGCATTTCTTGAAATCCATGACCTGCCAGGTTTTACTTTTGAACACTGGCTTCCTGTGTTGATCAAAACCTCCAACTCTCTACTTCAGATCTCCAATTATTTCCCAAAAGAGTCACTGCCTCACTCCTCAAGAATTTGTTGATCTCTATCCAGAGGAGGCAAGTAGATTTCAAGAAGCCCAATCCAGGAGCCACTACCTGACAGTTGAACACCACCTCTCCCTCAGATTTCATGCTCTTTTTGCCACTCATCTCCGGGAGTCTCAGGCCAAGTACACAGCTATGAGAGCCTTCAACTATGAAAGGTTCAAGTTAGGCCTGCATGTTGTCCAGGGCCAATATGAAATTTGCTAAGAGGCCAAAGGGAAGTTGTTCCCTCCATGTCTGTGGCAGTGCCTTCAGGCTCCATCCTCCCCTTGTAGGAGCAGTCTCCTACAGAGGTGCTTTTGCTGAAACCCTCTTCAATAGATTCATCCGGATTGCCACCAGATTCAAGATCAAGTATAAGTCCAAGCTCAGTTTCCAGAGGTTTATTTTCCTCCAGATGTCCAAGTTCCATAAGCATCTCCTTGATCTTCAGTTAAGCTTTGCTGAATCTGAGAGGTTCACTCCTGAACAATGGGAAGCAGCTTATCCTTCCTACAGTTCTCAGTGCCAGAGGATGAGACTATCCCTCAATGAATTTCACTCTAAGAGTCTCATGGATTTGAGAAAGCATCTAGGTCTCAGATGGGCTCAGAGGTACATGTACTATTATCAAGCAAAGATGCAGCTATCTCAAATGGTCTATACTGGAATATCACTCTTCATGAGTTTCTCACTCTGGCCGCTACCAAACAGTTTACTCCCCTAAGTGCAATTAGACTTAGACAATTACATCAACAGGCGCACCTTTTACAGAAGGCCCATGTCAAGTCATCAAGAAATTACCCTCCACCAATCCCACTATAATGTTGATAGTGCTTTGTTTGACAACTCCTTTGTCAAAATGAGTTGAAGCTTTGGGAACTCATCCAGCCATTTTTGGCTATGATTCCCCGTTCCCTCTATCTACCCAGTTCTGTTAAGCCCTTAACATTAAATTTTCTTTTCTTTTATGGCCTATGAATATAGTCTGTTGCTTGTTTTTATACAATTTGTACTCTCTTATCTGTGACAGCATTTTCCTGTTCTGCTATCCTTTATGTTAATGCCACAAAGGGGGAGAAAAGGTAGCCGAAATTTAGCTCCCAACTATCTATCTAAAGATTGAAGTATAGGTATAGAAGAAATTTATATGAGAAAAGGTATAAAAGAAGTTTGCCTAATCTATTTAAGATTTTTGTCATTAACAAAAAGGGGGAGAATTGTTGAGCAACTACCCCTAAGAATTTAAAGAATTTTATAATTTCTATGAATATTATTTGCTATGACAAATCTTTAATATGTGTTTTATACCAAATGTATCACAAAATTCTATAACATAAAATTCATGAACACTCAAAAGTTTCTAAGGCCACAGAATCTGAATCTATAGCCTACTGAATCCGACTGATGTCTTTGACTGCAAAATCCGACTCCTTCAGAAACTCAGTCACAAGTCTTGAGAATTTTTTTTAAGTCAACAATTTTACGTAACATTCGACTCACACAGTCGAATGTCCTTTACACTGTATTCGATTCATGACTTCGACTCACACAGTCAATGTCCTTTACACTGTATTCGATTCATGACTTCGACTCACATAGTCCAATGTCCTTTACACTGTATTCGATTCATGACTTCGACTCACACAGTCGAATGTCCTTTACACTGTATTCAATTCATGACTTCGACTCACACAATCGAATGTCCTTTACACTGTATTCGATTCATAACATTCGACTTACACAGTCGAATGTGCTTTACACTGTATTCGACTCACGACTTCGACTCATACAGCCGAATGTTGCCTTACACTACATTCGATTGATGTCTTCACTACTATAGTCGAATTACCTTATTCTTCTTGAATTCGAATCATGCATATTTCTTGAGTCGAATCACCTGTTCTATTGCATTCGACTTCACTGTCATTTTTGTACTTGTACTTTGTCAGTTCTATCTGTCTTGGAATATATCTGTCTTTAACTTTATAAAATCCTTTTCTAATTCTTAAACATCTTAGACATAATTTATTGGCAAATTGCCTTTTGCCTAACATATCTTACTAAAATCTTAGAAGATTATTATTTTAATATATTTCTCTGACAGAACATAGTATATTCAGATTATTCATCTCTGCAAAACATTTCTCTGAAATATCTTTTTGAGTCTTACAGTCTTAATGTCCTTTACTTCAGTTTATATCCTTCATGAGACACAAAGCATTTATGAAAAATCTCAGACGCATGGCATCTGACCATCTCACCTACCACTGACAGACCCATACTTTAACTTTTTGTCTGTCTGCTCTATTTTCTGAAAAGGTTGAGAATACTAGGTTCCATACTGTCTGTTGTACTCAAACTGACCCACCTACCACAAAGGTATGGAGATATGCTTGTCCTTGTCTTGTCTTTGCAACAAGAATTAATTAGAGCACATGTTTAGCATGGGTTGTTCCCAGCTCAGTCTACAAGAGCTTATCTTCTAGCTGTGACAACTGCTCCTATTCTGAAGACCTTGGAAAGATGCAAATTTCAAGACCTTCTGGACAAAGCCTCAAGATCCAAAGGATCCCGGAAAATCTCTTCCAACGGCTATCTCCTTCAAACGGCTATATTTTTAAAGATTATAAAAGAAGAAGAAGGAGAGACACAAGACAAGGAGCATACATAGAGACCACATACATTCAAGTCAATTCTCTTGAAAGCTTCATCGAATCCTTCAAGCTTCTCTCTCTCTCAAAAGCCTTCTTGCTAAGCTACAGTCTGAGAGCCTCACTTCAGAAAGTCTTCTTTTGAAGTTCTGTGTATTGGGTGGTAGTTGTAATTTACTACTGTCTTCAAGTCCACCTAAATTACTTCAATTGGGATTTTGCTTAATTTCTTGATCCTTCAATCATGTTGGAGTTTGTGTGTGTTTTGTGCTCAGTTTTGAGGCAAACACACAAGTGTTTAATTCTCTATTTTCTGTTATAATTCTTGCAGAAGTTCTGTTCTGCTTTACCCCTCCTGTGAAGGGAAGGCCTTGTGAAAGGCAGTGTTTGTACCCCTGTTTAGGGAAGACTTGCTTGGGAGCAAGTGGGTTTTGTAATTCCTCTCAAGGGTGAGAGAAGGCCAAGTTGTTGGCAGTTTAGTGAAATCTCAAGTGGTTGGCTTGAGGACTGGATGTAGGACTTCCATGTGGGAAGGGTCGAACCAAGGTAAATCCCTTGTGTATATTTATTTGTGTGATTGTTTCCGCCAAGTTTACACTTGAATCACACACACCACACTTAGTACTAACATATCTATTTAGTGCTGTGTTTTTCAGAAAAAATTTCAAAACATAGAAAGTCCTATTGCCATTTCGATCCAACAGTGTGTGTACGGTTTGTGAGATTTAAAACAATTTTGAAATTTTGAATCATCAATTGTGTGAGTGTTTCCCACATTTGAGTTATTAAAGAGCTTCACTTGGTTTAGTGAGGAATGGATGTAGGTTTTCACACCAGAATTGAACTACCTTAAAAAATTTACTTGCTTTATGTGGTTTGATGGCACTGATACATTGTCTCATCGGATTTAATCAAAGTCTTAAACTCTTAAATTTTAATTGATCAATATCTATTCATCCATTTCTAGAAATTCATTTTATACACAACACAATATATATCTAACTTAACCTCAGGCTTTTACCCATCCTCACGGATCGCTACAGGATGTTGAAGACCAATAACTATTTATCCCCAACTGATGCTCTGATACCATTCTGTCACGTCCTGACATTTAATATATCAATAAATGTCGTAATGTGAGTGAATAAGAAATCAAGATTAAACTTTGAACTATTTGACTAGAAAATTGCTCGGGGCTTTACTAAATAAAGATAATTATTAATTGTCATTCTACAGGTATTACATGACTCTCAATTCAATTCAAACGTAAATGCCGCAAAGGTTGATCTCTCAGCCCACAAATCTCGATGTCCCACCTTTTATAACTGTAGACAACCTGAAAAGTAGGATTTAGTAAGCTAACTAGCCCAGTAGGATTCAATCTATTAATCAAAAGAATTAAGATAAACAAGGATAGCATAAAGAGTTTAACCGTAACAAGGCTAGATAATAAAAGTGACTAGATGACCAAGTCAACAAATAACAAACAGGAATACTGAAATAAGATCGCATGATCAAGAATTCAGAATAACAACCATGTTCTGATTCAAATTATATCTAACTGATGACAAAATAACATGATGACTAATCCAGCTTATAGTGATGCAATGCCAACATCCTTAGATCCTTTATCGTTTCGCACGACCTGTAAACGAATTCGAGTGCTCCTCCCAGGACTAGACCAGCCCTATTTGCACAGGCATATTAATCAAGTGGGGTCCAAGGACCCAATAATTGTCATCTCAAGTCTTTAATCAACAATTGTGTTACTCAGGTACTCAAACTCTTATATAATCAAGAACATGGATTGTGATCATTGAATATAGGAAGTTGTAACCAACTAAGAACTTCTTAATACTGGAAGACTTCAAGGATAATCCAAAGTAGGAAGTGGAAAATAATTAGATGACCTCTTTAGTGACATAATGGTAAAAACCCAAGACAATGAAGGAGATAACTTGCTAGGCTAATAGCATGATGTTTCAACAAGAGATTGAACAAGTAAAGGTGCTGGAAAACTAGCCAGGATAGTGTATGTCGACAGCCAGTGGCTGTCGACAGGTGCAAGCAACAAGAAATAATTTCTGGAATTTAGGCAGTACTTGTCGACAGGCCTGGTCTAGTTGTTGACATGCCAGCACATCTGTCGACAGACATATGATATTTGTCGATAGTCACTAGTGTTTCCAGTAGGCTTGGGTTCTGGGAGCTTGGGGTCTGTCGATAGGTGATTCCCATCTATTGACAGCCACCAAGTTAGCTTCTAGAAATGGTTTAAGAAACATTCTAAAAAACTAATCAATGAAACCTATGGATCTAAGCAAGAACAATGTCAACTAGAAGGACTTGTTCATAGCTCTCGGGACCAGTTTACACACTAAACAAGGTGAAACATGAAAGATACAATCTACACATGATTAGCTAGAAACTTAGCACAACAAAGTACTGGGAGATCAATTCCTCCAAACGATAGTTACTTGCACTCAACAAGTAGACTTCCACAAGAACACATGATGAACTCACAACTTTAAAAGTATTTAGGAAGGCAATACAAAAACTTGAGGGTTCAAACACCTACACAAGAGGTTCTATATAGCATGGTTAAGGAATGAGAATGGAAAAGGAAGGAGAAGAAGTATACGATGATGATTACATAGGATGGACACACAGTTCAAAATAGGATTTACAAGATTAGAGACAAGCACGTACGTGGTCATGAATTCTCTAGCAAAGTAAGAGACAAGAATAAGAGAAAAAGAAAGAATCCTACCTGGCTTTAAGAACATGAAGACTTTCATCTCCTCTTAACAGAGAAACCCACAACTAGCAGGAGGAAGAATCGTCAAGGTTGCAAGCATAGCTGCTATAGAAGTAGAAGCAACAGCAAGCACCACGACTACAACACCTCCAGTAAGAGTAGCCTTAATGCACACAGCTCCAGCAACAACTCACCAACACCAGGCTGGCAAGCTACAACAGCAGCAGGAGCAAGAAGAATATGAGTGCTGGAAAGGTGCGACGACGGTTATTGGAGTGTTTTTATATCCCACCAGACCTCCCCATGCACGATGGCACATTGGCCATCGATGTGTCGCAGTAGAAACTATTTGATTTCTACGGCAACACATTTCCCATGCAAGCATTCCAAGCTTACATAAGAGACAAACGTGTAGGCCTTCTACCCAAGTGAGGTGGCTCACTCAGCCCTCAACACGTAAGCAACATAAATTCAGGAAAATAGTTACTGTAATTAGATGATAATCCCGCTGGCCCATTTAACCTCTTGTTTAGGTGTCCTAATGATATCCAATCAAGTTAAAATTTCAACCAAAAGCTAATGAAAATGTTTTACAAATTATGTTGATTTTAGTTTAACTTTTAGAATTTATTTTTCACCCAGCAAAAATTACTCGAAAATAGTTACGTCGCTTAATCTCGAAATCCACATGTCAACAATTCGGATATTTACATTTTTGATATCACCATATTTTTCTAGAAATTATGGTATTCTCAGATTTTATTTGTTACAGAATTTGGTGTCGCCCTGTCGGAGCGCGCACCTCCGAGTACGACACTTGAATAATATTAATTATACTAATTACTCCTAAATTAAAGTTAATTACATCTCATGATAGTGGTTATATGTAATCATCAAATTATTCATAATTTTCTAGTAGATAAAATTTTCGGGGCGTTACAGCCTGCCTTGCCCACCATCTCCTGAAGTATGTGATATGCTCCCTCCTGCTCTTTCAACTCGTCTAACATAGTGGATCAGATGGACAATTGTGTCACAAATGCTTGGCATAACTGCAGCTCTAACTCGGTCATAGCACATGTTGCATCCTCAAGCATCTTCCAATCCTACTAAAGTACAAACCTCTTCCTACTAAGTGCATCTGCCACAACATTTGCCTCCCGTGGATGGTTTTGACGCTAGAAGTCGCAGTCCTTTAGGAACTCAATCCATCTCCTCTGTCGTAGGTTCAACTCCTTCTGAGAGAACAGGTACTTCAAGATCTTGTGCTCCGTGAACACCTCAAACCTTACACCATAGAGGTAATGTCTCCAGATCATCAGTGCATGGACCACAACTGCTAATTCCAAATCATGGGTCGGATAGTTATGCTCATGCTCCTTTAGTTGACGAGAAGCACAGACAATTACCTTACCATGCTGCATCAGAACACAACCAAGGCCTATCTGTGAAACATCTGAGTAGATTGCAAAACCATCAACACCACTAAGCAATATCAACACAGGTGTAGATGTCAGCCTTGTCTTCAGCTTCTAGAAACTGCTCTCACACTCCTAGGACCATACATACTTGACCCCTTTCCTGGTTAACTTGGTTAAAGACGCTGCTATGGAGGTAAAACCTTCTATGAATCGCCCGTAATAACCTACTAGACCAAGAAAGCTCCTGATCTCAAATAGTGTCCTTGGAGTCTCCCACTCTATCACTGCCTACACCTTTACGGATCAACACAACTCCACGCCTGAGATGACATGCCAAGGAAATGAACCTCGCACATCCAGAAGTCGCGCTTGCTGAACTTGGCGTACAACTTGTGCTCATGGAGAACTTATAGAACTGTCCTCAGGTGCTCATGGTGTGTAGCTTCATCACGGGAGTAGACTAGCACATCATCTATGAACACCACAACAAAACTGTCCAAGTATGGTCTGAACACCCTGTTCATGAGATCCGTGAATGTTGTAGGGGCGTTGGTTAGACCAAACGGAAGCACAAGGAGCTCCTAGTGTCCATAACGATTCCTGAATGCAATCTTGGAAGCATCCTCCTCCTTGATCCTCAACTGATGGTAGCCTGAACGTAGATCGATCTTGGAGACCACAGACACATTTGGAGCTGATCAAACAAATCATCAATGCGCGGCAAGGGGTAATTGTTCTTCATTGTCACCTAATTAAGCTTTTCTGTAGTCTATGCACAGCCTGAGAGAATCATCCTTTATCTTCACGAATAGTACAAGTTTGCCCCATGGTGACACACTAGAGCGAATAAACCACTTATCGAGAAACTTCTGCAACTGCTTCCTCAGCTCAACTAACTCCGTAGATGCCATCCAATAGGGAGCCTTAGAGATAGATGAGGTGTCTAGAAGCAACTCAATAGTGAACTCTATCTCCCTTGCTGGTGGCAATCCAGACAAATCATCAAGGAACACATCTGAAAACTCCTGCACAACCTCAATCTCCTTAAGGGTAGGTGACTGATCGGCCTCAGAAATAAAGACCACACTGGCAAGAAGGGCGTCACAACCCTTGTTCACCATTCTCATAGCCTTCATGACAGAGATTACGAACTTTCCCGCTAGATTCCTAGGCAAAGGATGTGAGAACTCATCATCTCTAAGAATGCGGAAAGTAATTATCATCCTCCTACAATCGATTAGGGCATAGTGTGCTCCTCAATCCAATCTAGACCAAGTATAGAATCATAGTCCTTTATCGTGAGTAAGTAGAAGCACCCAAACAACCCTCGGTCTTCAATGCACACTGGTAAGGATGGAATGCACTTCCTAGTCGCTACCGTACCTGCTGGGGTATGTACTGACAGGGGAACCTCTAAATCTTCTGCCTTAACTCCATACTCCTTTGCTAACTACCTAGCAAACTGCTCGGAAACAAACAAGTGTGTAGCACTGGTATTAAACAATACTTGATCCTGCACACCCATAACTAAAATAGTACCTTCCGTGACGTTCTCTACCTACTTAGCATCCTCACGTGCAAGTGCATACACTCGGGCTTGGGACCGAGGCCTTCCTGGCTTCCCGATCAGTGGTGTTGTTGGGGCGGCAGCTCCTCTCGATGCAAACTGCTGAAGTCTAGGGCAGTCTCTGACTTGTGCTCTGTGCTGCTGCACTTCAGGCATTTCCCTGCTAGCTTCCAACACTCTAAGCCGCTATGTGTTCTTCCACAATGAGGACACTCCTTCTTGTCGTTGGGCCTGAAGCTGGTAGTCTGGGATACAGCCACTGACTAGCTCGGAACTGTTGTACGTTGTGGCTGCTGCTGCGGGTATACAACTACCCTCTTCCTATCTTGCCTCTGGAATGGTGCTGACGACCAACTCTGGGCTGCCTTTTTCTCCTCCATGTACTGATCCATCTCTCTCTCTTGTCTGCATGTTGCATTGAGAGCCTCGTCTAAGGTCCAGTGATCGAAAGCCACCAGTCTCGTCCTGAGTGATGGTCTGAGCCCTATCATGAACTTCTTGGCCTTCCTACGCTCGTCTGCAACGATGTGGGAGCATACTTGGAAAGCTCAGCAAACCTAGCCTCATACTCCAGGACAATTATGGAACCCAGTGTAAGAGAAAGAAACTATTATTTCATCTTGTCTTAAACATGCTCGAAGATGAACTTGGCCTTAAAGAGTCTGGTGAACTCGGCCCAAGCCACCTCTAAAGCTCCATCCTCATACCTAGTACGTAGCATCGAGACCCACCAAACATCGACCCTCTCCTGCAAGATACAACTAATAAGCACCATCTAGACCAAAATCTTAATCACATGCAAGCACATATACTCTAAGTACCTGCAGCATGTAGGTCGCCAAGCTCACTTTATCCTTTTTCGCACACCTAATAGCACGAAAGATCTTCTCCACCTCTCTCAACCAGCTCTCTGCTAAGAGGGGCTAACTCTCCCCCTTAAAAGAAGGTGGAGTCATCTGCTTAAACTTCTCCATGTTGGACGGACCACCATGTCCATGCTCCTAGGGAACTGGAGCTGGAGCCTGAGCCTAAAATAATAATGTAACGACCCTCTTTATACTAGTACAATTATACCAACCCACATCGATATAAAGGGCGCCGTCATAGTGGGACATGTCCCCAACACAACATAGTAGGTAGAGATGTACATAAATAACAAAAGAAAGTATAATAGAAATAAAAGATAATCTTATTCCATCATCATTCACACTTTCCACAGTCTATATAGTACCAATGTAAATAAATTCAATGTTCATAATTATACAAGTCCATATGATAACATTGTCAACATACTAGTAGATGAAAAATGTAGTCTAACAAGTAGTCTCCACAAGTACAACTTCTCCTCTCGCTCGGAGTCGCTCCTCACTATGTCCTCCTCTAGCACGGGGACACCTGTCTCACTTGTATGTTAAAGTAAGTATGAGTCTTCTAAAAAGACCCAGCAAGCAACCTATGGCACATCCTTACACATATCACATTTAAGCTAATCTTTTAAACAATAAGAGAAGTATGGCACATGGTTTATGTCAAATAATCAAGTACACATGAAAAACCTATAACATGTTTTCTACACTGGTCTTTAACTTGATTCATTGTATCATTTTCAATTCATATCATCTCATATTTCTACACAATTAGATCATGGAATTAAGCACATGGTAACTAGCAATCCTAGCATGATGTCTAACATTTTTCACATGCTTTTATACCACATATCCACATCTTTTACTTGCTGTTTTAACATAAATAAAACTATTCACATGGTTTCACATCTTTTCACATGGTAACACATTAACACATCACTATCACATGATCACATTGCACATTTACACACTTTTCACACTTTTACACATTATTTGCCATGACACATAGTCTGAACCACCATAAAGAAGGACACACATATCACATAACACATACATGTCACCTAGGCAATATAGTGACGAATCTTGGTAATTGCGCAGAATCGGGAGAAGACCTCTCCACCCTAACCAGTGGTACTTATCCACCTCCAGGATTTCATCCTGATGCCCACAGGATATCACATACACATTGAGTCTTCCCATAGGGACTTTTCTACAGTACGACTCCACAGCCGTCTATGGTAGCAGTGTCAATTTCGGCACATATTCCACTTAAACACATTATCTCACTTAATCACATGATTAACATCATTTACATGCACTATTTAGTCCATTCACATGCACTTTATTTAAACATATATATACTTAAGTTTACATTACCTAACATGACTGTATAACATTATCAATTCATGCATAATAGTGCCTAAACATGCTGCATATCACTGAAAATACATGCTCTTAAAAAACATGCTTCTTAATTACCCTTTATAAGAGCAAACAGTATCTATGGATATCAAAATAGTCTGAAAATTTAACTACAAACCCTAAGCATGTAACATATCATATGAATAAATTTTCAAAAATTTTATAACAATATAACTATTTTTAACATTTAATACATATTTCATGCAATTTCAACAAGATATTTTGTTTTAACATGATAGATAGTAAACAGTCAGTTCTCATAGTTTTAAAACATGTAAACAGTAGCCTTAAGTTCACAAAAATTTTCTGCAACAGTATCATGCATCAAAACTATTTATGCATAATTAAATCCTGTCAAATCATGCATATTTCTCCATAACATAAATTATATTAAATGACAACATGAGCAGAAATTCGACAGAAATTTATGAGTTGACCCTGAGACAATACCAGAACATCCATAATTTTTACAGTATGTGCAAACATCCAGAATCTGAAAATCATATCATAGAGATGGAAATCATAATTCTGTAAAAATCAGAAGAACTTGGCGGCAAGGGTCTTGCCGTCAAAGTGGGTTAACGACATAATCGGTTGCAGTTAACTCAGGAACTTTGCAGCAACAAGGTTGTCGTCAACCTCCTGTCTGCAGAAAAGTGTAGACCAAATGCATAAAAAGAGAGAATTTGGGGGTCAAGGACACGATGTAAAAATCTGTAAAAGTACCTAAACTCTAGGGGACATGTCTAGGGATGAAACCTCTAAGCTACTTGCTTGAATAAAAACCTCAGAAGATCTAATTTGGTGATGAAGCCCTTCTCAACCAATCTAAGAAGTTGATGCTCTTCAGCCCAAATTCGATCCCCACTCTTGCACAAATGGTCTCCCAGAGTCAGGGGAGCTTCTTCACCTCCAGATGAACCTTCCAGTTGAAGAAGTTTGCTGGAGAAGCCTCTCAAACGCCGGATCAAGCCTCTCAAAGGTCTGCTCTTTTCTTACACAAACCCTAGAATTTTCTTTCTGAACCAAAGGGTCTTTCCTAGCCGAGATGTCTTGGTTATATAGGCTAAGAGTCGGAGTAAACCTAGCATTAGGAGTCCTTACCGTTGGGGCAAACGTTTCCTAATTAAATTCCGGAGAAAATGGGGTCATTTTAGATCTGGAATCCCAAACACAGCCGGAGAAGTAAACGGCTACTTTGATACCGTCAACTGGAAATAGGCGTCAATCGATGTTGACGTCTAGATCCTCTGGCTATACAGTCAACGGCACAGAAGTTGCCGTCAACCTGCTCTTAACGTCAAGTGATGTTGATGTTAAATAGGGATTTCGGGCAGAACATAAAAACATCAACAAACATAGATGTACAGAAATTAATAATTACAATATGTACAAAATTTGAGGGCCATACAAATAAGTAACACATAAGCAATCATACAATCAACAAAACAGACTACTCCTACTTGACAACTCCAACATGTGCCTGTAACTGGGTCTATAATGTAGCCTGGGTTTGTGCCTGCGTCTGCATTCCCTGGACCAGGCCTTGCATGAACACGCCATAGTCCATTGGTGGCAGTGGTGGTAGCTCCGTGGGACCCTGGTGTGCTGGGGCCTGCTGTTGGCCCCTCTCCTCACGTCTCTGCTTGTCCTCCCGAGCCTGAGCACTGCACCTACCACGACTCGCCATTACTTGTAAAACAAATATCTCAATTAGGATCTAATTTCTTTAGTCCTAACCATTTTCTTAACTATCTTTTATTCATTATTAGGTGTTTTCGCATATATGGACTGATTCTATAAAGACTTTGAAATATTGTTTGGATGATGGCTTAGTTATGTACAATTTCCACCTGTGGCTCTGATACCAATCTCTGTAACGACCCCCTTATACTGGTACGATTATACCAATCCATATCGATATAAAGTATGTCGTCACAGTTGGACATATACCCAGCACAACACAATAGGTAGAGATGTACACAAATAACGAAGAAAAATACAGTAGAAATGTAAGTAATTCTTATTCCATCGTCACCACGCAGATCCCATAGTCTATATAGTAGCAAAATAAATATACCAAGTCCACAAATGAGCAAGTTCATAAGTCCATATCACAACATCATCTCACATACCAAGTAAAGAAAAGTACAAGCTATGTGAATAGCTCTCTAAATCTCAGCTACTCCTCTCCCTCGGAGTCGCTCCTCGCTATCTCCTCCTCGATCTCTGGAATACCTACCTCACCTATATGTTTAAGCACGAATGAGTTTTCACAAAAGACTCAGCAAGCAACCTATTGGTTACATCTAAACACTTATCACATTCATTCTACACAAGTATAACATATAGAGAGATTTATCACATGATTCATGTAGCAATAAGCAAGTACTTAATGAACAATTCTATAACATGCTAACTACACATGGAATTAATATAACCCATGGTACCCAACATAACTCATTTTATGACACATTTCCATGTATCTAAATCATGAAACTAAACACATATCTGCTAGTGATAGTAGCATGATATCTACCACATTCAACATGCTCATATGTCACAAATTCTCACCTTTTACTTGTTGTTTTAACATAAAAGTAACTTAATCACATGGTTTCACATTCTTACACATTGAAACACATTAACACAGCGCTTTCACATATTCACTTTGCACATTCACACTTAATTCACATCATTACACATCCTTTGCCATGACACATAGTCTGAACCGTCATAACGAAGGATGCATCACACACATATCACATATTTGTCACCTAAGTATACAGTGATGAATCTTGGTAACTGTGCAGAACTGAGAGAAACACTCTCCACCCTAACTAGTGGTACTTGTCCACCTCCAAGATGTCATCATAATGCTCACATGATTTCACATACACATTGAGCCTTCCCATAGGGACTTTTCTGCAGTATGGCTCCATAGCCTTCTATGGTAGCAGTGTCAATCTCAGCACGTTAATCACTTAATCTCATTAATCACATGTTTAACACAATTCTCATGCATTTCGTAGTCTATTCACATGCTTAAGACACCAAAATATTTCAAATTATAGAAGTAGTCATTGCTATTTAACAATATAAAACATGCTTAACAGAGCTTAATCACATTACTAATCATCAGGAAACTACTTTTAACTAATCATGCTTAACATGGTCATTAATGACTTATAACTGGAAACAGTAGTCACATATGTTAGAAAATGTTCAAATTTTAATCATAGATCTTACACATGGAGTATATCAGATATCTAATTTTTCAAAATTTTCTCCACAGTATATCTATTTTTAACATTTAAAATAGATATCAGGCAATTAACAAGATGATTTATTAAAACATGGTGAACTGTGAACTGATGACTCTATCTGTCTTGAAACATGAAACCCTAAGTTCATTGAAAAACACTGAGAGAATAATACGTCACATACTTAATTTATCCTGAATTAAACCTAATATGGCATGCTCATTTACTCATGACAGAATTTCTAAAATTAACAATTATGGTTAGAAAAATATTATAAATTTGTGACTCAACCTACTAAATGTACTTGACAAGACAAAAATTCCAAAACCCATGCACACATTCATAATCTCTAAAAGATCATATCACATATGCTAACACACATTTCTGGAGAAACTGAAGAACTTAACGGCAAGGGGGTCGCCATCAAGGGTGGTTAATAGCATGATCGATTACCGTCAACTCAGGAACTTGATGGCAAGGATGCTGCCGTCAACCTCCTGTCTACAGAAAGTGCAGACCGAAACCGAAAGTATAGAGAATTTGGGGGTCCAAGACACAAGACAAAAATCTTTGAAATCGAAAAATCCTAGGTGATAGGCATAGGGATGAAACCCCTAAGCTACTTGCCTCTAGAAAACTCCCTGAATATCGAATTAGGGTGACGAAGCCCTCCTCGACCAAGCTAAAGAGGTGATCTTTCCTAGGTTGATTTGACCTCCACGACTTAGCAGACGATCTTCCAGCAACGAGAGAGCTTCCCCACGTTCTGAAGGGCCTCCATCTTGTAGAAAACGTCAGTGCAGCCTCTGCTTCACCGGATCTATCACCTCAAAAACTTCTCTTTTCCTTTCTCTGAAAACCAATAAACCCTAGCTGAGCAAAAAGTCTCTCTTTGCAGAGATGACATAGTTTTATAGGGGTTAGGGTCGTGGTCATCATAGGAAAGAGAATCCCAGCCTAACATGGGGTTTCCATGTTTATCCCCGAAGAAATTGGGACAGTTTCAGGGAAAGAAACTCAAACGCAATCGGAGAAGTTGACGTCCATTTTGTTGTCGTCTACATGAAGTAGACGTCAATTGATTTTGACGTCAAGATCCTCAAGTCAGATAGTAAATGGCACATTGCATGATGTCAACCAGCTATTAACGTCACAAGATGTTGACGTTACAAAGAAATTGGACCAATAATAAACATAACAACAAGTCATAAAATCCACTGAAAACTAGGGCCTTACAAAACTCTCTAGATATGATATATCTACTCATGACAAATTTTGGAAATTTATCAATGATGGAGCACTTACTATCAAATGAACTTATAAATACTTGTATGATTGAAGGAATGTGGCCTCAACATCTGACACATCAAGTTTGGAAGATCATTTGGCACCCCCAAGTTGCAAAGAAAGTTCTCTCGAAGGTGATTACACTTTTTTGGAAATCACTTACAGATTCCTTACCTACCCACTCAAGATTTGGGCGGTTCAAAAATTGATAGAATGTGTCAACTATATTTTTCTGAAGACGAAACAATTAATCACCTTCTGTTCCATTGCAATAGTGTCCGACTTATTTGGTTTGCATCTAATTTAGGGTGTAGACTGGATGTCATTGGAAGACAAATAACTTAGTTGGAGTAAACCTCCTTTAAGTGATTCCTCCAACGACTACAATTTTATCATCAAGGTGTTTGCAATCATTTGGAATATATGGAAAGCCAGATGTTATAAGAGAATGGGTCAGAAGAAGTAAGATTCTTTCATTATCCTTAATTGCATCAAACAAGACCTCAATATGTGGAATAATGCCAGGGAAGCTCCCAATTCTGCAAATTCTATATCTGGTGACACATCAAAGCATGTTCAAGCTTTTCATGAGGTGATGTTGGTGGATGCAACATTCACAAACTGAGGCTAGCGTTGGATTAGTACATATTGATAAAAATTGTACTATCTTGGCTTGTAAATCTTTCTTATTTTCAGCCAGTAATGTTGAGGAAGTTGAAGCGTTAGCCATCCTCCATGGGATCATCCGAAAGGAATTCAACTACTATCATTTTTAGTGACTCACTCAAGACGGGCAATTCAATTAAGGAAGTTTCCTCATCAAACTGGAAAGGCAGAGCAACTGTACAAGAGTGTATTTTCCTTCTCGACCTTAATAGGAATATATTTGTTGACTCGGTCCCTAGAACAACCACTAGCTTAGCACATGATCTAGCTCATTTTGCTAAATCTTCTTGTGTTGAGGAATTTGGGTTCCACCTGAGCTCCCTCAATGTTGTAATACTTATGTTGGCTTACCCTTTGTAACAGATTTTATTAAGTAATAGAACTCTCTCTTTTCATTGTCAAAAAAAAAAAAAAAAAACCGACCGGCTTCATCAGATTCAAAGATCATATAAGCTAAGTTCTAAATGTGGCGTTCCAGTCCAAAAAAGTACAGCACGCAAGCTCTGTTCAAATCAGATTGATTTCGCCAAGGATTCCTCAAAGCAAATTAAATTGATCTGTCCATGTATGATCGGAAGGTCGAGGAAGACCCTCGACGAATGGGTCTAAACACGACAACAAGAGATGATTCTAAACATCAGACGGTAAGGAGCAATACACTTGCCGATCATCTGTTAAAGGACCTCCTTTTTCCTCAAATAAAACTTCGAACTTTGCTCCGTCAAAGCCGCAATCAGATCCTAAGGACAGAGGGGTCCACAGATTCGACGACCAGGATTACCTACCTGGCATAGAGCATCACCATATGTACGTCCTGCCATCGGAGGAAAAAAGGGGTAGAGGAAGAAAGGAACCCAATTAAGACTGCCAGGTGAAGAAAAGGAAAGGAGAACAGAAGAAGACAAATTAAGCAGTTTAGCTACTACAAATGCCTCACAATCTAATATATCAATATACAAATATCTGCCAATCATTTGATGATAAGAAGATCTTTGACTAGTAAATATATATATTATGTATAGTGGGGGAGATGAGATGGGTTTTGAATTGATGTGGGTGGAGGGCACTGCACACCTCTCTCTTGTTCATCTCTCAATCCCTTTTCTGCATGCACTCCACTGTGCATCATAGGCCTGCAATTATTTAGCCCCCCACCAAGAAGTAGCATTAGGATGTGTGCTGGAGGGATCGAAAGGAAGGACCAGGTATTGAGGGTGCAGGCAGTGAGAAGGAAAAGGAAATTTTCAAAGAGAAGGAAAGATCTCTGTTAGCGAATCACGAGAAAGAAGCAGAAGCACTCCCTTTTCTTTTCTTCGGGATCTCCCTTTATTTGTTCTCTACGCTAGCATCTACCTACCAGCATCTAACTCTCTTCTTCCCCACCCACCACCACCTTTCTCTCCCTCTATATACCCACAAGCGGTTTGACTGAGGTGAGCTGCCTGTGTTTGAAGGTCCTCACTCAGATGATGTCTGGGCTTTGTGTCGTAGGCTCTTGTCACCTGTTGCACGTCATGTTGTTGTTGGTTTGAGCTAGGGGAAGAGGAGCAGTCTAGCAGAGGCCAGAGAAGAATTAACTATGATGATGGCCTGTGACGACTACTACTCTCTGGGCTCGCAGCTGCCGTCCTTGGCTTGGAACTTGGACGACCTTGGAGCTGTAACTGGAGCTGAATTCGGAGGTGGAGTGGAAATTCTTAACGAGCATGTTCGTGGTATTCCTCTCCCTCGCTCTCTCTTCTTTCTCTCTCTCTCTCTCTCTCTCTCTCTCATAGCTTCTTCTTCAGAGTATGTGGTCACGTCTGCACTGTGTTTCTCACGACTTTGGACTCCTGTTTTACGATGGGTACATGCAGTTGTGCAGCCGCCGGAGACGACGGAGCTCTCCACGGGGTACCTGGAGGACGCCGTGGCTCAGTGGAGCGACAGGTGCAAGCGAAGGCGCACGCTACACTTCCCACATGACCCGGCGGAGGCGATGGAGGACGCCATCGTGGAGGACCTCGTCCAGGTGTGTGCAACAACTCCATCATCCCATGGCTTCTTGAGTTGTTTTGATCGATATGGCCCTCCAGTTTGAAAGTGTGCACAGCGAGGGACTTGATGGTCTTCTCCCCTCTTTTTCTGTGCAGGGCTTTTGGAATTCAAACTGTCATTTTGACACCTTTGCTTCCGGTCTGAACACCTTGACCGAGAACAACATCGTCACAGTTTCAGGTCACAAGAAAGAGTGTCGTGTTCTTTCTTTTACTTAGCTAGCTAGCTGCTCTCTTTTCGTATGTGAGAGGAAGCTTGCTTCCTAACAAAAGGAAATGGGCATCTTTAATTAGCGCGTAATTCAGATGCGGGTTCGTGGCCCTGCAACGGTGGTATAATAAGCATATGTACGTTTCTTCGTTTGGCAACAGGTGACCCTTCTCTGAGCTCAATTCCCAGGAAGGAGGCAACCACAACAGAAGAGCACAACGGCCCCAAGCTCATAAGCGACCAGGAGCTATTCTCTTCTTCCTCTACTTCATTTTCCTCCTCAAGCAAGGACGCCCTACAGACCAAACCCAACGTTGTACATGGCAAAAGAACCACGGCGACCCGACCAACTGCTTCACTCTCTTCCGCAGGCTTCCCACCTGCTAGACACAACTTCCCTCTTAAAGGTGAACAACGTTACCTCTTCCTTACGAGCTGTTTTATGATCAAATTACAAGCCTTGGTGCATAACTGGAGCTTGCTTTGGATCTTTTCTTTCTTCTTTCTTTCTATCTCTTCAGAGATGGAGGACGCCAAGATAAGGAAGAATAAGGTGACAACCAGAGTGGTGTACCCTTTCGCGGTGGTGAGGCCGGGTGGGGTCGACGGTGGTGTGACGCTCAAGGACATCAACCGGCGACTGCTCATGCGGCCAACTAGGCCCGTCCGGCACCCGGTCGGAGAATTCGCCTGCCTCCCCTACGTCTCCGGCTACCGCCCGGGCCTCTCAGGGAAGGCCGTCGTGGGCATCACGAGGATCCAAACTCGGGGTAGAGGCACCATCACCATTATCAGAACCAAGGGATGAGACAGCAGCTAGCACTTTCAACCAAGTCTCCCCCACATAATTCAATTAACTGTACGTATGTATATGCTATCCCTTGTAAACTAATAAAAATCTGCTTAGTGGCTGTTTGACATAAATATAATGGAGTGACATTAATGTAGCGATAATGGTGGCATGCTCTAGCTTCTGGGAGCTATTTCTTTTTCTTTTTAAATTAAGTGACAACCCACGACAAAACATGCAAGGTACGTTCAAAAAATTAAGGTGACTCAAATATAATTCTATTATATATACATTAATTTACATAAAACGTCAGTAAGATGTGGATCATCTTATTATACAACCAGCCTTCGAGAGAGTTTGCAATGGACCTTGGTGTGTGCCCCGCCTCTGATTATGCCCATAAAGTCAAGTTTGTTTGAATCGTAAGGAGAAGGCCAACAACTACTAGTGATTCTGACTCTCTGCCACCCTCTTTCTTGACTTCCTTACTATAAATTTAACTTGAACGGGTCCATATATCGTTTGTCAATTGCCGCGGCATGATTTGATGAAATGTGAAAGGTATTTGCTGTTTTGTCGAAATGATTGCGGGGGCCGGAGGGCCGGCCCCGGGCGGAGACCAAATTGGCAGGCAGGCTCTTCCATGAAAGGCAAAAGGAAAAGCCTTGATGATCTCGTACCTTGTGGAATGGCTGTACTAGTGTCTGGCTCCACTTAGTGTAATCAGCCGTTTTAAGACGAGTTCTCGAGAAGCACTCGATCGGTTAAAGTTGTTCATAAGAGCCATTTATAAGAAACTAATGACCTTGATGTTTCAACTGGGGTTGATGCTTTTTTTTTTTCTTTTTTGGTTGGTGGCCTACGAACCAGGGCGTACGCGGCTGAATGATGGGATTGCAGCAGGGACGTGAACGTTGGGAGGAGTGCTAATGGAGGATATAGGACGGCATGCATCAGCTAGCCGTCTGACGCCGGTCATGTAGTAATAATTTAGGGAAAATTAATTATTAGTCTTTGGTAGAGACTTAACATTATTTTCAGGTGCATGTAAAGTTTTTCCCCCACTTTCGGTCCTTATTTTATGCAGAATTTATTTTTAAGTTTCTGTTTTTAATCTCCGTTATCCTCTCCGGTATCTCAAAAATGTGTAACCGTTATCTCAAAAGTGTATAACTGTATACATGTGTAACTGTGTAAGTATGTAAATTATGTAACTGTGTAAGTATGTAATTACATACTTATGCAGTTACACATATAACTCTGTAACTACATAGAAATTTTATAAGTTTGTAACTTTGTAATTAAGACTTACCTAATTACATATTTACATAGTTTTAGAAGAATTTACCTAGTTACCAAAGGTTACCTAGGGCTTACCAAGTTTATAGAGTTACATATGTAATTCCTGTAATTGCGTAAGTATATAGTTACAGAAAGTGTGTAATTACACATGTACATACTATGTAACTACATATACATATGTAACTCTGTAAGTATGTAAGTACATAGTTTTTTACGCCTTTAGTTTGTAATTATTTATTCATGTAACTATGTAACAAGGTATGAAGTAGTTACAAAGTTAAATATGTAACTGCATAAGTATATATTTACAAAGTTACATGTATAATTGCGTAAGTATGTAATTCCTATGTGACGTCTCAAATTAATACCAAGTATGAAGCTAAAAGCCTAGCATACTTGCATCAGAAAATCACTCGAAGATTTACATTGTTTCATGTCGGTACCATTTTCGGACGTGTACACCGACAGTGTGTCACTGGATTTTGGTAACAAAATTTAAGTTTGAAATTACCATAATTATCAAAAAAATATGTTAATTCCAAAAATATGGATATTGAGAATTTTTTATGCACGGTTAATGAGGTTAATCTAATTTATCTATTTTGATTAGTAGGTTCAGAAAAGCTAGAGAGAGTCAATACTACTCTGCAGAGACTTAACTCTATCCATTCATAAAGTCGACACTATCCTGTAGAGAGTCGACTCTATCTAGTCATAGAGTCGACACTATTGTAGCAACCTTGATTTTTCAAATCAAGAAAAAAAATTTATTTAAATAAATGAGATACTTGATTTAATTGAATAAAGGGAGAATAAATAAAAATTAAATGAAATAAAAGGAATTTAATGAATAACCCATTAAGCTAAATTAGTAGTGGGTTAAACAATTGTCCAACCAAATAGATTGGGCCCAATAGGATGAAGCCCATCTTGGGAGGAGATGTAATTAAGAGAAATTCGTATCTAATTAATTAATAAATGGAAAAGGTCAAATTAACTATTAAAACAAGTCATATCTATCCTAAAAAGAGTCATATATACTTACCCTAAACTTTTACCCACAAAATTGGATCCCTTTCCAGCTCTATTAGGTGGATGAATAAGAGAAAGTGGGAGATAAAGAAGGAAATTCAGAGTTTAATGGAAGGGAGGACTCTTATATGGTTAGGGCTCCTATAGTTAGCCATATACACCAAAAAAACTCATCCCTAGCAACCTATTTTCGTGGCTGGAACTCTGGAGAACGAGGAGAAGGGCTGGAGACAAAGGAGCAAGGAGGAGGAGGCTTGAACAAGAAGGATTTTCTGAGTTTCGTCATTCAAACTAGGGTTTTCTTACTCCACAAAAAAGGTAGGCAATCTCTCAAGAAAAAATTGTGTAAAAATTATCCTAGGTAGTCTTCATGTACCTCTTCAAAAGCCCTATGGTTTCGTTGTATTCTGCTTATCCATTTGAGTGAATTTAATTCATGAAGCCCTGCTATCACCATGAACCCGAAATTTCATGTTCTCTCTAATTCCCCGCACGTACTTGTTCCCATGCTATGAGAAAATTCTCATTGATACTACAATGCAATAGCTTTCAAACGCCCCTACTTTCGTTCTATTTTGATCTCCCATGAGGGAGAATTAATTCTTTGAATCCCTGTTAGATACATGCACCTGACCCTTCATGTTTGCTTGTGAACCTCGTTTATACTTGACTTCAGATAATGAGAAAATTATCATAAATACTACATCTTGTTCGCTTTTGAACGCCCCTAGTTTCGGAATTTTTCAACAATTATTCAACTCAAATTAATTCGTTGAACCCTGACTATGCCTATTTAGGTCATCAAAAAGTAGCCCGATCAACGCATGTCTAAACCTTGTCTATTTTCAAATTAAGCATGCATGTTGATAGACATACATGTCTACTTTCGTTTAAAACTGGTTTTGTGCTTTTTGGATCACCGTGTTATTTTATATGAAATTTAGAACGTCCCTGTATCATAGAGGACTCGCCTTGGGAAAAGGGAAAAAGGGCAATCCCACCTGTTATCGCGACGGCGCATCCGCCGCGATATCAGTGGGGTCGCGCCGGCCGATGGCGTCGCGTTAAGAACGCGACGGCATAAGCCACCGCGATTCACTTCAACCGGGCCAGACCGGCCAGGTTCCGTGTCGCTCCCGACCGCCCTATCACGACTTGAATCGCGACGGGTAAGTCTGCCGCGTTTTCATGAATCCGCTCAGAATGGAAAATTGTGCATATGTCCTGTTGTTTAGGCTTTATACCCTTTAATTAGCCATGATTAAATCATGTTATAGTTAATTCAACTTGGTGAATTAATAAATGACATTAATGATATAAATTTAATTATTTAAAATGACATTTTACACGACTTGTCGTATCCTCAAGATTTATTTACACTTACACACACATAACATTATTAAATGCCATTTGACCCTGATAAATTATGCAATAATGTATTCGGTGAATTAGCGAAATAAATCACTAAATTACCCTATTTCATTAAATATAATTGTTTTCATTTTTACTCGGCATTTTATCTACCGTTACCGTTTTCCCTCGACTTCGAGCACTCGAGGCACGATGGGCCTGTTTCTACACACTTTCTCTTGACTTGGACCACCTCTCCATCGGGAATACTCTCGACTGGGCCAGGGACTCCTTGTTAAGACCTCCGTAAGTCTTCTTGGCTTTGGCGCACGTCCTTAGTCAACAAGCTAGTTGTTCCCCAAATCCCGATATACATTAGGGATTAGTACGATCCATGTCTTAGTGTTTTCCTTCTCGTCTCAGGATCACTCCAAACCATTTGGTCATGTTCACGACACGACTAAGTGGGTGGTTGTGACTTCTACCAGACTGCCGGCACCCGACTTGGTGCTGTGCAACCGTTACTATCAAAATTTCTCGTTGTTTTACGGAATTGTCCCTATCTCATCTAATCTCTATATCCTCTTATATGTTCACGTTCTCTCTATCACTCTCATCTATCTCGTCTAGTACTCTCTTATCTCTTCTTGTACTCTATTGGCCATTCGTGTGATTGTCTAAGATAAAGAAACTAATTTTCCAGTGCAATAGGGCCCGATCAGGTCCTGAGAGGAGCGCCCAAAAGTGCTAGTGCCCATGGAGTTAAAATGATCAAGGATGTGTTACGGCATGCATCCAGCGCCAGTTTACTATCTAGATTAATCTATGACAATCAAAGTGCTATCTCTACAAGTGCAAGCGTGATCGTTACTAGTGCACCGTTGTGCAATTTACATGTTATAACGTTACATGGCCATTCTATTATCGTTCTCGTTGTACTATTTTCCCTGTGCCAGTTACAATTGTTCTCTCGTTATCGTGACATGCTCTACATGACTTTACTCTCTAGTTAACCTGCCTTTAAAGCATTAACTATTTAAAGCATGCTTGTGTTCATGAGATATTAAGTCCTACTGGGCGTTATTCGCTCATCTTACGTATTTATTTGATGTGTTTTAGGTGAGTCGGATCATGACCACACTCACGAGGATGGGACCGATGAGGGACTCAAGAGTGACCATTCAGCCACCAGTGCTATCTAGTAGTAGTTAGTATAGTTATGAGTTAGTGAGTCAGTTAGTCATAATGTAATAATTTGATTTTGAATAAAGTACTTTGGCCCTAGTTTTGGCTCTGATACGTTGATGTATTAGTCAGTTTTAAAGATGATGAGTTATTAGTGAATGTAATGGAGATTGTTGGATTATAAGAGATATGAGGTTGTTTGGTATTATTCCGTTGTGTAATGGTTTGTATTTATTCTCGCTCTGTATTATTTAATAACTGTAATCCCACTTCGATATTCCGCGTCGGGGCGTTACAATTTTGTGTATCAGAGCCTAGGTTATTCTTAAGTATATGATGATATAGGTTTGACCTTCCTTGACTTAGAGTCTAAATTCCATACCTATGTGAGATGGGTAGAACCATGGGTAATAAGATAAAATGGATACACACACGCACAAACTTAGTGCAAACCCAACGACTTACATTTTAAATTCTTTTTTGAAGGAACTTAAATAATGGCAGCGGAGCGTGCACAACTCCGTGACATGCAACACACGATTCAACAACTCACTCAAGCTTTACTTCAGGCTGCTAGAGCCAACAACAATAATAACAACAACCGAGCAGCTGGTGATTCACATAGAAATTTCCGCAACCTAAATCCGCCTCGATTCAGGGTATCACAGACCCTGATGAGGCCGAGAACTGGCTCAAGGAGATTGAGCGTATCTTCCGCGTCATGCAATGCCCAGATGGGACAAGATACTGCTAGCTATATTCCAATTAGAACGGGACGCCCGTGCGTGGTGGGAGTCCGTCGAGGCTGCCCGAGCAGATGCACAATTCACATGGGAGGAGTTTAAGGAGCACTTTAACTCCAAATATTTCTCTGAAATGGTCCAAGAAAGGAAGGCCTCTGAATTCGTTGCACTTAAGCAGAGGAACCTCACAGTTGCTGAATACGAAGCACAGTTCTCCCGATTGGCTCGATATGCCAATCATCTGGTCAGTACAGAACGAATGAAGGCAAAGAGATTCCTTAATGGGCTCAGGCCTGCATACATTACACAGTTGGCACCTATGGACATTCAAACTTATCCAGAGATGGTCAGGAAAGCACAACTACTCGAGGATGCAACCGATCTCACTGATCGCATCAAGGGTAGAATGGTAAAGAAGGAATTGACTTCTGGAGCATCAAGAAAGCCTGCCTACAGCAAGAAAAGACCATTAGTATCACTGACGTGACCAAGCCGGAGCGAAAGCCCAAAGTCCCTACTCCTACTACTGCCCCCAAACAACAAAGCCAGATGCAAACATGTGACAAGCTTGGTCACATGAGAGAAGAATGCTGGAGGAAGGTAGGTGCTGCCTTCGTTGTGGGAGCCGAGGAGCATGGATTCCCGAATGCCCATTACTAAGGGAGAATGAGAAGTGTCCTGCGGGACCAAGGAAGCCAGGCAGACTCCAAGCCTGCAAGCGGTGCGACCACCGAGGAAGGTTGAGTTGTGGAAGGTACACTAAGAAGTCTTTTCTTAATCAGCTTTTGTTTGTTTGATACTGGCGCAACAACTGTTCATATCACAAGGCATTGGCTGGGATACCTTAAATGAGGAACACCTGCATCTATGAATTGAAGCCTTCAGATCACCACTAGAGAACGCCTCAATGAATAAATATTATCCATTGGCGTGTTAGATTGTGAACGCAATGTAAGAGGACTTGGATCTGTATGCCCCTGGGAGGGATACGATGTCTTCCGGGAGCCGATGGCCTCCACGGATGGGGCTAATCGTGGATGTAGAAGAGGGTAAAATTTCATTTAGTGATTCCCTAAGTGCTCTTCACAGGATTAGAACCTGAGGACTTGTCTTCGTCTTCGCAATAAAGGCACAAAAAACATGATAGACGGGCTGTGTGGCATTTCTTGAGCAATGTAATGGAAGGAAAGACACCAGATATCAGACATTCACTGTAAGACCCTCGAATTTTCCGTCGTATTTTTCGTATTTATGTGTGTATATTGTGTTGAGTATGTATGTACGTATTTACGTAGATATTAAAATAGTATAATTACGTGTACATGTGTTTATATTAAACGTAAATAGTGTGTATTGCATGATGATAGTGTGAATATAATACCATGTACTATTGCATGTATAGAAGCTTGGTATGCATGGTTTCTGCATAAATTAGGGTTCTGGCCGAAGGCCCTTTTGGCGTCAATCCCCAGGCCGTTGAGGTGGTGTTAGCGTCCAGCCCTGGACGCCAACCCTAATTCCGGCGTCTAGCGATCTGGACGTCGACTTCTCTGGCCTGCATGCGCAGCAGAGCTGCTGTCTTCTGAAGCAAGGCATGGCAACCATTGGGGGGATGTCCCCCAACGGCTCTGAGGGTGTCCCATCACCCTAGTGAGTGGAGAAAGGGACCCTCTAGGTCTGAACCCGAAATGGCTCTCCCCATTCTTTCCCTTCACCCTTGCAAGAGGAGAGAAGTGAGGAAGAAAAAACCCTAGGTGAGCTGTGAGAAAAACCCATTTTGAACCCCAAATCCGACCCTTGGAGGTTCATTTGAAGATCTTCTGCATCAAGGAGGAAGCTGAAGCATAGGGGAAGGCCTCCCCATCATCCCCTCGGCGTGGAGATCAACCAGGAGCTCGGAGGAAGGCAATCTTGGAGGCACTTCTGCAACTTCTTGGAACTGCCCAAGGAGGTCTTCTTCGAGCCATAAATCTCTTGGAGGATTTTAGAGAGGCAAGTGACCTATCTATGGTGTCCCGTATGAGTCTAGGAGGTTTTATGATTTTATGAAATTTTCCTCGAGTCCTAGACCCTCCATTTCACCCAAATTTCAGAGCTCGGGTCTGTGTTTCTGCACAGACCTGAGTAAACGGCAAGGTCCCTGGACGCCCAGTTCATCCTTGGCGTCCATCGACCATGCCGCTGACTCTGAGTCAGCGGCCAGAGACCGCGTCTAGTTCTTCAGGACAGAACAGTGAGCTGTTCTGTCCTCTTATACGTTAATTTCGTTATGATTCCGTGATGAGGATATATGGTATTCCTATACGCTATGTAGGTTATCATTGTGGTGTGTGTGTGTGATGGTGAATGTGGAAAATCGTGTCTTTAAACTTGTGAGCATGACTTGTAGATAATTTTGCAACCCATGTTCCATGACTAGAATTAATGTGAATGCCTTGATTTCGGTCTAATCATGAAGATTGTGGGTCAGCATGTGTGTTTGCAAATTTCGGAACTTATCCATGATTGTGCAATTGTGAATAGTTCGATTCGGTAAAATGAAAGCATGTAAAAACGTTTGTAGTAAGGATTTATAGATGTATGAATTAGGAAATGTTGTATTTGAAATCATGCATTAGTGTTTTCTGTGCAAAACAGTAAGTGGATAAATTCAAATGTGTTAGACCCATGTTAGCTTAATTGTGAATAATATGCTAATTAGGTGTTTGATTTTCTGTAAATCCTATTAGCTCAGAAAAATCTGAAAAATTGAGGGTATGATTTGGAACCCGAAAACAGCATGTGGTTAAAATTCAGGTCAATTGGAACAGTAAATAAAAAGTTATGTGCTTTCATGTGAAATGTGATAATTCGTGCATATGATCGAAATGTGATTTGATTTGTTAAACCCAGCATGCATGATTGGTGTGTTTACTGTGTGTTGAACCTTGAAAACTCTGTAGTACCATGTTAGGAAAAACAGAGGTGTTCATGTGAGTAAGAAAGTGTAAATGTGATGAAGAGTGTCAAGTGTAAAACCATGTGTAAAACGGTAAATGTGTAAAGTGTAAACTGTGCCAATGTGATACTGCTTCCGAGAAGGCAGTGGAGCCGTATCAGGGAAAAGTTCCCCTGAGAAAGTTCATTGTGTTAAGTGACCCTAAGGGCATTAGGGGGAAATCCTGGAGGTGGACAAGTACCACTGGTTAGGGTGGAGACTTGTTCTCCCGGTCTGCGCAGTCCAAGAGTCGCCATTGTATTGCCTAGATGGCGTCTATGTGATGTGATGTGTTGTGTCCTTCTTTGGTGGTTTGGACTATGTGTCACGGCACTAAAATATGTGTAAAGTGTAATGTGTAAAGTGTAAGTGACCATGTGTAAATGTGTAAGTGATATGTGAATGTGTATGTGTAAAGTGTAAACATGTGAAAGAGGAACCTAGTGTAAAAAAAATGTGAAATCTTAGATATGTAAATGTGTTATAGAAACCATGTGAAACTAAATCTGAAACCAAGTGAATTCAGAAAATGCATGTTATTATTCTCATGTTTATGTGTGCAAAAGTGTTTAGAATCCATGTTAGAACAACAAATGAGTATGTGAGTAAAATGGCATGATGGATTGTTAATGTTATGTTTAAGCAACGTTGTAGCTTTCATGTGTAGGTTTATAGTCATTGAACCATGAAATCAGCAACCTTAAGCATGTGAAAAAGTTAGGTATGTACTTAAGAACATGTGGAATCCATGCTAATTATGTTCCCGTTCATGTATGTAAATTGTTCATGTCAATAGCTCTCACTTTTGATTAAAGTCTCATGAGTGAATTGAATAGAGCCATGTGATAGGTGAATGTTATTTTTTGAAATCTGAAAGCATGCGTTATGTATAAATTGTAGAACCTTCATGATAGGTTGAAAACTTGAATGGACTAGCATGCTATGTGTTGCAAAGTGTAATGTGCGTGTAGAAACCACTAGGACTTGTACGTGTATATCATGCATAGTGTTACTTGCTGAGTCCCTGGACTCACTCCTTGCTTCGGCGTACAGGTATAGTTGGTGACACAGTACCCTCGGAGGAGGCAGCGGAGACGGACTCCGAGCGTGGAGACTAGCCAGTTTTTGAGATCTTGTGATTGTGTACTTCTTAGTATGTACTTGGAAATTGTATTAGAATATCATTAAAAGAATGTAATATGTGGACATTGTATTTCTATTTCAGCAAATTAAATCATGTGAACTTTAGTTCCTTTTTGCAAATTGTAAGCTGTATGTATGTTTAATGTGGATGATGAATGAATGGAGATAGTTCTCTTTTACTTCCGCTACTCTGTTATATATATTCGCGTGTATCTCAGCTGTTTGTATCGTTGGGTAAATGTCCCACTGTGGCTGGCAGCACTCGCTATACCGACGTGGGTTGGTATAACCGTACCGGTATAATGAGGGCCGTCACAGAGATTGGTATCAGAGCGACCGGTTGAGATTGCACATGAATAACCTAAGTCATCATCCCCATTGCATGCTAAGTATGTCCACATGTGTAGAAAACATAATAAGAAGTGAAAAATAGATAAGAAAATGGTTAGAAAACTTAGTAACCTAGCTCTAATGGTGGCTGAAATTTTATTACAGCCATGGCTTCCCGTGGACGACGTGGAGGTGCGCCAGCTCGCGACGACGAGCAGAGGCGTGAGGAGCGGGCGAGCAGCAGGCCCCGGCCCCACAGGGTCCTGTGCTTCCCCCACCACCACCAGTGGATTATGGAGTGTTCATGCAAGGTCTGGTGCAAGCCATGCAGACCCAGGCACACACTCAGGCAGCACTCCAGGCCCAGTTGGAGGCCCAGGTAAAATGATAAAACAACTAAGTAGTCTGCTATTGAATTGTATGATATTGTGTTTATTGTATATTGCTTGTTGTTTAATGTAGCAGGCTCAGGCCCCAGCTCAGGACCATGGTGGACCTTCCATCATGGAGCGATTCAAGAGGATGACCCCACCCTCTTTTAAGGGGGAGAGTGATCCGCTTTGGCAGAAAGCTGGATGAGGGAGATCGAGAAAATCTTCCGAGCTATCAGGTGTCCTGACGAGGACAAGGTGACCTTAGCCACCTACATGCTACAGGTATGCTTTAGATTATGCTTGAATGTTGGTTGTTATTTGTTAGTTAGAGCTTATGAAGGTGTGTTGCAGGAGAGAGCTGATGTATGGTGGTCCTCCCTACTGCGTACGCGCTTCGAGGACGGAGCAGTAGATGTGGCATGGGACGCGTTCGTGAGGCTCTTCCGAGCCAAGTTCGTCCCAGAGCACATCCAGGACAAGATGGAGCAAGAATTCCTTTCCCTGACGCAAGGATCGATGACCGTCTTAGAATACGAGGCAAGGTTTTCTGAACTCTCTAAATATGCACCGCACATAGTAGAGGATGAGCGCAGGAAGACCAAGAAATTCGTGATGGGTCTCAAACCATCACTGAGGACGAGGCTCGTGGCGTTCGACCACCGCACGCTAGACGAGGCCCTCAGCGCAGCCTGCAGACAGGAGGGAGAAATGGAACAATACTTGGAGGAGAAGAAGGCATCGCAGAAGAGGCCGACAGCAACTTTCCAGCGGCAAGACAAGAGGAAGACGGTGTACCAGACACCGCAGAAACAAGTGGCAGTCAGCAACTATCAGGTACCCTCTGTACGTTCCCCCGGTGCGAAGAAGGAGTGTCCCCATTGTGGGAAGACCCATGGAGGTTCGGAGTGTTGGTTAGTAGCGGGTAGATGCCTAAAGTGTGGGAGCAGCGACCACAAGATCAAGGATTGCCCGAGGCTTCAGCAGGAAGCTCAGCGAGGAGCGCCAGTACCAGCAGTAGCGGCAGCCGCGCCAGCTACAGGACGACCAGGAAGGCCTCGAGCCCCAGCTCGAGTGTTTGCGTTAGCTCGCGAGGACGCCGAGCAGGCGGAGCATGTCACCGAAGGTACAGTTTTACTTTTCGGTGTGCACGCTCGGGTTTTGTTTGATACGGGTGCTACTCACTCGTTCATTTCCGAGCGGTTCGCTAGGCAGTTAGCCCTAGAGTCAGGCATAGAGTCTGAGGAGTTAGAGGTCCCTTGTCTGTGCACACCCTGCGGGTACGGTATCGACTAGGAAGTGCATTCCGTCGTTACCTGTGTGCATTGAGGATAGGTTCCTAGATGGGTGTTTCTTCTTGCTAAAGATGAAGGACTATGATTGTATTCTTGGTCTGGATTGGCTAGAGGAGCACTATGCGTTAGTGGATTGTCGTAGAAAGAAGATTGTTCCGCATTCCTGGCGAGGACGAGTTCTCTCATCCCTTGCCAAAGAACTTAGCGGGAAAGTTAGTTATCTCTGCCATGAAGGCGATGCGTATGGTGAACAAGGGTTGTGACGCATTTCTTGCCAGCGTTATGCTAGTACCCGATGCTGGTTCGTCACTGACTCTTGCAGAGATCGATGTGGTGCAGGACTTTCCAGATGTCTTTCCCGATGACTTGTCTGGATTGCCACCGGATAGGGAGATAGAGTTCACTATAGAGTTGCTTCCAGGCACCTCTCCTATCTCGAAGGCCCCATATCGGATGGCCCCTGCAGAATTAGCCGAGTTGAGGAAGCAATTGCAAGAATTGCTCGATAAGGGATTTATTCGCCCAGTGTTTACCCCTTGGGGCGCACCTGTATTATTCGTCAAGAAGAAAGACGGGTCACTTCGGTTGTGCATCGATTATAGGAAGCTAAACCAGGTGATGTGAAGAACAGGTATCCCTTACCTCGGATTGATGATCTGTTTGACCAGTTGCGAGAGGCATCAGTCTTTTCCAAGATTGACTTGCGATCTGGTTATCATCAGTTGAAGATTAGGAGTGAGGATGTGTCCAAGACGGCATTTAGAACCCGTTATGGACATTATGAGTTTTTGGTTCTTCCTTTCGGATTGACCAACGCCCCTGCAGCGTTCATGGATCTCATGAACCGGGTGTTTAGTCCGTATTTAGATAGCTTTGTTGTTGTGTTTATTGATGACGTGTTGGTCTATTCTCCAGATGAGGCCACACATCGTCAGCATTTGAGGTTAGTCTTAGAGGTTCTCCGTGAGCACAAACTGTATGCAAAGTACAGCAAGTGCGAGTTCTGGTTGCGCGAGGTTCACTTTCTCGGGCATGTTATCTCCGGCGCTGGTGTAGCTGTTGATCCAGCAAAGATCCAGGCAGTTATGGATTGGGATGTTCCCAAGACTCCTTCGGAGATTCGTAGTTTCCTTGGGTTAGCTGGTTACTATCGGCGATTCATTGAGGGTTTCTCATCCATCGCCGCCCCTATGACAAAGCTGACCAGAAAGGGTGAGAAGTTCGTATGGTCTGAGGCATGTGAGCGCAGCTTTCAGCTATTGAAGGCTAAGCTTACTTCTGCTCCGGTATTGGTATTGCCCAGTGGTCTAGAAGGCTTTGCCATTTATACGGATGCATCTCAGATTGGTTTAGGCTGTGTGCTCATGCAGCAAGAGAGGGTAGTAGCTTATGCTTCTCGTCAGTTGAAGGAGCATGAGAGGAACTATCCGACTCATGATTTGGAGCTAGCAGCTGTGGTTCATGCACTAAAGATCTGGAGGCACTATCTTTATGGTGTCAGATTTGAGGTGTTTACCGACCACAAGAGCTTGAGGTATCTTTTCTCCCAAAAGGAATTAAACCTGAGGCAGAGAAGATGGATTGAGTTCTTGAAGGACTATGACTTCGACCTTCAGTATCATCCTGGAAAGGCGAACGTCGTAGCGGATGCTCTTAGTAGGAAGAGGTCTTCGCTCCAGCAGGATTGGAAGATGTTGGAGGATGCAGCGTGCTCTATGACCGAGTTAGAGCCATCGTTGTGTCAGGCTTTTGTAGCTCAGCTATCCCTTAGATCCTCAGTCTTGGATGAGGTGATTGAGCAGCAGAAAGCCGATCCTAGATTGTTAGAGTTAGTGGGTAAGGCGGGCATTGCTCGTGATGAGGACGGTGTGATTAGATTTCAGCACCGCGTTTGTGTCCCTGATGTAGTAGATGTCCGTGAGCATGTGTTAGCGGAGGCTCATAGATCGCGATTTCTCTATTCATCCGGGTAACACTAAGATGTATCAAGACCTGAAGAGATCATTTTGGTGGTCCGGCATGAAGAAGGATGTTGCGGATTATGTGTCTAGATGTCTAGTTGTCAGCAGGTGAAAGCCGAGCGGCAGCGACCATCCGGCCTTATGCAGAGGATGGATATCCCCGTATGGAAGTGGGAAGCTGTCACTATGGATTTCGTATCGGGTTTGCCTCGATCTAGAAGGGGCAATGACTCGATTTGGGTAGTTGTAGATAGATTCTCAAAGACTGCTCATTTCTTACCTATGAAGAAGAAGCAGTCAGTAGAGAGCTTAGCTAGATTGTATGTTAGCGGTATCGTTAGATTGCATGGTGTGCCGAAGTCGATCATTTCGGATCGAGATCCGAGATTTACTTCGAGATTGTGGAAGGGTCTTCAGGATGCGTTAGGTTCGGAGCTTAAGCTCAGTTCGGCGTTTCATCCCCAGACCGATGGACAGTCCGAGAGGACTATCCAGACGCTCGAGGACATGTTGAGAGCGTGTGTTCTGGATTGGAAGGATGATTGGGAGCGTCATTTACCTCTTGTGGAGTTCGCATACAACAACAGCTTTCATGCTAGTATTGGAATGGCTCCATTCGAGGCGTTGTATGGTAGGCCCTGCAGATCTCCTTTATGTTGGGAGGAGACTGGTGATAGGCAGTTGATCGGACCGGAGTTGGTTCAGGAAACTTCGGATAAGATTCAGCTTATTAGGAAAAGGCTTGTTGCGGCACAGGATAGGCAGAAGAGTTATGCCGACAACAGGAGAAAGGATTTGGAGTTCGAGGTTGGCGATCATGTCTTCTTGAAGATATCGCCTACTCGTGGAGTTGTCAGATTTGGCAGGCATAGCAAGCTAAGCCCTAGGTTCATTGGCCCATATGAGATTCTCAGACGTTTGGGCAACGTGGCGTACGAGCTAGCTTTACCCCCAGCTTTGGCTAGCGTTCACCCGGTATTCCACGTATCTATGCTCAGGAAGTATGTCCGAGATCCGTCTCATGTGATTAGTCATGAGCCAGTGGAGATCCAGCCAGATCTTTGTATGTCGAGCAGCCAGTAGCCATTCTTGACCGGAAGGTTCAGCATCTCCGGAACAAGAGTATCGCGTCGGTGAAAGTTCTATGGCGGAACTTCTCACGTGAGGAGGCTACGTGGGAGCTTGAGGATGCGATGAAGAAGAAGTATCCCCTTTTGTTTGAGTAGTGTCGTTCTAACTTCGAGGACGAAGTTTTCTTTAAGGGGGAGGGTGTAAGACCCTCGAATTTTCCGTCGTATTTTCGTATTTATGTGTGTATATTGTGTTGAGTATGTATGTACGTATTTACGTAGATATTAAAATAGCATAATTACGTGTACATGTGTTTATTAAACGTAAATAGTGTGTATTGCATGATGATAGTGTGAATATAATACCATGTACTTATTGCATGTATAGAAGCTTGGTATGCATGGTTTTCTGCATAATTAGGGTTCTGGCCGAAGGCCCTTTTAGCGTCAATCCCCAGGCCGTTGAGGTGGTGTTAGCGTCCAGCCCTGGACGCCAACCCTAATTCCGGCGTCTAGCGATCTGGACGTCGACTTCTCTGGCCTGCATGCGCAGCAGAGCTGCTGTCTTCTGAAGCAAGGCATGGCAACCATTGGGGGGATGTCCCCCAACGGCTCTGAGGGTGTCCCATCACCCTAGTGAGTGGGAGAAAGACCCTCTTTAGGTCTGAACCCGAAATGGCTCTCCCCATTCTTCCCTTCACCCTTGCAAGAGGAGAGAAGTGAGGAAGAAAACCCTAGGTGAGCTGTGAGAAAAACCCATTTTTGAACCCCCAAATCCGACCCCTTGGAGGTTGTTTGAAGATCTTCTGCATCAAGGAGGAAGCTGAAGCATAGGGGAAGGCCTCCCCATCATCCCCTCGGCGTGGAGATCAACCAGGAGCTCGGAGGAAGGCAATCTTGGAGGCACTTCTGCAACTTCTTGGAACTGCCCAAGGAGGTCTTCTTCGAGCCATAAATCTCTTGGAGGATTTTTAGAGAGGCAAGTGACCTATCTATGGTGTCCCCGTATGAGTCTAGGAGGTTTTTATGATTTTTATGAAATTTATCTCGAGTCCTAGACCCTCCATTTCACCCAAATTTCAGAGCTCGGGTCTGTGTTTCTGCACAGACCTGAGTAAACGGCAAGGTCCCTGGACGCCCAGTTCATCCTTGGCGTCCATCGACCATGCCGCTGACTCTGAGTCAGCGGCCAGAGACCGCCGTCTAGTTCTTCAGGACAGAACAGTGAGCTGTTCTGTCCCTCTTATACGTTAATTTCGTTATGATTTCCGTGATGAGGATATATGGTATTCCTATACGCTACATAGGTTATCATTTGTGGTGTGTGTGATGGTGAATGTGGAAAATCATGTCTTTAAACTTGTGAGCATGACTTGTAGATAATTTTGCAAACCCATGTTCCATGACTAGAATTAATGTGAATGCCTTGATTTCGGTCTAATCATGAAGATTGTGGGTCAGCATGTGTGTTTGCAAATCTCGGAACTTATCATGATTGTGCAATTTGTGAATAGTTTCGATTCGGTAAAATGAAAGCATGTAAAAACGGTTTGTGGTAACGGATTTATAGATGTATGAATTAGGATGATGTTGTATTCTGAAATCATGCATTAGTGTTTTCTGTGCAAAACAGTAAGTGGATAAATTTCAAATGTGTTAGACCCATGTTAGCTTAAATTGTGAATAATATGCTAATTAGGTGTTTGATTTTCTGTAAATCCTACTTAGCCCAGAAAAATCTGAAAAATTGAGGGTATGATTTGGAACCCGAAAACAGCATGTGGTTAAAATTTCAGGTCAATTGGAACAGTAAATAAAAAGTTATGTGCTTTCATGTGAAATGTGATAATTCGTGCATATGATCAAATGTGATTTGATTTTGTTAAAACCCAGCATGATTGGTGTGTTTACTGTGTGTTGAACCTTGAAAACTCTGTAGTACCATGCTAGGAAAAAGAGGTGTTCATGTGAGTAAGAAAGTGTAAATGTGATGAAGAGTGTCAAGTGTAAAACCATGTGTAAAACGGTAAATGTGTAAAAGTGTAAACTGTGCCAATGTGATACTGCTTCCGAGAAGGCAGTGGAGCCGTATCAGGGAAAAGTCCCCCTGAGAAAGTTCATTGTGTTAAGTGACCCTAAGGGCATTAGGGGGAAATCCTGGAGGTGGACAAGTACCACTGGTTAGGGTGGAGACTTGTTCTCCCGGTCTGCGCAGTCCAAGAGTCGCCATTGTATTGCCTAGATGGCGTCTATGTGATGTGATGTGTTTGTGTCCTTCTTTGGTGGTTTGGACTATGTGTCACGGCACTAAAATATGTGTAAGTGTAATGTGTAAAGTGTAAGTGGCCATGTGTAAATGTGTAAGTGATATGTGAATGTGTATGTGTAAAGTGTAAACATGTGAAAAGAGGAACCTAGTGTAAAGAAAAATGTGAAATCTTAGATATGTAAATGTGTTATAGAAACCATGTGAAACTAAATCTGAAACCAAGTGAATTCAGAAAATGCATGTTATTATTCTCATGTTTATGTGTGCAAAAGTGTTTAGAATCCACGTTAGAAACAACAAATGAGTATGTGAGTAAAATGACATAATGGATTGTTACATGTTATGTTTAAGCAACGTTGTAGATTTCATGTGTAGGTTTATAGTCATTGAACCATAAGAAATCAGCAACCTTAAGCATGTGAAAAAGTTAGGTATGTACTTAAGAACATGTGGAATCCATGCTAATTATGTTCCCCGTTCATGTATGTAAATTGTTCATGTCAATAGCTCCCACTTTTGATTAAAGTCTCATGAGTAAATTGAATAGGAACCATGTGATAGGTGAATGTTATTTTTTTTGAAATCTGAAAGCATGCGTTATGTATAAAATTGTAGAACCTTCATGATAGGTTGAAAACTTGAATGGACTAGCATGCTATGTGTTGCAAAGTGTAATGTGCGTGTAGAAACCACTAGGACTTGTACGTGTATATCATGCATAGTGTTACTTGCTGAGTCCCTGGACTCACTCCTTGCTTCGGCGTACAGGTATAGTTGGTGACACAGTACCCTCGAAGGAGGCAGCGGAGACGGACTCCGAGCGTGGAGACTAGCCAGTTTTTGAGATCTTGTGATTGTGTACATCTTAGTATGTACTTGGACATTGTATTAGAATTATCATTAAAAGAATGTAATATGTGGACATTGTATTTCTATTTCAGCAAATTAATCATGTGAACTTTAGTTCCTTTTTGCAAATTGTAAGCTGTATGTTTGTTTAATGTGGATGATGAATGAATGGAAATAGTTCTCTTTTACTTCCGCTACTCTGTTATATATATTCGCGTGTATCTCAGCTGTTTGTATCGTTGGGTAAATGTCCCACTGTGGCTGGCAGCACTCGCTATACCGACGTGGGTTGGTATAACCGTACCGGTATAATGAGGGCCGTCACATTCACATAGTGCAAGAATACCCTGATATGTTTCCGATGAGCTACCAGGCATTCCACCTGAGAGAGATGTGAATTTCTCAATTGATCTCGTACCTGGAGCTGCTCCGGTTTCACACCAACCCTACAGGATGTCCCCTGTGAATTGACAGAGTTGAAAGAGCAACTAATGGAACTTCTAGAAAAGGGTTTCATTAGGCCGAGTACTCTTGTAACGTCGCGTGCTTTTTGGATCCATGCGGATCATGTGTGTGTTGGTTGTGTAGGCCGTTGTGAGGCCAATGTGAGTTGGTTGTGTGGAATGTTTGGTGTGGAATGTGTGGTTTGAGCAGGTGAAGTGCAGGGTTGGTCTTGAAATGAAATAGGACCTGCTGCTGTTCAGTTGGAGTTGGCGGCCAGGGGTGGCCGTTGACCTGTTGGCGTCCAGGTAAGTGGACGTTGACTGCATGAACTTGGCGGCATTGGATGTGGACGCTGAGGGTGGCGGTTGCTGTTGGCGGCATAGGGTTGACGCCAACCTGAGAATGGTGCAGGTTATAGGCTCACCCGAGGGCAGGTTTCTTACCTGGTTCTCTTCCCCTCTTGCCCCAGCTTCGCGTCCTGGTGTTTCTGAAGCTTTCAACAGGTACCGAAGAGTGGTTGGACGATCGTAGAACGCGTGGCGTTGCTGAATTGCGCGAGGAAACGTCGTGGCGTGGTGCAATTCTTGTGGGAGCTCGCGGAGGGGTCGGCGTGAACCGGGAGATTGCGGGAGGTTCTAGCGTGTTCTGAGGTAGGGGACGAACCCGTTTAGCTCCGTAGAAACATTAATACACATTGTAACCACTTGAATCAGCATGATAATGCATTTTCGGATTAAGTTGCACCATGAAGGGATAATGGGTGGTTTGAGTAATTTAATGTACGAAGCATACTGTATTGGGTTGTTTTGGGTTCATGCATGTTTAAAGAACCATTTCAGTACATTTTCTTGTAGTTTTAACGGTTGGAAAACCCGTAGAGCCGGATTAGGGTTTCTGCAGGGTTTAAGGCCGGTGAACTTGGCGTCAAGATCGCTTGTCGCCAAGCTCCTCAGCTAAGATATTAACGACCAGATCCCTTGCCGTTGACTTATTGTAAGCGGCAGTCGATGTTGCTGCCTACTGGTTATAAGCAGAAATGATTACTTACGGTATTTAATGATAATGCATGTGGATTGACACATGAGGTGCACTGAGTGTACATGGTTCTCGTATATAGCATACAAAGTATGCAATTAGCTACTTACTTCAGTGACTACGCGATGTTTACGCGAGTCAGTTGGGTTCACGTGTAGTGAACTGTTGTTACTTGTGGTTTACGTGAGGTTTCACGTGGTTTGTGTGTGACGTGCACGTGGTTCTGTGTACGTGGCGAGTAGTACGACGCCTACCGTGGTTACCTCTCCAGTTGGGTGCCCCAGGTTCTTTGTGAGCTAGGCTGTTAGCTCGGGGCTTTGTCCCGGTAGTTGTGTTGTACCGTCGAGGTCTGTGTCGTCTGACCTGGACACCCTCACTCTTGTGTTTGAGTTGCACGTCCGGCTGAGGGAAAGACGATAGTGGGACAGTGACACTTGTGTTTGTCTTTAGTCACTTGTAGCGCGCTCGTAGTTGGGGGTACGGACACCAGTAAACGTACTGGACCCCAGCTAGTCCTTTTCAGTGCCTCACTCCAGAGAGTTCCGGGCCAGGACATCTAGAGGTGCCAGGCATGGGCCTGCGACCGTGTGGTCCGCAAGTGGTGGTGTTTGGTTGGTCTACACAGTTGCTTGACCTTTTCACGTGGAGCGGTAGCTGGACCTTTCGTCCGTGGCTACGAGACTGAGAGGTAGACCCGTGTTAGCTTGTCCGAGTCAGTTACTGGTGTCGCGAACCAGTTCACGTGGCTCGTGTTTGGCAGTCTCTACTTTAGCTTGTACACCTGTACTGGTTTGCCGTTTAATTATTACTGTTGTTTCTCGTAGTCGGTAGACGGTGAGTACTTTTACAGCTTTAATATCCTGCTTAGCTGTTCTATAAATTGTTGGTATAGTTTATAGCTTTGTACCTGTGGTTTTGGTTTGCTCGGTTTTGAGGGAGTTCCCTACTGAGCCAGTGACTAGAGAGGCTCACCCCTACCCCCACAGGTGAGAGCGAGGAGGACGTCTCACGACCGTCGTCCAGCTCAGGGCCACGCTATAGCGGTGCAGGGTCAGTACCTCCAGCGGTGTAGTTTCAGCTGTGTAATACTCCAGCAGTGTAGTTTGGCTAGTTGTTTACTTTCTTCAGTTGTACCTCGGGGTATGCCCCAGGCTCTTGTACTTCTTATCAGTTTTGTGGAAATTTGGCTATGTAAACTTGTGAATTATATATAAAATGTGGTGTGTTCCTTTGTGTTTACATGGACTGTGGTTTGGTATCCCTTGCGAGGCTTCGGCCCGTTCGCGGGAGGCGGACTCGGATTAAGTACGTTATCGGTTTAACGGGCTTGGCCGAGGCGTTCCGTCACAGTTTGTATCAGAGCAAGGTCCGTGTTAATATAAGGGAATTAGAAGGATACATAGCCTTATTTCGGTCTTTGTACACTGCTGGTAGGGACCCTGGTTTTTGATAATTTATTGTTTTGATTTTTGTTTGGTGTTTTGTTTATGTAGAAATTTCTGAATGGCTGATAGAAGAGATTGGGGTGGTGGAGGAGATGATCCGGAGGAAAGCACCTAGCGTATGATTGAGAGAATCTGGGAGAGCCTCACGGATATTCGGGCGAGGATGGATCAGCAGGCGCCTGTACCACCAGTAGCAGTGCCACCTGGGGATGGAGAGGTTGTACCTGTTGCTCCAGTTCCGCCAAGAGTGGAAGTGCCTTTTGCAGCACCTGTGCCACCACCACCACCAGTGCTGATAGTAGAGGAACCAGTGATGCAGGTGGAGAAATTTCTGAGATTGCAGCCGCCTACCTATTCAGGAGGGCCGAACCCAAATATAGCAGAGCACTGGGTTCATGAAATTGAAAGAGTTTTTGCGACTATGAGGTGTCCGGCAGCGGATAGAGTGGTGTTAGCTGCTTATCAGTTGAGGGGTTTTGCTTTGGAATGGTGGTGACTGAAGATACAGACCATCTTCGCAGGTAGGACAGAGGAGGCTATCACTTGGCCAGAATTTCTCGATGTATTTAATGATACATTCTTTCCGATCCAAGTGCAGTAAGTAAAAAGAGAGCAGTTTCAGACTCTCCAGCAAGGTAATTCCTCAGTTTTGGAATATCAGATGAGATTTATGGCACTTAGTCATTATGCGCCATATGTGGTTTCAGATAATAATATGATGGTTGAGTATTTTATCAGAGGCTTGAGAGTGGAATTGCAGGATGCGATAGTACCTCTCATGTGTAAGACAGTGGAAGAGGCAGCTCAGAGAGCAGCTACTCTGGAAAGGTCTATTCGGACTCGTCAGGTGGGCGAGTCAGGTTCAGGTAGTTTCCGGCTACCGCAGCAGTCAGTGGGTGCAAGTAAAGGTAAAGCACCAGCAGGACCTTCTTCATCAGGCTTTGAAAAATGGGGCCAGAAATTAAAGCAAGCATTTAAAGGCAAAGGAAGAGGATGGGGAGGTCGTTCACAGTTTCAACAGGGCCGAGGTAGGCCTGAGGTGGAGGAGTCGCAGCAGAGTACTGCCAGGCAGCCTATTACTCCACCAGGGTATCGGTGTTATAATTGTAATCAGTCGGGACATTTGATCCGCAATTGTCCCTATCCGAGAGAATATGGGTATGGTAGAGGTGTGCAGCAGCAGCAACCTCAGCAGTTTCAGCAGCCACAGTCAGGTCGTGGCAGAGGAGTACCGTAGTAGCGAGGAAGAGGCCGGGTTATGGCTATCACCCAAGCCCAGGCGGAGGCATCAAATATGATAGAAGGTACTTTACCTCTTTATGAATATTCAGCAAGAGTTTTATTTGATTCAGGTGCCTCTCATTCATTTATTTCCGAAGAATTTCTGGATTGTATCGCTCATCCTTTAGAAGAGAAATCTTGTGAGTTAGTAGTGGAGGTTCCTTCAGGTGAGTTTTTACTCACTTCGAGCTATATAGATGAAGCTCATGTTATGATTGAAGGGAACCAGATGCCGGGTCGGTTGTATGCCCTACGGTTATCAGATTATGATATTATTCTGGGTATGGATTGGCTTGAAATGTATGGAGCAATGTTAGATTGCAGAAAGAAAAGGATCAGATTTTGTCATCCTAATGGTGCAATATTTGAATATCAAGGTATGCCTTTTTATACCTCTAAGTTTCTAATTTCTACAATTAAAGCTAGAAAGTTGATAAATGATGGGTGTGTAGCTTATTTAGCCTCGGTAAGTCTGGTAGAAGCCAGTCAGCCAGTAGAAGCAGTTCCCGTGGTTAGGGAATTTGCTGATGTTTTTCCTGAGGATTTGTCTGGTTTAGCTCCACATAGAGAGGTGGACTTTACTATTGAGTTGCTGCCAGGTACCATGCCGATTTCTAAAGCTCCATATCGGATGGCACCAGCAGAACTTAAAGAATTGAAAAAGCAGTTAGAAGAGCTGTTGCAGAAAGGGTTTATTAGACCGAGTCATTCCCCGTGGGGAGCGCCGGTTTTATTTGTGAAAAAGAAAGATGGAAGTTTTTGGATGTGTATTGATTATAGAAAGTTGAATGATGTGACCATCAAGAATAAGTACCCGTTGCCGAGGATAGATGATCTATTTGATCAGTTGCAATCAGCAAAGGTGTTTTCTAAGATTGATTTGAGATCCGAGTACCATCAGTTGAGAATTAAAGAGGAAGATATAGATAAGACAGCTTTTAGAACCAGATATGGTCACTATGAGTTTGTGGTTATCCTTTTGGGCTGACTAATGCTCCTGCAGGTTTTATGGATCTGATGAATAGAATTTTTCATCCATATTTAGATCAATTTATTGTGGTCTTTATTGATGATATTCTAATTTATTCAGCATCTGAAGAGGAGCATGCAGCTCATTTGAGGTTTACTCTGCAATTGTTAAGAGATAACCAGTTGTTTGCTAAATTCAGTAAGTGTGAATTCTGGTTGAAGGAAATTCAGTTTTTGGGTCATGTTATCTCAGCTAAAGGAATAGCGGTGGACCCGAGTAAAGTGGAAGCTGTGTCAAGGTGGGGAGTACTTAAGACAATAACCGAGATTAGAAGTTTTCTGGGATTAGCAGGTTATTATAGGTGCTTCATTCAAGATTTTTCTAAGATTGCAGCACCTATGACTAAATTGACCAGAAAAGGGGTGCCTTTTGTGTGGTCCGGTGAATGTCAGAGAAGTTTTATGGAATTGAAGAAAAGACTTACATCAGCACCTATATTGACATTACCGGCAGGGAGTGGTAGTTTTGTGTTGTATACTGATGCTTCAAGGAGAGGACTTGGCGCAGTGCTTATGCAGCATGGTAAAGTAATAGCTTATGCGTCCAGGCAATTGAAGCCAGCAGAGGAAAATTACCCCACTCATGATTTGGAATTAGCTGTAGTTGTATTTGCTTTGAAAATGTGGAGACATTATTTGTATGGCGAGAGATTTGAGATCTTTACAGATCATAAAAGTTTGAAGTATATCTTCTCGTAGAAAGATTTGAACCTTCGCCAGCGCAGATGGATTGAGTATTTAAAGGATTATGATTTTAGTTTGGCTTACCATCCGGGTAAGGCCAATGTTGTAGCTGATGCCTTGAGCAGAAAGGCATATATGAATCTGATGATGATTAAAGAGTGGAAGTTGTATGAAGAAGTAGCGGAGAACTCCTTATATGTGCCCAGTAGTCAGCGACGGGCAGTGCTAGCTGCTAGTGCTGTAGAGCCGTCTCTATATTGGCAAATCATTGAAGCTCAGAGAGCAGATGCAGGTTTAGCTGAGATTGTGAAAATGGAAGGGGTTTCTATTGACGATAATTGTGTGGTCAGGCTCCGAGGTAGGTTATTTGTTCCTACAGAAAGAGAGGTAAAGCAGCGAGTATTGGAAGAGGCTCATAAATCTAGGTACACTATCCATCCGGGTAGTACTAAAATGTACCATGATTTAAGAAAGCATTTTTGGTGGCCTCATATGAAGAAAGAAATAGCTGAATTTGTTTCAAGGTGTGCTGTCTGTCAGCAGATTAAAGCAGAGCATCAAAAGCCTGGAGGTCTATTGCAACCGTTACCCATTCCACAGTGGAAATGGGATGATATTGCTATGGACTTTGTGGCAAGTTTACCAAGGACGAGTTCAGGGCATAATGGAATATGGGTGTTTGTTGACAGATTGACTAAGGTGTGTAGATTAGTGGCAGTAAGTATGTCTTGGACAGTGGACAGGTTGGTAAATATTTATGTTGAAAGAATTGTTCCACTGCATGGTATTCCGAAGACTATTGTGTCTGATAGAGATCCAAGATTTACTTCTGGTTTTTGGAGAAGTCTGCAGAAAGTAATTGGTTCTGAGTTGAGGTATAGTTCCGCTTATCATCCCCAAACAGATGGTCAGACTGAAAGGACTATTCAGACAATTGAAGATATGTTGCGAGCTTCTTGTTTAGTTTGGGGAGGCAGCTGGGAGCATCATTTGGGAATGGTAGAGTTTGCCTACAATAATAGTTATCATACCAGTCTTGGGATGGCACCGTATGAAGCTTTATATGGAAGGCTATGTAGAACCCCATTAAATTGGCATGAAGTGGGAGAAAGGCAATTAGTGGGTCCTGAATTGATTCAGCAAACCACAGAAGTAGTGAAGCTTATTAAAGAAAAATTACAGGCAGCTCAAAGTAGGAAAAAAAGTTATGTAGATATTCGAAGGAGATCACTTCAGTTTGAGGTGGGAGATCTTGTTTTCCTGAGAGTTTCTCCAAGTAAAGGGATCATGAGGTTTGGCAAGTCTGGAAAGTTGAGCCCAAGATATGTGGGACCCTTTCAAGTGTTAGAAAGGATTGGGGAAGTAGCGTATAGGCTGGATTTGCCAATTGATTTTGCAGATGTGCATGATATTTTCCATGTTTCCATGTTGAGAAAGTGTATTGAAGATCCAGCTCAGATAATTAGATATCAAAGGTGGTGACCTGAGACCGGATATGACTATGCCTGAGTATCCGGTGCAGATCACAGATCGAAAGATGAAGAAGCTGAGAAATAAAGAAATTGAGCTAGTTAAAGTGAGATGGGAAAATAGGTTGGGTGGTGAGGATACCTGGGAGTTAGCCGAGGAAATGGCTAAAGGGTATCCCTATCTGTTTGAGTAAGTTTCTGTATTTTCTTTTTAGATGATAGTACTTGTAAAGGTGTGAATGTATAAGTTGTTTAACTTTGAATTATGTTGTGAATTTCGAGGTCGAAATTTTCTTTTTAGATGATAGTAATGTAACGTCGCGTGCTTTTCGGATTCATGCGGATCATGTGTGTGTTGGTTGTGTAGGCCGTTGTGAGGCCAATGTGAGTTGGTTGTGTGGAATGTTTGGTGTGGAATGTGTGGTTTGAGCAGGTGAAGTGCAGGGTTGGTCCTGAAATGAAACAGGACCTGCTTCTGTTCAGTTGGAGTTGGCGGCCAGGGGTGGCCGTTGACCTGTTGGCGTCCAGGTAAGTGGACGTTCACTGCATGAACTTGGCGGCATTGGATGTGGACGCTGAGGGTGGCGGTTGCTGTTGGCGGCATAGGGGTTGACGCCAACCTGAGAATGGTGCAGGTTATAGGCTCACCCGAGGGCAGGTTTCTTACCTGGTTCTCTTCCCCTCTTGCCCCAGCTTCGCGTCCTGGTGTTTCTGAAGCTTTCAACAGGTACCGAAGAGTGGTTGGACGATCGTAGAATGCGTGGCGTTGCTGAATTGCGCGAGGAAACATCGCGGCGTGGTGCAATTCTCGTGGGAGCTCGCAGAGGGTTCGGCGTGAACCGGGAGATTGCGGGAGGTTCTAGCGTGTTCTGAGGTAGGGGATGAACCCGTTTAGCTCCGTAGAAACATTAAAACACATTGTAACCACTTGAATCAGCATGATAATGCATTTTCGGATTAAGTTGCACCATGAAGGGATAATGGGTGGTTTGAGTAATTTAATGTACGAAGCATGCTGTATTGGGTTGTTTTGGGTTCATGCATGTTTGAAAGAACCATTTCAGTACATTTTCTTGTAGTTTTAACGGTTGGAAAACCCGTAGAGCCGGATTAGGGTTTCTGCAGGGTTTAAGGCCAGAGAACTTGGCGTCAAGATCGCTTGTCTCCAAACTCCTCAGCTAAGATATTAACGGCCAGATCCTTGCCGTTGACTTATTGTAAGCGGCAGTCGATGTTGCCGCCTACTGGTTATAAGCAGAAATGATTAATTACGGTATTTAACGATAATGCATGTGGATTGACACATGAGGTGCACTGAGTGTACATGGTTCTCGTATATAGCATACAAAGTATGCAATTAGCTACTTACTTCAGTGACAGCGCGATGTTTACGCGAGTCAGTTGGGTTCACTTGTAGTGAACCGTTGTTACTTGTGGTTTACGTGAGGTTTCACGTGGTTTGTGTGTGATGTGCACGTGGTTCTGTGTACGTGGCGAGTAGTACGACGCCTACCGTGGTTACCTCTCCAGTTGGGTGCCCCAGGTTCTTTGTGAGCCAGGCTGTTAGCTCGGGGCTTTGTCCCGGTACTTGTATTGTACCGTCGAGGTCTGTGTCGTCTGACCTGGACACCCTCACTCTTGTGTTTGAGTTGCACGTCTGGCTGAGGGAAAGACGATAGTGGGACAGTGACACTTGTGTTTGTCTTTAGTCACTTGTAGCGTGCTCGTAGTTGGGGGTACGGACACCAGTAAACGTACTGGACCCCAGCTAGTCCTTTTCCAGTGCCTCACTCCAGAGAGTTCCGGGCCAGGATCTCTAGAGGTGCCAGGCATGGGCCTGCGACTGTGTGGTTCGCAGGTGGTGGTGTTTGGTTGGTCTCCACAGTTGCTTGACCTTTTCACGTGGAGCGGCAGCTGGACCTTTCGTCCGTGGCTGCGAGACTGACATGTAGACCTGTGTTAGCTTGTCCGAGTCAGTTACTATTGTCGCGAACCAGTTCACGTGGCTCGTGTTTGGCAGTCTCTACTTTAGCTTGTACACCTGTACTGGTTTTCCGTTTAATTATTACTGTTGTTTCTCGTAGTCGGCAGACGGTGAGTACTTTTACAGCTTTAATATCCTGCTTAGCTGTTCTATAAATTGTTGGTATAGTTTATAGCTTTGTACCTATGGTTTTGGTTTGCTCGGTTTTGGGGGAGTTCCCTACTGAGCCAGTGACTAGAGAGGCTCACCCTTACCTCCACAGGTGAGAGCGAGGAGGACGTCTCACGACCGTCGTCCAGCTCAAGGCCGCGCTGTAGCGGTGCAGGGTCAGTACCTCCAGCGGTGTAGTTTCAGCTGTGTAGTACTCCAGCAGTGTAGTTTGGCTAGTTGTTTACTTTCTTCAGTTGTACCTCGGAGTATGCCCCAGGCTCTTGTACTTCTTTTCAGTTTTGTGGAAATTTGGCTATGTAAACTTGTGAATTATATATAAAATGTGGTGTGTTCCTTTGTGTTTACACGGACTGTGGTTTGGTATCCCTTGCGAGGCTTCGGCCCGTTCGCGGGAGGCGAATCGGATCAAGTACGTTATCGGTTTAACGGGCTTGGCCGAGGCGTTCCGTCACACTTCTCCTTGGGGAGCACCAGTGTTGTTCGTCAAGAAGAAGGACGGATCCATGAGATTATGCATCGATTACAGGCAGTTGAACAATCTCACTATCAAGACAAGTACCCTCTGCCGCGTGTCGATGAACTATTTGATCAGATATCAGAAGGAAAGTATTTTTCTAAGGTTGACCTTAGATCGGGATATCATCAGATGAGGATTAAAGATGCAGATATCTACAAGACAGCTTTCAGGAGCAGGTACAGTCATTACGAATTTGTAGTCATACCTTTTGGACTAACCAATGCTCCTGCAGCTTTTATGCAATTAATGAACAACATCTACTGGCCCTACCTCGACAAGTTCGTCATGGTATTCATTGATGATATTCTCATATACTCCAAGACCAAAGAAGAGTACGAGGAGCATCTGAGGATCGCTCTGCAAATCTTGCGGGACAATCAACTCTACGACAAATTGAGCAAGTGTGAATTCTGGCTCGAGGAGGTGTCATTTCTGGGTCATGTTATTTCCAAGGACGGTATAGCTGTCGACCCTTCCAAGGTAGAAGCTGTGCTGGACTGGGAAAGGCCGACCAATGTCACAGAGATCAGAAGCTTTCTTGGACTGGCTGGATATTACAGACAGTTCATAAAAGACTTCTCCAAGATAGCTGTACCTCTTACGCGTCTTACGCGAAAAGAGAATCCCTATGTCTGGAGCAAGGAGTGCGAGAAGAGCTTCCAGACACTGAAGCAGTTGTTGACGTATGCACCTGTCCTGGCATTACCAGTCGAAGGCACAGGATTCTCAGTCTACACTGATGCATCTGGAATCGGTCTAAGCTGTGTACTAATGCAGAATGAGAAAGTGATAGCTTATTCTTCATGGCAGTTGAAGCCACATGAAGTCAATTATCCTGTCCATGACTTAGAGCTAGCTACTGTGGTATTTGCACTCAAGATTTGGAGGCATTACCTATATGGGGAACAATTCATTGTCTACTCCGACCACAAGAGTTTGAAATACTTATTTTCTCAGAAGGAGCTCAACATGCGACAACGGAGATGGCTGGAGTACTTGAAGGATTTTGATTTCAACATTCAATATCACCCAGGCAAAGGTAACGCAGTAGCTGATGCACTCAGTAGAAAGCCAGTAGCTTCGTTATCCTGTCTAGTCATGGGCGAGATGCAATTGTCAGAGCAATTCGCCAGTCTAGATCTGAATATTGAAAAAAAGAAGTGATAAGATGTTAGTGGCTAATCTTAAAGCTCAACCCGACATCTTTGTCGAGATCAGAGAGCAACAGGCTAATGATCCGTTTCTAATCAGAGTAAGGGAGACCATAGTTGACAAGCCAGACTTCTCCATCGCTGAAGATGGAAGAATATTATTCCAAGCCAGGACATGTGTGCCTGACAATGAAGAGTTGAAAAAGAAAACTGATGGATGAATCCCACAAGACCAAGTATACAATTCACCCAGGCGCAACCAAGATGTACCAAGACATGAAATGGTCATTTTGGTGGCCAAACATGAAGCGTGAGGTGGCTGAGCATGCCGCACACTGCCTCACTTGCTAGCAGGTAAAAGCAGAACACCGTCGTCCTGCGGTTGTACTTAGACCCCTGGACATACCTAAATGGAAGTGGGAAAGCATCGGAATGGATTTCATCATGGGTTTACCCCAAACTCGTGGTGGACTTGATGCTATCTGGGTTATTGTGGACCGTTTAACTATGTCCGCACACTTCCTTGCCATTAAGAGTACTTGGAGTGTGGATATGTTGGCAGCTTTGTATGTAAAGGAAATCATGAGATTACATAGAGTCCCCATGTCCATTGTCTCAGATCGTGACCCCAGATTCACATCTAGATTCTGGAAGGGACTTCAGACAGCGTTGGGTACTAAACTCAACTTCAGCACTGCTTTCCACCCACAGACGGATGGACAGACTGAAAGAACAAATCAGATAGTGGAAGACATGCTACGAGCTTGTGCTATAGACTTTGAGGGATATTGGAATGAACAACTGTCTCTAATAGAATTTGCCTACAACAATAGCTATCAGGCCAGCATTAAGATGGCACCATTTGAAGCACTATATGGCAGAAGTTGCAGATCGCCAGTGTGCTGGAGCGAAGTAGGTGAGCAGCAATGGCTGGGACCAGACATAGTGCAGAATACCAGTAGAGATATCCAGATTATCAGAGACAAAATTAAGGTAGCTCAGTCCAGGTAGAAGATCTATGCTGATAAAAGAAGAAGGGACTTAGAATTTCAAGCTGGAGATCATGTGATGCTCAAAGTATCCCCGACCCGAGGATTTCAGAGGTTTGGGATGAAAGGAAAGCTGAGACCGAGATTCATAGGTCCATTTGAAGTATTAGATAGAGTTGGCGAGGTGGCGTACCGACTAGCACTACCTCCCCAGTTCTCTACCGTACATAACGTGTTCCATGTGTCAATGCTGAGAAAATACGTATATGATCCATCGCACGTAATTAGCTATGATGACATTACTCTGAACAAGGATATGACCTATGAAGAAAGGCCAGTGAAGATCTTTGACAAAAAGATGCAACAACTTCGGAATCGATCCATACCTGTGGTCAAGATTTTATGGAGGACACACGCAGTTGAAGAGGCAACATGGGAGCCCGAAGCAACCATGCGACGAAATTATCCGGATCTATTCAGTAAGACATTCTTCCTCTTACGATTAAATGAATTTGGGGACCAAATTCTTTTTAAGAGGGGGAGGATGTAGCAACCTTGATTTTTCAAATCAAGAAAAATAAAAATTTTATTTAAATAAATGAGATAAATTGATTTAATTGAATAGGGGAGAATAAATAGAAATTAAAATAAAATAAAAGGAATTTAGTGAATAACCCATTAAGCTAAATTAGTAGTGGGTTAAACAAATGGTCCAAACCAAATAGATTGGGCCCAATAGGATGAAACCCATCTTGGGAGGAGATGTAATTAAGAGAAATTCGTATCTAATTAATTAATAAATGGAAAAGGGTCAAATTAACTATTAAAATAAGTCATATCTATCCTAAAAAGAGTCATATACTTACCCTAAACCTTTACCCACGAAATTGGATCCCTTTCCAACTCTATTAGGTAGATAAATAAGAGAAAATGGGAGATAAAGAAGGAAATTCGGAGTTTAATGGAAGGGAGGACTCTTATAATGGCTAGGACTCCTATAGTTAGCCATATACACCAAAAAACTCATCCCTAGCAACCCATTTTCGTGGCTGGAACTCTGGAGAACGAGGAGAAGGGCTGGAGACAAGGAGCAAAGAGGAGGAGGCTTGAACAAGGAGGATTTTCTGAGTTTCGTCATTCAAACTAGAGTTTTCTTACTCCACAAAAAAGGTAGGCAATCTCTCAATTAAAAATCATGTAAAAATATCCTAGGTAGCCTTCATGTACCTCTTCAAAAGCCCTATGGTTTCGTTGTATTCTGCTTATCCATTTGAGTGAATTTAATTCATGAAGCCCTGCTGTCACCATGAACCCAAAATCTCATGTTCTCTCTAATTCCCTGCACATACTTGTTCCCATGCTATGAGAAAATTCTCATTGATACTACAATGCAATAGCTTTCAAACGCCCCTACTTTCGTTCTATTTTGGTCTCCCATGAGGGAGAATTAATTCTTTGAATCCCTGTCAGATACATGCACCCGACCCTTCATGTTTGCTTGTGAACCTCGTTTATACTTGACTTCATTATGAGAAAATTATCATAAATACTACATCTTGTTAGCTTTTGAACGCCCTTATTTCTGAATTTTTTATCATGTATTCATCTCAAATTAATTTGTTGAACCCTGACTGCGCCTATTTAGGTCACCGAAAAGTAGCCCGATCAACGCATGTCTAAACCTTGTCTATTTTCAAATTAATCATGCATGTTGATAGACATACATGTCTACTTTCATTTAAAACTGTTTCGTGCTTTTTGGATCACCGTGCTATTTTATATAGAATTTAGAACGTCCCTATACCATAGAGGACTCGCCCTGAGAAAAAAGGAAAAAGGGCAATCCCACCTGTTATCGCGACGGCGCGATCTGTCGCGATATCAGTGGGGTCGCGTCGGCCGATGGCGTCGCGTTAAGAATGCGGCGGCATAAGCCGCCGCGATTCACTCCGGACTGGGCCAGACCGGCTAGGTTCCGTGTCGCGCCCGACCGCCCTGTCGCGACTTGAATCGCGACGGGTAAGTTTGCCACGTTTTCATGAATCCGACCAGAATGGAAAATTGTGCATATGCCCTGTTGTTTAGGCTTTATACCCTTTAATTAGCCATGATTAAATCATGTTATAGTTAATTCGACTTGGTGAATTAATAAATGACATTAATGATATAAATTTAATTATTTAAAATGACATTTTGCACGACTTGTCGTATCCTCAAGATTTCTTTACACTTACACACACATAACATTATTAAATGCCATTTGACCCTGATAAATTATGCAATAATGTATTCGATAAATTAGCGAAATAAATGACTAAATTACCCTATTTTATTAAATACAATTGTCTTCATTTTTACTCGCGCATTTTATCTACTGTTACCGTTTTCCCTCGGCTTCGAGCACTCGAGGCATGACGGGCCTGTTTCTACACACTTTCTCTTGACTTGGACCACCTCTCCATCAGGAATACTCTCGTCTGGGCCAGGGACTCCTTGTCAAGACCTTCGTAAGTCTTCTTGGCTTTGACGCACGTCCTTAGTCAACAAGCTGGTTGTACCCCAAATCCTGATATACATTAGGGATCAGTACGATCCATGCCTTAGTGTTTTCCTTCTCGTCTCGGGATCACTCCAAACCATTTGGCCATGTTCACGACACGACTAAGTGGGTGGTTGTGACTTCTACCAGACTGTCGGCACCCGACTTGGTGTTGTGCAACTGTTACTATCAAAATTTCTTGTTGTTTTACGGAATTGTCCCTATCTCATCTAATCTCTATATCCTCTTATCTGTTCACGTTCTCTCTATTACTCTCATCTATCTCGTCTAGTACTCTCTTATCTCTTCTTGGTACTCTATTGGTCATTCGTGTGATTGTCTAAGATAAAGAAACGACTAATGCCAGTGCAATAGGGCCCGATTAGGTCCTGGGAGGAGCGCCCGAAAAGTGCTAGTGCCCATGGGAGTTAAAATGATCAAGGATGTGTTACGGCATGCATCCAGCGCCAGTTTACTATCTAGATTAATCTATGACAATCAAAGTGCTATCTCTACAAGTGCAAGCGTGATCGTTACTAGTGCACCGTTGTGCAATTTACATGTTATAACGTTACATGGACATTCTATTATCGTTCTCGTTGTACTATTTTCCCTGTGCCAGTTGCAATTGTTCTCTCGTTTTCGTGACATACTCTACATGACTTTACTTTCTAGTTAACCTGCCTTTAAAACATTAACTATTTAAAGCATGCTTGTGTTCATGAGATATTAAGTCCTACTGGACGTTATTCGCTCATCCTGCGTATTTATTTGATGTGTTTCAGGTGAGTCGGATCATGACCACACTCATGAGGATGGGACCGATGAGGAGACTCAAGAGTGACCATTCAGCCACCAGTGCTATCTAGTAGTAGTTAATATAGTTATGAGTTAGTGAGTCAGTTAGTCATAATGTAATAATTTGATTTTGAATAAAGTACTCTGGGCCCTAGTTTTGGTTCTGATACGTTGATGTATTAGTCAGTTTATGAAGATGATGAGTTATTAGTGAATGTAATGGAGATTGTTGGATTATTAAAGAGATATGAGGTTGTTTGGTATTATTTCTGTTGTGTAATGGTTTGTTATTTAATCTTGCTCTGTACTATTTAATAACTATAATCCCGCTCCGATATTCCACGTCGGGGCATTACACTATCCTGCAGAGAGTCGACTCTATCCAGTCATAGAGTCGACACTATCCTGTTAAGAGTAGACTCTATCCATTCAGAGAGTCAACACTTGTAACACCCCAAAAATTTAAAGTGCTAGAAAAATATGAATAATGTGGTTAATATACATTAGGATTGTCATTAAATTGAAATAATTGATATTTTGTATGATTAGTGGTAACGTATGTTACCCCAGTGTCGTACACAGAGCTGCACGCTTCCACAGGGCGACACCGAAAAACGACAACGAAATAAAAATCTGAGAGCACCATAATTTCCAGAAAATGTGGAGAAATTAGAAATGTGATTATCCGAATTTTTCGACGCGCGGATTTTGAGATTAAGTCGACGCGACCATTTTTCGGGTGATTTTTCACCTAGTGTAAAATAAAATCCAAAAATTAAATAAAAATCACCATAATTAGCAAAACCATAATATTAGCCTATGGTTAAAAGTTCATGCCAAATGGATACCATCTGGTCATGTTTACATCAAGTTTATTGGACTAGCCGAATTATGGTGTATTTACGGTTTGGTTTTTCTGGAATTTCTGGAGGCTTACGTGGGTGGCTCTGGGAAGGCCAGTGCACATGGGGAAAGGATTACCACGTTAACCCACAGCTGTAACATGTGAGTTGTGCATGTAACTCGTGTCAAATGGTAAAAGTCCATAGCTTTTACTACGCCACCTGGGTGGGTGAGGTGCCAACGTGCATGGCAACACACTTGGGTCTTAAATACACCCAAAAATCCTTCGTAACCATCTTTCCAACCTGTTCTACTGTTATGCTGCTGCCTTTGCACTGGGTAATCTCAAGTTGGGAGGTGTTTCTGAGTGCTGTCTTGATCTCATCTGTGCATCTTGTCTCTGTTCGAGCTTTTGCTGGAGCTGTTGCTGAGGAGTGGTTGTAGAGCTATTGTGGAGGCTATTGCTATTATTACACCAAGCTACACCTGCTTATTCCTTTATTTATGATTATTCTTCATTTCCTTCAAGCTAGGTAGGATTCAATTCCTAATCCTCTTCCTTTCCATTCTTGGATTGATTGGTTAAAGTTATCCTTTACCATGAGTTTGTTGACTTCCAGAATTTGTAAATTAATCCCATGGTAAGAATTTAGCTTTCATCATGTATGATTTTGTGTTTGACCATGTGAGACAATACAATTCTTGTCCTTCTATCATATCTTGTGCAAATATGAAATCATGACGATTTCACTATGTCGGGTAGACTGAACTATGACGATTCTTCTACAATCGAGAAATGATTCCTTGATAAAATCTTAAGTGAGTGTGTGTTTTGATAAGTGCTTGATAAGTAATGGAGGAAAAGAAGAGTTTTGGGAATATTACTCTTTCGGTAACTTTCCCTTTCAGTTTGTCTTCTTGATGGATCAACCATATGAACCATATCCCATGATTTATTTTTCACTCCCTTGTCATGTTAGCTTCAGGTTTGAGGCTAAGATTATGTTTGGATTAAGTCCTAATCATGTTAGGAGTGATAGAGGAACTTTGGAGAACCATTTAGAGTGGATTTTAATGACTTTCTGAAGGTTTGCACAGAACCTGGCGACAGACGAACTTATGGCTGTCGACAGGAACCCATTTCTAGAAACTAGAAATCACCACTTGTGTGTGGCTGTCGACAGCCCCATAGCTTGCTGTCGACAGATGCACACAGAACTGAAGTTCTGTCCCTGGAAAAACCAGCCCTGTCGACAGCAAGCTTGTGCCTGTCGACAGGTACTGATAGTGCCATGTTTCCAGCACCTGTTTTGCTCCATTCCTTGATGCCAATCTTACCAATTGTGCCACCTAATAGTCCATCTATATCTTGTAGTTTTTACTACCTAAACACCTACTAAAATCAGTCATGTACCTTTCTTTTTATCATGCCAATCTTACCCAATTGTGCCACCTAATCAGCATGACTTTGCTATCATATACATGTTTAACATGATATTTGTTTCAGTATGGACATGAATGCTCAAGAAAGGATGGTAGCAGCATTAGAAATGCTATGCCAAGACATCGAGTTATATGCCCAAGCCCAACAGGAAGCTCATATGCAAATTAAGGAAGAAGTGCTTAATTTAACTGCGGGAGCTTTCTTTGTCGGCAATCCTGGTGCTTCATTGGAAGTAATGACTCAAGTCATGTGTAGGCTAGACAATCTCAGGCTGGGGCAAGATATGTTGCTTCACCAGTTTGAAGGGTATTGGGAAGCTCTAACTGATGCGGCCAGGAATTACACCACGGAGCCGGAGAAGCACAGTAGCCACCACCTGCAGAATCTGTTATAGATCTGACCCAGAATTAGAAAGGACTTAGGCAACTTGTCCTTCTTTTTGTAAACCTCTCCTTTTGTGTAAATGTTAGTTGTATAAATGTAACTCCCATGTGTAGGGGGAGTGAGAGGTTAATGAAGTATGCTTTATAATGTGGAAAGTTTAAAGGAGGAGACTGTAGTGACGTAGTTGTGGGTTGTAATGACATGCTATGATGTACTTAGTTGACTAATGAATGGAAATGGAGTGTTATGTGAATTCGAAATGTGTATATGTGATGAACGCAAGTTTGGGTGGACTGTGGAATTAATGTATGTCCTATTGTATGTTTCAGATATATTTCCAACTTAATTATGGAAGGAAGTAATGCCAATTGGAGAAAAATGGAAAGTTCGATGCATGACTTGACCCGAGTGATGAGGATTGTAGCTAAGAATAACAGCCATAATGGGACAAGTCTATTCAGGGATTTCCGAAGTTTAGATCCTCCAAGATTTGCAGGAAGTACAGACCCATACGAGGTGGAAAATTGGTTAACAGATATTGAAAGGATATTTGGAGTAATTAAATGCACCAAGGAAGAGAAGATCCGGTTGGTGACTTTTCAGTTGGAATGAGATGCTAGAGCATGGTGGGAAACAGTAATATCCACTTTGGAGGATCCGACCCAAATTAGTTGGGATGAATTTGTGGAGTTGTTTAATGACCAGTACTTTTCCGAGGTTGTTCAGGAAAAGAAAGCAAATGAGTTTGCTAATCTAAAACAACTAAGAATGTCAGTGTCCGAATATGAGGCTCAGTTTGCTCGATTGTCTAAGTATGCTCCACATCTCATAGCCACAGATAAGTTAAAAGCCAAGAGGTTCATGAATGGACTACGTCCTATCTATATTATGCAGTTAACTTCACACTTGATCACTACATATTCGGATATGGTCAAAAGAGCTTTGGCTTTGGAAGCTTCAAATGATTTGGTGGATAAAATTAAGGGAAGGTCAAAAGAAGGATCTTCGGATCGGAAAAGAAAGTTTGAATCGGGAAATGCCTCGAAAGTTCAACAATCTGGAAAGAAGATAGGGAAGGCTACGAGTGGAAATAAGGACGTGTGTACGCATTGTCATGTTAGTGGACACAAGGCGGAGGTTTGTTGGCATAGGTTGGGAGTATGTCTCAAGTGTGGAAGTGCTCAGCACCAAATTTCAGAGTGTCCGACGATTAAGAATGTGTCGGCCAAACCAAATCCCCAAGCGAGGCAAACAAAGCAAGGAAGAATATAAGCTATTCAAGAGGTAGAGCCTGAATCTTCACACGAAGGCAGACTGATTGAAGGTACACTAATAATAAACTCAAACTTGCATATGTATTATTTGATTCAGGAGCTACGCACTCCTTTATTGGTTATGATTTTGCTAAATCTTTGGAAATACAACCCGTCCCATTGCCTATACAACTGGAAGTGGCAACTCCTTTGAGCGAAGGTAAAAAGCTTAGGGAGTATTACCCTGATAGCCAGATTCTATTTGAAGGACACAACCTAGATGGTGATTTGATATGTTTGGAAATGTGGGATAATGATGTAATCCTCAGGATGGATTGGTTATCTAAATACCATATCAATTTAGATTGCCGATTAAGGCGGGTCACATTTCCAAGAAAGGAAATTTGTTCTATAATTTTTGATAAACCCTACATTAAACGAATACCAATAATTTCAGCAGTAAAGGCTTGCAAGCTAGTACAGAAGGGTTGTCAAGGGTATTTGGCTTCTGTGACCCTATTAAATCAAAACATTGCGGGATTGGAAGATATTCCAGTAGTAAGGGAATTTCTTGATGTATTCCCTAAAGAATTACCTGGTATACCACCTAGCAGAGAGGTGAATTTTTCGATTGAATTGGTACCAGGAGCTACACCAATCTCAAGAACACCCTACCGGATGTCAATGTAAGAATTGAAGGAGTTAAAAAGACAATTATTGGAATTGATAGAAAAAGGGTTTATTAGACCAAGCACTTCACCCTGGGGTGCTCCGGTGTTATTTGTTAAAAAGAAGGATGGATCTATGCGATTATGCATAGATTATCGACAGCTAAACCAGTTGACTATAAAGAACAAATACCCACTTCCAAGAATTGACGATTTATTTGATCAGTTGTCTGGAGCCCAGTGTTTCTCCAAAATTGATTTAAGATCAGCATATCATCAACTCAGAATTCAAGAGCAGGATATTCACAAAACAGCTTTCCGAACAAGAGATGGGCACTACGAATTTGTAGTGATGCCATTCGGATTAACTAATGCACCTGCTGCATTTATGCGTCTCATGAATGACATGTTCAGATCTTACTTGGATCAGTTTGTGGTTGTATTTATTGATGATATATTGATTTATTCTAAGAGCATAGAAGAACACGAGACACATTTACAGATTACTTTGCAACTATTACGAGATCACCAATTATATGCAAAGTTTAGTAAATGCAAATTTTGGATGAAGCAAGTGATGTTTTTGGGACACATCATTTCAAAAGAGGGATTGTCTGTAGATTCTTCGAAGATTGAGACCATACAAAAATGGGAACAACGAAAGAACCTCACTGAGGTTAGAAGCTTCTTAGGTATAGCTAGTTATTATCGGCGGTTTGTTCAACATTTTTCTAGAATTGCCTCACCCCTCACACAATTAACCAGAAAAGGAACTGCATTTATATGGAGTGAAAATTGCGAACAAGCATTTCAATTATTAAAGGAATATTTATCATCGGCACCAATTCTAGCTTTGTCAGTTGAGAGGAATTTATTTGAGGTTTATACTGATGCTTCAAGTATTGGATTAGGATGTGTATTGATGCAAGATAGAAGAGTCATTGCCTATGCATCAAGACAATTGAAGACCCATGAGAAAAATTATCGAGTACATGATTTGGAATTAGCCGCAGTAGTTCTTGCACTCAAGCTATGTAGGCACTATCTATATGACAATCAATTTATAGTGTACTCTGATCATAAGAGTCTTAAGTATTTGTTTTCACAGAAAGAATTGAATATGAGACAAAGAAGATGGATGGAGTATATTAAAGATTATGATTTCAAAATTGAGTACCATCCACGGAAAGGAAATACTGTGGCAGATGTACTAAGCAGAAACCCTATAGCCAAAGTATGCCAATTACAAGTAAGGGAGTGGAAATTGCTAGAAGAATTTTCCACATTAAGCTTGAAGGTGGAATCACAAGAAGGAAGGGTTATCATTAATAACTTGACAGTTCAGTCAGAATTATTGAAGCAAATTAAGGAACAACAGGACAATGACCCTATGTTGACAGAAATCAAGGAAAAGTTGATTACTAAACCTAATTTTAATGAAGATTCCCAAGGAAATCTTCGATTCCGAGATAGAATATGTGTACCAGATAATTCTGAAATCAAGAGACAAATTTTAGAAGAAGCTCATCGATCACACTATACTATTCATCCTGGAGCTGTCAAAATGTATCAAGATTTAAAGAAGCATTTCTGGTGGTGCAATATGAATAAAGACATTGTAGACTTCATAGCAAGATGACTGACATGTTAGAAAGTTAAAGCCAAGCATCAGAAACTAGCCGGAAAGTTAAAACCACTCGAAGTGCCAGAGTGGAAATGGGACAGTATTGATATGGATTTTATTGTGGGATTACCCCGAACACGAAGTGGATTTGATGCTATATGGGTAATCATTGACCGACTTACCAAGTCAGCTCATTTCTTAGCAATCAAGACAAGATGGTCTGTTAGTGTCCTAGCAGCATTATATATGAAAGAAATTGTCTGATTACATGGAATTCCGAAAGATATAGTGTCTGACAGGGATGCAAGATTCACCTCACATTTCTGGAGAGAACTACAAGATGCAATGGGGACTAAGTTAAAGTTTAGTACAACATTTCATCCTCAGACAGACGGACAAACAGAACGGTAGATATGTGTCGAGCTTGTATACTAGAGTTTGGAATGACTGGAACACTCATTTAGCAATCATGGAATTTGCATATAATAATAGTTACCAATCTACAATACAAATGGCCCCATTTGAAGCTTTGTACGGTCGCCAATGTAGATCACCACTGTGTTGGGTAGAATTAAAAGAATCACATATTCTTGGACCTGAAATGATCCAAGAAACCACAGACATTATCAAATTGGTACAAGACAGAATGAAAGCTGCCCAAGACCGACAGAAAAGCTATGCTGATCGTCGAAGAAGGGAATTGGAGTTTCAGGAAGGAGAACATATATTCCTTAAAGTATCTCCTCGACGTGGAATTAGAAGATTTGGAATCAAGGGAAAATTGAGTCCAAGGTACATTGGACCATTTGAGATATTAAAAAGAATTGGAGAAGTGACATACCAACTAGCACTTCCACCGCAATTATTAATGTACATGATATTTTTCATGTATCAATGTTGAGAAAATATGTTTATGACCCGGAACACATCATTGGATATCAAGATATAGAGATACAAGAAAATTTGGCATACGAGGAAAGACCTGTACAGATCCTCGATCGGAAAATCAAGCAGTTACGAAACAAAGAAGTTCCTTTGTTGAAGATTAAATGGAGTAAATGCGGACAAGAAGAGGCAACGTGGGAACTTGAAGACGCCATCAGAACTAAATACCCGAAATTGTTTACAGGTTAGTATTCATACCTTTGTGTTATTAAATTTGGAGGACCAAATTTCTTTTAGTAGGTGAGAGTTGTAACACCCCAAAAATTTAAAGTGCTAGAAAAATATGAATAATGTAGTTAATATACATGAGGATTGTCATTAAATTGAAAAAATTGATATTTAGGTATGATTAGTGGTAACGTATGTTACAACAGTGTCGTACACAGTGGTGCGCGATTCCACAGGGCGACACCGAAAAACGACAACGAAATAAAAATCTGAGGACCATAATTTCCAGAAAAATGTGGAGAAATCAGAAATGTGATTATCCAAATTTTTCGACGTGCGGATTTTGAGATTAAGTCGACGCGACCATTTTTCGGGTGATTTTTCACATAGTGTAAAATAAAATCCAAAAATTAAATACAAATCACCATAATTAGTAAAACTATAATATTAGCCTATGGTTAAAATTTCATGCCAAATGGATACCATCTAGTCATGTTTACATCAAGTTTATTGGACCAGCCGAATTATGGTGTATTTACGGTTTGGTTTTTCTGGAATTTCCGGAGGCTTACGTGGGTGGCTCTGGGAAGGCTAGCGCACATGGGGAAGGGATTACCACGTTAACCCACAGTTGTAACATGTGAGTTGTGCATGTAACTCGTGTCAAATGGTAAAAGTCCATAGCTTTTACTACGCCACCTGGGTGGGTGAGGTGCCAACGTGCATGGCAACACCCTTGGCTATAAATACACCCCAAAATCTTTCGTAACCATCTTTCCAACCTGTTCTACTGTTATGCTACTGCCTTTGTACTAGGTAATGTCAAGTTGGGAGGTGTTTCTGAGTGCTAAACTTTGGGAAGAGGCTACTACGGTGTGAATTGTTGTCTTGATCTCATCCGTGCATCTTGTCTCTGTTCGAGCTTTTGCTGGAGCTGTTGCTGAGGAGTGGCTATAGAGCTATTCTGGAGGCTATTGCTGTTATTACACCAAGCTACACCTGCTTATTCCTTTATTTACGATTATTCTTCATCTCCTTCAACCTAGGTAGGATTCATTCCTAATCCTCTTCCTTTCCATTCTTGAATTGATTGGTTAAAGTGATCCTTTACCATGAGTTTGTTGACTTCCAGAATTTGTAAATTAATCCCATGGTAAGAATTTAGCATTCATCATGTATGATTTTGTGTTTGACCATGTGAGACAATACAATTCTTGTCCTTCTATCATATCTTGTGCAAATCTGAAATCATGACGATTTCACTATGTCGGGTAGACTGAACTATGACGATTCTTTCTACAATCGAGAAATGATTCCTTGATAAAATCTTAAGTGAGTGTGTGTTTTGATAAGTGCTTGATAAGTAATGGAGGAAAAGAAGAGTTTTGGGAATATTACTCTTCCGGTAACTTTCCCTTTCAGTTTGTCTTCTTGATGGATCAACCATATGAACCATATCCCATGATTTATTTTTCACTCCCTTGTCATGTTAGCTTCAGGTTTGAGGCTAAGATTATGTTTGGATTAAGTCCTAATCATGTTAGGAGTGATAGAGGAACTTTGGAGAACCATTTAGAGTGGATTTTAATGACTTTCTGAAGGTTTGCACAAAACCTGTCGACAGACGAACTTATGGCTGTCGACAGGAACCCATTTCCAGAAACCAAAATCACCACCTATGTGTGGCTGTCGACAGTCCTATAGCTTGCTGTCGACAGATGCACACAGAACTGAAGTTCTGTTCCTGGAAAACCAGCCCTGTCGACAGCAAGCTTGTGCCTGTCGACAGGTACTGACAGTGCCATGTTTCCAGCACCTGTTTTGCTCCATTCCTTGATGCCAATCTTACCCAATTGTGGCACCTAATAGTCCACCTATATCTTGTAGTTTTTACTACCTAAACACCTACTAAAATCAGTCATGTACCTTTCTTTTTATCATGAATTATTTCTCCAAAGTTCGGAACAAAATTGACCTCGAAGGACTATCAATTTCTGAAATCAGTAAGGAACAGAGTTCCTTAATTCTTGTGTGTAAATCATGAGTGAATCCTTGTGTGTCCTTGATTCATTATAAAAATGAGTGTGTGATGATGACGAGTTGTGAGTCTTTGGGACTCATTCGAGAAATATGCCTGGCAAATAAAGGGCTGGTTCAGTCCTGGGGGAGCGCCCGAATTCGTCAGTGGCCGCACGGGGGCGATGAGGACAACGTGGATGTTGGCATGCATCAATTCGTGCTTGATTAGTCGTCACATCATGCTTATGTGTGTGATAATGTGTCTGATTCTGAATTCAAGTTTCATCCTGAGTTATTGATCTTGCTTCCAAAATTGTTCTTGTCCAATATGTATTATCGAATTATCTTGCTTATTCATTTTCTAGAACACGCTGGGTCAGAAATCTATACTTGTCTTACCTTGAATATATACATTTGAAACCTTTTGGATTAAAGAAATTGAGTTCTACTAGGCTAGTTAGCTCACTCAATTTAACATTTTCAGGTGAACCAGATGGAGATATGGCTTAAGGGAATCGTGTGCCGAGTGGACCACCCGATGTCAAGAAATGTTATCAGTTTTGTTTTCTCTGTAGTTAAATGTAAATGTAATAAGGATACAATGTACTTTTGCATGATCCTCATGTATACTACAATGAGGAATACCATGTAATAAGTTCCGCTAAACACGTGGTTTATATACAAACGTTATCTTAGTTCTTGTAATGAATATCTGTCATATTCAGTAAATGTAATTTTGCTAGAACGTGACAACACTACCCTACATAGAGTTGACTCTATCCTTAAGAGAGTCGACTCTATCCATTCAGAGATTCAACACTAACCTACAAAGAGTTGACTCTATCTTTTAGAGAGTCGACACCACTCTACAAAGAGTCAACACTATTTATTCAGAGAGTCACTATATCCTTCAGAGAGTCGACTATATCATTCAAAGAGTCGACACTACCCTTCAGAGAGTCAACACACCCTTCCATTCAGGTTGACACCCCTATATTTAGGTCAACCTAACCCCTGTTTCTAGTGACTCAGGTCGACACACTCAGTGTTTCAGGTCGACACACCCTGTTAATCAGAGTTCTTTCTTGAAATAACTTTTATATGAATTATGGTATATTAAATTCTAGATTTACCTAAAATAATTATTAAGTTACTCCCTCTTCAAAAAGTGATTTATAAAGTATTCATGGGTCAACTCTTACTTGTTAGCTTATCTCATATTTCTTGAAAATTCACTTGCAATGTCTAAAATTTGGGATCTCTAGATCTCTCATGTATTTGCAATGCTGGAATGAGCTAATAAAAGGGCCCTGACCAAGTCCTGGGAGGAGCACCCAAAAGTACTTGTGCCCATGGGAGTGTGAATGGTCTGGTGGCATTGCACTTAAAGTACATGTTAAATTTACTAGACATCTGGTTTCACATAGTATACATCACTACAAGGAAATGCGGGTTTACCGACGGAAATTTTTCGTCAGAAAATCCGTCGGACTTTCTGATGGATATATTTTCGTCGAAAACATAAGTCAGGGTTTCTGACGAAACATATTCTGTCGGCAATTCGGTCGGTATTTTCGACAGAAATATGTCCATCGGAAATTCCGTCGGTAATATCGATGGAATTTCCGACGGAAAGAATTCCGTCAGAAACTTGCAATTTTTCCCCCATCCTGTGTTCCCAAATGCCCACTCGCCTCTCTCTCTCTCTCTCTCTCTCTCTCTCTCTCTCTCTCTCTCTCTCTCTCTCTCTCTCTCTCTCTCTCTCTCTCTCTCATCTCCGGTGTACGTGGAGCGCCACCGCAAGCTCGCGCTGCCGCCGCCCCAGCTTCCCGCCGTCGCGACCCCGTGCCACCGTCGCGTCCCCGCGCCGCCGCCGCTACTCTCTCGCGTCGCACTGTCGTCGCCTCCAGCTCGCTGCTCAGGCTCGTCACCCTGTCGTCGCCACCACCTCGCGTTGACGCCGCCGGTATGCCTCCTCGCCCACCCTACCACCCTGCACAGTCCGCCCCCTCCTCTCCCCTCCCCTCCCGGCGACCGTCCCCCCCCCCCCCCCGTTCCCCTCATAATCCCCCCTCCCCCTAGACAGTCCGCCCCTCCTCTCCCCCTCCCTCCCGGCGACCATCCCCCCCCTCCCCCACAGTCCCCCCTCCCCCTACATAGTCTCCCCCTCCTCTCCCCCTCCCCCTCCCGACGACCGTCCCCCCTCCCCTACAGTCCCCCCCCCCCTCCTCTCCCCCTCCCCTCCCGGCGACCGTCTCCCCCCCTCCCCCACAGTCCCCCCTCCCCCCACACAGTCTCTCCCCCTCTCCCCCCTCCCCCTCTCGACGACCGTCCCCCCCTCCCCCACAGTCCCCCCCCTCCCCCTCCTACCGCTCCTCTCCCCCTCCCCCCCCCGGCGCTCCACCCCTACCGCCCCCTCCCCCTCCTACCGGCGACCCCCTCCCCCTCCCATACCTTCTGCGCCCCACTGCCACCACCCTCCCCCTCCTGCCGACGACCCTCTCCCATCCCTGCTGCGCCCCCTCCCCCCCTTCTTGTGTAATGCCTCCCCACCCCCACACCCTCCCCCTCCCATCCCTGGCGCCCCACCCCTGCCACCCCCTCCCCATCCTGCTGCCCCCTCCCCCTCCTGCCGGCGATCGATTCTTCTTTTATTGTCTAATCATTGACTATGAGATTAGTGTAAGATGCCTCATCTACAGTAGACATTTGTTTTATCCATGCTTGGTTAGATGAGCCAAATTAGATTGTGCTGCCTCTGCTATTTTGTTTGATTATTTATTTTCAGTATTTGTATTTTTGATCCGAATGGTTATGAGTTAGATATGCATGTTAGATTTAAATTTAGAACTAATCCAACAATGGGATTGAGAGCTCTTGTATGGAGTGTGAACTTATATAGTGAAAATAATTAATGGTTACAGACTAAATAGTACAATCACCCTCTTTTTGGGAAAAATTCTCTATTTTAAGCTTATCGTAAAATGAAAGTCAAAAAATTTGATTGAAGCTAGTATGATTTTTGTCCACAGTTAATATGATTCAGCCATTCCATCAATGAGCAAATAAATGTTCACGTGGCCATCCTCGTGCGGTCTGTTCTCTAATTAGATCCTATGTCTTCCGCTATCATATGAAGAGAGATACTAGTTATTCAGATGTTTGGGTGTAGTTATTCGGATGCTTGGGTATCAAAATATCTCAGACACAAATGAAGGTGGTGAAATAACACTCATTTTCCTATATAAACATCCAATTCAAGATTGAGGTTGACACCCAGCATATCAACAATCCTATTTCTTCTTTTAAAAATAAAATTTTACCATGTTAAAAGTTATTTTAGAATAATATCTTTTAAAAATATTTATATTTTTATGAAAAAATTGGTATTCGAGTGAAGTAAAAGATAATTACATTCAAATTTAACATGCGTCTAACTCACAATATCCTTTTTTCCCATATTAAGAAATTTCTGATGTGCATGTATCAAAGATTAAATATGAGCTAAGTAAACAACCTTCATTCTTTAATCCTATAAGAGACTTCCCCACATGAGGCAAAGGCCCCCCACCCCGCCACTGCCCCTCCCCCTTCTGCGCCCCACATCCCAATTTAGGAAAAAAAAAATAGTACAAACTCTTCCTTCTAGACATTAGTTTAGTTTACATTTAATTGTTCACTTTCAGTTTAATGATTAGTATTACACTTCTTATTTTAATGTATTTGTTTAGTATTGCACTTGTTTATATGTAATTCATTTACATGTATGTGTGAATTTGTTTTAATATTGAACTTGTTCATATGTAATATTTTGTTTTCATTTTCCTTTCATATTTATGTGGTTTTTAAAGTTGATCTATGCATGTATAACAATTTATCACTGCACACACCTCACGAGAGCGTGTTAAGCTCATGTTAATGAACCTTCCCATTCAAGACTTTGGGATTGATGTGCATGAGTCTTATTTTCAATGATGAGAACGTGTATATCTAACTCAAAGTCTTGAATTGTCCCGTTTTGGACAATCTGTGAATGTTTGATTGCAGTTAGGTCATTTATTATATGTTTGTATTATTTGTTGAAAATTTCGGGTGCGTCTACTCACTCCTCTCTGATATACCTTTATTAATTTAGAATATTTTCTTAACCACTTATTCATAAGTGTTTAAGAAAATATCTTAATCAATAAATATTTTTGGTATATCAGAGAGGTTTGGGGAGATGCTGCCGAAATTTTTAGTAAATTTTACAAACACATAGTAAATGGCCATCTGAGTTCGATCAAATATTCACATATTGGTAAAAAGTGATAATCTAAATAATATGTCCTACCTATTCATTTTGATTTACTCGAACGATGTGAGGGTGTGTCGGGTTTTAACTAGTGACATGACATTTAATCTGTGTAGGAAAAATGTCTTATGAGAATCGGTCATGGATGTACTGTGGAATAGTTAATGGAGTTATGAGAGAGGAGTTTAAAGACGGAGTTGACAGTTTCATTTGGTTTGCATTGAGGAATTCATCAGTAGCAGTTGATCGAATGGGTAACATCCGATGTCCGTGTTCGGCTTGTAAGAACAGAAAGTGGATATCGACATGGGATGTGCAACATCATTTGTATACCATAGAATTTGTTGCCCATTATGTGTTATGGTCGTCTCATGGTGAGTTTAATATCCAGTCGTCTGAACCAGCCAACTTTGCCTCCATAAGTATGTACGTACACATGGTTGTCGATGCTGCTGGTCCGGAGTTCAATATTCATGATGACCAAACAAATGAAGAAGTGCCGAATAATATAGCTCAGAGATTTTATCAGTTACTTCGAGATGCTGATGAGCCATTATGAGATGGTTGTGAGAAGCATACACAGTTGTCTGCAGTGTCGTAGCTACTGAATTTGAAGTCTGAATTTCATATGAGTGAGAGTTGTTTTGATCGACTTCTCTTACTTGTCAAGAGTATGCTTCCTCAATCAGAGAGGTTGCCTGATGGTTTTTACCGTGCGAAGAAGATGGTGAATGATCTGGGGCTTGGTTTTATAAAAATTGATGCATGTCCTAATCATTGTATGTTGTACTACAAAGATGATGCAGATAAGACATCATGTTGTATCTGTAAGCATGATAGATTCAAGGCTAAGAGAGGGGCCAAGTCAAAGCAAATGGATGTTCCATATAAGTCACTGCGGTACTTTCTGATCACACTTAGATTGCAGCGGTTGTTCATGTCCTTGAAGACAATTGGACATATGACTTGGCATGCAGAAAGAGTCCATCGTGATGATGGTGAAATCAGTCCTTCTGCCGATGGTGAAGCTTGGGCTCATTTTAACCGTCTTCATCCTTACTTCTCAAGGGATCCACGCAACGTGCGGCTGGGTTTATGCACAGACGGTTTCAATCCATTCGGAGGCTCGGTGGCATCTTACTCATGTTGGCCAGTATTCTTAACACCGTACAACCTTCCCCCAGGCATGTGGATGAAGTGTGAGAATCTCTTCCTTTCATTGCTGATTCCTGGTCCAAAAAGTCCAGGAAAAAATATAGACATATATTTTAGACCGTTGATTGATGAGCTGAAATTATTATGGTCAGATGGAGTTCTCTCTTATGATGCATCCAGAAAACAGAATTTTAATTTGAAGGCTGCATTAATGTGGACAATAAGTGACTTTTCAGCGTACGACATGTTATCTGGCTGGAGCACACATGGGAGGTTGGCATGTCCTTATTGTATGGAGGATTCTAAATCATTCGTGTTGAAATCTGGTGGAAAAGCATGTTGGTTCGATTGTCATCGTCGGTTTCTACCGAGTGACCATCCTTTCCGAAGCAAAATGATTCTTTTTTGAAAAATACAATTGTGATGGATCAGGTAGATATGGAACGGGTGTTTGGTGGGAACATGGCGAGGCGGGTCCAGAACTTATCGATTGTATAACAACTGGCTGGTAGTACCCGACAAATCCCCGACTTTGGGAAGGTGTCTAAACCTCCACGTAATGGTGATCGTGGATATTCTAATTTGTCTGACCGACTCTCTATATTCAAGTGTCCCGGACGAGCGTTCGGATATTCTTCTACTCACGCACTCGAAGATAGAGAGTTGGTAGCTGCAGAGATCTACATCTTCATGAATTGCGTAGAACTAGACCCTTACATTGAGTAAGCTCTCAACACTAATGTCTTTATATATGTACCTCATTTGCTTACAAATCGTAAAACATAGAGGTTGTGTGGCATTTTCATTGCAGTGAGTTTGGCTCAGTCATACTGCAACGGAATCCACGTCTGACTGACGTGCAAGTTGAAAAAGAACGGGAGAAGTCTTTTGCTACTTGGTTAAGATATCGAGTAAGTGTCTAAATATTTTGATGCAAAAGTGTTATGTTCTTATGCATAATTAGTTGTTGTAATTTGTCATTGTCTATCCCTTTTTTAATAATAGGTTGAACAAGGCTTTATTGCTGATTGAAGAGTACAAGAGATTAGTTATGGGACCTCGAAGATTGTACGTGTCTATCCAGACTACATTGTGAATGGATACCGATTTCACACGAGAGATTATGGACGGAATAAGTCTACGATGAACAATGGCGTATGTGTGAAGGGAAGTGCCTATAATGAAAATGAAGTAGACTATTATGGCATTCTCAAAGAAGTAATTGAACTGCAATTTTTGGGACAAGGCAACAATCTATTTCACTTCAAATGTCATTGGTTCGATCCGACTTCTATTCGTAATGACACAACATATGGGATAGTCGATGTCAAACATAAGTCGAAGTTGAGTACGTATGAGCCATTCATTCTGGCGGCACAAGCCCAACAAGTTTATTATTCAAATTATTCGTCCCACAAATTGAGAGATTGGTGGGCTGCTTGTAGAGTGAAAACAAGGCTATTCCGTGAGTATGAGCTTATTCCGGCTGATATAGAGCTCGAAGGTGTTAATGACAATTTTTTCCGATCAGACCGGCGACAGGTATATGTATCTGTAAACATAAAACTCTATATATTATTGTTCATATTAAATTCATATTTTCTAACGTGCATATAAATTTGCAGGGACCGCCTCCCCGTCCATGTCGGTCGTCCCGACGATAGGTATATGTATATGTAAACACAAAACTCTATATATTATTATTCATATTAAATTCATATTTTCTAACGTGCATATAGTTTTACAGGGATCGCCTCCCCGTCCACACCGGTCATCCTGACGATAGGTATATGTATATGCAAACATAAAACTCTATATATTATTGTTCATATTAAATTCATATTTTCTAACGTGCATATAATTTTGTAGGGTCCGACACTTGCCCAGTAGCGTCACATTTCTCATCCCAATCACCACCAGGTACATGTATGTTTCCATACTTTAGTACATTTCTTGTCTTCCAATTTTTTCAATATTATTGTACTTAATTGTTTTCAACAGAGGTAGAGAGCCATCATTCAACGGTGGATGAGGAGGGGCCTCAGCTACCTGGACGCTAGCCATGCTGGATTTCTGGGTAAACTTGATCACTTCAAACTTATTGTACTTATTATTTATGTTATATAGTTCATGTACCAAATTAATGTGCAATTGTAGGGGGAAGATAGATCCAGGTTATGCTTCCCGCTATATTACGTCGTTGGTCCACGCACACGTTCCAGGACCAGTGGACTCATGGAAAGAGTTCGCCCCATCCGTCCGGGAATTATTATTTGACATGTTCATGATATTATTATTTTTTACTGATTTGAAGTCACCTCTTTAATTACTATATCCCTCTATTAGTGCATAAAGTTGAGTAATTTTATTTCTAAACAGCGGAGGTACGTGTTCATGAGACCGGAGGATCTCCCTCGAGCACGAGTCGTGTGGGAGTCTACTGCCCAGACTAATTTTAGAAAGTCGATGTGGGAGGCCCGAGACAAGGCAATGAAGACCACAGACAGCAGGATCCTACGACTTGGCTGGATTACGGCCCTGTTTGGCTGAGGAGGGACTATTGGGAGTTCCTTTGTCATCGTTGGGCTACTGGACCATGGCAGAAGAGGTCACAGACAGCTAAACGTAATCGAGCAGCTCATCCGAAGAAGAATGTGCATACTAGTGGGTCCATATCTTATGCGACCCATAGCCAGAAATTGGTAAGCATATTATTGTTCAATTGCTTAATACATTATTTATTATTGTGAAACTAACTACTTTTGTTGAATTGTAAGCATCACGAGCTCGAACGTGCCCCTACTTTTTGCGAGTTATTTGATCGGACTCGTAAGTGGAAGGGGATGGATGACTATGTCAGCGAGAGTGCTCGCACGATTGCTCTTAGTCAAAATATAATTTTTTAATTCAATTTAGATATTAAAAAAATATGATTTCAATAGTACATTTTTAATTTGTTCTGCAGGAGACCTATGACAGGACGATGGCGGATCGCTATGCAGAGGGCACTCCCCAACCAGACTTGGATCCGGAAGCTTCAGTCGATGCAGCGGGAGGGCTGAGGAAGGGCCGAGTGTACGGCTTTGGGGAAAGCCTGAATACTACTCCAGTGTTGTCCTCATATGTGAGTTCGGTCGCTTCTACGGCCTACGCGAGTTCATCTACTGTGCCACCCGACAGTGATGGAGAGGACATGAGAACCCTCATCCGGGAAGAGCTACAGCTGCAGTTTGGCATTATGGTCGAGCAGCTGAACACTGCCATCCGAGGAGTGGGCCCTCACAGTAAGCCCCTCAGGTCAATATTACTATTAATTTTATATAGTTTGAATGAAATGAAACCACTAAAACTAGAGGCCACCCAGGTCAATTTATGAGTCGGTGTCCAAAGAGCTCAAAAGGAAAAAATAAATAAATTAAGAAACCTATAAAGAAGATCCCTTTAAACTTTACACTTATGGAAAGGATAAAAAAGACACTTAGAAAAAAGATCTATAAAAACAACATAAGTGTAAAGGATCAAAACATGCAACCCCATTGGGTGAAAGTGACGTGTGAGAATTGACAGAATTCTAATCGGATTCTTGGTTTGGGTTCGGCACTCAAATCACTAACTTTAAAAAAACCTAAGTGTAAAAGATCAGAACACGCAACCCGGGGGTCAAAAATCACAAATAGGGATCCTATTGGCATGTCGTTCGCTCTAACACGACCGGGTGGGTTAAAGTGACGTGTGGGAACTGACGGAGTTGTAATCGGATTCCCGGTTTGGGTTCGGCATTCAAATCACTAATTTTAAAAAAATCTAAGTGTAAAGGATTAGAACACGCAACCCGGGGATCCAAAATCACAAATAGGGATCTGATTGAAGTGTTGTTCACTCCGACATGATCAGGTGGGTGAAAGTGATGTATGAGAATTGACGGAATTCTAATCGGATTCCCGGCTTGGGTTCGGCACTCAAATCACTAATTTATAAAAAACCTAAGTGTAAAGGATCAGAACACGCAACCCCGGGGTCCAAAATCACAAATAGGGATCCGATCGGCGTGCCGTTCACTCCGACACGACCGGGTGGGTGAAAGTGACGTGTGGGAACTAACGAAATTCTAATTGGATTCCCAGTTTGGGTTCAGCACTCAAATCACTAATTTTAAAAAAACCTATGTAAAGGATCAGAACATGCAACCAAACAGTCGAAAATCACAAACAGGGATCCAATCGGCGTATCGTTCGGTCTGACATGACCGGGTGGGTGAAAGTGACGTGTAGGAACTAACGGAATTCTAATCGGATTCCTGGTTTTGGTTCGGCACTCAAATCACTAATTAAAAAAAAAAAACCGTGTAAAGGATCAAAACATGCAACCCGGGGGTCCAAAATCACAAATAGGGATCCGATCGGCATGTCGTTTGCTCCGACACGATCGGGTGGGTGAAAGTGACGTGTGGGAACTGACGAAATTCTAATCGAATTCCCGGTTTGGGTTCGGCACTCAAATCGCTAATTTAAAAAAAACCTAAGTGTAAAGGATCAGAACATGTAACCCGGGGGTCCAAAGTCACAAATAGGGATCCGATCGGCATGCGGTTTGCTCTGACATGACCGAGTGGGTGAAAGTGACGTGTGGGAACTGACGAAATCCTTACCGGATTCCCGGTTTGGGTTCGGCGCTCAAATAACTAATGTAAAAAAAACCTAAGTGTAAAGGATCAGAACACGCAACCGGGGGGTCCAAAATCACAAATAGGGATCCGATTGACATGTCGTTCACTATGACACAACTGGGTGGGTGAAAGTGACGTATGGGAATTGAAAAAATTCTAATCGGATTACCAGTTTGGGTTCGGCACTCAAATCACTTATTTAAAAAAAAACCTAAGTGTAAAGGATCAGAACATGCAACCCGGGGGTCCAAAATCACAAATAAGGATCTAATCAGTGTGTCGTTCACTCCGACACGACCGAGTGGGTGAAAGTGACGTGTGGGAACTGAAGGAATTCTAATCGGATTCCCGATTTGGGTTCAGCACTCAAATCACTAATTAAAAAAAAAACCTAAGTGTAAATGATCAGAACATGCAACCCGGGGGTCCAAAATCACAAATAGGGATCCGATCGGTTTGCCATAGGCTGCGACACGATCGGGTGGGTGAAAGTGACGTGTGGGAACTGACGGAATCCTGATCGGATTCCCGGTTTGGGTTCGGCACTCAAATCACTAATTTAGAAAAAAAACTGATGATCAGTCCATCCCTATATAATTTCATTTATGCTTATTTTGGTGATTAACAAAACCATAATAAGTATTGTCTAACAAGTTTCCTTGCAGCTAAGTCATAGGAAATAAATCGGGCAAAACCAAGCAAAAATCTGTAAGTATTCTTACACTGTATCATTTAGAGTTCACAGCATGTAATTCTTCTAAGTACACATCGATTTCATAAGTGATATAACGATTTCATTAAGATCATAACGATTTGTTAAGTGAGAAACAACGATTTGGTTCTCACAACGATTTGTTAAGTGAGAAATAGTAATTTGGTCTCACAACGATTTGATATGTTACATAATGACTTGGTCGCCGTAATGATTCAATAAGTTACATAACTACTTGGTCGCCATAACTATTCGATAAGTTACATAATGACTTGGTCACCATAACGATTCGATAAAGCAAACAACGATTTGGTTACTGCATTGATTTGATAAGTAGAACAACGATTTGTGTTCACAACAAATTGCTTATAACGATTTGCTTATAATGATTTGCGCACAACGATTTGTGTTCACAACGACTTGCTTATAATGATTTGCTTATAATGATTTCTCACAACGATTTGTGTTCAAAAATGACTTGCTTATAACGATTTGCTTTTAACGATTTACTCACAACGATTTGTGTTCACAACGACTTGCTTATAACGATTTGCTCACAACAATTTGTGTTCACAATGACTTTCTTATATCTGTATAACGACTTGTGTTCACATCGATTTGCTTATGTTTGAACAATGATTTGTTCAAACAACGATTTGTTTGTATCTGCACAACGATTTGCTTCTACTATAAGAACGATTCGCTTGCTCTTGCAACGATTTCATTAGTGGAATAATGCCTCATAGACACATCGATTTTCTCTATCATAAATTTAATGAATATATTTATTATTCTCATATATTTTCAAATATTGTGAAAGTCAAAGTCTTCCCCCGCACATCTCTAATATCCTTGCATTTATTATGAATGTTCACATCATCTACTCGTTGTCTTCTATTCTTATGTTTCTATAAGAAACACTTTTCAGAAAGTAGAATGACATTTCTATTTTGGTGAATAGTCTTAGTGCATGAATTATAACGTTCACTGACAGCAAGAGACAACATAGCTGTCTATGCTTTGGCATTTAATGTGTGCAGGTCTCTGCGAGTACCATGTCATACAACGTTGGACAAAATAGAAGCTGAAGGATATCAAGATGGATCTTCTCCTTGCGTGCATGGGTCGTAAAGCATTAAATGACTACAAGCACACCTGTCGTACTCGACGAACCATGCAGTCTAACGAGCATCCAACCTAGAGACAACGGACACTTCAACGGATATATTTTTCAAAGAGAAGGATATATATAGAAGACTGATGACTTCGTAAAGAACAACTTTTAAGCTTTCCTCTTACAACCTGCGAGCAACAGAAAGAAGAGCCCTGTGCTTCACTCCCTAGCATGTTGTAGCTCTTGCTCTCCGTTTTTCATTATTTTTTAGCCTTTGGAGAGCCAGTGTGTTCTAAGAGATTTTCTTATTGTAGATCTTTCTCTCTCAGTCACTGCCTCAGATCTAGCATTTTGCCTTTTTTCACACTTGTGGTGAAGTTCCTCTTTGGGTTGTGAAGAGAAGACCTGTTGTGAACAAGTGGTTTGTATTCCCTTCGATAAGGAAGGAAGACCTATGTATCAGGGTGTTTGTATTCCTCTTCGGGGTTAAAAGAGAAGGCCAGTGGCAGCTGGATGTGTAAGGGTCTTTAAGGGGGACAGTACCCTTGGTAGTGAAAGCCCAAGTTGTTGATTGGGGACTGGACATAGGACTCCTTGGTATAGGAGGGCCGAACCAGGATAAAAACCTCTTATTGCATGTGTGATTGCTTTTGTGCATTTATTTGTGTTCATTCATCTAACACTAACTATTCTCTTTAGTGTTTTTCTGTTAAGCATTTTTGTTGACAAGTTTTAATCAAAAAGAATTTTAGAATCCCATTCACCCCCCTCTAGGCTTGCTAGCTGGGCAACAAGTGGTATCAGAGCCAAGTCTCTTGGTCAAAAAGGATTTCACGATCCGAAGAGCAAAGATAAATGGCAGCTCAAAGGTATGCAGAAGGCCAGTCAGTCAACATACCACCCTTGTTCGATGGTGAAGATTATAACTATTAGAAGACCAGAATGGAGTTCTTCCTTCAAGGTCTCGATTTTCAAATCTGGTCAATCATAGAAGAAGGAGATTTAGTAGTTCTCAACAACAAATAAAATTGGACAGAAGATGACAAGAAGAAGATATCTTTAAACTACAAAGCAAAGAGTATTTTGTGTTGTGCGCTGAGCAAGAAAGAATTTAATAGGATCTCAGCATGCAAGTCTGTATTGGAAATGTGGGAGAAGCTCAGAATTACTTATGAAGGCACATGCAAAGTTAAAGAAACAAGGATAGATATCTTAGTAGCATAGTACGAGAGATTTCAAATGCAAACTGGAGAATCAATTACTCAGATGTACAGTAAGTTCACAGACATTACAAATTGTCTGGCTGGTCTTGAAAAGCATTATGAAATGGGAGATATAGTGAGAAAAATCTTAAGATCCCTACCAGCTTCGTGGACACAAAAGTGACAACTATAGAAGAGGCGAATGATTTGAGAAAAATGTCATTAGAAAAGCATGTTGGGTCACTAATGGCCCACAAACTAAATATGGAACGACTTGGAGAGTCCTCCAGTAGGAAGAAACACACCAACGCTCTCAAGGTAGCAGAAGATACATCTGGTGAAGAATCAGATGACAGTAAGAGCATGGAAAGCAGTAAAGATGAAGAAGCTTTTCTCTCCAGAAGACTGCAAACGATACTTGCTAAGAAAAAATACCAGTCTGGAAGGAGATATTTCAAGAAAGGAAAGGACTTCAACAAACTCGAAGTCAAGGATACAAAGAAAGCTGAACCCATATGCTACGAATGTAAAAAACCAGGACACATTAAGGCAGAATGTCCGAAGCTGAAAAAGACAGAGTTCAGAAAAAAGGACAACTCTAAGAAATTCAGAAAATACAAAAAGAAAGCCATGGAAGTAGCATGGGACAATGACTCAGACAGTGAGTCAAGCACAAGCGAGGAAGAAGAAGAAAAGGCCAACCTGGCCTTGATGGCAAACACCGACGACAAGCTAACATCTGATTCCTCATTCACTTCCTGTAATGAGTCTAATTCCGATAGATTAGAAGATGCGTTTAATGAGTTATATAGTAAATATAAAGATGTGTGTAAGTTATTAAAAATCACCAAGAAAAATCATGCCTGTCTAGAAATTACTAACTCTAACTTAAAGTAAAAAACCGAGCAATTAGAAAAACAAATTTCTGAATTAAAGAGGAGAAATAATTTATTATGTGAAGATCTAAAAGTTAAAAATGATCAGATAGCTAATCTGGAATGTCACGAAACTATAAGTAAACTTAAACAGGAAATTAACACACTAACAAAAGAAAATGAATATTTATCCAATACAATTGAAAAATTTACAAATGGTAAATCATCCTTAATATTAAAAGGAGATAGAAGATCAGAGAAAAAGAAACATGGTTTAGGATATAGTCCACCTGATAATGAAGAAACTATAGTTCATCCTAAAGTGTATCCAACTCCAAAATTTGTAGCTGAAAAAGATACTGAATATAAATCTAATTTTAAATTTGTTCTGAATGAAAAAATAAGTAAAACATCATGTTGTAGTCACTATAATAAACTAGGACATACTAAAATAACTTGTCCAACAAAAAATCTAAAATGGATAATTAAAAGAAAAAGTGATGAAACTAACCAGCAAGGACCCAAAAGAACTTGGGTACCTAAGTCTTAGTGTTTCTATTGTAGGGAAGCCTTAGAGCATCAAAGTGGTACCTGGACAGTGGGTGCTCAAGGCATATGATAGGTAACAAGAAGCTATTTTCGTTCATCAAGGATGAAGAAGGTACAGTGACATATGGCGACAACGGAAAAGGAACAGTGATAGGTTGTGGATCAGTTAGCAGTCAAGACAGAACTCTCATAGAAGATGTCATATGTGTGAAAGGACTTAAGCACAATCTAATCAGCATCAAATTAAGTTTCAAGAGACTAAGTGCAGTATCATGAAAGATGGTGCAATAGTATTCGAAGCCTGTAGAGAAAGAAATCTTTATGTGCTTCATCTAGAAGAACTGAAGGATCATGATGTATGTCTTGCAGCAAACAAGGATCAATCAGCTAAACTGTGGCACAGGAGATTGGGCCACTGCAGTCTGGACGGAATCAGAAAATTAGTTAAGAGAAATTTAGTAGAAGGTCTGCCCAAAATAAGTTCAAGGATAGAGGGTGTGTGCGAACCTTGTGCAAAAGGGAAGCATACAAAATCATCCTTCAAGTCTAAAACAGTTGTAATCACTTCTAAACTGTAACGCCCCAAAAATTTTAAAGTGTTAAGAAAATATTAATAATGTGGTTATTATATATTAGCATTGTCATTAAATTCAAATAATTAGAATTTGGGTTTAATTATTGGTAACATACGTTACCCCAGTGTCGTACACAGAGGTGCGCGCTCCCACAGGGCGACACCAAAAAATGACAACGAAATAAAAATCCGAGAACATCATAATTTCCAAAAAAATGTGGAGATCTCAGAAATATAAATCTCTGAATTTTTGACTTACGGACTTCGAGGTTAAGTCGACGCGACTATTTTTCGGGTGAATTTTCACCTAGTGTAAAATAAAATCTAAAAATTACATAAAAATTAACATAATTTGTAAAACTATCACAATAGTCTATGGTTGAAATTTTAACACAAATGGACCTCGTTTGAGTACATAAAAATGTGTATCTTTGGGCCAGCCAATTTTTGGGCCATTTACGGTGGCCATTTTCCTGGGATTTTTAGGGCGCTTACGTGTGAGGCCTTGGGAAGGCCAGCACACTTGAGGGAATAGGTAACACGATAGTTACCATGTGTAACTTTCAAAACGTGCATGAGCTAGGTGTCGGAGGGTGGTAAAATGGGGGTTTTACCCCAACACTTGTGAACTGGCGTGGCATCATGCATGGAAAGGCTTGGGGCTATAAAACCATCCCCATAACTAGAATGCTAACCCTTCCAGCAGTCATTCTTGCAACCACCCCTGTTCTTGATGTTTCTTTTTCTTGCCATTACTATGAGGGAGTTGCTACTGTTGACGCTGCAGCCTGCATTGGTCGTGCCTGAGGAGCTACAAGTTGTAGCTATTTGTGGATTACAAGGACTGCACCCCAGCGTCTTCTTCTTCCTGTTGGCAAAGAACCCATCGAAGAGAAGGCCTCATCATCTATCTTCACAAGTAGAATTCTTTTCCTTTCTCACTCTTTTCTAAATTCTTGTCTCCTACATTTGCTAAGGAATTCATGAACACCTTCATATCTACCTTTGAACTTGGGAATTCTTAAGGGAATTGTGTGTCCATCTCTTGTAATTATGTTTTAGTATCTGTGTATGTAGGATTCAATCTTTTCTTCCTTCCTCTCTTACTCTTATCCTTGAACAGGCTATAGAACTTACTGTTAGGTGTACAAGCTCTCAAGTTCTTGTTTAATTTCCGTGAGTATCTCTAGAAGCTTGTGTGCATCATGTGTAGTGTAGGATTCTCTTGCTTTCTCTCTCAATCTTACCTCCTTGACTCTGTAAACATCCACAAAAGTGTGTGTGTTCAAGCTCTTATTTTAGTACCAATTTTCAAGATCATGTGGTATTCACTTCCACCCCATTCTTCTTCCTACACCTTAACTTAGTTCAGTAGTTGGAGTGATCTTTTACCATGTGCATGCTATTTTCCAGCTTCGGCAATAAGTTCCATGATAGGAATTGAATCCCTCGTCATGTTTAAGATATTGTTTAAATCATAGGAAGCAATACATCATTCCTCCTCCATCTTGACATGTGTAAATCTGAAACTATGTTAATCTCGGACAGTTCTTCCTACCTTTGTGAGTTGTTTCATTGAGAGACCACGAAAGTCTCAAGTGTGTGAGCCTTGATAAGTGATTGGTGGTACAAGAAAAGAAAGTTTTAGGAGAATTACTCTTCCAGTAATTTTCCCCTTGATTTGTCTTTTCTTTTGATCATTCATGTAAATCATGTTCCATATGTTCTCTTTCACTTCCTTGAAAAATTGGTTTGTTTCTTGAGGTCAAGATCATGCTTATGTAAGTCTTAAACATGGTAGGGGTCATAGGAAAGCTTGGTAGAACAACTTTTAGATGATTTTGATCCTTTTCTAAAAGTTCACATAGTACCTGTCGACAGCCATATCTCTATCTGTCGACAGGGCCATGTTCCCAGAACCCAGAAGGTTCTGTCTGATAGTGGCTGTCGACAGGCAGTCCTCTGGCTGTCGACAAGCCCTGTTAGAGTTGCATTTCAGCTTCAGTAAGAGCCTCACCTATCGACAGGTACAACCTGTGCTAGTTATAGGTGCCCTGCAAGCCAATTCACATGAGTGATGGCACTTGTAATTATGTACAATATCTTTTAGTAATATTATAATGGTATTTTCTCACTGTATATTCCATGCGTATGTATACTGTGATGTCCATGGGTCTGTGCAATGGGAATTGGATCATGATGAGATCATGATAATGAGGCCGATCCTCTTTAAACATAGATCCTAAATATTCCTAGTCATAGGTTACTCAAGAAGGGCATTGAGATGACCGGAAAGACCGGTGTGCCATATACCTGTCCATATGATGGAAGTAGCTAGTCTCATAGCTGCTTGTGTGGAGACACTAGGGATATGGTGCAGGTGCTTATTGGAGAATGAGTTCACTGAATGATCCATTCTCGGAATGCTATATGGTTAATGATACCTGATTGTCAGATAGAGATTCCGTAGTCTTAGTTGTGTAACTAGTCCTTAGACTTGAGACACCAAAGATGTCTTGTTTGAGTACTCCATTCTTTGATACTAGATTTATAGGTCTGGATGTTCTAGGTCTAGTATAGCCAGTCATTGGGAATGGTAGCCAACCTTACAAAGGCAATTATGTGTAAATAAAGGATCATCCACTCTCGGTATCATGAGAGGAATATCCCATATTGTCTTACTCAGGAAAATCCCTGGCCAGGGTCAATTGGATTTAGTGAGAAGGAGTTCTCCGGGAGAATCCGATAAGAGTTTGACTTTAACAGATTCTATATAGACCTGACAACACCATGCCTAATATATGGTCTCTGGGATAATAGATGAATGAGGGACTACAGGTACACGGTAACTGTGGGCAGACAGGTCCAATGGATTTGATCACTCGTATTGTCTGGAGATTATGGCATAGTTGCCTAGTATGTTCATAATTGATGAGTTGAGTGAATTATTATGAAGATAATAATTCACTAAGTCAGAAGGAGTTCTAACGAGTACAACTCACGGCCAGCTCGATATTGGGCCTAGAGGGTCACACACAAAAGGTGGATAACGCGATGAATAGAGGATTGGATAAAAGTTATCCAATAAGCCTTATTTTACCCATTATGAACCTATTGGGTAAGACCCAATAAGCCTTGATAAGGATCCATTAAGGGAGCATACTAGGATCATGCCACCTCACCCCTTCTGGAAAGAGGACACCTCATCATCATTAACCATCATTACATGATGAGGTGTCCCTGCGAGGTGTCCCTTGTCATGATTACATGACGAGGTGTCCTTGCAAGGTGTCCCTCCTGTCATCATGACATGGTGAGGTGTCCTTATGAGGTGTCCCTTGTCATGATTACATGATGAGGTGTCCTTGCAAGGTGTCCCACTTGTCATCATGACATGGTGAGGTGTCCCTGCGAGGTGTCCCTTGTCATGATTACATGGCGAGGTGTCCTTGCAAGGTGTCCCTCTTGTCATCATGACATGGTGAGGTGTCCCTGTGAGGTGTCCCTTGTCATCATGATATGATGAGGTGTCCCTGATGAGGTGTCCTTTAGGCTCTCTATAAATAGAAGGGGTTCTCTTTGAAGTTTATGGGCTAGATCTTGAGAAGAGAAACCACCTACTTCATCCCCCCTTCCCGTCTCACCCTCCTGTGCTCTCCCTAGGCAAGAGGAGAACTTAGAGGGCCGAGCCCTCTTGTTGTTGCTGCTACTTGCTGCTGTTGGCCGCTGTGTGGCGTTGCACGACTAGGAGGAGTGGCACCACCGGTGTAGGAGGGGTCATCGTCATCGCCGATCATCCACTGTGTGGATACCGCTAGAGGGAGTAGGACTAGTTCTGCGCTTCAGGGGATATACGATCTCCCTTAGCTGAGATTGTCTCACGCCTTATTTGTATGTATGTTTACATGCACCGTACATCATAGCCCGATCAAGTACATAGATAGAAATCAATTTTTTGTTTTACTTCTGCTGCACATGTGATGCCTCAAGTCGATTTCCAACAACCTGGCTGTCGACAGGCACAACCAGTCCTGGAAATCAGTACCTACCTTGACTCATTTCTTAATCGGAACTACACCCAATTGTTCTAACAAAATACTTACTCATTCCTAGATGTTTCTTCCACCTAAACACCTACTAAAACCAATCATGTTATCTTTCTCTTTACCATGAATTATCCATTCAAAAGTTCCAGTCATAATTGATCTTGTGAGATCATCAATTTTCTGAAATCAATGAAGGAACAGAGTTCCTTAATTCTTGTTTGTGAATCCTTGTGTGTCCTTGATTCATTATAAAAATGAGTGTGTGATGATGACGAGTTGTGAGTCTTTGGGACTCATTCGAGAAATATGCCTGGCAAATAAAGGGCTGGTTCAGTCCTTGGGGAGCGCCTGAATTCGTCAGTGGCCGCGCGGGGGCAATGAGGACATCGTGGATGTTGGCATGCATCATTTCGTGTTTGATTAGTCATCATATCTTGCTTGTGTGTGTGAAAATGTGTCTGACTCTAAATTCAAGTATCATCCTGAGTTATTGATCTTGCTTCTAAACTATTCTTGTTCAATACGTGATATCAATTTGGCTCATTTGTCTAATTTCTTGAACACTCAGTGCTAGCTATACATATGATATTATCTTGAGATTATATGTTTGAATCCTTTCTATTTCAAGGAATTGAATTCTACTGGGCTAGTTAGCTCATCAAATTCCACTTTTTTAGGTTATCTACAAATTTACAAGGCGGGACTTCGGGACTTGTGTGTGGAGAGACCAACCATGGTGGCATTTTATTTTACAATGTAAATCAAGAACCATGTAACACATATTGAATGGTGAATAATAATTTTTATTTATTGAAGCCTCTGAGCAAATTTACTGTTCAATTAGTTCAATTTTACTCTTGATTTCTCATTCGCCCACGTTCCGGCATTTATAGATATATTAAATGACGGGACGTGACAGAATGGTATCAGAGCATTGGTTGAGGATTCAAATAGTTATCGGTCCTCAACATCCTGTAGTGACCTAAGAGGATGGGTAGAAAGCCTAGGATTAAGCTAGATAGGTAAAAGTCGGATATAGATTGTATTGAGTATGAAATAAAAATTTAGAGGTAGGTTCTTCCCTATAATTATTCTCCACTTCCATAACCTCATACTTATAGTCTCTCCATTTGTATAAACCCATATTTCCTTTTTGTTCCATGTCCTGTAGGATTCATCTCCCTCTGATTCAGTTCTGTCCTCCACACATGACAAGGAATTCTTGATAAATGAACAAGTTGCTATACCAGTAATTTTCCTGTTCTTCTTTCAATTGAGATAAACACTTTCATGTGGGGAGAAGAAGATCCTTGTTTTATTGGGTGATCAATATTTTTCTTCTTCTTCCACCCTTAATCCTTGTACATACTATAGAGTTTTGTAGAAGTCTCAATACCTTTAGAACAGTTTGAGGACTTCTGTTTAGTTGTGTGGTACTTCAATCCTTGATTTAGATCCATGAAACACTTTGTGATTAGTGTCTATCTTATAGGAATCTTTCAATAAACTATTGCTATTAAAACTATACTTCCAGTACTTGACTATGTTTAGTTTCTAGCTAGACAAGTTTGAATTGTAAACCTCCTGTTTCATCTTTCTTGTTTAGCTCACAAACCACTGTGAAAACTACATTTGGATTCTTTTATTTGATATAAATCAAGCCTTGGTTCATAAGCTCTATAATTAGAGTGTTTAGGATGGATTTAAAGTCATTTCTGGAAGGACTGTTGCTATCTGTCGACAACTAGCCCATAGCTGTCGACAGGCCCAGTCTCCCAGAACCTCAGATTGCTGGGTCTGTTGCTATCTGTCGACAGCCAGCCTATAGTGTCGACAGATACTGTCCCAGGGCCAGCAAACCATGCTCTGACTGTTGCTATCTGTCGACAACCATTTCCTAGCTGTCGACAGACACTAGTCTGTGATGAACTAGTCCTTCTTCAGTCAGAAGTGTCAGCAGGTTCAGTCAGAAGGCACCCTGTAGAACTGAAACACATACCTTATTTACATTCCATATCATTTAAGTAAATGTTATAATTGATTATAACATTTACTTAAGATATTACATGTAAATAAGAAAGAATCCGCCATTTGAATCCAATAAAAATATCAGAAAAATCATATCTCTTACCAATAAAAAGTCAACTCTCCCACCAAAGAAGAAAAATGCGATTTTTGCGATTCCATCAAAATAGCGTCTTTCTAATTTCTCACAATTTGGCCTACCTAAAAATTTCATAGTTCAAGTAAACCTAGTAGAATGATAAAAACTCAAGGTCCGATGAAAAATGATAAACACACATATGACTTCTCCAAGGGAGCCCTCTCCTACTGAAGGAAAAGTCAAACCTGTTCATCCCTTAATTTACGTCAAAATGACTTTTGCATTGATATGTTATTATATCCAACTCTAAATAAGAATTAGTAAATGAATGATTCAATCGATCATATAGATTTCATGACTATCCTCATGATATATTCTTCCGTTGACTTTCTAATTTTCTTGGATTCTAAATTATTATACCACTGAGATAGATTATTTAATCATTATCTACATCCATTCCTTATTAAATCAAGTGAAGCTCTTTAATAACTTAAATGTGTGAAACACTCACACAATTGATGAATCAAAATTTCAAGATTGTTTTAAATCTCACGAATCTTATACATAAGGTAGGATTAAATCTATTTATCTCTACTGAAGTGGATAACCAAATAGATTGGTGAAGAAAAGAAATAGAAAAAAAAATCTACTGGAGTAATTTCTGAAGAAATGCAAGAATATGTAAACATTTTGTACTAAAGTTTGGATTTGGTCAGATGATTCCTTAAACTCCTAATAGCATTTTCTTCAGGCTAGAGTTTATTGCATTCCTCTTCTAACTGTAACATAAGGATCAATTGTCTTTAAGTTGAGATTAAATCTCAAAATTTTGCTTCAACTAATCAGTAGCTTGGCATGTCAACGCACACAAATAAATTGACTTGGGACAGTAGGAAGTTATAGAAAAATCAACTCCATGTTTTCTAGACTTGACCTCAATTAGGTGATTGCAGTTTTGATTAACTTAATTTAAATTTGTTTACTCAGCCCGCATAATGGGAGAAGAAGCACATTGGAAAGAGGTTCAACATGAAATGGACAACCTTGCTCAGTCCTTAGAACGGGTAGTTCCCATTGTTGATCAAGGAAAAATGAAGCTGTATAAGAATATTAATAGTTTAAACTCTCAAGAAACAATAAGTATTACAGTGTCCATACGGAAGAAGATAGTTCTCCCCAGTAATAGAGAAATAGCTGGCAAACAGAAGATGAAGCAGAGCAAAGAGAGTAAAAAGAGTAAGAAGGCCAACAAGCAAGCGAACGTTAAGGCACAACTTAAAGAAGCTTGTACATGTTGTCACAAATCAGGTCATGTCAAAGAGAACTGTTGGCGGAAACTAGGAGCATGTTTAAAGTGCGGAAGTCTAGAGCATCGGATCTCAGAATGTCCTGTACTCTCTCAGAGCAAAGACAAGAGTTCAGGAAAACTTGAAGCCATAGGGAAAAGTGACTGAAGCTATTAGAAGTAATTTCATGTATAAGTCAATAGGACTTGAGTATAGTGACAAATACTTGAGTTTAGTTGTTACAATATATCAAAACTTGGTAAGTTTTGCCAATCAATGTAACTTTATAAGGCTGACTATAGAATTTTGTAATAGAAATCTTATGGGATAAATAAATTTCTTGTTGTCTATCTCCATATTCTTCACATTCATCATTCTTGTCATACTTTATTACCCTTCCCAAGGGAATATGTATTTACATAACCCTCTAAGGAGTAAGGTTATTCCTTAGTGGGGGAGACTTTGAGTATATACTACTGCCTGAGATAGAGAACATAGTAAATGTCGTATCTAATTGAACCCATGATCACAATATTGCTCTTTAATATCTAAAGATGCTAATATATAGATTTCCATCAACTGACAATGTTATGATAAAAAATTATATAGAGAGTGTAAACATCATATGACATAATAACCATGACGGGATTGATGAACCTAATTTGGATTAAATAAATTTTAAAAGACTGAAAACTTACATCTTTGTGCTCCATCCAAACTAGTCAAGGAGTTTGGAGGACCAAACTCTTTTCTTAGTAGGGGAGAGTGTAACGCCCCAAAAAATTTTAAAGTGTTAAGAAAATATTAATAATGTTGTTATTATATATTAGTATTGTCATTAAATTCAAATAATTAGAATTTGGGTTTAATTAATGGTAACATACGTTATCCCAGTGTCGTACATAGAGGTGCGCGCTCCCACAGGGCGACACCGGAAAATGACAATGAAATAAAAATCCGAGAACATCATAATTTCCAAAAAAAATGTGGAGATCTCAGAAATATAAATCTCTGAATTTTTTGACATACGGACTTCGAGGATAAGTCGACGCGACTATTTTTCGGATGAATTTTCACCTAGTGTAAAATAAAATCTAAAAATTAAATAAAAATCACCATATTTGTAAAACTATCACAATAGTCTATGGTTGAAATTTTAACACAAATGGACCTCGTTTGAATACATAAAAATGTGGATCTTTGGGCCAGCCGATTTTTGGGCCATTTACGGTGGCCATTTTCCTGGGATTTTTAGGGCGCTTACGTGTGAGGCCTTGGGAAGGCCAGCACACTTGAGAGAATAGGTAACACGATAGTTACCATGTGTAACTTTCAAAACGTGCATGAGCTAGGTGTCAGAGGGTGGTAAAATGGGGGTTTTACCCCAACACCTGTGAACCGGCGTGGCATCATGCATGGAATGGCTTGGGGCTATAAAACCATCCCCGTAAGCAGCATGCTAACCCTTCTAGTAGTCATTCTTGCAACCACCCCTGTTCTTGCTGTTTCTTTTTCTTGCCATTGCTGTGAGGGAGCTGCTACTGTTGAAGCTGCAGCCTCCACTGGGAGTGCCTGAGGAGCTACAAGTTGTAGCTATTCGTGGATTACAAGGACTGCACCCCAGCGTCTTCTTCTTCCTGTTGGCAAAGAACCCATCGAAGAGAAGGCCTCATCATCTATCTTCACAAGTAGAATTCTTGTGAGACCCCAAAATTTTTTTTGTCATTTTATAATGTGCATGCGATAATTTCATGTCATAAATATAGTGTACGTATTAAAAATATTACATAGTATAACTATTAAATTGTTCATGCGCATATATGTGTATGTATATTATTTTCGTGAATATAAGTAATTAGCTAGTTTTATAATGATGTACTTATTTAAATACCAGGTATGTTGTACTTAATTATATTTGTACGCATATAGATGTATAAAACTAATGTGGTACATTTGATATTTACTTATTGAAATAATAATTACTTGATTATAACATGTATGATATCTATATAATCGTGTGTGTATTACATTTATATTGATGTTCGTGCTAAATACATGCAACTATGGTGTATATGCATATATGTGTATGTTACTTTGTGTATATTATTTTTAATTGAGAATAATGTAAGTTATATTTATAAATGATGTGTAATACATATAATTTATGTAATTAGTGTAAAAATTTTAATTATGTTCATACTATATTTTTAGAGCTTCGATCTATGTTAAATCGGACGAAAACATGATTTTTGGCTGTCTGGCACTGTTGACCGCCAGACCTTGACGTCAACCTCAGTCTGACCGCCAGACCTTGACGTCAACCTCAGTCTGACCGCCAGACCTTGACGTCAACCCCATTCTGACCACCAGACCTTGACGTCAACCTGCCAGTTAACTACAACCGATGTTGACGTTAATATCATCCTGCGTAACGGTTCCAGATTTGTTAATGCTCGTTTTATGGCCGGTTCCAGTTTAGGAAACCCTTCCTAAATCCTTGGTAACCTACCCTAGTGCGTACCCAACCCATCTAACTTTATAAAAACCCGTTATTTGGCCGTACCAAGCCTTTTTGGTGATTGTGGAACCCTATTATTCCCTGTGAGAAAATCTAATTTTCCCGAGCTTTGATCCGGCGATTGGAGGACTTTCTGGGAGATCTACCACGACTGGAGCGTAGTACAACCATCCAAGAAGCATCCCCAACCCCGAGGAACGTTCTACATCGACGGGAGAAGAAGATCCAAGGAGTTTTCGAGCACCCTCTTGTTTTGACCGAAGAGGGCTTCAACGGCATAGATTTGATCTTCTAGGATTTTATTAAAGGCAAGTAACCTTTGTACATCCTTCCTATACATGTCCCTTAGGTCCTAGAATTTTTGTGAATTTTTCCTCGCGTCCTGGACCCTCAAACTTTCCCGTACATGTGAGTATGTATGTGCAGATTTCTGTCTGGAAGTTGAAGTCAACATCCCTTGCCGTCAAGTTCATCAGTTAACGGCAAGAGATGTGGACGTTAACTTAGTTGGCGGCCAAGGGTATGCAGTCAAGTTCTTTAGTGACCAGGAAATTGCTATTTAATTCTATTAAATGCATTTAATTGATTTTTCGACATGTGTGCAGCCTGAAAATTTATGTAAGGTAAAAGTTGATTGTTAGGTCATGTCATGAGGATATCATGAATTTTCTTGATTTATGTAAATTATGAAAATTCTGGAGAGTGAATTATGAGCATAAAATAATGATGTTTAATCCATGAAAATAGGATTATTGTGAGTTCGGATTTGGTAAATTTTCTGTAATGATATGGTGATTGTATGAATGTGGTGACATTGTCATAGTAGATTATTTTATTGAAAATTATGTTTAAGAGAATTTAGCGATAAATGCATCTGTACAATGATTTAATTGTTATAAATATGTTTCTATTTAGGAAATTCTGAAAAATTGAGAATATGTTCTATTTACTGTCCTTAATCTGTGATAAAAATTTTGTGAATTTCTGATGACAGTAGGTAATTTCATGAGTTTAATTGTAAAATAGCCATATTAAGCATGTTAGAATTAATCGTGTGCAAATCAGAGGTTAGTAGCATGTTAATGTTTTGTTTTGAGTAATTTACCATTGTTAACAGTAAAGTGAAACTCTGTAAATGCAAATGTGAGTATTATGCAAGTGAATGTAAATTTGGAATGAAATTTGTGCATATGAATGAGTAATAAACTGATGAGAATGATAATGTGATTAAGATAAAATGTGTGCCAAGGGTGACACTGCTACCATAGGGGTCTGAGAGCTATACCATAGAAAAGTCCCTATGGGAGGCTCAACGTTATGAGTTAAATCCTAAGGGCATTAGGATAAAATCCTGGAGGTGGACAAGTACCGCTGGTTAGGGTGGAGAGTGCTTCTCCCGGTTCTGCGCAGTTACCTAGATTTGTCACCGCATTGCCTAGGTGATGAATATGTGAAAGTGAGTGCTAAGTGCTAAGTGATGAGTACTCAGTGCTAAATGTGATCGTTTTCCTCTACTTGGTGGTTAGGACTATGTGTCATGGCAATTTAAGAGATTGAATGTGATATTAGTACAAAGGGATAAATGTAAATGAAAGAGTAAGTGTAATGCAAGAAATGTAAATTGGTATGCGTGGAAGAGTAAAAGATAGCAAAAGTACAAATTATGTGAAAACCAAAGTACCATTTCATGTGTATTTATTTATGTCATTAATGTGTTATTGTCATCATGATTATAATAACATGTTAGTATCATGTTTAATGTTATGTAATATAGTTTAATAATGTTTATATGATGGCATGTATGAATATGTGCATGTAAATATGTAAAGAAATGCAATGTGAAAGAACGAGTATGTAAAATTGACAAAGGAATAAGATAACATGAGAATGATTGTAAATCCATATGATTAAGTTTAATTCATGTCAAAACAGCAAGCTAAATGAGTTTATGATCTTGGTAATCACATGAAATAATGTCCATCTTCTATGATAAAATTTCAACTTGTTTAGTATGTAGTTCCATGCTTAAATTGTAGATGTTTGCCATTCGATTTGAAATATATTTTAGATCTTCAATTCATGTTTAATTTAGGTGGTATCATGGTGAATTATTTAAATTAAAATAGCAAATGAAACATGTAAATAAATGAGAAAAGTGCATGAGAACAATGAATAGAGATCATATTAGGTGGCCATTTTCTTTAGGTATAATTGCATGTTCTAAATGGGTAGAGTTGCTACACCATAAGGAAAAGGTTTAGATTTATAAATCATGTTACATGCTAGGTGTTTAAAAGTGTATATGTTCATGTCATGCATGTGTTAATTGGATTATACTTAACTAGTTTAGAAAGATTCCTATCATGTTATGAAATTGCTAGAAAACATGTGTAAGTGACATAAGGGTATGATAAATTTGACCTTAAAACAGCAAGTTAGATGTATGATAAAGTGATATGAATACATGAGAAATTGACTAAATAACATGCTAAAAGTATTCATCATCCTGTATATAACCTTGTATTTAAATTTGATTAAATTCTATCATGATATAATAAAAATTTGAAGCATGTGTTATAGAATATATCATGTGTAGAAATCTTGTGTATATGTAGGTTATTTTATGATCTAATATGAGCATGTGTTATATGTAGAATGTATTTGGGAGATACATGTGTTATTATTCTTAAAAAGCTTATGTTATGTGAATAGTTGTGACGAGTATGATGTGTACGAGTTTTATTATTGTTGGTGGTTAAATGTGTACGAGATATGTATGAGTTTGATGTTTTAGATTACTTGCTGAGTCTTGTAAGACTCATACTTGCTTCGGCGTACAGGTGTGACAGGTTTTTCCGTAGCTGAGGAGTTTAGAGGAGATTGGAGCAGCACTTAAGAAGTAGTAATTGAAGATTTTATTTTCAATAAGCTGTTTATTTTATATCTGGAATAATGTCATTCATATAGACAATGTAATGAGCAATGCATTTTCTTTCAAATTGTAATAATGTGGACTCTAGTACTTTCTTTTGCTATATAGACTGTGAAATGTGTGATGGTGATGGAATAAAGTAAAGTATTTCTTTCATTTCCGCTGTACTCTTATTGTATTCATGGACATATCAACCTTATCGCTTAGTGTTGGGTTACTATCCCACTGTGATGATGCTCTTTATACTGATGGGGATTGGTATAATCGTACCGGTATGAGGAGGGTCGTCACAATTCTTTTCCTTTCTCACTCTTTTCTAATTCTTGTCTCCTACATTTGCTAAAGAATTCATGAACACCTTCATATCTACCTTTGAACTTGGGAATTCTTAAGAGAATTGTGTGTCCATCTCTTGTAATTATGTTTTAGTATCTGTGTATGTAGGATTCAATCTTTTCTTCCTTCCTTCCTCTTACTCTTATCCTTGAACAGGCTATAGAACTTACTGTTAGGTGTACAAGCTCTCATGTCTTGTTTAATTTCCATAAGTATCTCTAGAAGCTTGTGTGCATCATGTGTAGTGTAGGATTCTCTTCCTTTCTCTCTCAATCTTACCTCCCTGACTCTGTAAACATCCACGGAAGTGTGTGTGTTCAAACTCTTATTTTAGTACCAATTTTCAAGATCATGTGGGATTCACTTCCACCCCATTCTTCTTCCTACACCTCAACTTAGTTCAGTAGTTGGAGTGATCTTTTACCATGTGCATGCTATTTTCCAGCTTCGGCAATAAGTTCCATGATAGGAATTGAATCCCTCGTCATGTTTAAGATAATGTTTAAATCATAGGAAGCAATACATCATTCCTCCTCCATCTTGACATGTGTAAATCTGAAACTATGTTAATCTCGGACAGCTCTTCCTACCTTTGTGAGTTGTTTCATTGAGAGACCACGAAAGTCTCAAGTGTGTGAGCCTTGATAAGTGATTGGTGGCACAAGAAAAGAAAGTTTTAAGAGAATTACTCTTCCAGTAATTTTCCCCTTGATTTGTCTTTTCTTTTGATCATTCATGTAAATCATGTTCCATATGTTCTCTTTCACTTCCTTGAAAAATTGGTTGTTTCTTGAGGTCAAGATCATGCTTATGTAAGTCTTCAACATGGTAGGTGTCATAGGAAAGCTTGGTAGAACAGCTTTTAGATGATTTTGATCCTTTTCTAAAAGTTCACATAGTACCTATCGACAGCCATATCTCTATCTATCGATAGGGCCATGTTCCCAGAACCCAGAAGGTTCTGTCTGATAGTGGCTGTCAACAAGTAGTCCTCTGGCTATCGACAGGCCCTGTCAGAGTTGCATTTTAGCTTCAGTGAGAGCCTCACCTGTCAACAGGTACAACCTGGCTGTCGACAGGCACAACCAGTCCTGGAAATCAGTACCTACCTTGACTCATTTCTTGATCGGAACTACACTCAATTGTTCTAACAAAATGCTTACTCATTCCTAGTTGTTTCTTCCACCTAAACACCTACTAAAACCAATCATGTTATCTTTCTCTTTACCATGAATTACCCCTTCAAAAGTTCCAGTCACAATTGATCTTGTGAGATCATCAATTTTCTAAAATCAATGAAGGAACAGAGTTCCTTAATTCTTGTGTGTGAATCCTTGTGTGTCCTTGATTCATTATAAAAATGAGTGTGTGATGATGACAAGTTGTGAGTCTTTGGGACTTATTCGTGAAATATGCCTGGCAAATAAAGGGCTGGTTCAGTCCTGGGGGGAGCGCCTAAATTCGTTAGTGGTCGCGCGGGGGCAATGAGGACATCGTGGATGTTGGCATGCATGAGTTCGTGTTTGATTAGTCATCATATCATGCTTGTGTGTGTGAAAATGTGTTTGACTCTGAATTCAAGTATCATCCTGAGTTATTGATCTTGCTTCTAAACTATTCTTATTCAATACCTGATATCAATTTGGCTCATTTGTCCAATTTCTTGAACACTTAGTGCTAGCTATAAATATGATCTTATCTTGAGATTATACGTTTGAATCCTTTCTATTTCAAGGAATTGAATTATACTGGGCTAGTTAGCTCATCAAATTCTACTTTTTCAGGTAATCTACAATTTTACAAGGCGGGTCTTCGGGACTTGTGTGTGGAGAGACCAACCATGGTGGCATTTTATTTTTACAATGTAAATCAAGAACCATGTAACACCTATTGAATGGTGAATAATAATTTTTATTTTTTGAATCCTCTGAGCAAATTTACTGTTCAATTAGTTCAATTTTACTCTTGATTTCTCGTTCGCTCACGTTCCGACATTTATAGATATATTAAATGACGGGACGTGACATAAACCTTTAGAACTGTTACTTATGGATCTATTTGGGCCGATGAGAACAACCAGTTTAGGAGGAAAGAACTTTGGGTTTGTGATTGTAGATGATTACTCCAGATTTACTTGGGTATCGTTTTTGAAACATAAGGATGATACCTTCGACAGTTTTGTTAAGATCAGTAAGAAAGTTCAGAAAGACAAGAAGTTCATTATAATAAGCATTCGATCAGATCATGGAGGAGAATTTCAAAATGAAAGATTTACATAATTCTGTGATGATCAAGGAATTGAGAATAACTTCTCAGCACCAAGGACACCTCATGAAAATAGAGTAGATGAGAGGAAAAATAGGACTTTGTTGGATATGGCAAGAACAATGCTGTCAGAATATAATTTTCCAAGATATTTCTGGGCTGAAGCAATCAACACTGCATGTTATATAATTAATAGAGTGATGATCAGGCCAATCCTGAAGAAGACTGCATACGAGCTTTACAAGCAAAAGAAATCAAAGATCAGTCATTTCAGAACCTTCGGTTGTCCTTGCTTCATCCACAATAATGGCAAGAGAGATATTGGTAAGCTAGACTCAAAGTCTGTTGAAGGTATATTTATGGGGTATGCTTCTAAACCCAAAGGCTATAGAGTATTTAATAAACAAAGTTTATTAATTGAGCAAACCGTACATGTTATCTTTGATGAATCTAACCCTTCCTTGAGAAAGGAAGTAGATAGTGATAATGATGATGCAGATAATTTGTCCAAGAAACTAAAGGATACATCTATCAAGGACAATGAAAATCTACCCTTGGAAGAATTACATCAAAAATATCTATCACATGATGATCTTCCAAAGGAATGGAGATACAAGAAGGATCACCCGTTGGGTAACATCATTGGAGATCCATCAGTTGGGGTAAGAACTAGAGGTAATGTAATTCCTTGTGATTTTTTAGCTTTTGTATCTCAAATTAAGCCTAAGACGGTCAATGAAGCACTATCTGATGAATCTTGGATACTAGCCATGCAAGATGAACTTAATCAGTTCAAGAGAAACCAAGTTTGGTCCCTTGTTCTGAGACCATCAGATCATCCTGTGATTGGCACCAAATGGGTGTTCAGAAACAAAATGGATGAAGCTGGTGTTATCACTAAAAACAAGGCTAGACTGGTTGCTCAAGGCTATTCCCAAGAGGAAGGCATAGATTTCGATGAAACCTATGCACCAGTGGCTAGACTAGAGGCAATTCGGATTTTACTTGCATATGCATTTGCATTAGATTTAAAACTTTTTCAAATGGATGTAAAATCTACATTTTTAAATGGTTATATAAAGGAGGAAGTCTATGTAGAACAACCTCCTAGTTTTGATGATGTAGATTTTCCAAATCATGTTTTTAAACTGCATAAAGCATTGTATGGTTTAAAGCAAGCACCTAGAGCATGGTATGAAAGGCTCAATGCATTTTTATTAAAACATGGTTTTATCAGAGGACAGGTAGATAGCACATTATTTATTAAATCAAAAGTCAAAAATATATTACTTGTACAAATATATGTAGATGATATAATTTTTGGATCTATTTATGAATCTCTTTGCAAGTATTTTGAGAAGCTTATGCAAGGAGAATTTGAAATGAGTATGATGGGGGAGCTAAATTATTTCCTTGGATTGCAAATCAAGCAAGGAAAGGAAGGCACACATATCTGCCAAGCTAAGTACACCAAGGAATTATTGAAGAAATTTGGATTCAACAATGCAAAGCCATTCTCAACACTAATGAGCACACCTATAAGATTAGACATTGACAAAGATGGTAAGAAGGTAGACCAGAAGCTCTATAGAGGTATGATAGGTTCACTACTTTATTTAACTGCCAGTAGACCTGATATTTTATTTAGTGTATGCATGTGTGCAAGGGATCAAGCTGATCCTAAAGAATCTCACTTAATCTCTGTCAAAAGAATCTTTAGATATTTAGCTAAATCTCATGATATAGGCTTATGGTATCCTAAATGATGCAAAGTAAATTTAGTAGGATATTATGATGCTGACTATGCTGGATGCAAGGTAGATAGAAAAAGCACCAGTGGTGGTTGTCAATTCCTTGCAGGGTGTCTGATTTCATGGTCCTCAAAGAAACAAAATTCAGTAGCTCTATCAATAGTTGAAGGTGAGTACGTGGCTGCTGGAAGCTGTTGCACACAACTCCTATGGATAAAATAGCAACTTGAGGACTACGGATTACACATCAAAACCACTCCACTGATGTGTGATAATACAAGCGCAATAAATCTCACCAAGAATCCAGTTCAACATTCGAGAACCAAGCATATAGAGGTTAGATATCATTTCATTAGAGATCATGTAGCAAATGACAATATAAATATTTCCTTTATAGATACTCAAAATCAGTTAGCAGTTATCTTCACAAAGGCCTTACCTGAAGAGAGATTTACGTCTCTTAGAAGGGAATTAGACATGTGTAATTTGTGATAGATTTATCTGTATATAGCTAAAATAACAATTATTTCAGAATAACAATTATTCTCTCTCCTGAAATTAAGCAAATTCTTTAAATTGCGTGCATTATAAATTACTTTGACGGTTCCCTATTTTATAAATCTTTATTCTTTGCGAAATCGTCTCCTAGTTTGTCGTTTTGTGCATTTATTGCCGCGTCCTTTCAAAAGCAACTTTACCTTTTGCCTTGTATCCCGTAATTTATGCCATAACGATTCACCTCCATCTCTCATCTCTTCCGACTCGCCTGGAATGATAAGCCCTATCGATTCTGGCTCTCCTTCTCCGAGAGATTTCAAAGAATCCCTCTCCTCCCTCCAAAAATCTCTTGAGGGTTTCTGTTCTACTCCTTCCTACGATCCTCCAGAACTTCCCATCGATCAATCCCATGGCGGTTTCTGGGGTTTTCGGCACCGTTGGGAGCTACAGCGTTGCTTTCCTCACAGCAGAGCAGCAAGAGCGATTTACAGCAGTGAAGTCGTCACTGTGCGGCAACAAGGCAGTGGATGTGGCTGATCTGGAGAAAAATAGAATGCACAGTATAGTAGCAGCGATGTAGAGGATGAAGTGGTCGCAGATTGCAACTATTTCTGAGGCAAGTTATCCGGATTTGGTAAAAGCTTTAGACGTTTCTTTGAGATCAGAGGCAGATGGGTCCTTGACCTCCACAATCAAAGGAACCCAGATTCATATCACCTACGATTTATTGAAGTCCCTATTTGGAGTCTCTACCACCGGTCACAGCAGGGTAGACAGTGTGGATGTTCAGGCCAAGGGCTTGGGAATTATCGACTTAGAATTCAAGTTACAAGATGGAAAAATTGACATCAATCAATTGAATGCCTTCAATTGAATTCTTCACTTTATAGTCTGCCAGATTTTGGTACCTAGAAGCGCAACTTTCTCATCCTGCACCAAGGCAGTGGGCCATCCAGAACCAAGATATTAATATGGCAGAAGTAATAATCGAGAGGATGAAGTCTGCATCAGCAGTGATATGGGACAAGAAGAACAAGCTCAAAGTATCTCTTCCTTATGCTCATCTGCTGACAAAGATTTTCCAGCACTTTAACATCAACTTGACTGGTGAAGTATCTAAGAAGATGGGCCAGGCTATTAGAGGCAGAAATCTAAAGAAAAGTGGTTTTTTGCTTATAGCTGGTGTCTGGACCAAGACCTCAGTTGCTGAGAGCGAGGCTATTATTGGAGAGGGTCCAGAAGCTCCTCAAGTCTAAGAATCAAAGGTAGAAGCAGAGGTCCAAGTAAGGTCTGAGGCTCCTGTGGTGACAGCTCAGTAAGAGGCAAAAGAGGAAATTTCAGTTGGTCAAGCTCAACAAGAGGATGTTCAGGTTTCAACAATTCCAGATGTCCTAGGTCATCAAGAAGAAGTTCAATCAGAGTTTCCAGTGGTTCAACAAGAGGAAGCAGATATCCAAATTGATGTTCCAGTGGGCAGTCCTCGAAGAATTGAAGAAATACCTCCTAAGGATATTGAGCCTGTTGGGCAATCTGAGGTTGATGCCCCCACCTCTATTGTGGCATCGGTCCTTAGAAGTGTGCTGGACTCTATCACTAGCACTCAGGGGGAGCAAGAAGTTGTTCATATTGAAGAAGCTCCCATTGAGGGGGAGCAAGAGTTATTGGGATCAAATATCCAGATGGAAGATGCTTCTGTTGAGGGGGAGCATGCAGTAGAAAAAGAAGCAGAAGCTCAAGGGGAACACACATCTAGTGCCCTGATGATCAGTTCAGAGAAGGTGCTGTGGAGAGCACCTCTGATGAAGATGATGACCAAACTGTCCCCATAATAAATAATTCATTTATTTATATATTAATTTTGATGATTAACAAAATAGTACTAATGGATTACTTGAGTCTTGAGAACAGGAAATAAAAGAAAAATGAAAGTTCAAGACAATCAGGTAAGTCTCATCTCTCATTCTGTCCAAGTCTTTGTATCGACTTCTTTGATAAGCAGAACGATTTCCTCTTTGACCGGAAAACTCAAAACAAATCGATATCGCAACAATTCCTTAAGACATCACAACGATTTCTTTAGAACCCGTAACGACTTGACTGTCGTAACGATTTCTTTAGACCTCGTAACGATTTCTTTAGAACCCGTAACGACTTGACTGTCGTAACGATTTCTTTAGACCTCGTAACGATTTCTTTAGAACCCGTAACGACTTGACTGTCGTAACGATTTCTTTAGACCTCGTAACGATTTCTTTAGAACTCGCAACGACTCTCTAGCCGTAACGATTTCTTTAGACCTCGTAACGATTTCTTTGAAACTCATAACGACTTGATTGCTGTAACGATTTCTTTAGAGTTCACAACGATTTCTTTGAAACTCATAATGACTTGATTGCTGTAACGATTTCTTTAGAGTTCACAACGATTTCTTTGAAACTCATAACGACTTTGAAACTCATAACGACTTGATTGCTGTAACGATTTCTTTAGAGTTCACAACGATTTCTTTGAAACTCATAACGACTTGATTGCTGTAACGATTTCTTTAGAGTTCATAAGGATTTCTTTAGACCTCGTAACGATTTCTTTGAAACTCATAACGACTTGATTGCTGTAACGATTTCTTTAGAGTTCATAAGGATTTCTTTAGACCTCGTAACGATTTCTTTGAAACTCATAACGACTTGATTGCTGTAACGATTTCTTTAGAGTTCATAACGATTTCTTTACAGTTCATAACGACTTGATAAGTGTTCATAACGACTTGCTATAACTCATAACGATTTCATAAGTCATGAAAGCATCAGGATTATTTATATCGAATTTTTTGCTGTATCAGTATAATGCTTTTTAATAGCGTTGAAAAGTCAAAGTCATATCTTGTCTGTTGACTGCTACGCATTAAATGCTCTCTGATCGTATCTCCCATGCATGCAGACAATATCTTCTATTTCCATGCTACTCTGTCTACGTACTTTTTAGACAGAACGGAGTCTTGCTATATATTGCAATATATGTTCCATCTGTAACTAACAATCAACGACAGTCCTAGCTGTCCTCTATTTATTGTTGATATGCTTGCAGATATCTGACAAGACTCATCTGTACAACGTTGGATACAAGATACAAGATTCAAAAACATTTCTCTGGCGTGTACTGAAGGATAAAAGACTAAAGATCAGAAGCTTCCTTGGTGACCAGTCTAACGTACACCAGGATAAGAGACAACGGACACTTCAACGTTCAAATTTAAATCAGAAGTATAAATAAAAGACTCAAGACGGAGAAGATTACAGAAGATAGAGAGAACAAGACTTATTTTTCAAAAAAAAAAGGAAAGAATACCATCTCTTCGAGTCTTCAGAAGATTGAAAAGAAGAGCGAAGCTTCCACTCCAACTTAGTTCTTAGCTCTTAGCTCTCAGTGATCAAAGGAGATTTTATTTGTGAGAGCTTGTGTAGTCCTTGGAGAGAAAACCTTGCTAAATCTATTTCTCTCTCGGGCCTTGGTAGCTTCAGCTTGTAGCCTGATAAGCTACAGTCTGAAGCATGTTCCCACATTTTCTTCTTTAGTTGTGTTCCCTTCTGGACGAAGGAAGACCTGGTGGTATCCAGGGTGGTCGTTTTTCCCTTCAGGTTGAAGGAAGACCAGTTGAGGCTGGGTGTAAGGATCCATAAGGGGGATTGTACCCTTGGTTGTGAAATCCTGAGGTATTGCTCAGGGACTGGACGTAGGTCTCCTGTGGAGAGGAGTTCCGAACCAGGATAAAATCCTTGTGTCTTGTGGATGTGTTTTGTGTGGTTGTTGTCTTATTTGCTCTAACTCTAACCTTGTTATTAAGTTGTGCAATCCTTTCAGTAAACAGGTTTTAATCAGAGATAGAAGTTTTAATAACCCATTCACCCCCCCTCTGGGCTAGCTAGCTGGGCAACAAGTGGTATCAGAGCCCGTCTCTTCGACAAAGAAGAAGATCCAACGATCTGAAGAGCAAAGATCTATGGCAGCCCAAAGCAACTTCGAAGGTCAGTCAGTCAACAGGCCTCCCTTGTTCGATGGAGAAGACTACACCTACTGGAAGACTAGAATGGAATATTTTCTACAAGGTCATGATTACACAATCTGGTCCATTGTAGAAGAAGGTGATCTTTTGGTCACAAACGCTAAGGCTCAGTGGACAGATGATGATAGGAAAAGAATATCCTTAAACTGCAAAGCCAAGAGCATATTATGCTGTGCCCTAAGCAAGAAAGAATTCAATAGAGTCTCAGCCTGCAAATCCGCAATGGAGATGTGGGAAAAGCTCAGAATTACCTATGAAGGGACAGACAAGGTAATGGAAACGAGAATAGATATTCTAGTAGCTCAATATGAAAGATTCCAGATGCAGTCAGGTGAATCAATAACTCAGATGTTCAGCAGATTCACAGACATTACAAATGGATTAGCTGGATTGGGAAAGGTTTATGATGTACCAGACATGGTTAGAAAAATCCTCAGATCTCTACCATCTTCATGGACTCCAAAAGTAACAGCTATTGAAGAAGCCAATGATTTAAAATTAATGTCATTGGAAAAGTTAATAGGATCTCTCATGGCTCACGAGATAAACATGGAGAGATTAGGAGAATCCTCCAGCAGAAGGAAGCAATCTAATGCTCTCAAAGCGAATGATGAGATATCAGAAGAATCTTTGGATAACAGTGAAGGTAGCAAAGGCAGTGATGATGAAGAAGCCATGCTGTCTCGAAGACTTCAGAGAATATTAGCAAAGAAAAAGAAGTATCAGTCCGGAAGAAGATTTTTCAAGAAGAACAAAGACTTCAGAAAACCAGAAGTAAAGGATCCAAAGAAAGGAGAAGTAATATGCTATGAATGCAAGAAGCCTGGACACATCAAGGCAGATTGTCCAATGCTCAAAAAGAACGATCATAAGAAGAAGGACAACTTCAGAAGATTCAAGAAGTATAAAAAGAAAGCAATGGCAGCTGCTTGGGAGAACAGCAGTGACTCAGACAGTGAGTCAAGCTCAAGCAGTGAAGGTGAAGAAGTCAACTTGGCTTTCATGGCCAACACCGAAGACAAGGGAAAATCAAAAGCATCCAAATGGTATTTGGATAGTGGATGCTCAAGGCACATGTCAGGGAACCAGAAGCTCTTTGTTAATCTCCAAGATGAAGAAAGAACAGTCACATATGGAGATAATGGAAAAGGCACAGTAATAGGAAGTGGATCCGTAAACATCAAAGGAAGATCAGTAATTGAAGATGTGATGCTGGTCAAAGGGTTAAAGCATAATCTCATCAGCATCAGCCAGTTGTGTGACAAAGGCCATCAGATTCAGTTCCAAGAATCAAAGTGCAGTATATTAAAGGATGGAGCAGTCATTTTTGAAGCTTATAGAGAAAGAAATCTGTATGTACTCTATCTAGAAGAACTCAAGGATCAAGACGTGTGTTTGGCAGCTAACAAAGATCAATCAACAGAGTTGTGGCACAGAAGATTGGGCCACTGCAGCTTGGACGGTTTAAATAAGCTCAGAAAAAGAAAGCTAGTTGAAGGATTGCCAAAGGTCAATTCTAGCTTGGACAGCATTTGCAAACCTTGTGCAAGAGGAAAGCACACCAAGAGCTCTTTCAAGTCAAAGACTATAGTAACCACCTCAAAGCCATTAGAACTACTTCATATGGATTTATTCGGGCCAATGAGGACTACCAGTCTAGGAGGAAAGAATTTTGGATTTGTAATAGTTGATGATTATTCAAGATTCACTTGGGTATCCTTTCTAGAGCACAAAGATGACACATTTGAAAATTTTGTCAGCTTCAGTAAGAAAGTTCAGAAAGATCAGAAGTTCACAATTGTCTCTATCCGATCAGATCATGGTGGTGAGTTTCAGAATGAAAAGTTTGCAAAGTTCTGTGATGATCAAGGAATCGAGCACAACTTCTCAGCCCCAAGGACACCTCAACAGAATGGAATTGCTGAGAGGAAAAACAGAACTCTTTTGGATATGGCAAGAACCATGTTATCAAAATATGATTTGCCAAGATACTTCTGGGCCGAAGCTATCAACACTGCATGTTATATCATTAATAGAGTGATGATCAGGCCGATTCTAAGAAGACTGCTTATGAACTCTACAAAGGAAAGAAGCCAAAGATCAGCCACTTCAGAATATTCGGATGTCCTTGCTTCATCCACAACAATGGAAAAAGGGACATTGGTAAGTTGGATGCCAAATCAGATGAAGGCATCTTTATGGGGTACTCTTCTAAACCCAAAGGTTATAGAGTTTTCAATAAACGTTCCTTATTAATTGAACAATCTGTACATGTTATTTTTGATGAATCTAACCCTTCCTTGAAAAAGGAAGAAATTAGTGACATTGATGATGCAGATGACTTGCCTGAAAAATTAAGGAATACCTCAATTAAGGACAAGGATGATCCTCCTCTGGAAGAACTGCAGCAAACTGAAATTCAACATGAAAATCTTCCAAAAGAATGGAGACATCAGAAAGATCACCCTCCTGAAAACATTATTGGTGATCCATCTGTAGGGGTAAGAACAAGAGGTAATGTAATTCCTTGTGATTATTTAGCCTTTGTTTCTCAAATAGAGCCTAAGACAGTCAATGAAGCTTTATCTGATGAATCTTGGATATTAGCCATGCAAGATGAACTAAATCAGTTCAAGAGAAACCAAGTATGGTCACTTGTTCCTAGACCATCCAATCATTCAGTTATTGGCACCAAGTGGGTGTTCAGAAATAAACTGGATGAGTCTGGAATAATCTTAAGGAACAAGGCCAGACTGGTAGCTCAAGGCTACTCCCAAGAGGAAGGCATAGATTTCGATGAAACCTATGCACCTGTAGCTAGACTTGAGGCTATTAGGATTTTACTTGCTTATGCATCTGCATTTGATTTAAAACTATTTCAAATGGATGTCAAATCAGCCTTTTTAAATGGTTTTATCAAGGAGGAAGTTTATGTTGAACAACCTCCAGGTTTTGATGATCTCGAATTTCCAAATCATGTATTTAAACTACATAAGCTTTATATGGTTTGAAGCAAGCACCTAGAGCCTGGTATGAAAGGCTCAGTACTTTCTTATTAGATCATGGTTTCACTAGAGGTAAAGTAGATAGTACATTATTTATAAAGTCTAAGGATAAACATATACTTCTTGTGCAAATATATGTAGATGATATTATTTTTGGATCTACTGATGAATCTCTTTGCAAGTACTTTGAAAAGCTTATGCAGGGAGAATTCGAAATGAGCTTGATGGGGGAGCTAAGCTACTTCCTTGGATTGCAAATTAAGCAAGGGAAGGATGGCACTCATATCTGTCAAGCCAAGTACACCAAAGAGCTGTTAAAGAAATTTGGATTTGAAGATGCAAAGCCTTATCAACCCCAATGAGCACATCAATCAGAATGGACAGTGATCAAAAAGGTAAAAAGGTAGATCAAAAGAATTATCGAGGTATGATAGGATCATTGCTTTACTTAACTGCAAGTAGACCAGATATTTTGTTTAGTGTGTGCATGTGTGCTAATATCAGGCAGACCCTAGAGAGTCTCATTTAATTTCAGTAAAAAGAATATTTAGATATCTGGCTAGAACTCATGATTTAGGTCTCTGGTATCCTAGATCTTGTGAAATAGAATTAGTAGGATATTCAGATGCTGATTATGTTGGATGCAAAGTAGATAGAAAAAGCACCAGTGGTTGTTGTCAGTTTCTTGCAGGATGTTTAATATCATGGTCATCCAAGAAACAAAATTCAGTAGCTTTATCAACAGCTGAGGCAGAATATGTTGCTGCTGGAAGTTGCTGTACACAACTTCTTTGGATAAAGCAACAACTTGAGGATTTCGGAATTCACATCAAATCAATTCCACTATTGTGTGATAATACAAGTGCCATCAACCTCACCAAAAATCCAGTTCAGCACTCAAGGACTAAGCACATTGAGGTAAGATATCATTTTATTCGAGACCACGTAGCTAGTGGTAATTTAGAAATTTCTTTTATAGATACAAATGGTCAATTAGCAGACATCTTCACAAAAGCCCTACCTGAAGAGAGATTTACATCTCTTAGAAGGGAATTAGGGATGTGCAATGTGTGAAAAGATCTCTGTAATTTTATTGGCATAAAAATTTTCAGATAGAAATGAAATTTTCCCTCTTTAACAATGAGCAAAATTCAGTTTGTCTACATTCCTTGACCGCTATCGTATTAAAAGTTGTTTGACCCGTCAAACGATTTTGTCGTTTTCTGGCTTTACTGCCTCTGGCGCTTCACTTTTCGATAAAATAGTAATAATTTATTCAAATCGTTCTGAGAACGACTTGTCTTCTACCTTTACCCTTTTATCCTCTATCCGTTCACCCAAAGCCGATGCCCTAACGATTTTGGGATCGACTCTCTGCAACTTTCGAAGCTTTCTCTCTTCCCGCGAAGAATCCTTTTGAGAGCTTCCACCTCTTCCGTCATTTCCCTTCACCAGAATCTCCTTCTCCTCTAACCCATGGCCGCTCCATGATCTCCGGAAGCGTAGGGGGCTACAGTGCTGAGTATTTGTCCCCAAAGGAGCAAGAGAGGTTTACGTTTGTGAAGACGAAGATTTGCGGAAATAAGGCAGTGGATGTTCAGAATCTTGAGAAGAGTGGCATGTCCAGTTTAGTCGAAGCCTTGAGAAGAATGCAGTGGATGGATGTTGTTACTCTCACCGAGGTATGCTACCCGGACCTTGTGAAAGCCTTTTTCATTTGTTTGAAATCAGAGGCAGATGGGTCCCTTGTCTCCACAGTAAAGGGCACCCAGATCAAGATAGATTATGATCTGTTGCATGAGTTGTTTGGAGTGAAGACATCAGGCTTTAGTGGTGTGGACTCAGTAAATGATGAAGCTAAGGGACTTGGCATTATTGGTCCAGGGTTTAAGCTGAAGGATGGAAAATTGGATATAAATCAGATGTCAGCTTTCAATCGTTTGCTCCACTTTATTGTCTGCCAAATCATAGTTCCTCGGAGTGCTACCTTTTCTTCATGCACTAGGGCAGACTCAGACTTGATGTTCTGGGTAATCAAGAACAAGGAGATAAATCTGGCCGCAGTTATGATTGAGAGAATGAAATTTGCCAGTACTCAAATCTGGGAAACAAAGAGCAAGCTAAATGTTTCCTTGCCTTATGCTCATCTACTCACCAGGATTTTCAAGCATTTCGGAGTAGATGTGTCTGGAGCAGTAGTAGAGAAGATGGGCCAGTCTATAAGGTCCAAAAAACTGAAGAAGAGTGGTTTTTCAGTGCAAGATGGAATTGGTCAAAATCCTCTGTGGCTGAAGGAGAAGCAATTATTGGGGATATTCCAGAAGTTCAAGAAGAAACAGCAGCAGAAGAAGTAGCAGCAGCAGAGCAAGCAGCAGCAGCAGAAGAAGAAGAAGCAGCAGCAGAGCAAGCAGCAGCAGCAGTTGTTCAAGAAGCAGCAGTACCAGTTGTGTCCAGCCAGGCAGAAGGTTCAGTCTCACTTGTTTGGAGATTATCTCTCATTCTCCAGAAGTTCAGTTGGAAGAAGGTGCAGCTGGTGTGGCAGACTCTTTGCCCACCACCTTAGTCGCCTCAATCTTAAGAGAAGTATTGGATTCCATTCCCTCCACCTCAGCTACTTCTAAAGAAGGTGGATGTGTTGAAGAAGAAGCTATGGCACCAGGCCATACAGAAATTCTGTCTGAAACAATTGCTAATGTTGAGGTACAAGCAGGTACTCAACAAGATGTGGTCATGGACGAAGCTCCTAGCCAAGAGGAGCAAAGTCTCTTTGAACCTGAAGTGCCTGAATCCGTGGCAGAAGGCCACTTGGAAAGTTGTGTTGGAAGAAGCTCCTGCTAAGGGGGAGCAAGAAAGTGTTGAACTCCCCGCTCCTAGTCAGGGGGAGCAAGTAGGCATTGAGGAAATTCCACCTCCTGCCAGTGTTCCTGTTAGTGAAGGCCCAGGTGCAAGCAATATCAATCTTGAGGAGCCTGTCATTCAGCAAGGGAAGCAAAAGAGAGTGGCTCACAAAAGGCCAAGAAAGAGTCACAGAAAAGTCAATCTGAAGCCTATTATGGCATTGTTGAAAGCTCAAGGAGAAGTCTTGTCATCCGTTCAGACAAGTGTTCAGGGCATTATCTCTAATCAAGCTTCAACCTCCTCTGATCTATCCTCAATTCGAAATGCAATGAGGTGGTTCAATAAAGAGATGTCTGATATGAAGAATTTGCTGGCTAATCTTTCAAGGTCTAGTGGTGTCCCTCCTGCACCCACTTAGAGCAGTCCAGCTGAAGTTCCTAGGCCACCAGGGCCTCCAGCAGAAGTCTCTCTGCCAACAGGGCTACCAGTTCAAGCATCAGGGCCACCAGGGCCATCAGGGCAAGCTTCAGGGTCATCAGGACCCTCTTCAGTTGTCAGAGAAGCCAAAGGGAAAGAGCCCATGTCAGCTACTTCGGCCCCTGACACTTCAAATCTTGCAACTCCAATTTTGTCCTCACCTACCTCTCCTCTCACAGCCCCTCCTGCTCCACCAACTATAAAACACCCAGTACCTCGCACCAACCATCATCCTCTATCATTTCATCTCAACCTACCTTCTCTCCTACTCCTTCTCACACCTCAGCCCATCATCCTTCTCACCCTCATCACCTCAAACTCAAACCACTCCAATTCAACCCACTTCATCCTTCAATCCCAAACACCTTTTCTATCCTCCCACTCCTCCTTCCTCTGTTACTTTTATTCCAGAAAATCCTCCTCTACTTGGTGTCTTTGACACAAACTTGCCGGATGACTTTGAGAGAAATACCCTTTCCACCATTCTCTACACTGCCACTCATATCCACAGGACTGATCCTCCCAGTCCTGCCAAGAAAAAGAGGAAACAATCATCCTCTGCTTCCATCTCCTCCTCCTTATTTCCTCCTCTTTGGTACTCTCTTACCCTTGAACCTCACAAAAGATTCCTTTATAAGGAATATCTTCAAAAGTGCATCCTCTCCACCATTTATGGTATTCCCTTCCTCAACCTTACTGAGCACCTAAATATTGTTCTTCCTCTTACCCAGTTATCCCACTTTCATAAATCCAAAATCTTTGAGGGGACTGAGTTCAAGACTGAAGATCAGTGGGCAAATGTCAAGGGCAACAAAGCTCAATACAACAAGTTCTTGACTGCCAGGGCCGAATCCATTACACATGGAGCTCATTCTCTCACTCTCTCTGAGTGGTTCTTTCTCAAGCATAAGAATTTGTGGGGTCCTTTCATCTTGAAAGAGATCCGCATTGCCAAAAGCTTCCAGCAGTACAGTGACTTCTGCTTCCTGAACAAACTGCCAGAAGTCCAGTTCTCTCAATTCCATTCAGCTATAGTAATGTTAAGATCCGAACGTCCAGTGAATATTCCCCTAACAGTGAATTTTGCTGATATCCGGGTTGACTCTCTAGTCCTTTTGCCAAAGCTGCATTCCTAGTATTTGATTCAGATGCAGGATCCCATGCATTTGACATGTTTGCCAAGCAGATGGGTAGAATGTCAGCCAAGCAGAGCAGACTGCCCTCCTTCCTGCGGTTTATCTTCAGAGAATACCACTCTGGCCGCATCTCCTCTCAGGTTTTGGCTCCACTCATTTCTGAGTGTGAAAGGCTTACACCCTCCGTGTGGGCAATCATCTACAAGGAAACCCACCTTCAGTTAGAGGCCATCAACAGTTCCTTGGTTCATCAAAATAAGCCCTCTCTCTCAGCTGAAGCCTTCATGGATCTCAACTCCATAAATCCTATTCAAGAGATTTATGTTCAGTGGGCAGCTAGATATACAGCTTTCTTCGCTCTGAAGCAGGATCTGATAGATCAGAAGCTCTTCTATCCAATCTCTTTGGATAGATTTCTCCATCGTGCCAGCTTCGAAAAAGCACTTACTTCAGATTCATTCTGGACCCAGATCAGTATGCAGAATTCTTGGATCAGCAAAGGGCTTTGTACATTCAAAGGGCCACCCAATCCATGGGTCCTAACTTCTCTGTTGCTTCTGGGGTTTTCCAACAGACGTTTGAAGACCTTGAGATCAAGGCATGGGCTGTCATCTCACAGCATGCCTCCTTGTTATCTCCTTGTACTACCTTTTCATACTTAATACAATGATATCTCTCTTCTTTGTCTCTCAGCCTTTTTTGCTTATTGACAAAATGGGGGAGAAAACTAAAGTCAATCTGAAAAAATAGAATGTTTAATTTTTTGTATGATGTTTAGTATATTTTGTCATCATCAAAAGGGGGAGATTGATGACCAAACTGTCCCCATAATAAATAATTCATTTATTTATATATTAATTTTGATGATTAACAAAATAGTACTAATGGATTACTTGAGTCTTGAGAACAGGAAATAAAAGAAAAATGAAAGTTCAAGACAATCAGGTAAGTCTCATCTCTCATTCTGTCCAAGTCTTTGTATCGACTTCTTTGATAAGCAGAACGATTTCCTCTTTGACCGGAAAACTCAAAACAAATCGATATCGCAACGATTCCTTAAGACATCGCAACGATTTCTTTAGAACCCGTAACGACTTGACTGTCGTAACGATTTCTTTAGACCTCGTAACGATTTCTTTAGAACCCGTAACGACTTGACTGTCGTAACGATTTCTTTAGACCTCGTAACGATTTCTTTAGAACCCGCAACGACTTGACTGTCGTAACGATTTCTTTAGACCTCGTAACGATTTCTTTAGAACTCGCAACGACTCTCTAGCCGTAACGATTTCTTTAGACCTCGTAACGATTTCTTTGAACTCATAACGACTTGATTGCTGTAACGATTTCTTTAGAGTTCACAACGATTTCTTTGAACTCTAACGACTGATTGCTGTAACGATTTCTTTAGAGTTCACAACGATTTCTTTGAAACTCATAACGACTTGATTGCTGTAACGATTTCTTTAGAGTTCACAATGATTTCTTTGAAACTCATAACGACTTGATTGCTGTAACGATTTCTTTAGAGTTCATAAGGATTTCTTTAGACCTCGTAACGATTTCTTTGAAACTCATAACGACTTGATTGCTGTAACGATTTCTTTAGAGTTCATAACGATTTCTTTAGACTGTAACGATTTCTTTGAAACTCATAACGACTTGATTGCTGTAACGATTTCTTTAGAGTTCATAACGATTTCTTTACAGTTCATAACGACTTGATAAGTGTTCATAACGACTTGCTATAACTCATAACGATTTCATAAGTCATGAAAGCATCAGGATTATTTATATCGAATTTCTTGCTGTATCAGTATAATGCTTTTTAATAGCGTTGAAAAGTCAAAGTCATATCTTGTCTGTTGACTGCTACGCATTAAATGCTCTCTGATCGTATCTCCCATGCATGCAGACAATATCTTCTATTTCCATGCTACTCTGTCTACGTACTTTTTAGACAGAACGGAGTCTTGCTATATATTGCAATATATGTTCCATCTGTAACTAACAATCAACGACAGTCCTAGCTGTCCTCTATTTATTGTTGATATGCTTGCAGATATCTGACAAGACTCATCTGTACAACGTTGGATACAAGATACAAGATTCTAAAACATTTCTCTGGCGTGTACTGAAGGATAAAAGACTGAAGATCAGAAGCTTCCTTGGTGACCAGTCTAACGTACACCAGGATAAGAGACAACGGACACTTCAACGTTCAAATTTGAATCAGAAGTATAAATAAAAGACTCAAGACGAAGAAGATTACAGAGATAGAGAGAACAAGATTATTTTCAAAAAAAAAAGGAAAGAATACCATCTCTTCGAGTCTTCAGAAGATTGAAAAGAAGAGCGAAGCTTCCACTCCAACTTGTTCTTAGCTCTTAGCTCTCAGTGATCAAAGGAGATTTTATTTGTGAGAGCTTGTGTAGTCCTTGGAGAGAAAACCTTGCTAAATCTATTTCTCTCTCGGGCCTTGGTAGCTTCAGCTTGTAGCCTGATAAGCTAGAGTCTGAAGCATGTTCCCACATTTTCTTCTTTAGTTGTGTTCCCTTCTGGACGAAGGAAGACCTGGTGGTATCCAGGGTGGTCGTTTTTCCCTTCAGGTTGAAGGAAGACCAGTTGAGGCTGGGTGTAAGGATCCATAAGGGGGATTGTACCTTGGTAGTGAAATCCTGAGGTATTGCTCAGGGACTGAACGTAGGTCTCCTGTGGAGAGGAGTTCCGAACCAGGATAAAATCCTTGTGTCTTGTGGATGTGTTTTGTGTGGTTGTTGTCTTATTTGCTCTAACTCTAACCTTGTTATTAAGTTGTGCAATCCTTTCAGTAAACAGGTTTTAATCAGAGATAGAAGTTTTAAAACCCATTCACCCCCCTCTGGGCTAGCTAGCTGGGCAACAGAAGAAAATGAAGAATTTGTGGAGCCCACTGCTTGGGCTAGTGACAAAGGCAAGGATGTAGCCCCTGATATTCCTTTGCTGACCAGAAGGGCGCATCATAGCTCTAAAAAGAAGAAGCTAAAAGTCAACATGAAGCCAGTGATAGAAAGACTAGACGCTCATGGGGAAATCTTATGCTCACTTCAAAATGAGGTTTCTTCTATTTTTGTGAGCCAAGCACTGGAGCTAGCAAGTTGGAGCATTGAAAGTTTGAGCTCCCAAAGTTTGAAGGTGAGTTGGGTAGCATTAAGCTCTTATTCAGGATTTATCTGTGTTTTGTGAGGCGCATTTACCCATTCCTACCCCTCCTGCTCCCACCCCAGCTGATAGTTCAGGGCCATCTGTTGAAGATGATAGGCCATCAGGGCCTATTGATGTTGAGCAGTCAGGGCCTCCAGAGCCAATTATGGATGGGTCTGGGCCATCAGGGCCAGTTGATGCTGAGCAGTCTGGGCCATCAGGGCCAGTGGAATCAGTAGCTGAGCCTGCAGGAGTTGAAGACTAGGCTGTAGCCCCAGAGCCCCATTCTTCCCCTCTTCAAACTCTTGCCCCTCCTTCTCCACCATCCTCCTCCACTGCTCCTCTAGCTCCTGCCACCTTCAAACAGCCCCTTCCTAAACACATATCATCACCCACTCCATTTCCTACTGCTTCTTCCTCATCTCCTGCTTCCTCCACATCCAACCCTCCTCCTATTGTTGAGGTTCCTCCAGCATCATCTTCAGCTGGAGCCTCTTCTTCTGGTCCTTCATCTTCTGGACCATCCATACCACCTCCCTCTACCTCTCATTCTTTTCTTCATCCTCCTACTCCTCCCTCTTTTGTCACCATCATTCCTGAGGGTGCCCAACTTGAACATCATATGATCCAGGACATTAAAGATGAGTTTAAAGTAGCAATGCTTCGCTCAGTCCTGTCAGTTGGGACTCACCTCCATAGGACAGGCTCTTCCAGCCCTACTCCTAAGAAAAGGAAATTTTCTTCAAACTGTGCCATCTCTTCATAACCTCATTTTCCACCTCTTTGGTTTTATCTCTCAGTTGAAAATCGAAGAAGGTTCCTTTATTGTGAATATCTCCAGAAATGCTCCTTTGCCACTATTTTTGGACTTCCTTACCTCAACCTCACTGACCATCTAAACGTCATTCTTCCTTTTTCCTCTTTATCCAAGGCTGAATAGTCAAAAAATTTCCATGACTGAAGCCAAAAACTGAAGACCATGCGGCTCGGGGCCACAAGTCCCTCCTACAGCCAATTCCTTCGTGCTCAGGCAGCCAGATTCCACCTAGGGATCATCCCTTGACCCTCTCTGAGTGGTTCCAGATCCATCACAAGGATACCTGGGGGCCATTCATCAAAAGGAGATCAAGCTTTCAATCAGTTCCGTGTTCACTTCACGACTACTGCTATCTTAATAGTCTACCTGAAGTTCAGCTTGGCCAATTCCGGCAAGCTATTTCTGCTCTTGGTTCAAGTAATGCTCATACCTCATCCATCCAGGTAGATTTCGCCACTTTAGAAATTCCAGATGTTGTATTTCTACCTCCACTCCACTCCCTCGTCATGGAATCTGCTGTCAGCGCTATGATTTTTGAAAGATTTGCAAGGGTAATGGGCAGAATTTCAGTGCAGAAAGGCGGTTCCATCTCCTTTCACAGATTTGTTTTCAGAGAATATCATCAGGGCCACATCAAATCTAATGTTCTTGCCCTTCTCTTGTTTGAATGTGAGCACTTATCTCCATCAGAAAGGGAACAACTTTACCCCCTCACTGCTCAGTAGCTCACTGCTCTAAATGTCTCTCAGGCCATATCAGGTCAACCCCCTCTGTCTGCTGCAGAATTCTTTGACCTGAACTCTATTTATCTTGTTCGAGACCCCTATGAACCTGGGTTGAGAGATACAAGGTGTATATGGCTATGAAACAGAACTGAAGCAGCACCAGATATTCTACCCCTACCATAGACAGTTCCTTCAGCATGCCAGTTTTGGTACCTCTACCTTTTACAAATCTTCTCTTGGCAGCAATGAATATGGCACTTTTATAGAAGCTCAGAGGGTAGTTGCAAATCTAGAGGATGGCTCCTGTTAAGGGACCTTCCTACTCCGCAAAGCTTGGCCAATCATTACTCGCCATGCCTCTCTTTTGTCCCCCCTGCCTTCTACATTCTTATACCTCCTCAGTAATTTCATGAAAAACTGTCTCTTCCTTGCTCCATTTATCTTTCTTATGTTCTCTCTTTGTATCTTTTTGCTTAATGACAAAAAGGGGGAGAAAATAAAACATTTTGAAATACATATCAACATACCTTCTTTCTTATTTTAGAAAAATTACTCAAGTTTATTTCAGTAAAATTATATGTTATGTTTTGTTATCATTTTGTCATCACCAAAAAGGGGGAGATTGATGATCAGTCCATCCCTATATAATTTCATTTATGCCTATTTTGGTGATTAACAAAACCATAATAAGTATTATCTAACAAGTTTCCTTGAAGCTAAGTCACAGGAAATAAATCGGGCAAAATCAAGCAAAAATCTGTAAGTATTCTTATATTGTATCATTTAGAGTTCACAACATGTAATTCTTCTAAGTTCACATCAATTTCCTAAGTGATATAATGATTTTATTAAGAGCATAACGATTTGTTAAGTGAGAAACAACGATTTGGTTCTCACAACGATTTGTTAAGTGAGAAACAATATTTTGGTCTCACAACGATTTGATATGTTACATAATGACTTGGTCGCCGTAACGATTCGATAAGTTACATAACGACTTGGTCATCGTAACTATTCGATAAGTTACATAATGACTTGGTCACCGTAACGATTCGATAAAGCAAACAACGATTTGGTCACTGCATCAATTTGATAAGTAGAACAACGATTTGTGTTCACAACGACTTGCTTATAACAATTTGGTTATAACGATTTGCTCACAACGATTTGTGTTCACAACGACTTGCTTGTAACGATTTGCTCCCAACGATTTGTGTTCACAATGACTTGCTTATAACGATTTGCTTTTAACGATTTGCTCATAACGATTTGTGTTCACAACGACTTGCTTATAACGATTTGCTTATAACGATTTGTGTTCACAATGACTTGCTTATAACGATTTGCTTATAATGATTTGCTCACAACGATTTGTGTTCACAACGACTTGCTTATATCTGCATAACGACTTGTGTTCACATCGATTTGCTTATGCTTGAACAACAATTTGTTCAAACAACGATTTGCTTCTACTATAAGAACGATTCGCTTGCTCTTGCAACGATTTCATTAGTGGAACAATGTCTCATAGACACAACGATTTCTCTATCATAAATTTAATGAATATATCTATTATTCTCATATATTTTCAATATTATGAAAGTCAAAGTCTTCCCCCGCACATCTCTAATATCCTTGCATTTATTATGAATGTTCACATCATCTGCTCGTTGCCTTCTATTCTTATGTTTCTATAAGAAACACTTTTTAGATAGCAGAATGACATGTCTATTTTGGTGAATAGTCTTACTGCATGAATTATAACGTTGACTGACAATAAGAGACAGCATAACTGTCTGTGCTTTGGCATTTAATGTGTGTAGGTCTCTGCGAGTACCATGTCATACAACGTTGGACAAAATAGAAGCTGAAGGATATCAAGATGGATCTTCTCCTTGCGTGCATGGGTCATAAAGCATCAAATGACTGCAAGCACACCTGTCGTACTCGACGAACCATGCAGTCTAACAAGCATCCAACCCAGAGACAACGGACACTTCAATGGATATATTTTTCAAAGAGAAGGATATATATATAGAAGACTGATGACTCCGTAAGGAACAACTTTTAAGCTTTCCTCTTACAACCTGCGAGCACCAGAAAGAAGAGCCCTGAGCTTCACTCCCTAGCTTGTTGTATCTCTTGCTCTCCATTTTTCATTATTTTTTAGCCTTTGGAGAGCCAGTGTGTTCTGAGAGATTTTCTTACTGTAGATCTTTCTCTCTCAGTCACTGCCTCAGATCTGTCACGCCCCTCCAATTTAACAGCGGAATAAATTGGAGGGAAATGTGGGCAACGAGTATAGTAACGTAAATTACACGTACCGACGCAAACATCTGAGTATCTAATGAAAATAATTGAAATAAACTCTTGATTTCATTATAATATCACTTAGACTATTACAACCACTAATTTGGAGCCAATACATAGGGCTCAATGACATCATTACAATGAAAAAGAAATCTAAAGAAATAACTATTAGACTCCATTGCACTAGGATAACTTCATCAACTAACTCCAGGTCGCTCATCACTCTGGTCCTGTCCTATTGGTGTGTATAACGTCATTGTCCGACTTACCTGAGACACATTAACAAATAACGAAGGGTGAACGGTAACGCCCAGTAGGACTTAAATCTCAATAGTCAAGCAGGCTTTAAATGATTAATGCTTTAAATAACAGAGTAACTAATGATAGAGAGAGTCATGTAAAGTTGAGAAAGTAATAGCACAAGTAACATGGTTCAAATAGCAGATGAATCAAGTATAGCACGATGATTAAAGTCAAGTCACGATAGAAACAATAACGTCAACGTCAAACAATAGCAAGACACATGTATAGCAAGGATAGAGATAGTAATTGGTCATGTAAAGAGTAAATTGTACTTTGATTGATTTTCATCAATCGAGATAGTATAGCACTTTTGATTAACTTTCGTCAATCGAAATAGTAATGGCACTTTGGTTATCCGTAGATAGCCGAGAGATAGCATAGCACATTGTTTGTCAATAGACAACGAGAGATTATAGCACTTTGAATGCGATTAAGTCGCGATAAAATGCAATAACTCAAGATAGCAAGCATCAAGTAGAGCAAGTAGAGAGTACGACAGTAGTTGCTCAATAACAGGATAATAGCGGTTCAGTAATAGTCAATGGCAGTACAGTAACAGTGCAGTACGTCTGAATCAACAGACTAACAGTAACAATGTAACAGTCAGATGTCTAGCTAATTCAAAATAGTCAGTCAGAACCGGTACAAATACAGACACCGTCAATAGCCCCTGCAGGTATTTTCAGGTGGCTCTCCGCCCCTAGGACTAGATTGGAGCCCCTCGGACACTCTCCGTGCCCTCAGCAGTATGCATTCAAGTCAGTAGAGTCACAAGACCCATTTTAGCGCTAGACAGTCATGAACAGTACAAAATAGTAGAAGCCACACAGCTCAAAGGGTAACAAGAGAGTACTGGATGACAGAGACGGGATAGTAGAGTGAACGTGAATAGATGAGCGAGTAGAATATAGATGAGATCTTATGGTCATTGCACATGAAAACGTCGAGTAACGAGCGATAGTAACAGTTGCACAACACGCGCGTACGGTGTTGGCAGTCAGGTGGAATACACAACCCTTCCGCTGGCCTCGTTATGCATGGGTCCAGAGGTCCGACGTGATTTAAGATAACAGTGAAAGCAACTAAGGCCGTTTGGATCTTGCTGATCCCTAGAGGTGTCATAGGTGTTAGGGTGCAACCAGCTCGTCGACCATGTGGGAACCCATGGACATAGGAGACTTACGGAGGCCTTGAACAAGGATTCACTAGTCCGCAGAAGGAGTATCCGATGGAGAGTTCATCCAGTCAAGAGAAAGTGTGAATGTAGAAACAAGTGCTCGACGTTCTAGAGGATTTCTAGAACAATGGAGCGTCGGTAACGGTATTCCCCAAAACATCGCGAGTAAACATAGACAAGTTCTTTTAAAGTAGGGCAATTAATATATATATAATGGAGATAAATTGCTAGACGTACATGTGACAATTTTCATGCCAAGTTAAGCCATATTGGATGGTTCAAGTGTGTGCATGTGACATAGAGAATTATAGAATATGAAAGAGTCATGTGAATAACTTAATTTAATTAACATATGTCCAAGATTTATCAGCTTCGTTTACTGTGTTAGGAGAGTTAACAGGGCATGAGTTCACTGTAGAAAAATAAGACTTGCATAAATAGGGGGTTTTCATGAAAAACTTCAGGACGCGATGGGTCTCTATAAGGGTAGCGATGGGATCAAGTGTGAACGCAACAGGGCCTTGTAAGGATCGCGATAGGTTTATCAGGTCGGCGGCTAGAACGCGACAGTGTGCCCTGTCGTGATCAGATCGCGACAGGTTCCTGTGTCGCGACGGCCCTGAGAACGCGACCTATCGGGCCGTCCCGTTCTCAGGTTCTGAGCTTGAGTTCGAGTGGGAAAAGGACAGAGCCTCGGATTGCGGGTCAACTTTCTATCTTTTGACATAGGGTCGTTTAGAAAATCATAACTAATTGTATAGTCAATGAAAAATCATGAAACAAGTTGCATATTGATCTAGACATATGCGAGTACTTACATTAAATAGGAATTTGAAAATAGATGGATTTTCAACATGCTCTATTCAAGTCAAACATGGAGTACATGACACAGTGAGCAGTTGAGATGAGAGAATTAATTCACGAAGTAGGGTGGATAAATATTAGGGCTTTAAGTGGCAAAAGATGCCTAACATGCATCATTATCTACAATAAAAATTTGAGAGCATTGGATCGAGTATTCAAGGAGATATGAATTAAACATGAAGGTTTAGGGTCAAGAGAGTTGCAGGACTTCCAAATTCAATAAGAAAATATTGCCTCAATGGAAAATTATGAAACTTGAGGATTTTGTTCCTAGTACATGGAACAATCTACAGTGGAAATCTTATGATTTTAGCTTGTGAGAATGCCTACCTTTGATCATTTTACTCTTCTAGGGCTAGAACTTGATGAACTCGGGTTGAAGCTTGAGAGATCCTTCTCTCCATGTTTTCTCCTCCTCCTTGGCTTCCTCTCCATGTCTAGCAACCCTTGGCAATGAGCTAAGGCCAGCCATGGAAGATTTAGAGAGTATTTAAGCTCCCTTGGGTTCCAATTCCTACCACTACTCTAATTACTTCTTAATTACGAGGTTGCCTATTTTCTCCCCTCCTTCCAATCTTGACAAGTCCTAATTGGGTTAGGATGAGAGCTAAATTCATGGCCAACCTATTAGGATAGGTTTAAGAATCCAATTCCAACCCAAACTAGCCGTTTTACTTATTTAATAACCCTTTTCTATTTAGGTAATAATTAAGTTGCGAATTTAGAGTATTTTCCTATTGTTCATCTTTAAAAATGCCTACTGTGGCCCAATAAGTTTTTATATAGTCTATTTAACAAAGCCCATTATTTAATAGAATTTAATTTATTGAAATTTCCCCTTCTAATTAGGGAATAATAGAGTTATGGATTTTTATTATATTTTTCTTACTTGATTTTATTCATGGACCATGAGAGGTCCATTGGTCCAAATTCGATAATGGGTAATCATTTCATGATGTTGGAAGTCTCTCCGACATGTTCGTTTAATTTATGGGCGTGTTACTTTTCCGTGTTAACGGTTTTCCGGCTTAGTTTCTAAATTTGGATAATTAGTCACGTTGTGACGTACGCTTGGCCAATCAGATTTTTTGTTGCTTGAATTTCTTAGTAGAACGCTTAGGAATAATGTCTGGGTTGATTTATAATTTTGAAGGAATTTTCTGATGTATTCTTGCACATACGATAGTGGTACGTATGTTTCTATTATTTTGATTTAAAGAAATTATTATTTCGAATTTTCAAGTATTAATTTTCTGGGTTGCTACATCCTCCCCCACTTAAAAAGAATTTAGTCCCCAAATTCATATGATATGATACGACTACCAATTTATTCTAAATATTTCAATCCATCATCTCCCTCACTTAGGGTTTTACTATCATGAAAATAGTATGAAATTAAACTAAGGGTTTAGTGATGGTACCTTGTCCACCCTCATTGGCAGGATTTTTATCCACAAGGGCTTGTATTCGTCCTTGGCGTGGGGTTTAGTTCTTCTTCGTTGGACAATTGATGACTCGATGTTGTTGGCTTCCACATGCAAGCATCTGCCCAATCTCTTCTAACAATTATCGACCTGATGCCCTGGCTTTTCACAAAATTCACTGACTTCCTTCCGCTTCACTTCCCCTTTCATTCTCTTGCTATCTACTGTATTTATTCCTTTATTATCATTGAAACTAGTTCTCTACTCGTGCGTTGCACAGGAATGTTTTAGGTATAAATATATTTAAAATAATATCACAATATCAGTAATGTAAAATGTAAAAAAATAAATTCAATACATAATAAATTCACATGACATATTGTTCTATACCATGAGACATTTGTTTTTAAATAACATTCTTAGACAATATCCGTAGATCTCAACTTTAATCTTCTTCTTTTTCAATTTTAATTTTCTTCTTCTTATTGGATGACTGTTGTACAATAGTAGTATCTGTAGATAATTCTTCTTCACGTTCATTCTCTGATAAAGTCTTCTTTCATAGTGTGATACTACTTGTAGAACATATAATTGAAAAGGTATTTTAGAATGCAATCAGAAAAAATAATTAATAGAACTCTAAAATATTGAAATTTTTTGAGTTATAAAAAAAGGTATTAAATTTTGTTGAGTTATACTCTTTATATAGATCTCTACCCGTGCGATGCACGAAGATATTTTAGATATAAATAAAATTTACTTATTCATTAAAAATACTTATTTATTTAAATTTTATATATTTAAAAAATCCCTACAATTTGAAATCGTTTGATATTAATAATGATTGTCAACTAATAAAAAAATATTTCTTCACATGTCATATTATATATAGGTCTTGTAAATAGTATATATAAACTTATAATGTTTTATATTAAACAATGCACCAATTCCAAGAAAAATATATATTCAAACAAAAGAAACTCAAATATATTACATTAACAATGAATATAACAATTTGAAGAAAAACACCCATACGATAATATATAAATATAAAGAGATAAAAATTAGTTTATTTTCTAAAAAAAGTTTCAAATCTATAATATAGAATTGAGTCCACAGATGGGCAAAAAACTCCTAAAATAATACAAAGATAGTCGATGTAGATGCAAGGACCCAAACAGGTGATGCAATTGTAACCTTCAAAGTGAATATCTTTGTTAAGATATTACGTTGAAATCTTCACTGTCTATCAAGAAAAAGATTTTAAAATATATAAAATATAAAATATGTAGTTATATAGGAGGGTGATGCACAAATTTTTTTAGATTTATATAAATTTATGTTATAACATAATTATATATGGCAAGCCTCTAAATAGTTGCGACAGATGGCTTCTTAGTATCTGGAAAATTTAGTATAATCGTGGGGCAGATGCAGGCTTCCGTCGCACGCAGGTGTGAACATTGTGAGGAGAGCAAACAAAGCAGTTACGTGGGGTGAAGACCGACGACGGTTAAAAAGTTGGTTTTAGAACGTGTGTAGTGGGTGGTTCCTGTGCGATGGCCTAAGATAGTGTTTTTCAAATTTAAAACTCTTATCCAAAGAAGACGGTGAGGAGTTTTCTTTCTTTCAAAATTTTTTAGTATAAATATATGGAAGAAAGAAGGGCTTTAAGCGGTTTGATTTTTCAAAAAAAGGACAGAAGCTGTTTAAAAAAAAATGGAAGAAGGTTTTGTGAGTTTTGTTAGGATCGGATACTCGGTGATGGCAAAGCTAGAAGGAGGGGTTGAATAGATTTGCAGCGGAAACTTAGGCAATTTAAAAATTACTTCGAATTAAAAGATCTACTCAATTAAAACCCCTTTGATCTGATGTAATGTGTGTGAACAAATTAACAGTTAGTGTGTAGACGAAATCCCTATGCATGCATCTAGCGCAGTATGGATCAAACCACAGTGCACAAGGGATTTTTAGGTGGTTCAGAGATCACACCACGTGACTCCTACGTCCACCCCTCACACAGTGAGGAGACACTACTCAAGAACTGAGTACAACACACACATGAGCACAACGGCTCAACCACACACACACACGCTAGATCAAGTCCACAATAGATCAGATCCTCTAGCCTTGATCTGACTAACACACCACACACGTTGTCTGATGCAAATACGCAATCAGAACAACAATCCACACGTGGATCAAGCACAAGGAACGCTTGAATCACTACCACACACACTATGATCTATACAGAACCCTTGTACAGATCACAAACCACACACTTCCACAAAATCCACGCACTGATATCCAATCAATACACACACATACAGATTGGTGAAAAATATGGAAGAGGAAGAGTTCTGAGATATAGAAACAAATCCAGATGAAGAAATCTTCAGAGAGTTCGTCCAGAAGACTTCAAGCTTCACGTCGTTGAAGACCACGAGATGATGGAGAAGCTTGACTTCAGAACGAATGGGCTTCAACTCCTTGTACGAGATGATCTCTCTTTGAATGATCTGGAGTTCTGAAGAAGAGCAGCAGGAAGAGAGCCTTCTTCTTGACCTTTGCTTAGGGTTTTGGTATGGTGGCTTCTTGCTGTGAAAATAGCCTCATGCTGATATAGTGGTGTCCAAGCATAGAGAGTCGTGCTAAAAGGAAACACCAAAATATAGATCATATCCCGGCCATTAGATCTTTCCAAAACTCCGTCTGTCGACAGCCGACTTTTTGTTGTCGACAAGTGCTGCAGGTTTGCAAAAACCAGAAGACTGGGCTTTCTGGAAATAGATTTTTGTGTGTATCTATCGACAGGCACTATTCATCTGCCGACATGTGCACTATTCATCTGTTGACAGATGCACTATTCATCTGTTGACAGGTGCACTATTTCAGCAACTTGTCTTGTTCTTTTGCACTTGGATTTTGGGCTTTGTCTTGCATGGAATCTCACCTACATTTAAGAACATTATTAGTGAGATATAAGAACATATAAATGAACAAGTTAAACATGTTTTTCTGATTAGCATTTGCTTTTCTTGATTAACATTTGCTTGACTTAACATTCTCATTATGTTTCACATATTCACATCACATCAATTTGTATTGTTCATGAAATCACATCATCAAAAACAAACATACCATTATGTCAACTTAACATTCTCATGTAAACCCAACATTCTCCCACATGAGAACCCAACAAGTTTTTTCTGGCCAAGAATTCAGGTGGTGCTACCATGTAAGCTACTTCAAATTGTGTTATATATATACATAGTATAGATAGATTGTCACGCCCCTCCAATTTAGCAGCGGAATAAATCGGAGGGAGACGCGAACAACGAGTATGGTAACGACAATTGCGCATACTTTTGCAAACATCAGAGCATCTAATGAACAATAGTTGAAATAACTCTTCGTTTCATTATAAATCACTAAGACTATTATAACCACTAATTCGAAGCCAATACATAGGGCTCAATGACATCATTACATTGAAAAGAAATCTAAAGCAACAACTACTAGACTCCCATTGTGCTAGGGTAACTTCGTTATTTGACTCCGGTCACTCATCACTCTGGTCTTGTCCCATTGGTACGTATAACGTCATTGTCCGACTTACCTGAGACACAATAACAAATAACGAAGGGTGAGCGATAACGCCCAGTAGGACTTAAATCTCATGAGTCAAGCATGCTTTAAGTAATTAATGCATTAAAGGCAGAGTAACTAATGATAGAGCGAGTCATGTAAAGTCGAGAAAGTAACAACACAAGTAACATGGTTCAAATAGCAGATGAATCAAGTATAGCACGATGACTAAAGTCAAGTCACGATAGAAAACGATAACAATAATAGCAAGTAACGATATTGTCCAGAATAGCAAGAGACATGTATAGCAAGAAGAGATGATAGTAGATGGTCATGTAAAGAGTGAATTGCACTTTGAATGTGATCAAGACGCGATAGCACACAGTAACTCAAGATAGCGAGTATTAAGTAGAGCAAGTAGAGCGTATGGTGAGATAGCGTGTAACGAGATAGCGTGTAACAAGATAGCGTGTATGGTTGCACAACGGTGCACTGGTGGAACACGGCAGTAGTCACTTCTAGGACAGTAGCCGTTTCATGATGGTACATTATGTCTGAACTCCTCAGACTAATGTTATAACAGTTTGTGATAGCACAGTAATATCACAGTACGTCTGAACTCCTCAGACTAATGTATAACAGTCAAATGTCTAGCCAAGATAGTATAGTCAGAACCGGTGTAATGCAGAACACCGTCAATAGCCCCTGCAGGTATTTTCGGGTGGCTCTCTGCCCCCAGGACTAGATTGGAGCCCCTCGGACACTCTCCGTGCCCTGCACAGTATGCATTTGATACAGTAGAGTCACAAGACCCATATTATAGCGCTAGACAGTCACGAAATAGCACAAACGATAGGAGCCACACAGCTCAAAGGGTAACAAGAGAGTGCTAGATGAATAGACGAGAGAGACGGGATAGTAGAGTGAACGTGAATATGAGTAGACGAGTGAGTATAGCATAGATGAGACCCTATGGTCATTGCACATGAAACGTCGAGTAACGAGTGATGGTAATAGTTGCACAACACGCGCGTAAGGTATTGGCAGTCAGGTGGAACTCACGATCTTTCCGCTGGCCTCGTTATGCACAGGTCCAGAGGTCCAGCGTGATTCAAGATAAGAGCGAGAGAACAATTTAAGGCCGTTTGGATCTTATGATCCCTAGAGGTATCATAGGTGTTAGGGTACAACCGGCTCGTCGACCATGTGGGAATCCATGATCAGAGGAGACTTACGGAGGCCTTGCACAAGGATTCACTAGTCCGGGAAGGAATCCGATGGAGAGTTTGTCCAAGTCAAGAAAGTGTGTAAATATAGAAACAAGTACTCGACGTTCTAGAGGAATTCTAGAACAGTGGAGCGTCGGGATCGGTGTTCCAAAACATCGCACGAATTGTAAACAAGTACTTCTTAAAGTAAGGTAATTAATTGCATTAATTACCAGATATGGTTATGTATCATATTCATGCAATTAAGCCATATTTGGATGGTTCAACGTGTGTGCATGTGTCATGAAATCAAGGATATGAAAGATCAAGTGATTGACTTTTATTATATTAAAATGCAACCAATACTTACAACTTCATTTTTGTAATTAAGACGTTAACATGATATGGAAGTTACGGTGGTACAGTGAGACTTGCACAAGATGGGTTTTCTGGCCCAAAAACTGAGATCGCGACGTGGTCTTGCAAGGATCGCGACGGGGTCGTCAGATCAGGCAGGCAGAACGCGACAGGGGTACTGTCGCGACCAGAACGCGACAGAGGCACTGTCGCGACCCGACCTCAGAACGCGACATATCGGGCCGTCGCGTTCACAGGGTCTGTGCCTAGTCCGACAGGGATCTGACATGCTCTTGGTTCAGACTTACCATGTTTTGACACAGGGGTGATATTCATGAAACGCCTATATCTCTCTATATGCTGACCTTTAGACAAAACTCTCAACATAGAAAATGTCGAGGACATCTATTGGAATAACTTTTGTGTTGTGGGCTGGGTCTGAATCTGTCTCTAATTGCATGCAATACAGGAAGAACGTAAAAAAGCCCTAAACATGCATGACTTCGTTGCGACTTACATGTTAGGCTTGTAACATGAGATCTACTGATATTTGGACAAAACGTTTAACATAAACAATGACCAGACAACTATTGGAAGAACTTTTATGTTGGGGTTTTAACCTAATTCGGTCTTGAACCTTGTGAAAAACATGAAGAACTTAAAGTTAAATGCAACCTGAAAACGCAGTATCCTGCATGACTCTATTACGAAGTTTATAACTCTCTAACTAATGATATTTAAACGAAACACTTAACATGAAAGATGACCATGACAACTAGATAAATAACTTTTATGTTGGAGGATTGACCTACTTCGGCCTTTAAGCTTGTGCAAACAGGAAGAACTTAAGTCTATCTGCAAACCCGAAAACACAGTATTATGCATGACTCTCTTACGGGGTTCATAACTCTCTAACTAGAAACTTTTAGACAAAACTTTCAACATGAAAGTTGATCGTGACTACAAGTATAAGAACTTTTATGTTTATGATTTAGTCTAATTCGGTCTCAAATAGTGTGCATAATAAGAAGAACGGGAAAAGCCCTAACTGTGCGCGACTTAGGGAGAACGACTAATACACAAAGTATACTCCATGAAAATTAGTAAAATCAGAAGCAAATGAAGCTAGACTCGAAGCCCTACAAGATGGTATTATTTTTCTTTAATCTTGACCCAAGAATGCCTACCTTTGAACCAAAGAACTCCCTGCAGGTTCCTGGTTCGCTACAGGGCGAGGTGGAAGAAGACCACGTTTTTCCCCAGCCTTCTCCTCTCCTCCAGCGCCCCAAACCTGCTGCACACGACCCCAACTTGATGTCCAACCTTCCCCAAACGTTTTGTGAAGAGTTCTTATAGTTTTAGGGTGCTACTTCATGTCCTAATGGGACTAGGAAAGAGGGCTGCGAATTTCTGCATTCTAGTTTCCAAAATATGAGATTCTCTCACCCAAAGGAGGTAGCAAAGGTTTAGGAAACCACCTCTTAGAGTTGGGTAAAGTTTTGAACTTACCTTGCATGACTAATTACCCTAATTTAAACCCTAATGTGCCCTTCACAATTATTGCATATTTACAGGTACGAATTTCTGAGTATTTTTATGTTCCAATTTTATTATTTGGCTAAAAGTGATACATTGGCCCATTTTCATTAATGGGTCACTAATACATAATGTTATAAGTCTCTCCAACCTATTTATTTAATTTATGGTTGGGTTATTTTTCCGTGTTAACAATTTTCTGATTTAGTTCCCTAATTCGGTTAACTTGGTCACGTGTAACGTACACTTGGCCAATCGGATTTTTCGTTGCTCGAATCTCTTCATGAAACTCTTAAGAATAATGTTGAGGTTGATTTATAATTTTTACAGAATTTTCTAATTTGTTTTCTCACGTACGATAGTGGTACGTAAGTTCTATCATTTCGATAATACGTAAATTATTTATTTACTATTTTCATACTTGAATTTGTTCATGGGTCATAAGTTGTCCATTGATCCAATTCCTTTTATGGACTATCCCCACATATTGTTTGGAGTCTACCCATAATTTTTATTTCAATTGTTAATCCACTTAGCTCATGAAATAATGGATTTTCCAATTTATTCCTTATTTACAATAATAAGTCACATAAATTCTAAATCATGGTCCGAATTATTTTTCTATGCCCAAATTTCTTAATGGGTCATTAGATAATAATTTTTAAGGTATAACTATTATTTTCATAGAATTTTTATATGAGTTTCTACTCATGCAATAATGATGTGTATCTTTTAACTAGTTTGATTTTTATTAATGGGCAAATTTTCATTTATCTATAATATATATTTTTTTAATTAATAAATTTCTGGGTATTATATAGATATAAACATGCATTGGTTATTACTTACCGGCATCGAAGTTGCAGGTAGAATTTCAGGTGCGGCAAAGGCAGGGGTTCTTTGTTTTGTTCTTTGTGGATTTTTTATTTTTGTGCGATGCATCGAAAAGATCAAAGAATTTAAACAAATAGATTTTATCTCCCAATTGTACACCTATCTGGTTACGGTAGCAAGTATAATACCCAACCCAAGCATTAACCATATTTGGATCCTATCCGCAATTATGTATCCTATCCGCAATCATCGCCGCTGATGGTCCGGATCGTTTACCCGAAACCATACCCGGAGGTGATTATATAAGGGAGTGGGCGGCAATCGTTCAGAACCACAATGTCGTCTTAAAGGACACGACCGGGTCTTGGGCCACTGTTTTAGGCAACCCAATCCCGTTGAAGCCAATGCTCTGCCCAGTAGGCCCATAGTTGTAATTCTATATGTCAATTGGAAGGGTGCAGTAGTGCTTACTGGCGACACTTCGGGTTATTGGACATTGCTCGTCATGTAGCAAAAAATTTTAGTGTACAGTGCACATAATTAAAAAAAAAAGATAATTAGATCAAATATTGTCTATTCTTCTACTCTATACTCGTATATGTCCATATGATCATGTTACATCTCTTCCCTTTAATATGGCATATTTATTTGAATATATATATATATATATATGCCCTCTAACTTCTCAAGCATGTATCAGATATACAGGCGAGTGAACTTTATATCACATTAATCTCCCAAAAGAATATACAAAGGGAAAACATGACGGTGAAGAAGGCAGGTGCACTTGTGTCGGTGACATGAACTCACCCTGCATCAAGTCAGTGACGTGGGCAAATAAGGCAGCAATCTCTTGCCAAAAATCATCAGCGCTGCCGACACTTTCGAATTAGGGGTATGAGCTGAGCATCCTGAGGAACGCTGACCGTCTATAGAACATCTTCCCAGGAGAATCGAAATCGACTTGGGCGTTCATGCCGTCGAAGAACGACTGCATGACCACGTCTGCCACGTTCACATCGTTGGAAGCCGACAGTGGCGACGCCTTAAGCACGGGCCCTTTTGGCAGCCGATGCCACAGTAGCCGGATCGAGCTCGCACTTCAGTAGCCCAACTGGCTACAGCAAGGCCCGGAGAGCACTTCTCCTGACCGTCACCGCCTAGAGAGAGAGAGAGAGAGAGAGAGAGAGAGAGAGAGAGAGAGAGAGAGAGATGGGTGTAGTGGGAGACATAGCGCGTGTGAGAAACTACATGGCCCTTCCGGATGCCATCTCGGGTAGAGAGGCTGGTGGCGATGACATGCATAGCCCGCCAAACCTCCAGGAAGGTGACGATGAGGGGAGGAAGAACAGAGACCACCGGAGAAGAACAGAACGACGACGGTGAGGGGAGGAAGAGTCAGAGAGAGTTCATTGTTGACGCAGGTGCCGCTGAAAGGGTCCCATTGGAGCCCGACGTTGCAGAAGCACTGCTGCACCCCTCCTTCTCCAGTCGGGTCCGCTCAGCAGGTGGCGTTGGCGCCAGCCTCGCAGTCTGCCCATAGTTCCTTGGTGGCGTTAACGTAGGCGTGGCAGGGGCTGGTGGCGTTGCAGTTGAGCGGGGAGAGTAGCAGCCGCACTGGTGCAGTGTTGCTCTGAGTGATGTTGAAGGGGTGGGCGTTGTCAAGCTGGAGGCCGGCGTTGGGGATGCGTCAGTGCTGGTGTTTTGAGAGAGATATTCCATGGCGTGACCAATTTCGTTTTCTCCTCATTTTCTTCCTCGGGTTTTGGTTCGCAGACCTTGTGCAATGCTTGCGGATCAGGTACAGGAAGATGAGAAGAAGCGGGGGGGCATCCTCTTGCACCGCCGCCATCGCAGTTGATGTTCTGCGAGGCCGAAGTGGCGGCTGCGATGGAGGAGGAGGTGGAGTACAGCGAGCAAGGGGAGAAACCGCGGTAGAGGCAGAGGCGGTGGCGCGAGGTGTTGTTGATCTAGGATGCCTCGATGGTAGTTCTGGGGCAGAGGCATCGACGGTGCTTCCAAGGAGCCAGCGACATTGATGGTAATGCGGAAGCACATGCCATTCTCCAGTTAGCGTTGCCGAGAGAGAGAGAGAGAGAGAGAGAGAGAGAGAGAGGACACTGTTGCGGAGAGAATAGGAGAAGTGGGAGCGTGGAGAGAAGTTATACAAAACTGCATGATGGAGAGTGCATTGAATCCCTTGCAAATCTCCCCTTGGTAGTTTTTTTTTTTAACAGAAGAAGCGGCCATCGAGGGTGGAGACGGTTATGGTAACCTGTTAGGATTTGGATGCCAGTGGGAGAAGAGCGGTAATGGGAGATAGAGAAGTTATAAGGAGAGTTTTACTGTGGTGCCACAACTGGCTACAGCAAGCCCTGGAGAGCACTTCCCCTGACCGTCGAGAGAGAGAGAGAGAGAGAGAGAAAGAGAGAGAGAGAGAGAGAGAGAGAGAGAGAGATGGGTGTAGTGGGAGACACAGCGTGTGCGAGAAACTACATGGCCCTTCCGGATGCCATCTCGGGTAGAGAGGCTGGTGGCGATGACATGCATAGCCCGCCAAACCTCCAGGAAGGTGACGCTGAGGGGAGGAAGAACAGAGACCACAGGAGAAGAATAGAACGCGACGGTGAGGGGAGGAAGAGTCAGAGAGAGTTCACTGTTGGCGCAGGTGCCGCTGAATGGGTCCCATCGGAGCCCGGCATTGCAGAAGCACTACTGCACCCCTCCCGCTCTAGTTGGGTCCGCCCGACAGGTGGTGTTGGCGCCGACCTCGCAGTCCGCCTACAGTTCCTTGGTGGCATTAACGTAGGCGTGGTAGGGGCTGGTGGCGTTGCAGTTGAGCGGGGAGAGTAGCAGCCGCACTTGGTGCAGTGTTGCTCTGAGTGATGTTGAAGGGGCGGGCGCGGTCAAGCTAGAGGCCGGCGTTGGGGATGCGTCAGGTCTGGTGTTTTGAGAGAGAGAATCCATGGTGCGACCAATTTCATTTTCTCCTCATTTTCTTCCCCGGGTTTTGGTTCGCAGACCTTGTGTAATGCTTGCGGGATCAGGTACAGGAAGATGAGAAGAAGCGGGGGGGCATCCTCTTGCACCTCCGCATCGCAGTTGATGTTCCGCGAGGCCGAAGCGGCGGCTGCGACGGAGGAGGAGGTGGAGTACAGTGAGCAAGGGGAGAAACCGCAGCAGAGGCAGAGGCGGCGGCGCTAGGTGCTATGGATGGAGGATGCCTCGATGGTAGTTCTGGGGTAGAGGCATCGACAGTGCTTCCAAGGAGCCAGCGACATTGATGTAAGCGGCAGCGCAGGCCATTCTCTAGTGAGCGTCGCCGAGAGAGAGAGAGAGAGAGAGAGAGAGAGAGAGAGAGAGAGAGAGAGAGAGAGAGAGAGAGAGAGAGAGAGAGAGAGAGAGAGAGAGAGAGAGAGAGAGAGAGAGAGAGAGAGAGAGAGAGAGAGAGAGAGAGAGAGAGAGAGTGGGAGAGGAATACCACGAACATGCTCGTTAAGAATTTCCACTCCATGGCGTGACCAATTTTGTTTTCTCCTCATTTTCTTCCCCGGGTTTTGGTTCGCAGACCTTGTGCAATGCTTGCGGGATCAGGTACAGGAAGATGAGAAGAAGCGGGGGGCATCCTCTTGCACCGCCGCCATCGCAGTTGATGTTCTGCGAGGCCGAAGTGGCGGCTGCGATGGAGGAGGAGGTGGAGTACAACGAGCAAGGGGAGAAACCGCGGTAGAGGCAGAGGCGGCGGTGCGAGGTGCTATTGATGGAGGATGCCTCGATGGTAGTTCTGGGTCAGAGACATCGACGGTGCTTCCAAGGAGCCAGCGACATTGATGGTAATACGGAAGCACATGCCATTCTCCAGTGAGCGTCGCCAGAGAGAGAGAGAGAGAGAGAGAGAGAGAGAGAGAGAGAGAGAGAGAGAGAGAGAGAGAGAGGACACTGTTGCGGAGAGGATAGGAGAAGTGGGAGCGTGGAGAGAAGTTATACAAAACTGCATGATGGAGAGTGCATTGAATCCCCTGCAAATCTCCCCTTGGTAGTTTTTTTTTTAACAGAAGAAGTGGCCATCGAGGGTGGAGACGATTATGGTAACCTGTTAGGATTTGGATGCCAGTGGGAGAATAGAGCGGTAATGGGAGAGAGAGAAGTTATAAGGAGAGTTTTACTGTGGTGCCGCAACTAGCTACAGCAAGGCCTGGAGAGCACTTCGCCTGACCGTCGAGAGAAAGAGAGAGAGAGAGAGAGAGATGGGTGTAGTGGGAGACACAGCGCGTGCGAGAAACTACATGGCCCTTCCGAATGCCATCTCGGGTAGAAAGGCTGGTGGCGATGACATGCATAGCCTGCCAAACCTCCAGGAAGGTGACGCTAAGGGGAGGAAGAGTCAGAGAGAGTTCACTGTTGGCGCAGGTGCCGCTGAAAGGGTCCCATCGGAGCCCGGCATTGCAGAAGCACTGCTGCACCCCTCCCGCTCCAGTCGGGTCCGCCCGACAGGTGGCGTTGGCGCCGGCCTCACAGTCCGCCTGCAGTTCCTTGGTGGCATTAACGTAGGCATGGCAGGGGCTGGTGGTGTTGCAGTTGAGCGGGGAGAGTAGCAGCCGTGCTGGGTGCAGTGTTGCTCTGAGTGATGTTGAAGGGGCAGGCGCGGTCAAGCTAGAGGCTGGCGTTGGGGATGCGTCGGGGCTGGTGTTTTGAGAGAGAGAATCCATGGCGCGACCAATTTCATTTTCTCCTCATTTTCTTCCCCGGGTTTGGGTTCGCAGACCTTGTGCAATGCTTGCGGGATCAGGTACAGGAAGATGAGAAGAAGCGGGGGGGCATCCTCTTGCACTGCCGCCATCGCAGTTGATGTTCTGCGAGGCCGAGGCGGCGGCTGCGACGGAGGAGGAGGTGGAGTACAGTGAGCAAGGGGAGAAACTGCGGTAGAGGCAGAGGCAGAGGCGCGAGGTGCTATGGATGGAGGATGCCTCGATGGTAGTTCTGGGGCAGAGGCATCGACAGTGCTTCCAAGGAGCCAGCGACATTGATGGTAAAGCGGCACCGCAGGCCATTCTCCAGTGAGCGTCGCCAAGAGAGAGAGAGAGAGAGAGAGAGACACTGTTTCGGAGAGGATAGGAGATAAGTGGGAGCGTGGAGAGAAGTTATACAAAACTGCATGATGGAGAGTGCATTGAATCCCCTGCAAATCTCCCCTTGGTAGTTTTTTTTTTAACAGAAGAAGCTGCCATCGAGGGTGGAGACGGTTATGGTAACCGGTTAGGATTTGGATGCCAGTGGGAGAATAGAGCGGTAATGGGAGAGAGAGAAGTTATAGGAGAGTTTTACTGTGGTGCCGCCACATCAGCTGCTCCAAACTGAGTTTTATATATATAGTATAGATGAGTAGCATGTTCCCTTTTTAGTACCTTCTTCTTATGGATCTTTTCACGAAGTTTCATGGTGTCCTCTACTAATTGAGCTCTCAATACCATGACTGAATATACTTCAATGTCTAGTGGAGCCAACTTTTCCCAGAACATAGGTCTCAACCCTTTTAAAAATCTCTTTGCCTTCATCTTTTCCGTACTCACCAAATGTGTTGCATACTGTGCTAGTCTTTCAAATTGCACTTCATATTCTGCTACAGACATCATTCGTTGTTTTAAATTGGCGAATTCATTTGCCTTCTTCTCACGAATTCTCGCGGAAAAATACTTGGTGTTGAAGAGTTCTAAAAATTTATCCCACTCTATGTTGATGTTGGGTAATTGTCAACTGGCAGCTTCCCACCAAGCTCTAGCATCGCGGTCCAATTGGAAGGTTGCCAGAAGGACTTTCTCCTACTCTGAGCATTGCATAACTCTAAAGATCCGTTCCATCACCTTCACCCAATTTTCAGCTTCATCAGGATCCAGAGTTCCATTAAACCTAGGGGTATTTATTTGTTGAAAGTTCCCATATAAGTCTCCTACCCCATTTCTTGCTCTTGCTTGAATCACGTTGTTAAGGGCTTGAGTTAACCCTTGTACGGTTTGTTGTAATTCGTGCATTTGTGCATGCTCGCCAGCCATCTCCTCTAGTTCCTGCGAGCAATAATACTTATTAATTTCCTTCTTAAACTTAGGGTGCTTAAGCTCCTAGCATAACGCCCAAGCTTTACCCAATCTCTCACATAGGTATGGTGGTTGACTTAGACACGATCATGGCAGTTCACCTAGAACATCCCTAGACTTAAAATATCCTAATGAGGACATCCTAGGCTCTGAGACCAACTGTCACACCCCTCCAATTTAGCAGCGGAATAAATCGGAGGAAAACGTGAGCAACGAGTATGGTAACATAAATTACGCTTACCGACGTAAACATCAGAGCATCTAATGAACAATAATTGAAATAAACTCTTGATTTCATTATAAAATCACTAAGACTATTACAACCACTAATTCGGAGCCAATACATAGGGCTCAATGACATCATTACGTTGAAAAAGAAATCTAAAGCAATAACTATTAGACTCCATTGCACTAGGATAACTTCATCAACTGACTCCAAGTCACTCATCACTCTGGTCATGTCCCATTGGTGTGTGTAACGTCATTGTCCGACTTACCTAAGACACATTAACAAATAACGAAGGGTGAGCGGTAACGTTCAGTAGGACTTAAATCTCAATAGTCAAGTAGGCTTTAAATGATTAATGCTTTAAATGGCAGAGTAACTAATGATAGAGAGAGTCATGTAAAGTTGAGAAAGTAATAGCACAAGTAACATGGTTCAAATAGCAGATGAATCAAGTATAGCACGATGATTAAAGTCAAGTCACGATAGAAACAATAACGTCAACGTCAAGCAATAGCAAGAAACATGTATAGCAAGGAGAGAGATAGTAATTGGTCATGTAAAGAGTAAATTACACTTTGATTGATTTTCATCAATCGAGATAGTATAGCACTTTTGATTAACTTTCGTCAATCGAAATAGTAATGGCACTTTGGTTATCTGTAGATAGCCGAGAGATAGCATAGCACTTTTTTTGTCAATAGACAACGAGAGATTATAGCACTTTGAATGCGATTAAGTCACGATAGAATGCAATAACTCATGATAGCAAGCATCAAGTAGAGCAAGTAGAGAGTACGACAGTAGTCACTCAATAACAGGATAGTAGCAATTCAATAACAGTCAGTGGCAGTACAGTAACAATGCAGTACATCTGAATCAACAGACTAACAGTAACAGTGTAATAGTCAGATGTCTAGCTAATTCAGAACAGTCAGTCAGAACTGGTGCAAATGTAGACACCGTCAATAGCCCCTGCAGATATTTTCAGGTGGCTCTCCACCCCTAGGACTAGATTGGAGCCCCTCGGACACTCTCCGTGCCCTCAGCAGTATACATTCAAGTCAGTAGAGTCACAAGACCCATTTTAGTGCTAGACAGTCATGAACAGTACAAAATAGTAGAAGCCATACAGCTCAAAGGGTACCAAGAGAGTACTGGATGAGAGAGACAAGATAGTAGAGCGAACGTGAATAGATGAGCGAGTAGAATATAGATGATGTCTTATGGTCATTGAACATGAAAACGTCGAGTAACGAGTGATAGTAACAGTTGCACAACACGTACGTACGGTGTTGGCAGTCAGGTGGAATACACAACCCTTCCGCTGGTCTCGTTATGCATGGGTCCAGAGGTCCGGCGTGATTCAAGATAAGAGCGAGAGCAACTAAGGCCGTTTGGATCTTGCTGATCCCTAGGGGTGTCATAGGTGTTAGGGTACAACTAGCTCGTCGACCATGTGGGAACCTATGGACAGAGGAGACTTACGGAGGCCTTGAACAAGGATTCACTAGTCTGGTAGAAGGAGTATCTGAGTCAAGAGAAAGTGTGCATATAGAAACAAGTGCTCAACGTTCTAGAGGATTTCTAGAACAGTGGAGCGTCGGTAACGGTATTCCCCAAAACATCGCGAGTAAACATAGACAAGTTCATTTAAACTAGGGCAATTAATATATATAATGGAAATAAATTGCTAGATGTACATGTGACAATTTTCATGCCAAGTTAAGCCATATTGGATGGTTCAAGTGTGTGCATGTAACATAGAGAATTATGGAATATGAAAGAGTCATGTGAATAACTTAATTTAATTAACATATGTCCAAGATTTATCAGCTTCGTTTACTGTGTTATGAGAGTTAACAGGGCATGAGTTCACTGTAGAAAAATAAGACTGGCAAAAATAGGGGGTTTTCATGAAAAACTTCAGAGCGCGATGGGTCTCTGTAAGGGTCGTGATGGGATCAAGTGTAAACGCGACAGGGCCTTGTAAGGATCGCGACAGGTCTATTAGGTCGGCGGCCAGAATGCGACTGCGTACCCTATCGCGATGAGATCGTGACAGGTTCCTATGTCGCGACCGCCCTGAGAACGTGACCTTTCGGGCCGTCGCTGTAGACACCCGATTCTGACTAATGAGTTGAACCATATTTCTTGTTATCTTAGTGAGCCCCTAGTTGGTCACTCACCTTGAGCCCATCATTAGCCTTGTTTTGAGCCCATTAACAACTAAAGTTGCCTTGAAATCCCGCCCATTATCACTTTGAGAGAATCCTTAGGCTTAAAATAACCATTATTCCTTCACATGATTGGTTGATAATTCAGATAACTGACCTCATTGACGCGTTGTATCGTAGCACCGCATCGCAGTGTCGCGTCGATGCAAGCCGCCGCGACAGCCCATGCATTTTCATGCACGTGGGCATACTATCACGTCGCCCCACCCCGTCGCGTCTCCAAGGTCGCGGCCCTATGATACGCCGTGACAGCAGCTGCGCATGCAGGTCTCCGCAACCACCTCCTATTTATCCTCCGATGGGTCTATCTTTATCTCCAAGCAAAATCTTAACCCCTTGGGCGAGGTTTGGGGCTAGGGGACTCTTTAGAAGGCCTATAGGACTCTCTCACATGATTTGTAATGGGATTTATCTCTCATTTGGATTATTAATCATTTTAAGGGGATTTTCTCTCTCAAGGGTCTATATAAGCAAGGCATCCCCCTCATGGACGGGGGAGCCCCATTTTTCACCCCGAAGGGCTGTCGAAATCTCCACTCACCAACACTTAGCCTCTCAACCACCTATTTCCACCATTTCCTTCACATTCTCCTCCACCAAAACACCATCATTTCACCATTTATGGAGGACGAAACGTGAGAAGGACGACTCCTGCTACCTCTGAAGCTTTTGCACACTCATTGGGACTGCATCCACCCCATGGAGTCGCCCTAATGGGACTCATCTCCTCCCCTTCTCTTCCACCTTCATTTCTACATGCATTTTTATGTTGTTTCTAGTTAGATCACACTCACCACATACCCACGTTTTTCATACACCCAAAGGGGCTTAAAACCACCCCAGGTGCGTTTCTACCATGATTCCCCATTTCTTCTCATTTTTAGAATAGATACTACGCTTAATATGTTCTAATAGGCTTTTTCTTGTTTCTTCTTTTTTTGGCAGGCACCCAAGCTTTTCCACGAGGAGCTCTTGTTCTCCAGCCGGCTGGAGGACAGGAAGAAGGTTCACACACGACATCTCCCGCACATAGAGAACGCGACGGCGGAGGACGACGCGACAAGAGATGCGTCAGCTTGCAGCGACGCGTTACCAGCATCGTCGCGGCAGGTACGACTGCCGCGACACCAGGTCCGCCTTCTTTCTCTTTCCATTTCCTAGTTAAGTTAGCCCGTGTCATTTTCTACCCGTGTCATTTTCTACTCGTTAGGCAACTTACTAGGTGGCGATCACATTCCTACTTCCCATACTACTAGTTTTAGTACATGTTTGTGTTGAGGGGGGCACAATCCCCGTGATTACACCTTTTGGCGATCACGGTGGGACCTTCAGTGCTACCCTCATGGATTCAGTTTGCCTGCTTGCCATGTTTTCTTCCTTATTTGTCATTTTAGTGCCTTGTTAGTCCGTTTGTTCTTTGTTTCCTGCTTCTTTTATCCCTCCGTTCGTGTCGCGGTGTATCGCGGTGACGCGATAAGGTCGCGGCCCGCAGAAACGACACGATAGCAGGTCAGTGTTTCTTCTTCTTATATCTGCCTTTTCTTGCTTCTATGAGATCATGCATCCCTGTTCCTTGTCTCTGTATCATGTATTTTAGTGTTTTTGAATGTTAGAATCTTGTTAGGGTTCAGGTTTTCCTTTTATTTCCATTTGTAATTTTTCGGAACCTGTCGTGGTCGAGAGCTAGGACGCGACCAGGTCGCGTCGAGGGTGAACGTCGCGTCAGTAGGTACGCTTTGTATGTTAATGTTTTGCTTCATGAATCAGTTTCTGAATGTTTCCTGATCCATGCTATATTAGTTTAGTGTTTTTTTGGGCCTTTATTATCTATTAAGATAGTCTGTGTTAGTCTGGTTTGGTGACTTTTTTGTTCTCGGGGCTTTGTTCTTATCGCGGCAGGCCGCCCTGTTGCGATAGGGTCGCGGTGTACATGGCCGCCGCGACTCTGCCCGAGAGCTATTTATTCACCCTATTTGGTTTTTACTTGTCACTTGTGCATACATTTTGGGCACTTATGCCCTTGCATACACTACTCATCCCATTTGTTCAGGTTCCCCCTTGGTTGAGTGAGCCCTGTTACCTACGAGCACTTGTAGGCTGACTTGGGCCCACCTTCCGAGGACCTCCGTAAGTCCTCGTGACCGTATGCACGTTGCCGTTCACCAGGCCGGTTGTACCCGTTGTACCCATTAGTTTGAGCCACCCCTCGCGTGTGAGTGTCCCACCCCTTAGCTACACCAGAGGACTCAAGTTCATACCTATTAGGGTCCACTTGACTGAGTGACATTCCCTTAATTAATTCATCTAAAGGTCAAGTTCAAACCTTAAGAAATTTGCGCATTACTCATGACAACGTGAGTGTTTCGGTTCAACCCTCCTCCTCTCAGTCTTGCTTGTTGTGCTAGAGTTTAGGCGTTGTTAGTATCACCCTCTATTTGTTTTGGGGGTGCATGCGTCATTGTTTAGGGAGATCGAGTCAGTCCCCTCCGATCCTTGTATTCTATCATAATCCCTTGTTCGACATGGACCAATTCCGGGTCCTTGCCGACGATGTCCTGCCTATTGGGCTGCTCGAGGAGGTGGACGGCCACACTCCCTGGGCATATCCAGCCTCCCCTCATCATCGGGAGTCAATCCCGTCCTCCTTCTCCTTCAGGGGGGATGACCCCAACTCACAATTCAGTCATCTCCTTCCCCATCTCAGTCCAGACCAAGTCCGAGAGTTTCTAGCCGCTGCCAAGGGGAATCGACCTCTATCTCCCCCGGGTCAGAGTTCAGTCCGACCGGCGGATTCCTCCGCCCATATCGCCTCAGCACCCCATCTTTCTTCCTCAGGGATAGACCCCACACCCCTCCGTCCTCGGGCCATCCATTTCTCAGAACCGAGCTACCTTTCTGCACGAGAGGTCCATCCTCGATCCCCTCCAACTTCAACATATTATACGGCCGAGCCTACTCCCCTCCCCCGTGAGAGGTCTCACTCTTTAGAGCAATCTCACTCCCTTGTTTCTGCACATCATGTTCAAACCCCCTCTGACTTCTTCGCGGAGTGGACAAGTATGAAAAAGGAGTTACATGACCTCAGGAGGCAAATTGATCCCCGCAAGGTAGCCGATACTGCTCTCCCATCGTTCCAATACCTCCGGGTACCACCCCAGTCGGAGCTCCCTGTTTACCGGCGATACTCTGGGGTATGGGACCAATATGTTCATTCAAAGGATTTTGTTTATGAATCTGCACTGCACAAGTATGACCGCCACCTCATGGCATAGTTGTTCAGAAAATCCTTAGATGGTCCAGCTCTGGAATGGTTTTATTCTTTGCCCCCAAAGGAAGCCGAGGATTTCCAAATTGTTCAAGAAAGGTTTTTACAGCAGTTCCAAGATCGGGTCTGACCCGAATACTCCTTTGTAGATTTGGTAGCTGAAAAGATGAAGCCCGAAGAGGAGTTCTCAACTTATGCTGACCGGTGGCGTTCCCTGGCCGCCAAGGTCCGCTGCCCCATGCCGGAGGAGGAGAAAGTCAAGTTATTGATCTCCAATGCTACACCGACCTACCGAGCCATCTTAGCCATGAATGACATTACTACCATGCACCAGTTATACAGCCGAGCCCGTTTCATTCAGACCCAACTCAAGGACTCGCCTATACACTCTATGTTTGAGACCCCTAAAGCCCGTTACACTAAGAAGCCTCAAGGTCTAGTCACCGAAGGGATCCAAACCAATGAACAAGTGGGCGCGGTAAGTAACCCCCAAGGCGCGATAGGTAGGTCTCATACACCCAGCAACCTCAGCAGCCATGGAGTAACAATAGGCAGCAACCTCCCCAAGGTCAGAACCCTCCACAAGATCAGCGCCAGTACTCCCAAGTCCCTCCTCCTCAGAATGGCTATGCCCCCAGAAAGCCCAACGGACCCAAAATAGCCCAATATCCCCCTCTGCCCGAGTCTTTGGCCGACGACTTTGCAGCCCTCATGTCCTTGAATGCCCTTAGACTCCCTCCTGAGAAGGCAAATTGGAATATGGCAGCAGACCAAACAAAGTATTGTGTCTACCATCGTCATCTGGGCTACAATGTGTCGGATTGTTTCAAATTCCGCGACATAATATATCATCTTCATGAGCAGAACCAAATTGATTGGGCAGAAATGAAAAGGTTAATTCAGACATTGAGAGACCAACAGGGTCAGAGGCAACAACAGCAACAATAGAGGCAACAGTAGCTGCAACAACAACAACAGCAGCAGCAACAACAACAGTTCCAGCCCTTCCAACAACAGTATCAGCAACAACAACAACAACAGCAACCTCATCAGCTAGCAAATGACCTTGGCATAATCCGCAATCCCATGCCTCAACACTCGCCTGCTCCAAACCCCCAACCTGCTCCACCACCTCCTCCGCCCGCGCACGTTAATCCAGTCATCCACCACCCACCACCAGAAGCTCAATGGGCCTTCGACAATGAACACGAAGTGGGCCAGCTTTTGGTTATTTCCCATATCACGCCTCCTGCCACCACGCCTACATCCACTGGGCCTCCCTCCTTCGCACCCACTATTGCCACCATTACCTCGTCGTCCTATACCCCCCCAGTCATATCACCCATTATTCCTTCGTCTAGCAACATCTCTTTCTCCCCTACGCCAGTGCCATTACTAGCCAACCCCTCCATTCTTGACACCTCACCTCCTCCACTCCACCATAATCTCGCCCTGCAGAGCGGGTGGATGTTCCATCGGATGTACCCTAATGCATCCGTATCCATGCCAGGTCAACCGGAATGACAAACCAGCACTCAACAGCAACTAGATATGGAAGAGATAGACCCGATCCAGGGGACCCAATATGACATTCTGAAGCATTTGGATCAAACCCCCACCAAAATCTCCATATTAAAGCTGATCAAAAGGTCACAGACTCACCAAGATGCCCTAAGGGCCTTCCTGCAAAGGGTCATGGTCAATGAGGACATGAGCCCCGACAACCTGCCTTCAGTACTTTCTATTGTGAATAGGGGACCCACTATTACCTCTTCTGATGGTGAATTAGCTGCCCCTGAAGCCAGAAAGATGCCTTTGTGTGTGACACTCACTATAAACAAGGTGGCCATTGATGCAGCGCTAGTAGATACATGGGCTTCCATTAATGTATGCCCGTTGAGCACCCTAAGAGCCTGCAACATCTCAGAGCGCCAATTGCAGCCTACCCCCACCACCATAGCTGCCTACGACAATTCACGACGTGCCTGTCATGGGATTGTCACGTTGCAAGCAGAGCTGGGGCCGCTTGTCATGTCAATCGAATTTTATGTGTTAAACATTGATCACACTTACAAGGCCATCCTAGGGCGCCCATGGATTGAATCACTAGGGGCAGTACCTTCCACGGCGCATCAATGTTTGAAATTCCCCTTCCAAGGGCGGATAGTCAAGGTTAAGAGCATAGCAACGACCCACATAGTGGAAGCAGTTGAGAGGGTATTGCCATCAGTCTGGCCATCGAATAAGCCCATTATCTCGGTACTTGATGTGAACTACCCATGGGCTTATACTTTCTCTTCTAACCGGCTGATTGGGTCCCCGTCAGTGATAGCTGTCAGGAAGGATGTGACCACGAATGCAAAAGGTTGGGATATCATGTTCAGGCTTAGTTATCAATCAGGGAAAGGTTTGGGTGTTCATCTCCAAGGGAGAACCAAAACAGTGGCTAGCACAAAGAAGTTCACAAAACATGGTCTGGGATACTCAAAATGGGCTGCGTTCTCATCTTCTGCGCAGTCAGACCATGGCCCACTCACCTGGACATTGTATGATCATTTTGTCAGAGAACCGGTGCAGCCTGGGTATAACACCGTGATAGAAGAGGCGCCAAGGTCAGCATACCAAGCCCTGGAAGCTCAGCGACCCAACAAGAAGAAGAGAGTCGAGACAGATACAGAAGCACCTGATCTTGAGATTTGATTTCATCACTCAGTCTGTTATTTGAGGAATCAGAAGCCGAAAAAGAAGAGCCAGAATCAGAAGATCTCAGCCGCTTGTTCAGTGAGGATGATGAGCCACAGTTTCAGGCAGCAGCATTATCAGCATCAGCAGCCACCACCAAGCGACAGTTGCTTGGATTTGGTGAGGAAGTTGAGATAGTAAGTTCAGCCAATTCAACAAAGGAGCTCTGGCCAGGGTTTTCTCGGCCTCCCATTCATTTCATTTCATCCATCCTTGTCTATAATTTTGATTTTATTCCCTTATCTCCACCCTTCATTCTCCAATTCTCCCTCGACGCTGTTGAAGCGTTAATCCACCCTTCACCCATCTTCACCATTTTCCTTAATGGCTCGGTCCTGTCCTTTTTTCGAAGCCTCATAATGTAATGTTGTTCTTTTCATTGTCAAAATAAAAAAAATAAACAATAAAAAATCAATCAAAAAAAGAAAAAAAATCTAAAATCAAAATAAAAAATTCTAAAAAAAAACATCATAAAAAACATCAAAAAATTTAAAAAAAATCATTAAAAATCAAAAAAATCAAAAACAAATGTGTGTATTCCCCATTTGTCTTTTCCCCCTTTTTCTTCGGACGGTGATCCTCGTCTTCTCCTCTCTCCTTCTCCTTTCCCTTTCTTCTTCGGACGACGATCCCCGTCTCCTCCTCTCTCCTTTTCATCGGGCGACGATCCCCGTCCTCCTTTTCTTTTCTAACTCACCCTTCCCGCCTTCTGCCTTCAGCTATCTAGCTCTCGCACTTTCTCTCGACGGCGATCCCCGTCAGCCTCGCGCTTCCCCTTTCCTTCGACGGCAATCCCTGTCACCCTCTGTCTCGACGGCGATCCCCGTCACCCCAAGCTCCTTCCCTCCTACAGACGGCGATCCCTATCACTCCCCATTTTCTCCTGGGCGGCGATCCCCGTCCTTCTCCTCATTCTACCCAAGCTGTGCCTTCGCCTGATGACCGACATGGTCATCCTGGGCGATCTGGGTGAATGGCCTTCTGTTCCCCTGCACCCCAACTCTGCTGTAGGCACCCTGAGCTCGGGTGGCCTGCCTCTTCCTCCAGTCCCATCGGAGGACCTTTGCGGCCCTGCCGCACCTTTTCCTTTCCTTACCAATAAACCTCCGGACACTTCTCCGGAGCCTTCTGTAAATGTCAAGCCTAGTTTAAATTCAGGGGTAGAATCTAGCAAGTCCCCGTCCCAATCTAGGAAGAAGAAGGGTAATGGCATACCTCGTAGATATATGTTGGACTTGGTGCAAAGGTGTGGTGCTCTTCTAGCTGTCGAAGAGTTCGTCCAAGAAGCAGTAGTCTTGAACTTAGAGGATCTACACAAAGAGGAAGGGCTAGACGATGGATTCAGAGTGTATGAGATCTTAGCAGAAGATGACCCATTGGAGGAAAATGATTGTGAGATAGAGGATGCTGCCGAGATGTATGCAAGCGGCATGAGAAGATTCGATGAGCCCACCTCGGCAGTAGACGAACCCACCAAAGAGGTAAACGTGGGAACAGAAGAGGACCCAAGGCTCTTAACCATAGCTTCCAGTCTCCCTCCTGAAGAAGAAGAGGCACTCATAGAGATGTTGAGGGAGTTTAAGGATTCCTTTGCCTGGTCCTATGACGACATGCCCGGCATCGACCCCGAATTGGTAGAATATAGGTTAATTTTAAAGCCAGGGGCAGTTGCTGTTAAGCAAAAGCTAAGGAGGTTCCTCCCCCACATTGCTTTGAAAATGAAAGAGGAAATCGATAAGCTACACAAAGCCAAGTTCATCCGTGTAGTCCTCTATCATTTGTGGGTGGCGAACATAGTCCCGGTGATGAAGAAAGATGGGAGGGTGTGCATTTTCATAGACTTCCGGGACTTAAATAGGGCATGTCCAAAGGATGATTTTCCATTACCTCACTTGGATGTCTTAATTGATAACACTGCAGGGTTCGAAACTCTATCATTTATGGATGGGTATTCAGGTTACAATCAGATTCGTCTAGCCCCGGAGGATCAAGAGAAAACCTCCTTCACCACCCCATGGGGAACTTATTGCTATGTGGTCATGCCGTTTGGATTGAAGAATGCCGGCGCCACCTATCAAAGGGCAATGTTAGCTATCTTCCACGACATGATTCATATTGATGTTGAGGTATACGTGGATGATATCGTGGTGAAGTCTCGACTCGAAGAGAACACTCCTCCGTGCTTGCCAGAGTGTTTCGTCGCGCGCATGAATACCAATTGAAGATGAATTCGAAGAAGTGTGTATTTGGGGTTTCTTCAGGCAAGCTGTTAGGCTTCATAGTTAGCAAACGGGGGATTCAAATAGACCCACACAAGGCCAAGGCAATAAATGAAATGCCTCCTCCCAAGAACATATCTGAGCTTCGAGGTTTGATTGGTTTGCTCCAGTTTATAAGGAGATTCATATATCAGCATTCCCAAAGATGTTGTCCCTTCTATGAACTATTGAAAGGAGGAGTAAGTTTCGAATGGAACGCCAAGTGCCAAGAGGCCTTTGATGAACTCAAGAGTTATCTCATGAATCCGCCCGTGCTTCAGGCACCGGTCTCTGGGAAGCCCTTAATCCTATATCTGTCGACTATTGAGGACTCCCTAAGAGCTTTCCTTGCCCAATATGATGAATCTGGCAAAGAAAGGGCAGAAATTGAAGCACTACGATGGAGAAAACATGTGCAGCGCTAGTTTGGGTAGTGCAGAAATTGAAGCACTACTTCCTAGCTCATAAGGTGAGTTTGATTTCTAGAATGGACCCTATTAGGTATCTCCTAGAGAAGCCAGTCCTCGCCGACAGACTGGCATGTTGGCAAAGTTTCCTCTCTCAATTCGATATCACCTTCATAGTTCAGAAAGCCATAAAAGGGTATGCCATTGCTGAGCACCTTGCTCACCTTCCTCTCCCCCATAGTGACACGGTTCAAGAGGAATTCCACGATGAAAATCTGTTACTCATCTCTCGCGATCCCTTCTAGTCGCTCTACATTGATGGAGCTCTCAATTCTAGGGGATGGGGCATAGGTGCTATTTTGCTCACCCCAGAAGGGATCACCATTCCTCTAGCCTATCAGCTCCAATTCTATGCCACCAACAATATCTCCGAGTATGAGGCTCTCCTTGCCGGTCTTAAGCTTGCCTACCTCTTAGGCGCGCGTCATCTCAAGATCATAGGAGACTCTCAACTCGTCCTTCGACAAGTCCTTTCTACTTACCGCACTCGTGACCCTAAACTCAAGCCCTATCAAGATCTGGTCACACTCCTAGCCAAGCAATTCCGTCAACTCATCTACATTCAAACTCCTCGCTCTCAAAATATCCTGGCCGATGCCCTCGCATCCCTAGCCTCCTCTCTCTCCTTCCCTCTCATCCGCAGCGCTGAGACAATCACTGTTCAAAGATTAGAAGCTCCCTCCACTCAGGATCATTGGTTCATTAACCTCAGGAGCTCTCTAGTTTTGAAAGCAGAGAGAAAATAAGCGAAGGAGTTGATGCTTGTGGAGCTAGGAGAAATGATGGAAGAAGAAAGGCCGTGGTACCACGAAATTGAGCAATATTGCAGAGACAGTACCTTCCCCGAAGAAGCTGAAACAGAGGACATGCGAGCCATCCGTAGAGCGGCGTTAAGGTATACCATTATTGGTGAAGTGCTCTATAGACACGCTCTAAATGGAATGCTTCTTCGATGTTTGTCGGACGAAGAAGCTTGGAAGGTAGTGGAAGGATCCCATTCCAGTGAATGCGGAGGGCATGTGAATAGCCAAATGTTGGCTAAGAAAATTCTTAGGCAGGGCTACTACTGGCCGACCCTAGAAGAAGACTGTGCCATCTACGTTCGTAGGTGTGTCAAATGCCAGATCTATGCTGATGAAATCCATGCCCCTTCTTCCTCTTTACATCCACTATCTTCTCCTTGGCCTTTCTCCATGTGGGCCTTTGATATCATCGGGCCTCTTGGTGATCCTAATGCTCAAGTAAAACAAAAATCTTTCATTCTCACTGCTACTGAGTACTTCACCAAGTGGGCCAAAGCTGAAGCATTTGCGGAAATCAAAGGTTCAACCGTGTGCAGATTTATCATTAGGAATATCATCGCGTGGTTCGGAGTGCCAAGCAGCCTCGTCACCGATAATGGACCCCAGTTCATATCTCAAGAGCTTCAGGACTTATGTTATAAATTCAATATTTCCTTGCATCATTCATCTCCATACTATCCACAGGGCAACGGCCAGGCCGAAGCTACGAACAAAACACTTTTGAAAATTCTAAAGAAAACTTGTGAGTCTAACAAATTTGCTGATTGTCCAGAGAAACTAATCGAGGCTCTGTGGGCTTACCGCACCTCCGTCCGCATGCCCACTGGGCAAACTCCATTCTCACTTACTTATGGGATGGAGGCAGTATGTCCACACGAGATCCTCATTCCTTCGCTAAGGGTTCATCTGGACAAGGAACTTAATCCCGATGAACATCGGGAGGCGTTGCTTACACAGCTAATACTCTTAGACGAACGGCGTTTAGCTGCAGTCAATCATGTACTTTCATATCAAAATAGACTCTCAAGATCTTTTCAAAAGAAAGTGATTGAGCGCAAATTCCAAGAAGGAGACATGGTTTTGAAGCGAATTTTCATAAAACCTGGAGGTCCAAGGTCCAAATTGTCAGCGAATTGGGAAGGGCCGTACGTCGTTAAGGAGGTGTACCCCGGAAATGCATATAGGCTAGTTAATGCCGATGGTGAGGAGCTCTCTCACCCATGGAATGGATTGTACCTCAAAAGATTCTACCCCTAATAATTTTGATAACAACACCAATTTGCAAAAAGAACGTTGTTGGCCATATGCCTCACTCCCCCTCGTACTGGTAAATAACCTTTATATCTGGATACACACACAACACGGTGACCTAAGGTCAATTCCCCTTTGTGTATGGTGTTTCTGCTCAACCCTAGTGTAGGGAAGTTGAGGTCAGTTCTCTTCTTACTCGGACAAGGTCTAAGGGCAAAGGGGGAGGCTAGCCTATAGATAAACAACGGTATAGATCATGTGTATGAAGTCTCAAAGAGGGACGACCAATTCAAAAAAAAAAACAAAAACAAAAAAAGTAATGATGAAATAGCAAAAGAGAAATGATAAGAAAATAAGGGGCATGTGAAAGAGTGGCAGTACAGTTCCCCGCGGGACGCCCTTGAGCCCGGTCGTACGCATGCCCCCCAAGTAAAAGAGAGCAATGGCCTCAAAGTCCCTGGACAATAGACGAATTTCACATGTAACATACTCATTGCAAGTTTTACAAGCCAGTAACCCCAACCCCAAGACCAAGTCTTATCTCATTGCTAATCTTCATGTTCTCCCTAAGAAGACCAAAGAACCCCTACACCTGGTCTGTGTTGGAACATTAATATTCAAGGCGCAAGAAACCTTAGTAAGCCAAAGATAAATGCATGCCGCACATAGATTTTATTCGCCAAATAAGGGATGGGGATGAGGTCCACGGCTAATTACTCAAGGAGCAAGAGGTGTTGTTATCAGAAAATCTTAAAAATCCAAAAAAAAATCAAAAAATCTCAAAAACCAAAAAAAAATCAGAAAATCTCAAAAGTAAAAAAAAATCAGAAAATCTCAAAAGTCAAAAAATAAGAAAATCTCAAGAGCCAAAAAAATCAGAAAATCTAAAAAATCCAAAAAAATCAAAAAATCTCAAAATCTAAAAAACCCAGAAAATCTCAGAAATTCCAAAAAAAATCACTAAAATCTTTAAAAGTCCAAAAAGAATATGTGTACATATCAATTTCCTTTAGTATGCATTATTTATTTTCCTTTCCGCCTATTTAATAAGGCTCAGCCTCTTGACAATTGCGAAGTTAGGTTCATGATTATTTAAGTGCAAGGGGTTGAGCCAAAGAACAGATCTAACATGTTTTGCTAAGTGTGCAGGGACAGATAATTCTAAGGGACATGCAGCGTTGTACTCAGTACTCTCTGTCTCTCTCTCTCTCCTATGTTTGAAACTCATCTCACTCTCGTGTCAATTGCAAACCATTCATTCCATAAAGAATGACATAAACTAAAATTTTTCACTAAGGGATGAACAATATGTACAAAATATAGAGGGGAGGTGGTTCACAAGCTCCTCACTGTCCACCACCACTCTCCCCAGATCCCTCCTGCCTCTCTGCTGGTGGTGGCATCTCACCACCATCCCTATCACCTTGAGCGCTACCCTCACCGCGGTGGCGCCTCTCATCCTCCTCGTTCCTCCGCTGACTAGAGGAACCTGCCAAATACTATCTAACTGAGGCGCCACTCGCCCCACTAACACCCGTCCTACTCCTACTCCTACTCCTAGCTGCCTCTCCGAAGGTCTTCACCATACCCCGGAGCTCATCGATCCTAATCTGCTGCGCCATCACCTCTGTGCGCAGTCTCACTATCTCTGTCTAGTCCGCAAGCGGCCCCTGCACCCGTAACGTCACCAGCTCTGCCATGGCCTCGGCCACCCTCTACTCCGCTGCCTCCGCCCGGATGCGCAGCTGGTCTCTCTCGCCTCTGGCCGTGTCCATCTGCCCCTGCAACTGATCCGCACGGTCGGTGGCAGTCCTCAGCTCCCTCTCCTGCAAAGGAACGGTCTAGTCAATGCCAAGTGTTCATAACTTTCAAACTAGAAGGTCTACCTTACTTACCCGCTCCTCCAGGTCCCTCTATGTCTCCTCTGCGTGCCTGACTGCAGCCTCCAGTCGGTCCTCCAAATCCGACTGTGTGCTCTCCGCTGCTCTCGAGGAGGAGGCACCAGCAGCTGCGGCACTCCTTACTCTCTCCAACTCCCTCCGCTGCACAAGAAAACGCATGTTAAACCCCCAAATCAGCTTTGAAAGTTGTTAAGTACCGAAGTTTGAGTAAGTACTTACCAGCTACTCTGCCTCCTTCTGCGCCACCTCGCGGTCCTGCATCGCTGAGAAGAGTAGGGCTCAGAGTGATGCAGTCTCGCCAGCCAAGTCCACCTGCAATTCATGTCCAACTCATTAGTTCAATTCCATAAAATCAAATTCAAAGAGTTGTAGTTTATGTTTTTTTTTTTACCTGGTGTCGGGCGCTCTTGTATACCTTTCCTCCGCACTTCAAGGTGTATGCCTGGAGGTACGCATCGTCCGTGGTTGTGGTAGACTTGATGGCCCTGCCTCGGTGCTCCCAATTTTGGATTTGCTCCTTTGCCCACTCACGCCAATCTGTGGTGTCGTGGAGCCCCCGGAAACTCTGACCCAGTCGGTGAAAACGGTCTCGGACAGGGAACTCCAGTACACTCTGCCGAATCTCGAGTGAGCATTGGCATAGGAACAAATGAAGAGGTATCACAAGGTTGAGTGCATGCACCCACACTGACCTACCGAAGTAGGGGCGGGCCTGCACCAACCAAGGCTGTCCCTCGTCACTCTCCCCCAGATATGGCTGCCAAACAACCTACAACAAAGTTCAGTCAGTAATCAACAATCAAATCAAACACTGATCAAAGAGAAGGTTTAGAGCACTTACATCCAAGTGAGGGTAGCTGTCTATCGCCTCCTGCAGGCACTCAAGCTGGTCACCAAGGTTGCGAGAGTCCCGACGAGAATCCCAACGGCATGCAATGGGCACGAGGCCCAGCCGTGTGAGGATTCCTCTCCCCAGGGCTGGGAGGTGTAGGTAGGTCCAGACCTGCAAAATGAGAAGCAGATTAGGTGGCAGTTTAAAGCAAAATTGCATTTTAATTCAAAGGTTAGGGAGAAGAAACGTACCTGGAGAAAAGGGAAGAATCCTCTAGTCGAAGTCTGCCGCTCATAGGTGCCCAGGCTGTCGAACTGGTGTGCTAGAAAGGCTGCCCCCCAGGCGTACCCCCCTACCTCAGCCAAGTCCTCCTGGAGAGGCAGGAAGCGGCAATGGACTGCGTCGCCCCTCGTGGCAAACAGAAGTCTACCAAGAAACCGGACGAGGAAACGACGCAAGTCCAGGTCCGCCCCCGCTCCTGGCTCGCTCGCCAACTCCCTTCGGCTAATCCTAACCAATCTCTCGAAGTGCTCATCCTCAGTCTCTCCCGCGTTCTTCCCCGCCTCGAATAGACCTAGGCTCTCCTGCAGTGCTACCCGGGGAACTAGCGAAGACCTATGATCTACAGGTAACCCTAGCAACTGCTCAGCTAGCTCCTGGTAACACTGGTAGGTAAACCTGCTCACCGGCCTCCCAAAAACTCTGAGCCCTGTGATCCGGCTCACGTCGTCGAGGCTGAGGATCATGTGTCCCTATGGGAATACGAAGGCGGTCGCCTCCGTATCCCACCTGCTCCGTAGACCCTGAGTGAGAGCCGGGTCCGCCCTCATCCTATCCACCCTCAACACCTCCCTAAACCCCATCTCCTCCACTCTCTCTCTCTAGAAAGGGGGGAAGGCCAAAAAAATAGCCAAAACCAGCGTCCAGGATACCCGGGCCCTCATCGCACCCTGCAGGCATAATTGAATTGTTAAACAGTCAGTAGTTTGGTGTTCGGTTCAAGTCGCGACCCCCATAGCGGTTGCGACCTTGTCGCGACAGTGCGGTACACCGCGACCTTATCGCGTCAACTTTCTAGGCTGCGATAAGGTCGCGTCAACATGCATCGCCGCGACATGGTCGCGCCGCCCATGACCGTCGTGACAACCTGTCGCGACGGATCGCGCTGACGCATTCTCAGGACCGGACCGGCCGGAGCCTCCCTTGTCCGAGCCTCATTCCCATGGGCGTCACACCCTACATCCGCCCTCTACGGGCTCCGTCTACTATTCCTACACATCCATTCAAGGCTTAAGGTCATATTTATTTACCGATTTCATCGCCTTTGCCTTCTCCTTCCTCGCCTCTTCCACATCGACGGTGGGGGCCTCCACCTCTTCCTCCTCCTCCATCTCGATGTCTATCTCCACCTCCTCGGCCGGGGGCGCCTCTGCTCGGTGCCGGGAGCTCCTTCGCTCGGCGTGACGCTTCGTCTGTGAGGATCCTTCGTCGGTGTTTCCTCCTTCCATGACCTTTTTTGGGGTGATTAGGTTGAATTTAGGAGAGAATGCAAGAAAAGGAGCAAAGATTGCAAAGATTGCAAAGGGGGATTGGAAGATTCGAAGGTTCGAGGTTTGGGATGCTTGAAAGCAAGGAAAGGGGAAGAGGAAGGCACCCTTTGCATTTTGAATTGCTCGGTTCGAGTCGCGTCATTGCGGGAGGTCGCGTCTATGTCGCGTCGGTTAGGGTGGCCGCGACATGATCGCGACTACCCGCCTTGACGCATTCTAAAGGCGGTCCTAAGGGTTGTCGCGACATAAACAGAGCCCATTGCGCATGCAGAAAAATTCTATTTTATTCATTCATCAAGTCTATACATTCACTAATTCTTTCCTACAATCAATTGAATGCCAAAATTCTGCCCTAACTACCATCTGATGTCCTCCCTACAATCAATCAATCCAATCAATTCTCAAATAACCCCCGCTGCCGGCTGAATCTTCTTCAGTGCTTCAAGGTATTCCTTGGTCACGTCCTCATCTTCCACTACTTCGGCTTGAAGGAGACCCAATGCACATCCTTCCCAATGGACAATGGCGATACGCACATCGCGCTCGTCCTGCTCGTCACCCCTCTTCCTCTCTTGAATGGGCGGGTAATGTGATAAGAGAGGAACAACCGTGCGAGCCACACCGCATTAGAGGTAACATTGGTCTGGGTTGTAGAGAATCAGCGCTTCATTGCCCAGAAGTCGCAAGGCTAGTCCGGTGTGCTGAGGAAGATGAATCATTCGGTTGTGAAAGAAACACGGGCGCATTTCAAATTTGGCCACGGTCATCCTTTTGAAGTAGTCGTGCCATGCCTTCAGCCCTTTCAATTGAGCAGTTTTGCACTACGCCTTAGTGCTCATGCAGAGAGGCCCGCCAACGAATGCCAATGGATGATGAAGCATTGTCTTGCACTCCGTCGCCAAATTCTCCATCGCCCGAAACTGTATGTGCATACCCATCCAAAGCTCGAGGGCGATGACCGAGCCATAGAAGGGACCCCCAGTAGCTGCAAAAGTCAACCTAGCATAAAGATATCCCAAGACCGCCTGGCCGATACTCATACCTTTTGAAATTGAGGCGATGATGATGAGATTAGAGAAAGAGATGGCGCCATCCATCGCCGGGAAAAGGATGACCTCGCAAATACAGATTGCCGCCGCCTTAGCAATGGCCGTGTGGTTCTCGGTCTTGCGCTTGCATTGAGAGATGATCCACTGCGCAATGGGGAGGAGATGAACGTACATCCCGCTGGTCATAGAGTGCAAATCCGTCTTTTTCATGGTGATTTCGGCAAGGATGCTCCACGAATTGATCGGAGCCATAGTGTATGAGATCGCAAGCTCCTCGCCCCTCTAGTACCGTGGGAGGCCGAGCATTATCTCCAGCTCCTCTAGTAAGACGGTGGCCTCGAACGTAGGGAAGACAAATGTATGTGTCTGCGGATGCCACAGTTCCACGAGCGCCGTGACACTATCCCACACGTGCACGATTTTGTCATATTTCTTGGCAAGGATGAGCACCGTGGATAGTCTCCACTCCTTCAATTGTCAGATTGACACGGGCGGCAGTAATTCAAGCATGGGCGTTAACTAGGGCACCCTAGAAAACCTCCTCTGCCCAGGTAAGATCTAAGAAGAAAGAGAAGAAGAAGGTTGAGAGGAAGAATGGAGTGAAGAAAGAAGGAAAAACAGAGCAGAAATGCAAATTTTGAAAACGAGAAAGATGCTTACTTGAAGCTCCAGGCACGTGCATATGTGCCCCGGGATGGAGGACAGTCGCTGGAGATCGGCGTGTGACTCACAGGCCGCCTTTGGTCCGGCATATGGCGGGATGTCCACCTGGAAAGCAGAAAAGCTTCTCTTCATGGCTGTAGGAGAGAGAAAGCTGAAGAACAGGTGAAGCAGGGGTTTAGCTGCGGGATTAGCCTCCCAAACCCTCCTTTTATAGAGCTTAGGTAGATGCAAACCTAGTCTAATCCCGTCTCTAGGTGTTAGGATAAGATTAGAAGAGGTTTAGGAGTCCTAGTGACAATCTAGAAGTCCTAGGATAGAGATAAACTTGAGTCTTTTGCATTTTCAGGGCTCGGGCCGAGTCGCGATGCCGCGATATGACGCGACCAAGTCACGACATGGCAGGGCGCCGCGACCATGTCGCAGTCACCTAGGTCGTCGCCTCTCTATCTGTTGTGTTATTCCTATGTCTGTGCTTAGTATATTTGTTTGTTTGATTATGTTTGTGTATATATTGTCGTTTCGTGCTTATTATGTCTATTTATTGTCAAAAAAAAAGAAGGAAAAGAGGTCGTCACAGGTAAGTCAGGTAAGTATTTCTTCCTTACTCCCCTGCATTATTATATGGTATTCTAGCTATTATATCATGTCAAGGACCGGCTGGTTCTCAATGTGCTCCGGGATTTGAGTTCCCCTTTACCAAAACAGTGATAATCTAGGTGCGCATTGTTGATCGTTGGATAGGCCGTTAAGTTGGGTAAGCTCGGGACGATGGATTCAGGCCTGTACTACGGTTGTGGGTAGTCTCTTGACCCGTTCTTATTTGGCTTAACATTATTATCCTTGATGTATTTTCTATTTTCTCCTTTTCTTTACATTCGTTTTAATGATTTCTTTTCTTTTAGCCCAGTATGCATCATATAGGTCTTTTGAGCTTTCATATCTCATTCCTGACTATTGATGAGCCCTTGTTGAGTGCCCAATCATCCTTCATATTCCAAACAAAGAAATTCAATTCCATTCCGAATCAGAAGGTTTGCCTCTGAGATAGTTGTTCCCGTCAGTTTGATAAGAATTTTCCTGTCTGGATTCTCTATCTAATTTTCGTTCTATTCCTTTGATCCGTTTTGGTTGCGAACTGCTCCCAGGACAGAGTCATGAGTTACCTTCCTGGCACGCACATATCCCTCCAAAACGAAACCTGTAGGCCAATCGGCTAGGGTACCTCTCAATCGAGGGGTTGATCGTCCTCTTCTTTTCTCCTTCTCGTCCAGACTTGTGCTTTTCTTTACATTCTACTCGAGCAGCTAACTCGGGGCTTTCACAAAGATTCCAATTGCTTGTTGGTTACATCGGGTGTCTCTTTACCTTGGCTCCAACTTTTCAGTCCACTCCGCATCATTTCCGTTCCCCCGTCACTTCGTAACACCTCCACTCCACTTCTGCTTCGTTTCCTTGCAATGTGGAAGCCAAGGAGGGGCAATCTGTAGACACCCGATTCTGACTAATGAGTTGAACCATATTTCTTGTTATCTTAGTGAGCCCCTAGTTGGTCACTCACCTTGAGCCCATCATTAGCCTTGTTTTGAGCCCATTAACAACTCAAGTTGCCTTGAAATCCCGCCCATTATCACTTTGTGAGAATCCTTAGGCTTAAAATAACCATTATTCCTTCACATGATTGGCTGATAATTCAGATAACTGACCTCATTGACGCGTCGTATCGTAGCTCCGCGTCTCAGTGTCGCGTCGATGCAATCCGCCGTGACAGCCCATGCATTTTCATGCACGTGGGCATACTATCACATCGCCCCGCCCCGTCGCGTCTCCAAGGTCGCGGCCCTACGATAAGCCGCGACAGCAGCTGCGCATGCAGGTCTCCTCAACCACCTCCTATTTATCCTCCCATGGGTCTATCTTTATCTCCAAGCAATATCTGAACCCCTTGGGCAAGGTTTGGGGCTAGGGGACTCTTTAGAAGGCCTATAGGACTCTCTCACATGAATTTTAATAGGATTTATCTCTCATTTAGATTATTAAACATTTTAAGGGCATTTTCTCTCTCAAGGGTCTATATAAGCAAGGCATCCCCCTCATGGACGAGGGAGCCCCATTTTTCACCCCGAAGGGCTGCCGAAATCTCCACTCACCAACACTTAGCCTCGCAACCACCTATTTCCACCATTTCCTTCACATTCTCCTCCACCAAAACACCCTCATTTCACCATTTATGGAGGACGGAATATGAGAAGGATGATTCCTGCTACCTCCTGAAGCTTTTGCACACTCATTGGGACTGCATCCATGCCAGGGAGTCGCCCTAATGGGAGTCATCTCCTCCCCTTCTCTTCCACCTTCATTTCTACATGCATTTTTATGTTGTTTCTAGTTATATCACACTCACCACATACCCACATTTTTCATACACCCAAAGGGGTTTAAAACCACCCCAGGTGCGTTTCTACCATAATTCCCCATTTCTTCTCATTTTTAGAATAGATACTACGCTTAATATGTTCTAATAGGGCTTTTTTCTTGTTTCTTCTTTGTTTTGGCAGGCACCCAAGCTTTTCCACGAGGAGCTCTTGTTCTCCAGCCGGCTGGAGGATGGGAAGAAGGTTCACACACGACATCTCCCGCACACAGAGAACGCGACGGCGGAGGACGACGCGACAAGAGACGCGTCAGGTTGCAGCGACGCGTTACCAGCGTCGTCGCGACAGCTACGACTGCCACGACACCAGGTCTGCCTTCTTTTTCTTTCCATTTCCTAGTTAAGTTAGCCCGTGTCAATTTCTACTCGTTAGGCAACATACTAGGTGGCGATCACATTCCTACTTCCCATACTACTAGTTTTAGTACATGTTTGTGTTGAGGGGGGCACAATCCCCGTGATTACAGTCGCGTTCTCAGGTTTTGAGCCAGAGTTCGAGCGGAAAAAGACAGAGCCTCGGATTGCGGGCTAACTTTCTATCTTTTGACACATGGTCGTTTAGAAAATCATAACTAATTGTACAGTCGATGAAAAATCATGAAACAAGTTGCATATTGATTTAGACATATGTGAGTACTTACAGTAAATAGAAATTTGAAAATAGATAGAGTTTCGACATGCTTTATTCAAGTCAAACATGGAGTACATGACACAGTGAGCAGTTGAGATGAGAGAATTAATTCACGAAGTAGGGTGGATAAAAATTCAGGCTTTTAGGGGCAAAAGATGCCTAACATGCATCAGTATCTACAATAAAAATTTTAGAGCATGGGATCGAGTATTCAATGAGATATGAATTAAACATGAAGGTTCGGGGTCAAGAGAGTTGCAGGACTTCAAAATTCAATAAGAAAATATTGGCTCGATGGAAAATTATGAAACTTGAGGATTTTGTTCCTAGTACATGGAAAAATCTACAGTGGAAATCTTATGATTTTAGCTTGTGAGAATGCCTACCTTTGATCATTTTACTCCTCTAGGGCTAGAACTTGATGAACTCGGGTTGAAGCTTGAGAGATCCTTCTCTCCACGTTTTCTCCTCCTCCTTGGCTTCCTCTCCACGTCCAGCAACCCTTGGAAACGAGCTAGGGCTGCCCATGGGAGATTTAGAGAGTATTTAAGCTCCCTTGGGTTCCAATTCCTACCACTACTCTAATTACCTCTTAATTATGAGGTTGCCTATTTTCTCCCTCCTTCCAAACTTGACAAGTCCTAATTGGGTTAGGATGGGAGCTAAATTCGTGGCCAACCTATTAGGGTAGGTTTAGGAATCCAATTCCAACCCAAACTAGCCATTTTACTTATTTAATAATCCTGTTCTATTTAGGCAATAATTAAGTTGCGAATTTAGAGTATTTTCCTATTGTTCATTTTTAAAAATCCCTATTGTGGCCCAATAAGTTTTTATATAGTCTATTTAACAAAGCCCATTATTTAATAGAATTTAATTTATTAAAATTTCCCCTTCCAATTAGGGAATAATAGAGTTATGGATTTTTATTATATTTTTCTTACTTGATTTTATTCATGGACAATGAGAGGACCATTGGTCCAAATTCGATAATGGGTAATCATTTCATGATGTTGCAAGTCTCTCCGATATATTCGTTTAATTTATGGGCACGTTACTTTTCCGTGTTAACGATTTTTGACATAGTTTCTAAATTTGAATAATTAGTCACGTTGTGACGTACGCTTAGCCAATCGGATTTTTCGTTGCTTGAATTTCTTAGTAGAACACTTAGGAATAATGCCTTGGGTTGATTCATAATTTTTATGGAATTTTTCGATGTATTCTTGCACATACGATAGTGGTACGTATGTTTCTATTATTTCAATTTAAAGAAATTATTATTTCAAATTTTCAAGTATTAAAATTTTCGAGTTGCTACACAGATCGAGCAGTTGTTGTAAGCTTGGTCTAGGGGCATTTTGCCTTTATTCACACTTGTGGTGAAGTTCCTCTTCAGGCTGTGAAGAGAAAACCTGTTGTGAACAGGTGGTTTGTATTCCCTTCGGTAAGGAAGGAAGACCTGTGTATCAGGGTGTTTGTATTCCTCTTCAGGGTTAGAAGAGAAGGCCAGCTGCAGCTGGATGTGTAAGGGTCCTTAAGGGGGATAGCACCCTTGGTAGTGAAAGCCCAAGTTGTTGATTGAGGACTGGACGTAGGACTCTTTGGTATAGGAGGGTCGAACCAGGATAAAAATCTCCTATTGCATGTGTGATTGCTTTTGTGCGTTTGTTTGTCTTCATTCATCTAACACTAACTATTCTCTTTAGTGTTTTTCTGTTAAGTGTTTATATTAACAGGTTTTAATCGAAAAGAATTTTAGAATCCCATTCACCCCCCATAGGCTTGCTAGCTGGGCAATAAAAACATAAGTGTAAAGGATCAGAACACGCAATCCGGGGATCCAAAGTCACAAATAGGAATCCGATCGGCGTGCCGTTTGCTCTGACACGACCAGGTGGGTGAAAGTGACGTGTGGGAACTGACGGAGTCCTAATCGGATTCCTGGTTTGGGTTCGGCGCTCAAATCACTAATCTAAAAAAAACCTATGTAAAGGATCAGAACATGCAACCTGAGGGTCCAAAATCACAAATAGGGATCCGATTGGGGTGCCGTTCACTCTGACACGACCGGGTGGGTGAAAGTGACGTGTGGGAGCTGACGGAATCCTAATCGGATTCTCGTTTGGGTTCGGCGCTGAAATCACTAATCTAAAAAAAACCTAAACGTACAGGATCAGAACACGCAACGCAGGGGGTCCAAAATCAGAAATAAGGATCCGATCGGCATGCAAACTTCGACACGGCCAGGTGGGTGAAAATGACGTGTGGGACTGACAGAATTCTAATCGGATTCTCGGTTTGGGTTCGGCGCTCAAATTATTAATTTTTAAAAAAACCTAAGTGTAAAAGATTAGAACACGCAACCCGGGGGTCTAAAATCACAAATACGGATCCGATCAGTGTGTCGTTCGCTCAGACACGACTGAGTGGGTGAAAGTGATGTGTGGGAACTAACAGAGTTCTAATCTGATTCCCAGTTTGGGTTCGGCACTCAAATCACTAATTAAAAAAAAACCTGTGTAAAAGATCAGAACAAGCAACTCGGGGGTCCAAAATCACAAATAGGGATCCGATTGACGTGTTGTTCGCTCCGACATGACCGGGTGGGTGAAAGTGACATGTGGGAACTGACAGAATTCTGATCGGATTTTCGGTTTGGGTTCGGCACTCAAATCACTAATTTTAAAAAAATCAAAGTGTAAAGGATCAGAACACGCAACTCGGGGGTCCAAAATCACAAATAGGGATACGATCAGCATGTCGTTCGCTCAGACATGACCGGGTGGGTGAAAGTGACGTGTGGGAACTAACAGAATTCTAATCGGATTCCTGGTTTGGGTCCAACACTCAAATCAATAATTTAAAAAAAACCTAAGTGTAAAGGATCAGAACACGCAACCCGAGAGTTCAAAATCACAAATAGGGATCCGATTGGCGTGCCGTTCACTCCGACACGACCAGGTGGGTGAGAGTGACATGTGAGAACTGACGGAATTCTAATCGGATTCTTAGTTTGGGTTCGACACTCAAATCTCTAATTTTAAAAAAACCTAAAGGTAAAGGATTAGAACACGCAACCCGGGGGTCCAAAATCACAAATAGGGATCTGCTTGGCATGTTGTTCACTCCGACATGACCGGGTGGGTTTTAGTGACGTATGGGAACTGATAGAATTCTAATCGGATTGCCGATTTGGGCTCGGCACTCCAATGACTAATTTAAAAAAACCTAAGTGTAAAGGATCAGAACATGCAACCCGGGGGGTCCAAAATCACAAATAGCGATCCGATCGGCGTGCCATTCACTCCGACACGACCGAGTGGGTGACAGTGACGTGTGGGAACTAACGGAATTCTAATCGGATTCCCGGTTTGGGTTCGGCACTCAAATCACTAATTTTAAAAAAAATCTAAGTGTAAATGATCAGAACACGCAACCGGGGGTCCAAAATCACAAATAGGGATCCGATGGATGTGTCGTTCGCTACGACACGACTGAGTTGGTGAAAGAGACGTGTGGGAACTAACGAAATCCTGATCGGATTCAAGGTTTGGGTTCGGCACTCAAATCACTAATTTAGAAAAAAACCTATGTGTAAAGGATCAGAACACGCAACCCGGGGGTCGAAAGTCAGAAATAGGGATCCCATCGGTGTGTCGTTCACTCTGACACGACCGGGTGGGTGAAAGTGACGTGTGGGAACCGACAGAATCCTAATCGGATTCCCGGTTTATATTCAGAGCTCAAATCACTAATCTAAAAAAAACCTAAGTGTAAAGGATCAGAACATGCAACACGGGGGTCCAAAATCACAAATAGAGATCCGATCGGCGTGTCGTTCACTCCGACACGACCAGGTGGGTTAAAGTGACTTGTGGGAACTGACGGAGTCCTAATCGGATTCCCAGTTTGGGTTCGGCACTCAAATCACTAATCTAAAAAAAACCTAAGTGTAAAGGATTAGAACACGCAATCTGAGGGTCCAAAAATATAAATAGGGATCCGATCGGCGTGCTGTTCACTCCGACACGACCGATTGGGTGAAAGTGACGTGTGGGAACTAACGGAATCCTAATCGGATTCCCGGTTTGGGTTCGGCGCTCAAATCACTAATCTAAAAAAAACCTAAGTGTAAAGGATCAGAACACGCAATCCAGGGGTCCAAAATCACAAATAGGGGTCTGATCGGCATGTCGTTTACTCCGACACGACCGGGTGGGTGAAAGTGACGTGTGGGAACTGACAGAATTCTAATCGGATTCCCAGTTTGGGTTCGACACTCAAATTACTAATTAAAAAAAAAACCTAAGTGTAAAGGATCAGAACACATAACTCGGGGGTCCAAAATCACAAATAGGGATCCGATCGGCGTGCTGTTAGCTCCGACACAATCGAGTGGGTGAAAGTGACGTGTGGGAACTGAGGAAATCCTAATCGGATTCCCGGTCTGGGTTCGACGCCAAAATTACTAATTAAAAAAAAACCTAAGTGTAAAGGATCAAAACACGCAGCCCGGGGGTCCAAAATAACAAATAGGGATCCGATCGGTGTGTCGTTCACTCTGACATGATCGGGTGGGTGAAAGTGACGTGTGAGAACTGACGGAGTCCTAATCGGATTCCCGGTTTGGGTTCAGCGCTCAAATCACTAATCTAAAAAAGTTAAGTGTAAAGGATCAAAACACGCAACCCGAAGGTCCAAAATCACAAATAGGGATCCGATCGGCGTGTCATTCACTCCGACACGACCGGGTGGGTGAAAGTGACGTGTGGAAACTGACGGAGTCCTACTCGGAATCTCGGTTTGGGTTCGGCGCTCAAATCACTAATCTAAAAAAAAACCTAAGTGTAAATGATCAAAAATATTTGCTAATTAAACTTGGTGAATAATCACATGTTTTAAATTTAAAATTTTGAAAATAATATTTGTATATTATTTTTTATTTATGTTTCTCATATTTGTTTTTTTTTAATATAGGATCCTCCGGCACCTGATGATCATGAGGCGGAGACATCGGACGATCCAGCAGACCTTTGTTGATTTTTAGCACTTATTATTGTGTATGATTTTATATTTGTTGTGTTTTATGATTTTATGTTTGATTTTGAGCACTTGTTATTGTGGAATGTATGAATATTTTAGTAGGTTTTGTAATTTATCATTGTTAATTTTTGTAATTTTTTTTTTAAAATGTTGATTATTTCTGACGGTGTTTCCGACAGATAAATAGTGTCGGCACAGAAGTTTGCGGATGAAACTTATCCGTCGGCACACCCGTCAGAACTTCCAACGAATTATTTTTCGATGAAACGTATCCGACGGAACTTGCCGACGGAATTTTCGATGAACTTTCTGACAGCTTTTCTGTCGGAATATATTGACCAATTTTCCGACAACATTTGCCGACCACTTTCGGTCGGAATTTACCGATGAATTTTCTAACGGAATTTTCTGTCCGAATTTTCGACGGATTGCCGACAGATTTTTTGTACATCGGTGATTTCTGACCGTAATTTTCCGAAAGATGTTTTCCGACGGTCGTTCGCCGAAAAGTTGTCGGAAGGTGTGTGTTCCGACGAATTTCCATCAAATTTCTGACGGAATATGTCCGTCAAAAATCCCACTTTTTCTTGTTGTGCATGTGAGTACTTAATGCTCAATATCTAGTTGTTCAGTACATGAAAATTCTCACTTCCTGAGAACTTACCTTTATAAACTTGTTTTATCTGACTCTTCTTGTTTATGAATTTTATCCTTTATTTGATAGTACATACCTAACATCCTTACAGTGACATTCTTGCTACACATGGGTCAAGGAGTTCTATTTAAGCTTGATATACCCTCTTATTACCATGTCAATTTTTAGTATGCTTATTCATCAAGTTTTTGTACCACTGTTTTAATGTCTTAATCACTGCAAGTTGTTCCTCTTAATTAAATGATATATGTGTGCACCTCGGTTTTCTGCTGCACTCGAGGCGTCACATCCTATAATTACGTAAGTATATAATTACATACTTATGCAGTTAGACATGTAACTCTGTAACTACAAAGAGATTTTATAAGTTTGTAACTATGTAATTAGGGCTTACCTAGTTACATACTTACATAGTTTCAGAATGGCTTACCTAGTTATCAAAGATTACCTATTTACTAAATGTTACCTAGGGTTTACCTAGTTACAGAGTTACATGAGTAATTCCTGTAACTGCATAAGTATGTAATTTATGTAACTGGGTAAAAAATTATAAATAAATTAAGAGTGTAAAGAATTATAATTAAATTATAAAAATTGTTTGATTTTTCTATTTAACTTAATTATAATTAAATTAAGAGTGTAAAAAATTTAATTTGTCTTTCACAGCTCTCTCAAAAAATTACATACTTATGGAGTTACAGGAATTACACATGTAACTCTGTAACTAGATAAGCCCTAAATAACATTTGGTAACTAGCTAATCCTTGATAACTAGGTAAGTCCTTCTGAGTCTATGTAAGTATGTAACTAGGTAAGCTCAAATTACATAGTTACAAACTTATAAAATCTGTATGTAGTTACAGAGTTACATGTGTAACTGTATAAGTATGTAATTAAATACTTACGTAGTTATAGGAATTACATACTTACGTAATTATACATGTAACTCTGTAAATATATACTTACACAGTTACATATTTAACTGTGTAACTACTTCATACCTTATTACATAGTTACAGGAAGAAATAATTACAAACTTAAGGCGTAAAAAAGTATGTACTTAAGAAATAATTACAAACTTAAGGCGTAAAAAACTATGTACTTACATACTTACAGAGTTACATGTGTATGTGTAGTTACATAGTATGTAAATGTGTAATTACACACTTACATGTAGTTATAGAGTTACACATGTAACTCTGTAGCTACATACTTACGCAGTTATAGGAATTACACATGTAAATCTGTAACTAGGTAAGTCCTAGGTAACCTTTGGTAACTAGGTAAGCACTGATAACTAAGTAAATCCTGCTAAAACTATGTAAATCTGTAACTAGGTAAGCTCTAATTATAGAGTTACAAACTTATAATTAAAATCTCTATATAGTTATAGAGTTACATATGTAACTGCATAAGTATGTAATTATATATTTACGTAGTTATGGGAATTACACACTTACACAATTATACATGTAACTCTATAAATATATACTTACGCAGTTACATATTTAACTATGTAACTACTTTATACCTTGTTACATAGTTACATGAATAAATAATTACAAACTTAAGGCGTAAAAAACTATGTACTTACATACTTACAGAGTTACATGTGTTTGTATAGTTACATAGTATGTACATGTGTAATTACACACTTACATGTAGTTAAAAGTTACACATATACCTCTGTAACTACATACTTACACAGTTACAAGAATTACATATGTAACTCTGTAACTAGGTAAGCCCTAGGTAACCTTTAGTAACTAGGAAAATCTTTCTAAAACTATGTAAATATGTAATTAGGTAAGTCATAATTACAGAGTTACAAACTTATAAAATTTCTATGTACTTACAGAGTTACATGTGTAACTACATAAGTATGTAATCACATACTTACACAGTTACATGATTTAAATGCTTACGCAGTTACACACTTTTGGAATAACGGTTACACACTTTTGAGATAATGGAAGAGGATAACAGGAGTAAAAAATAGAGACTTAAAAATAAGTCCTACATAAAGTAGGAACCGGAAGTGGCGGAAAAACCTGATAGAGACCTGAAAATAATGTCAAGTCTCTACCAGAGACCAATAATTAATTCTCCTAATAATTTAAGACATGCATGGTCTCTTTTGTCATTGGCCTTCCCTTTTTACATATTCCACCCACTTATTACTTATTCGTGTCTTTACTCCATTCACACATTCTCCTGTAGTCCTGTTGGTAATTCTCAACGCCGTCGTCCGTGTACTAGTGAGCTAGCGGGGGTAAAGGGATAAAGAAAGGCAGAGAGCAGAAGACATTATAAATATACATATTTGCCGAAAGTGTTTGGGTTTTCATATATATAGACTCCTCGCTCTGCGTAGGCAAACCGTAATCTCTCTTTATCCCCTCTCTCTCTCTCTCTCTTTGTGCGTGATTCTGTGTGTGTCTCAATGTCGCTGTCATTGTCTCTCCCTGTCTCCTCTACGGCCACTGTACAATATGAATTGTTGTGGTATTCTTTTAGAACTTTAGGAAAGTGGAGAGAGGCCCAACAGCGGTGCTATCTGAGTCATTACGGATGACCCTGTTGCATGGCACCAGCTTGACCAGGCACCAGAGCGACGGAGAGATGGATCATCTTTACCTAGAATACAGGGTATCGGAAACAAACGTACGTATGGACAGGCTTGCTGATAGAGAAAAGCAAAAGGACCGTGGCAATTGTCTACTGCTGCCGGTTGTTGTACAACTGAGCGGCACAGTTTATCACTGTACGGTCGTAACGTCAGTAACTAAGAAGAGGGGCTAGCCAATTACTGTTCCTTTCGTTCAAATTTGGCGGTCAGTCCGCTGCTGACTGGAAACTGATGAAGCATAAGATGATCCTGAAGAAGAGGAAGGCCGCCCCCGCGACTGAAGCTTCATGTTGAGCCCGTACCCGAACGGGTACAAAGAGTCGCAGTGCGGGTCCCCCCAGCGCCCACCCATCCGGAACCACGTTCTTGGCTGCATGCCCGTGAAGCCGTAGTCCCCGGGCCCACCCACCCGTTCTTGTCCCCGCGGCCCGACAGTCATGCCGTCAACCATCGCAGCGCCGATGACGTCCGTCCGGCCGCTCCCTTGGAGGATCGTCGTGTCCCTGAAACTACATGCCCGTTTAAAAGACAATAGAAATGGATCTTGGGCCCTCAGTAAAGGCCATCCACGGCCCACGTCCACACGGGTCAGACTGCGCGTACTTGCCGTCACCGATCTCGTGTACTTGGACTCGCGTCACCAGAAGAGCTTTGGTCACTGTCTTGCTCAGTTTTTTTTTTTTTTAATAAAAAACTTGACTCAACTCATAGACAAAATCGGATTAATTGTCAACTGTGTTTGGAAAATGAGGAAAACCAACGATACATATTGTCGAATACCCAGAGTGGAGGACACTATCAAACTGTACGAAGAATCTTTGGGAGATATGCAATAAATAAAGATCAGGGAGTTCTATAGTTAGGCTCAGCGATTGCTTTTTTCATTGATGCCATATATATGGAAGAGAAGAAATGACTTCATCTTTAGAGAGGCTATAGAGTCTCATAAGCTTTCTGGTGATGCAGTGATCCATACTGCCATAAACTTCATCAACGAAACTCAGGTAAGAAAAAAAGATCGGAAATGAACACCCCAACATAGTTGTTATTGGGAGGAATAAGGGGAGCACTGACTACTCCACTGGTCCATTGATCGGGAGTTCACATAATATTGAAAGGTGGAGAAAACTTGAAGCAGAATGGTTGAAAGGAAATTTTAATGACGTAAAGAAGGAAGAAAGGGATCTATTTCACTCAGGAATTGGGTACATCATTAGAAATGAAAATGGTGAACCGTGGCTGCAGGTGCCCTCGATCTGCATCAAGCCTCCATCCTTAAAGTAAAAATGATGGCCGCCCAAACTTGTGTTCAGTAAGCAGAACAATTCAAAGTAATGAACTACCATGATCATTTGAGCAATTTTAGATCCAGAGAAGGCACCTATGAAAATCAAGGATTTGACTGTGCACACCAGAAACTTACTGAACAGGTGGAAGTATCATTGTGTGCAACTACTAACTGACTAGCTAAGCAGGCTAGGATAGCAAACTTAAGCATTAACTGGCTACTACCCTCCCGGAGGAACTTATGAAAATCTGCTTGCAAGATATCAGGGTGGAAAACTTCAGTGAATGGAAACCCCTTGACTCTTTGTAACTTTGTTCATTCTTGTTTTGTTGGCACTGGACCTATCTAGTGGCCAACTACATTATATGTAGGCTATAGTACGAACTTGTTTGTTTCTGTAAGTTTTGGAAACCATTTAGGGTCCGTTTGATTACATATAAAATCCCACTCAAGAAAAAAATTTCAAGGAAAATTTCATGATTTCATTTGGTATCATTGAAATGTAAAATATAAGAAATCTTATCTTAAAAATTCCAGATTTTGGCATCGACAGTAAAAATCCGTAAGCCATTTTCTCGCGTGCTATAACTTGTCGTTTCTCCTTCTTCCTCGCTTATTAGCTAACTACAGTGCCAACCTTTTGGGCACTATTTATTTAGACTGTATTTTATATTCTTTCCCTTCATTTAATTATCTTTGTCAAATTTAATTATTTTCATTAGTGTTTAATTCTTAATTTTTATTAAATAACCTGTAGAACACTATTTATTCAATTTGTTTTTTATTTTATTTCTCTAATTTAATTATCTTGTCAAATTAATTATTTTTATTAGTTGTCTTAATTTTTATATTTTTTAAAAATATCAAAAATAAAATAAAGTAAAATAAAAATTTTGATGAACAGTGTTAAATAATGAGCAAGAGATATATGGCTCCCTCACATTGGAGTGGACCAAAAAGCCACATGCAACCCTTCTAAGTAGTAAAAATTTGCATTAAATGTTGTTGACTTTTCACATTTTTTTCTCTTCTATTTGCACAAATATCCGGTGAAAATATTTACCTTATTTTCGATCCTCCAATCTCCTCTCCCTCAAGTCCAATGTCCATTCCGCCCTACAAACGAAGTGTCTGTCTGCTCAATTCGGCAGCAGTTCATTCTTTTTCATGCTCTTCCTCACTGGTCCACGGGAGAGCTCCGTAAGCCTCTGACTGAAGGTAACATGTTCCACAGGTGGCGACGGACGAAAGCAATTTTAATTGTTGCATTGCTACGGTCAATATTTCCAGTTTATTTTTTTAATCAGGTGGGATTTATCTAATAAATGCATGTTAATATGATTGTAATAAAAATTTATTTAAAATAAATAACCAAAAATAATGGAGGATATGTAATGACCATCTGATTGACGATCTATCAAGGAGATGAAAACATGATGATGAGCTCTCTTCTTCAATAGAAAAATGGAGTTTGGCCAAACCAGCTCGTGGGGCCGCAGATTGGCTCACCAACTCAGTGAAAAATTGACCCATTAGGAGAACAAGAAAATTGGGCCTTGCAGCGCCTCCAAGGGCCAAGGGTAAGCCCAGCATGGCAGGAAGGAAGCAGTACCTTTACTATTGCCCGTTTGAGAATAACAATGAGAGAATAAAAATTTAAATATGGAGAAAAACTTATTTTATTTGGCCAAACCACTCGTGGGGCCGCAGATTGGCTCACCAACTCAGTGAAAATTGCTACCCATTAGGAGAACAAGAAAATAGCGCCTCCATTGGCAGGAAGGAAGCAGTACCTTTACTATTGCCCGTTTGAGAATAACAATGAGAGAATAAAATTTAAATATGGAGAAAAACTTATTTTATTTGAGAAGTGTATTTTCTCATGCACTTTAACTTTTTCATTGACAGAAGTACATTGTGTCCATCTAACAAAAAGTAAGAAATATATGAGAAAATATAATTCTCAAATACAATAAATTTGTCTCTTTAATATGATATTTTAATGTACAAAACATGATTAAAAAATTCCACAAAAAACATAGCTCAACTTCAAATAATGTTTTCCAATGAGAGTCAAGTTTAAGAATTATTACAACTTATTGCCAAAAACTGCACATAAATGAGAAAGCTATTAACATATGCGAAAACATAAGTCCAAAAATTTTATAAAATTTATAATAGACTCCTGATATGATTCCTAAACCGCCCATAAAGAAAATTGCACCATGTAAGTCTCTTGGGTCACAAAATTAATTCAAACTTGGAAAATTTGAAAAATTCACAATACTTAACTAGAAAGATTAAATGCCTATTTGTGACGACCCAACTAGCAAGTTGACATAACAATTGTGTTAGTTGGTAGATTTCCTAGAAATGTCACCAATCTTGGGACTTCCTCCAACCGAACACAATTAACTTCGATGTTCATTTCCTACTCGAGCTCTGAAAATGACTAGTATGAGTTGTTGGTAGTCTGTTGATTGATTCCATTTAACATATTCTTATATGGGATGTTACAATCTATCTCTGTTATATAAGTGGCGTCTCCATCTCTAGGCACATGTAGCACATTGTCAAACCCTAGGAACGCAACATTGTAGAGGTCGCCCCTACAGGTTCAAGAGGTGGCTCCCACTATGTAGCAATTTGTCCCATTATGGGTTCAAGAGGTGGCTCTCATGGTGTAGCACTTTATCCTGTGTGGCAGTTAGTTTCTGCACTTCCGACTGGGATATAACTTTGGTATCATTTGTGACGATCCAACCAACAAACTAACCAAACAACTTTGCTAGTTGGTAGGATTCCTAGAAATGTCACCCATCCTCGGACTTCCCCCAATTAAGCATGATTAACTATGGAGTTCTTTTCCTGCTCGAGCTCTGAAAATGACTAGTCTGAGTTGCTCATAGTTTCTTAATTTAGTCTATTTAACATATTCTTATATGGAGTGTTACACCATTAGCACCCAATACACACCTAATGGGCCACTTAATTGAGCCCAAATTACAGAAATAGTAAGGGGGCATGTTTCCCAACATGAATCCCTATCTAATTTGGAGAGAGATCTCCAAAACGTGATTAGAAACACCCAAAATTTGTAACCCTAGAATTCTACTGCAATTAGGACTATTAACAACACATACCCTGTAGATTAAGCCCCTCTCTTCCACGGGATGACTTTGCAACTGGTTAGGGTCATACTTGGAGGATCTTGAAGGTTGAGAACCAGAGGAAGAAGACTACGCAATATAGATCTTCTTCCTCTTCTCCAACTCATTCTCTACTACGACCAGCTGGCAAGCTCGTTATTAATAGCCTTTAAAGGTTAGTAAAACCTCAATTAAACCTAGCATATTATATACCATTAGAAAGCCCTTTTAGTCTAATTTCTTTTAAGAGTATTTTACCCAATTTATTTGTAAAAATTCATGAGGATTAGGTGGAGTTTTGCACTACTATCAACTTAGGGTTTCTAAAGAGATATTAGAAATTGTTGCTTCAAAGGTAGGTCTTCTCTGGGCCAAACCCTAATGAACTGCATCAATGTATGCATCATTGTGTTTAGATCATGAGAAATTTATTCTTCTAATTTATCTCCTGTTATAATATTTTATTTTATTTTTGCTACCATTTGATGTCGAAACAACCTTAGTTTTCCCTAATATGTCTTGCAAGCCCTATATCTCATGTCTCAGTCTATGTTAAATTTTGGAAATTTTATTATAAATCCCCTTTGAGTCTACTTTGAAACAAGATAGAAATCTCCTAGTTTTATGGTGTGTGTAAAACTCTATGACTATAATACCCCTATCGTATCAGATTTTTGTTATCAATGTCACAATGTTAAGTTACACTTGTAAACGGGTTTGGATTTCTAATTTCCTCTGTTTGTAGACTGAGATACCCATCTAGTAAACACTATAACTGAAATCCCTAATTTTCATGCCCTATACAATGAGTTTTAAACCCCAATAGACCCCTATGTCAAAACCCAATTGGAATAGGAGCCAGATTTACGCCATTTAAGTCTCTGTACACCACCGTTAAGAGTGCGACATTTCAACCTACAACAACTAGGTTGTGACAGGATACGTGTTGCATTCTTAATATAAAGGTTGTGATAGGCTTTGTGTCTCCACCATATTGCGATAGGTTTTGTGTCATGTTCTTCATACAAGTTCTAGACAACATTATTTTTGATCTTCATGATATGAGTTAACCTTAATGAGTCTAGACATGTTTTTTCAATATTGTTATGCATGTAATAACCCATGTAAAAATATTTAATTATTTTTAACATGATTCTAATTGTCACTAATGATTTAATTACTTTTGAACCCAAATTCTTTCCAAATTGACCTTGAATCACAACTTGCTTAAAGTGAAAACTATGCAACTTCTTAAGTTGGACATGGAAATCAAGTACCTATATTTAGAATGATTGTAATTACTTAAGGAAAGTGATTTACATGATTGCACCTGCCATACATGTCATTTGCACATGTGTAGAATAGGAACACTCCTACATGACTGATGGCCTCTCGCCAGGTATTCCTTCTGTAACATCCATGAGAACCTGTCCTTCAGACACAACCAAGGGCTTGATTTTCACAGCTACCGCTCATGGATCCGAGAACCTGGAAGGGCTGTAAGACAAGTCCAACAGAATATGTAAAGAAAATAAACTTCAACCACTAAAGTAGGAGTGTATGCAGAAGCAGAAAGAGAGAGCAAGAGTACAGTGTATCGCTCTAGGTACAGTTCCAACACACAACGAATACAAGTAAGGAAAAAGGGAAAGACAAAACCCTTAAGGGGCATACCTAGAGGGTTAAGTACAAAAGGAAGAGGGGAAGACCACTGCTAGATGTGGGGACAATGACTAATGCCTCGCCTCCTCTGCCCAACGCACACCCAGTCGCGGTTGGGAAGCCTCACCTGGAAAAGGAGAGAATGAGTTTCATAAAAGAAGCTCAGTAGGGTCTACCAATCACCTTCTGGCTCCAACAGAAGAATATAATATAATAAGGTAAATGATAATAGTTTATATATTCTATTCCACCATGGGTAAGTGCGGAAGAAAAATAGCTAACCAACTATAGCACGAGAAACTCAACACGGTCGGTAAATCTATACGACCTACACGTCTTAACCACCACACAAATGAAAATGCAGATAGAGGGGAACTTGCCTAGACAAATGACACAAGCTACGGAAACGACTACCACTAGTCAACCGGTCAGGAGCACACTCGCATCTTACCCACGACCGAACGTCCTAGCCTACCACCTCTCGTCAAAGTGGGACTAAGGAACACAAAATAACCACAACAGTAATCTCCGTAGTCTGACCAGACTACGGTTCCATGCCTGACCTCTCTAGGTCGTTCTGGGGCCACTAAAAGTAAGGTAGTGAGAAGAAGGACTGGCTGGCCTACACCAAGGAAGAACTCCAAATGACCTCAACATCCCAGACCAACCACGAGAGCTCTGCAAATGACTCATCGCTACTGTCCTAACCACCATTTTTCCCTTTGCTACCAAAATCAGTGACTCGAGCACGCTCATAGCCTAGAGCACTCCCTCAAATAGATGCACAGGGATGGGGGTCCCAGGTAAACAGTAACAACCTCTCGTGAGAAAAACCCTTAGGTACGTAGCATTGGGTAAACAACTAGTGTATGACCATACTAGAAAACAACAGTGGTGCCATAGGTACAAAAATAACTAAGAACAGGTAAAGACTCGATGAAAAATAGACTTCGTACGAACTTACGTATCTTCTGTCTGCTATCGCATCGCCTAGACCACTATGACGCTGTCGAGTCACCCCCACCCGCCGCGATGTTGTCGCGTCGCCCTCGCCCGCCGTGATGGCAAGATCCAATCACGGTCAAGGCATGTGATGTGACACCATCATGGTCTGGTGACCAGTTGCGACAATAAATAGAGGGGCTCTCGGCACAGTCTGCCCAAGGATCATCCCAAAGCCATCAAAACGATGCCATCAAAGAGAGGGTACCATGAGAAGCACAAATAAAGCATTAAATGGTTAAAACCACCCTTAAACCCCACAAATCAGGGATTAAAAGAGCTATCCTACCCTTAAGAAGAACCTCACCAACGGGGAAGCATGGACCTCTCACCACAACCACATAAACCACAAGAATCGTACTTCACAGAGGAGGGGAGCATGGTAGAACATGGAGGAAAGGAGGAGTGTCATGCCCCCAATTTTATTTTAGTAGAGGAATAAATTGGGAGATGTAACGAACAAGCAAGAATTCAGAAGCTATAGACCATTAGCTTTTACAAATAGGGCCCACAATGCAATAATCAAAATTTCTTCCTTTATTTATCAAAACGAATATTACAACCTCCAATGCCAAATGAAACACTCCTTGCTCACCAATCTATCTATCTCTCAAAGAAAAGGGAAATTACATTTGTGACCAATCTAAATAAAAATAAGAATGGACTCTCTAAGCGTACTCCACGCTTGGCGCACAAGTCCCATCATTTAGCTTTACCTTCACTACCTGAAATGTTAAAGAGAGCAGGTATGAGCGCACTCGCCCAGTAGGATTTACATCTTCCAGCAATGATATAAGTATTTACATTTTAAAAGCTAGAAGGTATGAACATTATATGTACAATGCAATGAAAACGTCAGTATTAACACGTGTACAGTGTATCATGCAAGATAGTATGATCAAGAGATTGTAATGATCAATCTAGCAATAAGGTTGTATTCAAGAGTTCAAGATATTATGAACAATGATCTAGCAAGATGGTAACTTCATGAACAAGAGCAAGATAGCATGTAACAAGATGACCATTTCAGTAGCCAGCATTTTGAGTAACCCACTCGGAGCACTCCACAAGAATATTACGCATGATCTACTGGTGCCTGATGCAAGTACGTCCTTCAGCCACTCGAGTTAAGGACCAACACACAGTAGCAGGTAACAAGCAAGTATGTTTATCACGTGTAACAAGTACGTGCCATGCCAAGCACCAATCATGATTCCGCACCACGCCAGGCACACGACTTTGTTAGGGGATCAACCTAACAATCAACTCCTAGGGTAACAAACATCTTTGGGAAAACTGGGTAATCAACACCATGGGGTAAACAAGACTTTGTCGGGGTGAATCCGACAATCCCACCCATAGGTAACAGGACTTCGCTAGAATATCCAGGACTAGATACGGGCCCTCGGTCAGGTTCGTATTGTGCAACACTAGCATGTGTCCCAATGAGCCCGTCAACTCATGGGTGACAAGAACGAGTTTTGAGTCCATGACTCTAATATCATTACTGTAGTTCAAGAACATATCACAAGAAGGCAATGTGTGTCAATAAGGATAGACTGGTCATGAAAGTTCAAGACTATCATGTCAATAGTAATGATTATCGAGAGTGTCATGTCAATAATGATATAGAGTTCAAGGGTACGTTGGGAATATCGAGTCAAGAGTTCAATCTGGAAGCATATCGACACATTTACATAGATTCTATCTTTAATAACTTGGTTTCATGTGTTATACTCGATCACTCCGAGAAAGTCAAGATGCGGAGAGAAAGATCTCGTCAAGAATGCCGAGAGAGAAGAGATACGTGCACACTAACTTCCGGGTACTTCATTGGTACAACCTGCTCGCCGGCCATGTGGGAATCCATGGTCAGAGGAGACTTACGGAGGCCTTGGCCAAGGGATCACTAGTCCGGCGAAAGGAATATCTGACAGAGAGTTCACCACAAGCCAAGAAGGGGCTTTCCTATCATGCTAGAGTGTATGCATATGCCGTGCGTGAGAATCGCTCCAGTGCGTATGTGAGTCCGATTATGGAAACTTCAGTTATAAAAACTCCGTTTATGAAAAATTCATTTTTTGAAACACTATACATGGCAAGTATCATGAGTACTAAAACATGCATGACCAATTTTAGCTAGTAACTATGCATTTTTAGCAAGTTTGATAACAAGGCAAGAAGTAGATAATCGACAGGTAGAGAGCATGATCATGAACTTAAGATCAATTAAAAATCATGTGAACATGTTTTAACTTTCTTGTGGTTTGTTAAATGTATGATAAGACTTTTTAGAACCTTCTCAAAATAGATCAAACTCACACATGCAAGGAACAACACAAAACGACGAAAACCAAGATGTATGCCCCTTAGAAGGCAAATGCAGTCCCATCCCTTCACTTCCTTAGGTCATAAGTCATTGATTTTTTATCGAAATCTCTCACATGAATATATCATATTGAAGCCCTTTGAATGAAGAATCCATCAAAGAAAACGGCTCATCAATCCGAGGTCTATAGAAAAAGGTATGGCCGATTAAGTAAACATAGGCAGAAGGCGACACATTGCTTGTCACCTTCTGAAAATGAAGGTGACAATCATCTTGTCGCCTTCTGAAGAAGACCATGAAAATGTCTGATTTTTGGTATGGGTCAGACCAAGATGTTGTCGCATTCTGGTAGCGATGTGTCGACCTGTCGCCACCTGAATATGACGTTTGGGTTACTTTTTCTACCCATTTCCATCTCCGACTTGGATTGGGTTTGACACCTGTGGGTTTGAAAAATCAAAACAAATACTAGGGTGATCCAAATCATGAAACTACCTCTGTTAGTTAGATCACTTCCAATTCTTTGTACAATAGCAAAAAATCTGGAAACAAAGGTCGTTTGACTGGGTAATAAAACATATTGTGACAGACTATGGAAATTTGACACAATGTTCATGTTCAAGTTAATACTCTTGGTACTGTCAACTAAAATTAGCAAAACTAGTGCCAAATGAAAGTAGGCTCATAGGGTAACAAGTTCTATGTTGAACACTTGGTCTAAAAATGACTCCACAGAGAGGTATGAAACTCGTAAGACAAGTCAAGGTTAAATCATGACAGTACAACGTCAAGATCATGCAAGATTTAATTCGTGAAACTCTCAAGATAAAATTGGGAAAAACAGTATGAACATGATCTATACATATAGATGCAAGCATGGACGAGTTTAATTTGAGTTTGGCATGGAGATGACTTACCTTTGGAGTTGAATAAGATTCGCTCTACAGAAAGCCCTAGTTTTGACTGCCTGGAGGAGAACGCTTAATACTCCCGACTCACTATATGAAAATTGGGCAAACCAGTGCCATTAGGAGCTAGACGCGACACTCTTTCCAAGGGTATAAGTCTTGCACGTCTTGGTTAAGGTTTGGCCTACCTTAGGCAGACTCCAGGTAGAGCTATCTGCACAGATCAATGCAGACGCAACAGGGAAGAAGGCTCTGAGTTGGGGCGATTTTCTCCACCTTTGGTGCTCAAGAACAACCTTGACAAGTATATATGCATCTAGGGTTTTTAGAAGTCCGATTGGGTGTAGGAAAGGAAGGGTTATGGTTTTGAGTTAACACCTTCCATTTTTTAATGATTTCTCACCCCAAAAGAGTGTGTGAGGTTTTAGGAAACCTCCCACCATGGTTAGACACGAATTTGGGTTGCCAAGAAAGGCTAATTGCCTTGGGAGTTGGCCTAATTACCTCTTTCTATTTTCAGCTCAACTAGGGTTATGAATTTCTGGTTTTTTTTTTCTTGCTCCATTTTATTCTTTGGCCAAAAGTTGTCCATTGGCCCAATTCCGATAATGGGTCATCAATGCATGATGTTTGGAGTCTCTCAAACATTTTTATTTAATTTATGATCACATTTTATTTCCATGGTAACGGTTTTCCGACTTGGTTTCTTAATTAGGATATTAGTCACAATAACTCTTACACCTAGCCCAAACGATTTTTATTAACCTAAATTTCTTGATGGGTCATTAGAGGATATTATTTGAAGTCCATCTATGATTTTTATATAATTTTCTGACTCATTTAAGTACGTGTGATAATGATTTTTCGACTTATTCTTTAATTACCATAATAAGTCGTAATAATTTTTAAACTCAATCTAAAAGATTTTTATTAGCCCAAATTTATTTATGGGTCACTAGAGGACACTATTTAAGTCTAACTATGATTTTTATGAAATTTTTAGATGTGTTTTTACATCTGGGATAACGGTGTGTACGTATTTAACTAGTTTTAAATTATTAAGTGGTCATATTTTATATTTATCTCAAATTTTCAATTACTGTAATTCTCAGGGTGCTACATCCTCCCCCACTTAAAAGAATTTGGTCCCCAAATTCATAGGACAATTTCTTCTATCTAAACTACGTCAAATCTCCCCCACTTAAGATTATGCATGTAAAGGAAAATTTTCAAGTAGATTACTTCGAGGTTATTATATTGGTATGAATATATTAATTCATCTCAGTTACAACTTGATCAAAAGAAGAAGGTGATACTAACAAGGAAGATCAAAAGAAGTACCAAGATTACATGATGTTTAGGATATGAAGTCAATGCAAGTAAATCTACCTCATGTTACTTTGCCCCTCTATTCTTCCTAGAGGGTTCCTTTCCTTTTATTACTTGTAGCTGGCCTTGAGGTTGAGGTGCCTTTTTCTCCATGTAAGGGCAAGCACTGATCTGGTGGTCCTTACTTCCACATCACAGACATGCCCCCATCTTTCTCTAGCACTCCTCGGCCTTATGTCCCATTCGACTACAGTGCCAACAATTCTCCTTGAATGGTAGGATTGCATCATGTGGTTGGTCTCCTCTCTTAGGCTTCTTATTCTTTAAGTGGCACTTGTCTTTATTTAAACTTGAATGAGAGGGGAATAAATGCTGGATTTAATCCATTTAGGAATCTTTTTGCCTTCATCTTATCTATCTCGACTAGGTGCGGTGCATAGCGGAACAACCTAGCAAATTGGCTTCATACTCGCCATGATGATCCTTCTTGTTTAAGAGCAGAAAATTCCATAGCTTTCTTCTCACGAATCCTTTCAGAGAAATATTTATTATTGAAGTGTTCTATGAATTCAGCCCAAGTAGTAGGAGTATCAGGCAATGTAGCTTTGGTGACCTCCCACCAGGCCCTTGCATCACGTTCTAGTTGAAAAGTGGCCAATAAGACTCTCTCTTGGTCCGTGCACTGCATTACATTGAACATCCGTTCCATCTCTTACATCCAGTTTTCAGCCTCCTTGGGGTCAGGAGATCCATCAAACTTGGGAGGATCCATCCCTCGAAAATTTCTATGTAACTCTCTTGCCCTGGCACGAGCTCCACCCTGTGCTACTTGTTGCAAGGTCGGTGCCAACTCCTGTACTGTATTATGCATATTGCGCCATTGGCCACGCCTGGATCCCATCTCCAAGAAGGTTTAGGATCCTGAGAGAAGATTAATAGTTAGTTATAGTCTAAGTTATCCTTTGTGAATATGAATTTATTAACTTTTGGACTATTCTAACCACGGGCTCTACCCATCTCACTAGGTACTATCAAGAGACCTAGTTTAGTTCTGGACACGAATAGCGTAGGAACCTAGATCCTCACAACATGATCCTTTAGCATAGGGTAATAACTTAGCCTCCAATGTATCCAAGGACTTTAGAAATCCTAAGCTCTGATACCACTCTATCATGTCCCCAATTTTATTTTAGCAGCGGAATAAATGGGGAGATGCGACGAATAAGCAAACATTCAGAAGCTATAGACCAATAGCTTTTACAAATAGGGCCCACAATGTAATAATCAAATTTCTTTTTATTTATCAAAATGAATATTACAACCTCCAATGTCAAATGAAACACTCCTTGCTCACCAATCTATCTCTCTCTCAAAGAAAAGGAAAATTACATTCGTGACCAATCTAAATAAAAATAAGGATGGACTCTCTAAGTGTAATCCACGCTCGACGCACAAGTCCCATCATTTAGCCTTACCTTCACTACCTAAAATGTTAAAGAGAGCAGGTATGGGCGCACTCGCCCAGTAGGATTTACATCTTCCAGCAATGACATAAGTATTTACATTTTAAAAGCTAGAAGGTATGAACATGATATGTACAATACAATTAAAACGTCAGTAGTAACACGTGTACAATGTATCATGCAAGATAGTATGATCAAGAGATTGTAATGATCAATCTAGCAATAAGGTTGTATTCAAGAGTTCAAGATATTGTGAACAATGATCTAGAAAGATGGTAACTTCATGAACAAGAGCAAGATAGCATGTAACAAGATGGCCATTTCACTAGCAAGTATTTTGAGTAACCCACTCAGAGCACTCCACAAGAATATCACGCTGGATCTACTGGTGCCTCATGCAAGTACGTCCTTCGGCCACTCGGGTTAAGAACCAGCACATAGTAGTAGGTAACAAGCAAGTAAGTTTATCACGTGTAACAAGTACGTGCCATGCCAGGCACCAATCATGATTCCGCACCACACCAGGCACACGACTTTGTTTGGGGCTCAACCTAACAATCAACTCCTGGGGTAACGAACATCTTTGGGAAAACTAGGTAATCAACACCTTGGGGTAAACAAGACTTTGTCGAGGGCGAATCTGACAATCACACCCATAGGTAATAGGACTTTGCCAGAACATCCAAGACCAGATATGGGCTCTCAGTCAGGTTCGTATTGCACAACACTGGCATGTGTCCCAATGATCCCGTCGACTCATGGGTGATAAGAACGAGTTTTGAGTCCATGACTCTAATATCATTACTGTAGTTCAAGAACATATCACAAGAAGGCAATGTGTGTCAATAAGGATAGACTGGTCGAGAAAGTTCAAGACTGTCATGTCAATAGTAATGATTATCGAGAATGTCATGTCAATAATGATATAGAGTTCAAGGGTACGTTGGGAATATCGAGTGAAGAGTTCAATCTGGAAGTATATCAACACATTTAAATCGATTTTATCTTTAATAACTTGGTTTCATGTGTTATACTCGATCGCTCCGAGAAAGTCAAGATGCAGAGAGAAAGATCTCGTCAAGAATGCCGAGAGAGAAGAGATACATGCACACTAACTTCCGAGTACTTCATTAGTACAACCTGCTCGTCGGCCATGTGGGAATCCATGGTCAGAGGAGACTTACGGAGGCCTTGTTCAAGGGATCACTAGTCTAGTGAAAGGAATAACCGACTGAGAGTTCACCACAAGCCAAGAAGGGGCTTTCCTATCGTGCTAGAGTGTATGCGCATGCCACGCGTGAGAATCGCTCCAGTGCGTGTGTGAGTCCAATTATGGAATCTTCAGTTATAAAAACTCCGTTTATGGAAACTTCATTTTTTGAAACACTATACATGGCAAGTATCATGAGTACTAAAACATGCATGACCAATTTTAGCAAGTAACTATGCATTTTTATCATGTTTGATAACAAGGCAAGAAGTAGATAATCGACAGGTAGAGAGCATGATCATGAACTTAAGATCAATTAAAAATCATGTGAACATGTTTTAACTTTTATGTGGGTTTTTAAATGCTTGATAAGATATTTTAGAACCTTCCCAGAATAGATCAAATTCACACATGCAAGGAATGACACAAAACGACGAAAACCAAGATGTATGCCCCTTAGAAGGCAAATGCAGTCCCATCCCTTCACTTCCTCAGGTCATAAGTCATTGATTTTTATTCCAATATCTCACATGAATATACCATATTTACTCCCTTTGAATGAGGAATCCATCAAAGAAAACGGCTCGTCAATCCGAGGTCTATAGAAAACGTTATGGCCGACTAAGTGGACATAGGTAGAAGGCGACACATTGCCTGTTGCCTTCTGAAAATGAAGGCGACATTCATCTTGTCGCCTTCTGAAGAAGACCACGAAAATGTCTGATTTTTGGTATGGGTCACGACCATGATGTTGTCGCATTCTGCTAGCGACGTGTCGACTTGTCGCCACCTGAATATGATGTTTAGGTTACTTTTTCTACCTATTTCCAACTCTGACTTGGATTGGTTTTGACACCTGTGGGTTTGAAAATAAAAAAAATGCTAGGGTGATCCAAATCGGATGAAACCACCTCTGTTATTTAGATCACTTCCTGTACAGTAGCAAATAATGTAGAAACAAAGGTCATTTGACTGGGTAATAAAACATATTGTGACGGACTACGTGAATCTGACATAGTGTTCATGTTTGAGCTAATACTCTTGGTACGGTCGAATAAAATTAGTGAAACTAGTTCCAAATGAAAGTAGGCTCATAGGGTAACATGTTCTATGTTGAACACTCGGTCTAAAAATGACTCCAAAGAGAGGTAGGGAACTCGTAAGACAAGTCAAGGTTAAATCGCGACAGTACAACGTCAAGATCATGCAAGATTTAATTCGTGAAACTCTCAAGATAAAAATAGGGGAAAATAGTATGAACATGATTTATACATATAGATGCAAGCAGGATGAGTTTAATTTGAGTTTGACATGGAGATGACTTACCTTTGGAGTTGAATAAGATTCGCTCTCCAGAAAGCCCTAGTTCTAACTGCCTGGAGTAGAACGCTTAATACTCCCAACTCACTGGATAAAAAATGGGCAAACCAGTGCCATTAGGAGCTAGACGCGACACTCTTTCCAAGGGTGTAAGTCTTGAACGGTTTGGTTAAGGTTTGGCCTACCTGAGGTAGACTCCAAGAAGAGCTATCTGCATAGATCGATGCAGACGCAGCAGGGAAGAAGGCTCCGAGTTGGGGCGATTTCCTCCCCCTTTGGTGCTCAAGAGCACCCTCCCACGACCCCAAAAATGTGTCATTTCCTCCCTTGGGTTTCATGACAAGTATATATGCATCTATGGTTTTTAGAAGTCCCATGGGGTGTAGGAAAGGAAGGGTTGCGGTTTTGAGTTAGCACCTTCCAATTTTTGATGATTTCTCACCCCAAAAGAGTGTGTGAGGTTTAAGAAACTCCCCACCATGGTTAGACACGAATTGGGTTGCTAAGAAGCTAATTGCCTTGGGATTTCCATAATTACCTCTTTCTATTTTCAGCTCAATTAGGTTACGAATTTCTGGTTATTTTTCTTGTTCCATTTTATTCTTGGGCCAAAAGTTGTCCATTGCCCAATTTGATAATGGGTCATCAATGCATGATGTTTGAAGTCTCTCTAACATTTTTATTTAATTTATGATCACGTTTTATTTCCATGGTAATGATTTTCCGACATGGTTTCCTAATTAGGATAATTAGTCACAATAACTCTTACACCTAGCCCAAATGATTTTTATTGACCCAATTTCTTGATGGGTCATTAGAGGATATTATTTTTATTTAATTTTATGACTCATCTAAGTACGTGTGATAATGATTTTTCGACTTATTCCTTAATTACGATAATAATCGCAATAATTTTTAAACTCAATCTGAAAGATTTTTATTGGCCCAAATTTCTTTATGGGTCACTAGAGACACTATTTAAAGTCTAACTATGATTTTTACAAAATTTTTATATGTGTTTTTAATCTAGGATAATGATGTGTATGTATTAACTAGTTTTAAATTATTAAGTGGTCATATTTTCTATTTATCTCAAATTTTCAATTACTGTAATTCTCGGGGTGCTACAAGGAGTGTCTATCTTGAGGAGTAGAGCCAACCCGTTGGGGCCTTCTTATAAGAGTGGCCACCTCCTCCTCCCTCCAAGCACCATGTGGAAGTCTCCTACATCGAGGGGAGGTCACCTCCATGCTGAAAATGAAGTACAGGTGTACGTGTGATGAGAAACCAAGAGGGGAGGAGTGAATTGGTTATTGCCTATTTTAAAAATCTTTAAACAAAATAGATTAAACTTAATTAAGGCAATCTATAAAACGATGTGCATAGCGAAATATGATAATAGAAAATGCGAAACCAACTATCCTAGCGTGTATAGAACGGAGGTAGAGGATATGGATCAAACCATAAGACATGCATGATTTATAGTGGTTCAGAAAACACACCCCTGTGTGTGCCTACGTCCACTATCTCACACCCCATGAAGATTTTCACTACTTGTTTCCAAGTACAAGCGTAAACCCCCACACACAATTGTTTCCCGAGACAACACAAACCCCAACTCTTTTCCGGGGACGAAACAACATAGTGTTATGCGCACGCACTACACACCCACAACATGCTAACAACCTAAGGACACCACACACACACTGATATCAAGGTTCTAAAGAAGAAAGAAAAACGTGATGGGAGGATAACAATCTAAACAGCAAGTATAGAAATTCCTGTTATAGAAGGTCGACTTGTGATCGTCTTTGTGTGAACCACTCCTAATTTATCATTTATTTTGGTGATAACAAAACCCATGTTTAACTTAAATAAACATTAATATATGTCATATCATGTTTTCCTTATACAATACATTCTTGCATTATCACTTCAAATTTACACTGAATTTTAACTTCGTCATATCTCATGTTTTGGGGATAACTAAAACTCATGTTTTGATTAATATAACTGCTTAATTAATGAGTGCATAACCATCTACATAAATAATCATCAAATGCACTATAATAGTATCATAGAAGAATATATCTTATAACCACTATGATTGGATAGCACATATGTTCTTCTACTTGCTCAAAATTTTCTAAGTCCACAACTAGTCTGTATATATTATACTGACTCCGACTCCCAAGAAGTTAAAGTTTGATATCGATTGATGACCAAATAGAAACTGCTCCGACTCTCAAGAAGTCAAAGTTAGATATCGATTGACGTATAAAGACCATCAATCAAAGTCTCACTGTGACTGCTCCACAGGAAGTCTCTATCGTTACTACTATATCGATTCTATATTGTATCGATTGTTAGTCCTACTGCAACTTTCCATAGTCGAAGTATAATTGATTGCTGACTATTTGAAGATTACACTTAAACATCGATTGCATCTTTTACATTGATTATGTTCAAACAATCGATTGTCTTTCACATTGATTACATTATAACAGCGATTACATTGGGACATTGGTTGTCTTTAAACATTGATTGCCTTTGGGCAACATCGATTGCCTTCATACATCAATTACAGATGTTTCACATCGATTGTCTTTCACATCGATTACCTTATAACATCGATTGTTTCACTCAAACATCAATTACCTTTTTGAAACATTGATTGCCTCTATAATATCGATTACCTTTAAATAAACATCGATTGCCTCTACATTTCAAATGTTTCAAAATGTCCTTGGCACCCAAGTGAAAGTTCAAATGTACTTCATATGTTTAACTTATTATTTCTCTGATTGATTGAAGATCTTTCTGCTATGTACCTTCTATTTTATCAGGGTAGGTAAGCAAAGGAGTGAGTAGAAATTAAGGACTGAAAGGACTCCCTCCTTATGCTAAAAAGCAAAGGCCTTACCTAACATATCTGGATGTCAGCGGAAATCATGGACCTGCACATAAGAAGGTATGGACTATCTGTCAGAAGACTTATCTAGTCTATCATTCTCTTCCATGCATTAAATGTCGGCAAGAGTCTAGTTCTAACATGAGGAATCCATTAAGGGTCAAGCAAGCATCCATTAGACACAATGATAGAAGAAGAAGAAGAAGAACAAGGGCTATAAAGAGTCTCAATGGATCCAAGAACTCCAACGGCCATCTGCCAATGGATTTCTCTTCTTCCTCCATATAAGGATGAGGGCTATGAAGAACAAATCAAGTGAGCCTTCCTAAAAAATCCTTTCTAAGAGTGTACATTTAGTGAGAATCCTCAACACTATACACACTCAAAGCAAAAGAGAAAGAGCTAGAGCCCATGAAGAAGTGTGCGTGCAAGCAACCATCTAAAGTATTCAAGCATTCAAGCTTCTTTACTCTCTTGACTCTCTCTGTGCATCATTATAAATCTAGGGGAGAGTCTGTGAGCTGAGAGTTTGAGTTCCTTAGTGTTCATATTTCATAGCTCTTAGTATGTTCTTTCTATTCTAAGAAAGACTTGTGTCCAGCTGTAGGACTGTATACAGTGTTCCTCTTCCCGTGTGAAGAGAAGGCCAACTAGGTGCTAGTGGATTCTGTCTGACTGTGGGAGTATACACAGTGTTCCCCTTGTGTTTAGGGAAGAACCTAGCTGGGGGTTTAAGTTTAGTAGAACCGCACTGGGGTTTATTCTAGAAGGGTGGCTTCTTGACCTATAACAGAACTAAGTTTCCTTCCAACTCGGAAAGGAAGATGGCCAGTGGAGAGCTAGGGGTTTATATATCCTTTGGGGGATTGTACCCTAGTTAGTGAAATCCCAAGATGTGCTTGGGTACTGGATGTAGGTCTTCTATTTGAGAAGTATCGAACTAGGATAAAATTATGTGTTCATTTGTGTGATTATTTTTTTGAACTGCTTTCGCATAGCTACTCTATTTACTGCACACAACTACATTCAGTAACGAAAGTTTTTCAACTGGTGTTTTTTATTTGTATTTTTAAAAAACCTATTCACCCTCGCCCTCTAGGTTTATCCTTGCTGCCATCCATAGGCCTACAAGTGGTATTAGAGCCAAGCTCTTTCATTCATCTGATACTAACAAGTGGTATCAGAGCACTAGTCTCTGAACATCAAGAAGATCTAACGATCTCAGAGCAAAGATCAAATGGTAGCTCAAGGATTTTTGAAGGCCAATCTTTCAACAGATCACCCTTGTTTGATGGAGAAGATTACAATTATTGGGAGACAAGGATGGAGTTTTTCCTCCAGGGTTATGATTATCAACTATGGACTATCATTGAAGAGGGAGATCTAATAGTTCTCAACCCAAGAGAGGAGTGGAGAAACAATGACAGAAAATTGCTCTTACAGAACAGTAAAGCCAAGAACCTCATTTGTTGTGCTCTAAAAAGAAGTGAATTCAACAGGATCTCAGCATGCAAATCAACCAAGGAAATGTGGGAGAAGTTAAAGCTCACATATGAAGAAACCGACAAAGTAAAGGAAACTGATATCCTGGTTACTCAGTACGAAAAGTTCCAAATGCTTATAGGTGAGACCATTACCCAAATGTATAGCAGATTTACTAACATATCTAATGATCTTGCAGGACTTGGAAAGATATACAACACTGGGGATATGGTAAGAAAAATTCTTAGATCCTCACCAAACCAATGGACACCCAAAGTGACAGCCATCAAAGAAGCTAATGACCTTACAACTATGTCATTAGAAAAGCTCATTGGATCATTGATGGCACATGAAATCAGCATGAGCGACTACCTACAAGCACATCCAAGAAAAATGTCACTAATGCTTTTAAAGTCATAGTTGCTCCTTCCTCCTCTTCTTCTTCTAGTTCATAAAATGCTAGCTCTGAAGACAGTGATGTAGTTGATGTACTGTCCAAGCTTTAGAGAATTCTAAAGAAGAAGAAGAATGGATCAAGAAGGATCCAAAAGAAAGACAAAAAGAAAAAGGAACCAGTTTGTTATGAATGTAGGAAGCCTAGACATCTAAGGCCATATTGTCCAAGGGTCAAGAAAACTGGTCAACAAGATAAATCCAAGAAGAAGCAAAGAAGTGATGAAAAGCACAAGATTTTTAAAAGGAGAGACATGGCAGCTGCTTGGGACAATGAAGAAGTCTCCACTTCAAATTCATCAAGCTCAAATTTAGAAAAAAAGCAGGTAAGTTTAGCCCTCATGACAGGACTAGATGAGGTACATTCTGACCCATCTTGTAATTCTTGCATTGATTTCGGGTTAGAGTCTAAAGATTTAGAAGATGTCTTTACTGAACTTTATGAAAAACATAAAGTTGTTGTAAAAGGATTAAAGAATCTGAAAAATAACTTACTTGCTTAGAAAACACTAATTCTGATCTTAAATAAGAAATGGAACAATTGGAAACACAATTAAAGGAAAGTAAAAATAATAATTATCTTTTGATGAAGATAAAAGAGCAAGAACAATGGAAAATTAGAGTTAGAAGAAAATTGAAAACTCTAACTGAGAAAATCTTTATTTAAAGATCAGTTAGAAATTAATAAAAGGTAAAACATCTCTGGATGTGCTTAAAAGACTCAAATCTAGCAACAATAAACAAGGTCTTGGATACGAACCTCCTGAAAAAGGAAATCAAATTAAGTATCTTAAAAATATCCGTTGCCAAAATTTTGAAAGAAACAAGATGCCTTAGAAAAAGGCCCTTGTAATGAACAATGCTCTCAAAGAAAAAGGTGTCTAAAAATCATGTTCTAAACAAACATCACAAAGACAACAAGGCCTGCAAAACAAATTATAACCATTGTTGTTCTCATTGCAACAAATTAGGCCACACAGTAAACACTTGCACAACTAGGCACTTAGTATGAATTCCAAAGGATATTTTCATGCATCTAACCATCAAGACCCAAAAAGATTTGGGTACCTACTTCTGAATAAGTTGATTGCAGGATAGCCTTAGAGTATCAGGAATAAAGATGCTCAAGACATTGGTGACTTCCAGCTCTTCATTCAACTCAGATCTAAAGAGGGAGTAGTCACAGATTTGTATTTGATATACAGTACTGCTAATAAGGTTTTTCCAATTTTTTTTTTTTTAAGATCATGCAGTAAAACTCTTAAGACTTGACAAACAACAAATGAAAGTACAACAATAGATGTCAACAGACAAAGAGAAGATTGAAGATTCATCAAGCCATACACTGAGGGGGAGCCTCACATTTAGGGGGAGCAAACACTAAGGGGGAGCAATAAAACAATGACAGCAGTAAACGTATTGTTGAACCTCTCTCCTTTATAATGGTAAGAATATTCCTTGAGGGGAGAATGCAAATGGTAAGATCCTTCCTTTTTGGTTATTGACAAAAAGGGGGAGAGTATTTTATGTTATGAATTTTCTGTTCATTAGATGTATTGAATTTTGTAGAAAATTCACATGAGTTTTGTCATCACCAAAAAGGGGAAGATTGTTGAACCACTCCTATATTTTATCATTTTATTTTGCTGATAACAAAGCCCACATTTAACTTAAAATATCATTAATAATGTCATATTATGTTTTCTCATACAATACATTCTTGTATTATCACTTCAAATTTACATTGAATTTTAACTTCGTCATATCTCATGTTTTGGTGATAACTAAAACTCATGTTTTGATTAATACAATTGCTTAATTATGAGTGCATAACCATCTGCATAAATAATCATCAAATGCACTATAATAGTATCACAGAAGAATATATTTTATAACCACTATGATTGGATAGCACATATGTTCTTCTACATGCTCAAAATTTTCGAAGTTCACAACTAGTATGTATATATCATACTGACTCTGACTCCTAAGAAGTCTGTAACGCCCCGACGTAGAATATCAGAGCGATATTATAGTTATTTAAATAGTATCGAGCGAGAAATAGACAACAAACCATTGCATAATTGGAATAATGCCAAAAGAAATCTAACTTCATTAATAACCTCAAATGCTATTACATTCACTAATCAGAGCCAAAATTAGGGCCCAAAGTACTTTATTCAAATCTAAACTATTACATATTGACTAACTGACGACTAACTAACTAATAAGTAGCGGTTGTCGAGACTAGTCACTCCTGAGCATCCTCCTCAATCCCTTCCTCATGAGTGTGGTAATCCCCATCAGACTCACATAAAACACATGATTAATAGCGCAGGATGAGCGATAAACGCCCAGTAGGACTTAATATCTCGTGTGAACAAGCATGCTTTAAATGATTAATGTCTTATAAGGCAGGATAACTAGAGAGTACAATCATGTAGAGCAAAATAACGATGGCAAAAGAATAATAGAATTTGTACATGGAAAATAGCACAACAAGTATGATAATAGATTGGCCATGTAACGATATAGCACGTAAAGTTACACAACGGTGCACTAGTAACGATAGCACTTGTAATGATAGTACTTGAATTGATTGTCATGGATTAAATCTTGATAGTATAATGGCACTGGATGTATGCCAACATCCTGATCATTGTAACTAATCCCATGGGCAAATGTCACTATTCGGGCGCTCCTCCTAGGACCAGATCGGGCCCTATTGCACGACATAAGTCATGTTTCTTATCTTAGACAATCATATGGATGGCCAAATAGAGTACCAAGAAAAGATGAGAGTAATAGATGAAATAGACGAGAGTGTAGAGAAAACGTGAACAGATGAGAGTATAAAGATAGTAGATGAGAACAGGGACGTAATCGTAAAACGATAATAAATAGACGACAGTCAAAGTTGCACAACACTCGGTCATGTGCCGGCAGTCTGGTAGAAGACACATCCACCCTTTAGTCGTGTTATGAACACATGCTAGATGGTCCGGCATGATCCTAAGGTAAGAAGGAAACACACTAAGGCCGTTTGGATCGTACTGATCCCTAAAGTGTAAAGGGTTTTAAGGGTACAACCAGCTCGTCGGCAGTGGACGTCCGCCAAAGCCAAGGAGACTTACGGAAGCCTTGACAAGGAGTCCCTGGTCTGGTCAGGAGTATTCCCAATGGAGAGGTGGTCCATGCCAAGAAAAGTTTGTACAAAACAAGTATTCGTCGTGCCTCTAGTGCTTGAAAGCAGAGGGATGCGATAACAGTGTACAAATCACATGAATAAAATGAAAACAAGTGTTATTAAAATAATAGGGAGATTAAGTGAATAATTATACGTAATTACCAGATAGATTATTGATAATTTAATAGGGTCACATGACAAATATTAATGTTTAGTGTATGCAAGTGTAAAGAAATCATGAGAGCAAAAATAGTTGTGCACTTTAACTTTTATTTAATGGGTTTCATATAATAAATGCCTAATATTTAATGAATAGTTTGCTATTGTTCATAATAGTGCACAATTAAGGGTTAACTAGGGTTTAAATGGCATATAGAATAGGGGTATGTGAGTAATTATAGGTTCTGGTCAACATCTTGAAATTGCGACGGGGGTACCCGTCGTGTTTTAGGTCGTGACGGGAGGTTCGGTCGCGTCTGTTGAACTGGCTAGGCTGGTGTGATCTGGGATGAAATCAGGACGGCTCGGCCGTCGCTTTCAAGACGCGGCGGTCTGGCCGGTCGCGTCCCTTCTGAGATCGTGATGGGTTGGGCCGTCTTGATTTCAGAAGGGCGGCCCGACCCGAGAAGGGAAAACACCCTTTCAGGTTGCGTCCATCCTTCCATGCATGATACAGGTCCCTTTAAAAATTCATATAAAATCGTAGAATCATCCAAAAATCATGAAACTAGTTTTGAATGAAAGTAGACATGTAGATGTATCATCATGCGTGAGAAATTAGAAAATAAACAAGTATTGGGCATGCTTTAATTAGGTTACATTTTGGTGACTTAAAACATGCACAGTCATGGGAAACGATTTAATTCGCATAGGATGCATGATGAAAATTGGGAGAAATAGATTCATTAGAACCTTATCATCATGTAGTATCTATGATAAAATTTTCGAGGCATGAGATCAAGTATAATCATGGATTAAAAGCAAACATGTAGGTTCAGGGACATGATGCTGATAGAGATTAGAGTATTTAATACTCTCTCATGGAGCAACGAAAATTAGAGCATTCATGGGGCTTTGATAGAGGGGATCAAGGTCTACTTCGGGTCGAGTTTAATTAGGTTAAGCTTGAGAGATTGCCTACCTTTTTGCGCTATAAAGATTCCTAGGTTGATGAAGAAGTAGAAGATGAAATCCCTTCTCCTCCAAGCCTTTCCTCCTTGCTCTCCTTGTCCTCAACCTCCTTTCCTCGTCTCCCAGAGCTTCAGCAATGTTCTAGGGTAGGGTGGAGACGAATTGAGGTGTGTTGTATGCTTAAGAGTCCTACAAGCTTAAACTCTCCTCTTCTCTTCAAACTCCAAAATTTCACATTTATGCCCTAATTTCTAGCCTTTATCTACTTAATAGGATTGGGGAGAGTCTAATTTCATGGCCAAGGGTTAGGATGGGATGAGGACTCCTTTTTAGGATATTTATCTTAATCATTTCTATTATTATTAATTTAAGTGTGAATTTAGCTTAATTAGCTCCCATCCCAGATGAGCTCTTCACAATTGGGCCCATTCTTTTATGTTTGGACCACTAATATAACCATCCTTTAATTAGCTTAATGGGCTTTGATTTAATTCCCTTTATTCAATTTATTCCCTCTTTATTCTAATCTATTTATCACATTTATTAATTAAATTTTTATTTTTTAGGGTTTAAAATTAGAGTTGCTACATCCCCCCCTCTTAAAAAGAATTTGGTCCCCAAATTCATATGATCCTAAGAGGAAGAATGACTTACGAATAGCTCCGGTAATTCCGTCGCATTGTTGCTTCGGTTCCCATGTGGCTTCTTCAACTTCATGATTTTTCCAGAGTATCTTTACCACAGATATAGGTTGGTTCCAAAGCTGTTATATCTTCTTGTCCAAGATTCTCACCGGCTTCTCTTCATATGTCATATCTTTGTTTAGAATTATATCGTCGAAGCTGATTACGTGTGATGGGTCGTACACATACTTCCTACATTGATACATGAAAGACATTGTGTACGGTGGAAAACTTTGGTGATAATGCCAGACGATATGCCACTTCGCTAACTCTTTCCAGTGCTTGAAATGGACCTATGAATCTCGGCCTTAACTTTCCTTTCATTCCAAACCTTTGAAATCCTCTGGTCGGGGATACCTTAAGCAGCACATGGTCTCTAGTTTGGAATTCTAAGTCCCTTCTTCTCTTGTCTGCATAGCTTTTCTGCCTGGACTGAGCTATTTTAATCCTCTCTCTGATGATCTATATGTCCTGCTAGTATTCTAGACCATGTCTAGTCCCAGCCATTGTTTTCCCTACCTCATTTCCAGCAGACTATAGCTGTTATTGTAGGAAAATTCCTTAATGACAATTGTTCATTCCAGTAACCTTCAAATCTATTGCACATGCTCGCAGCATGTCTTCCACAATCTATTTGTTCTTTCCGCCTGCCCATCTTCTATGGGTGGAAAGTAGTGCTAAGTTGAGTTTAGTACCTAAGGCAGTATGAAGTCCCTTCCAGAACCTAGAGGTGAATCTAGGGTCACGATCTGAGACGATGGATATAGGAACTCCATGTAGTCTTACAATCTTCTTTACATATAGAGCAGCAGGTACATCCACACTCCAAGTACTTTTGATTTCTAGGAAGGTGCGGACTTAGTCAAACAATACACTATGACCCAAATAACATCAAGTCCACCACAAGTTCGGGGTAAACCCATGATGAATCCATGCCAATAATCTCCCACTTCGATTCAGGTATGTCCAGGGTCTGAGTACTCCGCAGGACGTCTGTGTTCTGCTTCACTTGTTGACATGTGAGGCAGTGCGCGGCATGCTCAGCCACCTCACGCTTCATGTTGGGCCACCAAAATGACCTTTTCATGTCCTAGTGCATCTTGGTTGCACCTGGGTGAATTGTATACTTGGTCTTATGGGCTTCATCCATCAGCTTCCTTTTTAACTCTTCATTGTCAGGCACACACCTGCTTGAAATAATAGTCTCCCATCCTCTATGATGGAGAAATCGGGTCTGTCAGCTATGATCTCCCTGACTCGGACCAAGAATGGCTCATTGGCTTGTTGTTCTCTGATCTCGACAAAGTTGTCAGGTTGTGCTCTAAGGTTGGCCACCAACACCTAGTCACTTCTCTGTTCAATATTTAGATCCAAACTAGCGAATTGCTCAAGTAATTGCATCTCTCCCACGACTAAACATGATAATGATGCTACTGGCTTCCTACTGAGTGCGTCTGCTACTGCATTACCTTTGGCTAGGTGCTATTGGATATTGAAATCAAAATCCTTCAAGTACTGCAGCCATCTTCATTATCTCATATTGAGCTCCTTCTGGGAAAATAAGTACTTTAAACTCTTATGATCAGAGTAGACAATGAATAGCTCTCCATAAAGATAATGCCTCCAAATCTTGAGTGCAAACACCACAACAGCTAGTTCTAGGTCATGGACAGGGTAATTGACTTCATGAGTGATGCGGGACAGACGACACATCTAATGAAATTTTCAACAATTTAATTTATTTTCAGTGGGTAGATCAACATGATTAGACAACTGACATTCAAGTAGGAGCAAGTGGTATGGCAAGCGCTCATTTCGCCTATCCTTCTCAATTTAAACGACAGATCTTAGCCAAGTGAGGACCGGCCTCTAGATAGGGCACAATTCGATGGCTAACAAATCATTCAGCAGTTTATAAAGCATAAGGATCTCATACCCACATCAATTTAAAATCTGACAATAAACCCTTTAAGTGGAAGGAAACTCTCTCTCACTTAGGCACTGCAAACTCGAAGCAGATACTAAATAAACAGGGTAATTTAGGAGAGTAACCAAATCTCTAATTGTTTGTCGGATCTGCTGAGTCGGAGGGCGTGTGTCCGGTGCTGCTAGCGGGACCCAACGAGAGTGCTGCAAACTTGGCCAAAACTGAACCGGGATGACGATCTCGTGGAGGAGAAGTGGTGGGACGCTCGGGGTGCTACTTGGGCGGTGTCCTCGGCCGGCACGATTGAACGAACTCGTGGGGCAATGTTGGCGGGTACACGTAAATCTACTCAGCATCGTCGGGGTTCATTCGAGTGAGTGGAGGCGCAATTGGTCAGTGTTGGGGTGCTATCAGCATGCAGTTGGGGCCCCACGTGTAGACGAGGCGCTGGTGTGCGAGAGGCTCGGGCGAGTCACAGGGAGGCGGTAGGGCGGTACGACCCTCGCACGCATGCGTGCGCTCTGGCGTGGGTAGGGGAAAGACCGTGATGAGGCGGCAAGCTTTCTCATGCCCCAGTGGGTGGTGCGGGTGACGGCACGAAAATGGTGCACAAGGGTCATGCGCCGTGGCCTGGTGGCGTGCGAGGTCGGGCGCACGTAGGGGGGGTGCTGTCGGAGAGGTCGGCGTCTCGACTGTCACGGGCGACACGGTACTGGCGGCTTCCTGACGCGATGCTGGTGAGGAGGAAGCTGGGCGCGTCGTGGTGGCGGTGGGGACGAGTGCATGCAAGAGGGGGTGGCACTGGCAGACGTGGTGGGGCGAATCTGGGGTGGCAGTGGCTAGCTCGAAGAGGCCATGCATGCAGAAAAAAATAAAATAGGGAGGGACGCTTTTACGAAATGGGAACAGGGAGGAGGAAAGAGAGAGTGGAGGGAGAGAGAGAATTAAAGAAGGGAGGAGGAGGAGAGGGAGGAAGTGGCGGCGGCACCTTCTAGCCGTAAGAACAAGAAGGAGGGAGGGAAGAAGACAAGGCGGCTGTAGTAGCTCAAATTAGGGTAAAAAGTCTTCAAATATTCATCATCCCATTTTTGAGCTTACAACATAGTATTTATAGGAAAACGAAAAAACACATTTGCAAGTATATCCTATAACATAAAATTTCTTAAGACCTCATAATCAAGACTTCATTACAACACACTAAACACTCTTATTTATGAAAGAAATTATCCTAACTAAGAGAGCATCTATCATCGTCTCCCAGCAACAAGGAGATCGGCTCGGCGGTCCGTGGCTCTGGAGTCGCATGTGTCTCGTGTCTGCACCAATGAGGCTTCAACTGCCTTGATGAATAATCTATCACCTTCTCATTCTGCATTAACACCAGCCTAGACCGATTCCAGATGCATCAGTGTAGACTGAGAATCCTTCACCCTCGACTGGTAATGTGAGGATAGGTGCAGATGTCAAGCATTGCTTCAATGTCTGAAAGCTCTTATAACATTCCTTGCTCCAGACATAGGGGTTCTCTTTCCGAGTAAGGCTAGTAAGAGGTACATCTATCTTGGAGAATCTTTTGAACTGCCTATAGTAACCAGCCAGTCCAAGAAAGCTTCTGATTTCAATAACATTGGTTGGTCTCTCCTAGTTAAGTACAACTTCAACCTTGGAAGGATCAACAGCTATATCGTCCTTTGATATGACATGGCCTAGAAATGACACCTCCTTGAGCCAGAATTCACACTTGCTCAATTTGACATAGAGTTTGTTGTCGCGCAAGATCTGCAGAGCGATCCTCAGATGCTCCTCATGCTCTTCCTTGGTTTTGGAATATATGAGAATATCATCAATAAACACCACAACGAACTTGTCGAGGTATGGCCGATAGATGTTGTTCATCAATTGCATGAAAGCTGCAGGAGCATTGGTTAGTCTAAAAGGCATGACTACAAATTCATAATGACCATACCTGCTCCTAAAAGCTATCTTGTAAATATCTGCATCTTTAATTCTCATTTGATGATATCCCGATCTAAGGTCAATCTTAGAAAAGTACTTGGCTCCTAATATTTGATCAAACAATTCATCGACACGAGGCAGAGGGTATTTGTTCTTGATAGTCAGATTATTCAACTACTTGTAGTCAATGCACAATCTCATAGATCCATCCTTCTTCTTGACAAACAACACAGGTGATCCCCAAGGAGAAGTAGTTGGTCTGGAAAAGCCCTTTTCTAGCAATTCCATCAATTTCTCCTTCAATTCCTTCAATTCAGCAGGAGACATTCGATAGGGTTGGCGTAACACCGGTGCCACTCCAGGTGTTAGATCAATTGAGAAATTTACATCTCTTTCAGGTGGAATGCCTGGCAGCTTATCCGGGAATACATCGGGGTAGTCTTGCACTATATGAATGTCTGATATCTTAGATGCCTTCTTTTCAACCACTATGGCGGCAAGAAATGCCACACACCCCTTTCTTATCATGCTTTGTGCCTTAATAGTAGAGACGAGAGACAAGTGCCTCTTGTGTCTACGTCCCGGAAAAGTTAGCTTTGAGAATTCACTAAAGGAAAATTTTCCTCTTCTATTGTCAATAAGAGCCCCGTAAGTGGATAGCCAATCGGCTCCCAACATGACATCGTAGCCTTCCATGGGCATACAGATCAGATCAGCTCTTAAATTTAGTTCACTAATCATGACATCAGCTAATGGAAAATTTTATTTAATTGGGCTTTCTCCCCTAGTGGGTGTAGTGACAGGCAATTCAAAATCCATGGATGCAGGTTCAACATTTAAGGTGTCAACAAATGCTTGTGATATGAATGAATGTGTTGCGCCAGCATCAAACCAAACAAATGCTGACTGGGAAAAGATTGGTAAAGTACCTTCTACAACTCCACCTTCCTCGGTGGTCTCCATTTCTTGGACAGCTTGCAGTTTGCCCAGCTTCTTGTGTCCCACAGGACGCTTCTCATTCTCTTTAAGCAGGGGGCAGTCGGGAATACAATGCTCTCGACTCCCGCACGTAGGCATGCTCCTACCTTCCTCCAGCATTCTTCCGCAGTGTGACCTAGCTTGTCACAGTGCTTGCATCTAGGCTTGTTGTTGGGGGTAGAGGGGGTGATGACCTTGGGCTTCCGCTCTTGGCTTGGCCCATCGGTAATGCTTAACGACCTCTTCTTGCCGTTGGTGGGCTTTCTTGTGATTCCTGATGTTTGTTCTTTGTTGACCATTCTAACCTTGATGCGATCGGTGAGGTCGGTCACATCCTCCAACAAATGTGTTTTTTGACCATTTCTGGATAGGTCTGGATGTCTAGTGGTGCCAGTTGGGTGATGTATGTGGGCCTGAGCCCGTTAAGAAAACCCTTCGCCTTCATTCTCCCAGTGCCGACAAGATGATTGGCATATTATGCCAACCGTGAGAATTGAGCTTCATACTCGGCGACGAGAGGTTCTTCTGTTTTAGGGCAGCAAATTCAGAGGCTTTCCTTTCTTGAACATGTTCAGAGAAATATTTGGAGTTGAAATGCTCCTTAAATTCATCCCATGTAAATTGGGCATCTGCCCGTGTACCTTCAACAGACTCCCACCACGCACGGGCGTCCCTCTCAAGCTGGAATGTTGCTAGTAGTAATTTATCTCCATCTGTGCATTGCATGACGTAGAAGATGCGTTCTATCTCCTTCAGTATTTTTCTGCCTCATCGGGATCAGTAGTCCCACTGAAACGAGGCGGGTTCAAGTTGCAGAAATTCTTGTGCAGATCTCCAACTCCTCAGTTTCTACCGACTCCAGTAGCCTGAAGTAGTGCTTGAGTGAGATGCTGAATAATTCGTTGCATATCACAGAGTTGTGCATGCTCCGCTGCCATTGCTATAGTTTAAGTTCCTTCAAAAGAGAATTTTAATGTAAGATATTGAGGTTGCACTAAGTTTGTGTGTGTGTGAGTTTATTTTATCTTTTTCACGTCCTAATAAAAGTCTATTTATTGGAAGTGACATAAATTAGGCACAAGATTTAATACTAGCATTTGTTCATTCATAACTCACTAAGCGAAAGTCTTATTACAAGGTACTCCTCATTACAGACTAAGTGAGGAGCAAGAAAGAGTAAACTTCTATTTATTACATTTCATATTTACACTGTTAAAAGTAGTAAACGGTTTGGTTGCTCGACGACGGACAGTCCACTCAGCACACATGTCCCTTTAAACTTCACCCCTATCTTGGTCACCTGAAAAGGTAGGATGTGTGAGCTAACTAGTCCAGTAGGATTCAAATCCTCAAATCATAAGGATTAAAATATATGATGATCAAGGTAAAAGACTTGAATGAGATCACAGAAGGACAAATAAACATCTTAGCATGACAGTGAATTTGAAACAGTAGTACTGAAACACAGGGCATGCTAAAAAATTCATAATGAAACTCATAATCTGGATCACATATACATTCACAGATGAAAGATAACATGATGACCATAATTAAGTTGTATTGATGCAATGCCAAGCATCCTGGTATCCTTTATCATTCTGTATGGCCCGTAAATGAATTCGGGTGCTCCTCCCAGGACTGGACCAGCCCTATTTGCACAGGCATATTAATCAAGTGGGGTCCAGGGACACAATAATTATCATTACAAGTTATTCATAACCAATTGGGGTTCTCAAGTGCTCAAGCATTCATGAGATCAAGGTTTATGAATTCAGGTTACTGAACACAGGGGGGTTGTAAACAACTAGACAGTACTTGTATTTGGAAGACTCAAGAATAATTCAAAGAAGGGTAAAGGAAACAATGTGGATGATCTCTGTAGTGACATAACAGTAAATACCCAAAGGAGTGAAGATGGTAGCTTACTAGGCAAATAGCATGAAGTGTGAACAAAAGATTGAGCAAAGAAAAGTGCTAGAACACTGGCCAAAATAGTGGTTGTCGACAGCCAGGAGGTGGTTGTCGACAGGTGCTGGTATCCAGAAGCAAATTTCTGGTTTTGGACAGTGCCTGTCGACAGGCATGGTCTATCTGTCGACAGGTCAGTGTATTTGTCGACAGACAAGTACCATCTGTCGATAATCACTGCTGTTTCCAATAGCCTGGAGTTCTAGAAGCCCGGGTCTATCGACAGGTGCTTCCTGCCTGTCGACGACTGCCAGTTCCACTTCCAGAAATGACTCTATAGTCATTCTAAAAAGTTTAACCATGAAACTTATGGATCAAACATGGACAAAATCAAATGGACAGACTTGTTTCTAGCTCTCTCTCACAGACTTAAAGTTAACAAGATAAAGCATGAGTCTACACCCTACACATGTTAAGCTAGAAACTTATTACAACATGAAACTAGAAGAATAACCTCTATAACAACGGTTATGTAGAAAAATTCCTACAAGATAGACACCCAATTTTAGAAGTATTTAAGGAGTCAAAGCCAAAGCTTGAGGGTACAAGCACCTAAACAGGAAACGAGCACCCTGTTCTAAAGGTGTTTGTGGATCCAAAACAAAGACTCTATAGCATGTATAAGGTTATGGATGGAAGAAGAAGGAAGAGAATCCTACTAGAAGATTTGTATAGATACACAAGCTACATCACATTTACAGAGGATGAATACTTAGTTCTGAGGATACTTATGAAATCAATACCAGTATGTGAGAACTTAACCACTTAACAGGAGCTTCTTTAGCATGTGTAGAGGATAGGAGTGAGGAAGGAGGAAACGAATCCTACCTGGAATAGAACAAGATTCTTATTCTCCCCAACATAAAAAGTCTACAACAACCGAAGGAGGAAACAAGAGAACAACAGGTGCAACAACTTCAGTAGGCTTCGTTGTACAAATGGTAGCAATGGGGAAAACGTAGCAGCAGCACCTACGGTAGGAACTACTCCAGCAGCTCCTACAGCAACAACTCCAGTCGCAAGGAGCAGAAGAACATGGGAACGAGAAGGGGAAAGGTTGCATAATGGGGCGAGGGGATGTTTTTATAGCATAGCCGCCTTCCCATGCACAAAGACACCTCCCACGTTCAGGTGTAACAGTAAAAATGATTTGGATTTTACTGTTACACATGTCTCATGCATCCCTTCCCACACTTACACATAGGCCACCAACGTGTAAGGTGTTTAGCTGTTAATGACATGGGCTTACGTAGCCCATGTTGCATAAGAAGAAAGAAAATCCCAAAAATCATCACCATAAATAGCCCATAATTTAGCTGGCCCAATAATCCTCACATTAATGTATTCAAATGATGTCCATTTGTGTTAGAATTTCAACCATAGCCTAATGTGAGGGTTTTAAAAATTATGGTGATTGTAGTTTAATTTTTAGAATTTATTTTTCACCCAGTGAAAAATCACCCGAAAAATAGTTGCGTCGGCTTAATCTTAGAATCTGCACGTCAACAGTTCTAGATATTTACATTTCTGACATCACCATATTTGTCTAAAAATTATGGTGTTTTTGAATTTTATTTTCGTTATAGAATTTTGGTGTCACCCTGTCGGAGCATGCACCTCTGAGTGCAACACTAGGGTAACATTTATTAACACCAATTAATCCTAGGTTTTAATTATTTCAATCTCATAATAATAGTTAAGTCCAATAACCACATTCTTCATATTTTTCTAAAAATAAAATTTTCCGAGGCGTTACATGTCACATCCCGACGCGGAATATCGGAACGCGAGGCAGTTGCAAGTAAACGAGTGTAGAGCAAGTACTAGACATCAAACCATTGCACAATGAATAATACTAAAGAAAATACCTTTCATTAATAACTTTCCAAATGTCTAGTTACAACCACTAATATCAGAGCCAATTCTATAGGGCCCAATTACATTGAATAAAAGTAAAAGATTAACTAAGACTCTAACATATTGCTAGGACGCTAGGGTACTCATGACATCACTCTTGGTCATTCCCGTCCTCTTGAGTGTATAGTTTATCCTCGGTCTCACTTGAGAACACAAGGACAAATAACGCAGGGTGAGCGATAACGCCCAGTAGGACTTAAATCTCAATAGTCAAGCAGGCTTTAAATGATTAATGTATTAAAAGGTAGAGTAACTAATGATAGAGTGAGAGAGTCAAGTAAAGTGAGAGATAACGTGATAGCACGTGAGCGAAATAGCACATGTTTCCAAATATAGCACAAACGTCGAGTATAGCACAAATAGCAAGATGTCCATAGCACAATAGCACAAAGTATAGTATAGCACTTTTTGTCAATAGACAACGAGAGAATATATCACTTTTTGTCAATAGACAACGAGAGAATATAACACTTTTTGTCAATAGACAACGAGAGAATATAGAACTTTTTGATTGTCATTTAGATAGTCTAGATAGATAGCAGTCGAGTCTAATGCCAAACACTCTGATCATCTAACTCCCATGGGCACTAGCACTTTCGGGCGCACATCCCAGGACCAGATCGGGCCCTTTATATATTGCCAGGCATTGGTTATATTGTTTATCTTTAGACAATCAGTCAATGGCCAATATAGAGTACTAAGAAAAGATAAGAGTACTAGATGAATAGATGAGATAGTAGGGTGAACGTGAATAGATGAGGGAGTAGAGCATAGATGAGAGCTAGTGGACATTGTACGTAACACGTCGAGTAAACAGGCGATAGTAATAGTTGCACAACACGCGCACACGGTGTTGGCAGTCAGGTGAAACTCACTACCTTTCCGCTGGCCATGTTATACATAGATCCAGAGGTCTGGCGTGATTCAAGATAAGAACGAACTTCTAATAGCCGTTTGGATCATATTGTTCTCTAAAGGGTACCATAGGTGTTAGGGTACAACCGGATCGTCGACCATGTGGGAATCCATGGACAGAGGAGACTTACGGAGGCCTTGAACAAAGACTCACTAGTCCGGCAGAAGGAATATCTGACAGAGAGTTCGTCCAAGTCAAGAGAGTGTGTATTGAAACAAGTGCTCGACGTTCTAGAGGAATTCTAAGACAGTGGAGCTTCGGTATTGGTGTTCCAAAACATCGCGAGAAATGAAGACAAATCTGATTAATAATGGCAATTTAGTTACATAAATTACCAGACATATTAAATAATTTCATGCCAAATTAAGCCATAATTGGATGATTCAGAGTGTGTGTAAGTGTCATGAAATCATAGATATGATTGGTCAAGTGATTGACTTTTATTAGTTAAAATATAACCAATACTTACAACTTTGTTTTTTTCAGTATCTAAGCAGTTAACAAGATATGGGAATAGATGAAGAACAACAAGACCTGCAGAAGGATGGGTTTTCTTGCAAAAAGTCGGATCGCGACGTAGGGTCTTATACAGGTCGGTCAGGATAGGCGCACGGATCGCGACGGCAGTGTCTATCGCGTTAAGAACGTGATGGTTAATGATGTCGCGATAAGACCTTGGAACACGGCCTATCGGGCCGTTGCGTTCATAGGTCCTACGCCTGGGTTCGACAGGGGGTCAGACATGTCTTGGATTGCGGTCCAAGAGTTGCCCTTCTTGACACAGAGGTATTAAAAAATATAGAACTAATTGTACAAGCAACGAAAACTCATGAAACAAGTTGTAGGTTGATCTAAACATGCGTGAGAACTTACAGTAAATAGGAATTAAAAAACGGATATGTTTTTGATAGGTCTCAATCAAGACAAACATGAAAGATAATAAACTGCGAACAGTGGGGATGCAAGAATTTATTCGCAAGTTAGAGTTGATGTAAATTAGGGCTTTTAGGTGTAAAAGATCCCTAACAGCCGTCAGTATCTCTAGTAAAATTGGTGTGGCATGATATCAAGTGTACATGGAGAATAAGAATTATGAAGAGAGCTCGGGGTCATGTAAATTGCAGAACTTTGAAATTCAAGAGCAAAAGATTGTATTGATGGAAAAATACGAAATCAGAAAGCATAGTTTCATATGATGGGACACCTACAGACAAAATTTTAGGATTTTTGCTCGTGAGAATGCCTACCTTTCACATTTTTCCTCTTCTAGGGTTTGAAGATGAAGAACTCGGGAAGAAGCTTTGATAGATCTTCCTCTCCACGATTTCTCCTCCTCTTGGCTTCTCCTTCTGGTCCAACAACCTCTTGGCACGAGCTAGGGCCAGCCATGAGGGTTTTAGAGAAGTATTTAAGCTCCCCCTAATTCCATTTCCTCGTTTAAGTCTAATTCCCATTTAATTCCGAGTTTCCTTTTTCCTCTCCCCTTCTTAAGCATGAGATCTCCTAATTAGGTTGAGAGAGAGGGGATTTCGTGGCCAAGCAATTGGGGTAGGGTTAGGATTCCAAATCCAACTCAAACCACTTATTTTAATGCATTAAATACCCTCTTTTTATTTAAGTAATATTTTAGTTACAAATTTAGGGTAATTTCCCATTATTCTCCTTTTTATAAATCTAATATTGGCCCACTAAATTCCAATGGGTCCATTTAATAAAGCCCACCACTTCTTTTCTTTAATGGGTTTTAGTAAATTCTTTTTTCCATTAATTTCCTATGTAATTTATTTTCTAATTTAATTAGTTTTCTTTTTATATTATTAATTTTTTTATTTTTCAAAAAATCCAGGTTGCTACATCCTCCTCCTCTTAAAAAGAATTTGGTCCCCAAATTGATATGATCATTCAGGAGAGAATGTCTTACCGAAAAGATCGGGGTAGTTCCGTCTGATGATTCCTTCTGGTTCCCATGTGGCTTCTTCTATTCCGTGGTTATTCCATAAGACTTTAACCAGGTGGATGGGACGGTTCCTGAGCTGTTGTACCTTCCATTCTAGTATCTTGACTGGCTTCTCTTCGTATGTCACATATTTGTTTAACACCATCTTCTCGTGGCGAATGATGTGGGTAGGGTCATAGACATACTTCCTGAGCATGGAGACATGTAACACATTGTGTACACATGCCAGATCTGGCCGCAATGCCAGTCGGTATGCAACATCACCAATCCTTCCGAGTACCTCAAAAGGACCGATGAATCTAGGACTAAGTTTTCCTTTCACACCAAATCTTTGGATGCCACAAGTAGGTGACACCTTCAAGAACACATGATCACCCACTTGGAATTATAAGTCCCGCCTTCTTTTGTCGGCATAGCTCTTTTGTCTGGTCTGAGCAGTCTTAAGCCGATCTCTAATCACTTGTATGTCCTTTGTGGTACGTTGCACCATGTCTGGGCCTAGCCATTGTTGTTCTCCAACCTCATTCCACCATGCAGGAGATCTACAATTCCTTCCGTAGAGTGCTTCGAACGGTGCTATCTTGATGCTCGCCTGATAACTGTTGTTATAGGCGAACTAAATAAGGGATAGATGCTCGTTCCAATATCCTTGAAGTCTATAGTGCAAGCTCTCAACATGTCTTCTACTATTTGGTTGGTTCTTTCAGTTTGTCCATCCGTTTGTGGATGGAAGTACTAAAGTTGAGTTTAGTACCCAGTGCACCTTGCAGTCCTTTCAAAAAATGAGATGTAAGTCTCGGATCTCGATCCGAGACATAGATGATGGAACAACGTGCAGTCTTACTATCTCCTTGACATATAGGGCGGCTAGTACCTCCACCAACCACTTACTCTTTATAGGCAAAAAATGGGCAGATTTGGTTAGTCGATCCATAATGACCCATATGGCGTCGAGTCCACCACGAGTCTTGGGTAAACCCATGATGAAGTCCATGCCAATGATTTCCCATTTCCATTCCGGAATGTCAAGTGGTCTGAGTACAACAACAAGGCGCAGGTGTTCCACCTTTACTTGTTGGCAAGTAAGGCAGTGAGCAGCATGCTCGGCTACCTCTCTCTTCATGTTCGGCCACCAAAAAGTTCTTTTCATGTCTTGATACATTTTGGTACCTCTTGGATGAATTACTTTGTCTTGTGAGCTTCGTACATTAGCTTCCTCTTCAGTTCTTCATTGTCGGGGATGCATGTCCTCCCTTGGAACACCAGTCTTCCATCCTCAGTCTTAGCAAAGTCCAGTCTTTCAGCTAAGGTTTCCTTGACGCGAACTAAGAATGGATCATCATCTTGTTGAGCTTTTATCTCCTCTAGCAAAGCAGATTGAATCTTGATATTGGCAACTAAGACTCGATCATCCCTATGTTCAATATTTAAGTCTAACCTTGCGAATTGTTCTAGTAGTTGCATCTCGCCAAGGACTAGGCTTGAAACCGATGCCATTGGCCTTCTACTAAGAGCATCAGCCACGACGTTTCCCTTGCCTGGATGGTATTGGATGTTGAAGTCAAAATCCTTCAAATATTCTAGCCATCTTCTCTGTCTCATGTTGAGTTCTTTCTAAGAGAATAAATATTTCAGACTTTTATGGTCTGAGTAGACAGTGAATTTCTCTCCATACAAGTAGTGTCTCCAGATCTTCAAGGCGAAGACCACGGCCGCCAACTCCAGATCATGTACGGTGTAGTTGACTTCATGAGTCTTCAGTTGTAACACCCCGAAAATTCGGTAATTAGAAAATTAGAAATAAATCGAAAACGATAAATTCAATATTTGTGCAATAGCAAAAAATGCACGTGTCATTATCATACATACAAAAACTCATTAGAAAAATTCATAAAAACCATAGTTCAACTCTAAATAATACTCCCTAATGACCCACAGAGAAATTCATGTAAAGGAAAATTGGATGGTCCAAGTTTAAGGCATTTTGCGACTGAGTATCGTAATCAGGGGATAAGTCAGGAAATCATTATCACAAATACTTAGATGAGTTAGAAAATTAAATAAAAAACATAGATGGACTTCAAATAATATCCTCTAATGATCCATCAAGAATTTTGGGTCAATAAAAATCATTTGGGATATATTTAAGAGTTAGTGTGACTTCTTATCGTAATTAGGAAATAAGTTGGACAACTCAATATTAGGTGTATAAAATGAGATCATAAACTAAATGAGAAATTTATGGTCGACTCCAAACAATATTTGGGGATAGTCCATAAAAGAAATCGGATCAATGTACAACGTAAGACCCATGAACAAATTCAAGTATGAAATTAGTAAATAAATAACTTCCGTATTATCAGAATAATAGAACTTACGTACCACTATCGTACGTGAGAAAACACATAGGAAAATTCCGTAAAAATAATAAACCAACCCTAAATATTATCCTTAAGCGTTCCACAAAGGAATTCGTGCAACAGAAAATCTGATTGGCCGAGTATATGTCACATGTGACCAAGTTACCCGAATTAGGAAACTAAGTCGGAAAATTGTTAACACGGAAAAATAACCCAACCATAAATTAAATAAACATGTTGGAGAGACTTACAACATTATGTATTAATAACCCATTAAAAAGATTGGGTCAATGGATCACATTTGGCCCAAGGATAAAAATTGGGACAAGAAAAATACCTAGAAATTCGTGTATGTAATTATGCAATAATTAGGGAGGGCAATTTAGGGTTAAAATTAGGGTGATTAGTCATGTAAGGTAAGACAAAAGTGGATCCAACCCTAATAGGTGGTTTCCTAAACCTTTGCTACCTCCTTTGGGTGAGAGAATCCTAGATTTTGGAAAGTAGGAAGCAGAATTCGCAGCACCCTTTCCTAGTTCCATTGGGACATGAATTAGAACCCTAACACTATAAGAACTCCTCACAAAACGTTTAGAGAAGGGTTAACAACAAGTTGGGGTCGTGAGCAGCAAGTTTGGAGTGCTGGAGGTGTGGAGAACGGCTGGGGAAAACGTGGTCTTCCTCAACCTCGCTCTGCATCAACCCAGAAATCTGTAGAGAGTTATTAGCATTCAAAGGTAGGTGTTCTTGGGCCAAGATTAAATAAAACCAACACCATCATGTAGTTCTTCGAGTCTAGGTTCATTTGCACTTGGTTTGACTAATTTTCATGGAGTATACATTGTGTATTCGTAGTTGTCCCTAAGTCTCGCACAGTTAGGGCTTTTCCCGTTCTTCTTATTATGCACATGATTTGATACTGAATTAGACTAAACTTTCTTCATGAAAGTTCTTCTAATTGTAGTGACGATCATCTTTTATGTTGGACATTTTATCCAAAAGTCTTTTGTTAGAGAGTTATGAGCGTATTAAAAGAGTCACTGTATGATACTACGATTTCGGGCTGCACTTAACTTTATGTTCTTCATATATTTCTCGGGATTCGAGACTGAATTAGATCAAACTGCCACCATAAAAGTTCTCCTACTAGTTGTCTTTGTCATATTTCGTGTTGAACATTTTATCTAAATGTCATTCGTTAGAGAGTTATAAGCAGGGTAAGTAAATCGCTGCATGAGATGTGTTTTCAGGTTACACTTGACCTATATGTTTTCTGGGAAGGCCTCTAGTGTCGACACTACTTGATCTATGTCGACACACTGTCCCAGATTGGTACAAAAGGTTTTCTGGGAAGGTCTCGAGTGTCGACACTACTTGATCTAGTGTCGATACCATGTACAGACATGTTGACTGGGTTTTCTGGGAGCTGGGTCTAGTGTCGACACTACTGGATCCTGTGTCGACACTACTTGACCATTTCTTCATATTTTGCCTTGTGTTTGAAGCATTGTGTCGACACCAGTAAGGGGTGTGTCGACACTACCCTTGCAAAAATTTGCATATCTTGGGTCTGATCGTTACATGATGTCTACTAGCATGAGCATGATGTTATATAATATGCATGGACCTAAAAGAAATCAACCCATTGAAAAATGGTAATGATATGAATATGATTCTAAAGTATAATTGTGATTGACCTTATGTTCATTGGTTTATCTTGTGATCTTACTTATTGTCAATTGAAATGATAAGAACTTGTTGTGAATATGGGGATGAATACATGTTAGCAGGGACTTGTTAGTGAAGTTAACATCATGATTTGCATATGAGTTTCAATAGTTACATGTTTTCCGGTGTTCAATTAATTAATTGTCCATATGCATACATGCTAGGAAAGATCCGTGACTCATCACTCACACATTTGCACGAATAGGCACACCCTCCTTGGGGTATTGAAAGCTCTCTGTCGGTCATGCTGAATCGGCAAGGCTAGCGATCTTTTCCTTAAGACCTCCGTAAGTCTCCATTCTCTATGGATTTCCACATAGAGGCCAAGCTGGTTGTACCATGAAGTACCCTGGAGGTAGAGAGCACATGTTCTGCATACGATCTGTCGTTAGTCATCCTCATGTCAAGACATTAATGAATTATGAAACATAAGATACGTCGTTATACTGCCTTTGTTCTCTTGAGCTATTTGTCATACCTTGACTCTATGAATGATCATGTTCCTTTTACTATGAGCTTGTCATTGAAACTCTGTGGCCATAATATGAATATGTTTGTTCGGCACAATATGGGACTTCGGTCCATTTGACCAATGCCTATGCAATAGGGGCCCTGTCTGGTCCTGGGGAGGAGCGCCCCAACGTACTTATTAACCGCGGGAGTATGGACTTGTGGTGCATGGCATGGCACTGATACTATATGCAAGAGTTGTGAAAATTGTGCCTTTGATTGATATGATAAGTTTGATTTGATATGATATGATAGGATTTGATATGATACGTCTGATCATGTGAACACATGAAATCTGTTTGAATATGGCCAATCTCTTTTGATACGATTCTACTCTTGAAATATCTGTCCATTGTATATGCAACTCGACATTTGATCTGATATGATATCCGTTCTATTCTGCTATTCAATCTGTTAGTATTGCATGCATTGTCATCATATACATGTTCATATCTTGCCTAATTAAAATGTTACTCACGTATATTAGTGCCCGCACAATATTGAGATGTAAATCCTACTGAGCTAGTTCGCTCACCCTATCATCCTGCCCTTTTCAGGTAGTGATGAGGAACCAGTGGAGTCCGACGGGGCAGGGCAAGAGTGATGAGCACCCGCCATAGGACAGTTGATAGTCTAGGAATAGTTGTTTGAGTAGTCGTTGTATTAGAGAAACATTTTCATTTGAATAATGAACTCTTTCCAGTGAGTCCTCCTTATGTAAGGTTGTAACTAGTGGATTGAAATGGAATAAAGAGTACCTTTGATGACATTATTATGGTCTGAAATGTGTGGTTATATGTAATTGTTACTCTGCGTTACTCAACTGTGATACACCTATTTGTATCGTTCACGTCTCCCAGTATTTATTCTGCTGCTAAATATCGGGGCGTGACATCAGTTGTCTACAAGAGTAGGCGATGACTTTCTCCTTTTGCATCAGTACACACCCTAGCCCAATTCCTGAGGCATCGGTGTAAACAAAGAAACCTTCTCTCTCTGTTGGCAGAGCGAGAACAGGTTCTGAGGTCAGGCAATCTTTAAGAGTTCGGAAACTTTTCTCACACTTTTTATTCCAGGAGTATGGATTATCCTTCCGTGTTAGTCGTGTGAGAGGCACGACGATCTTTGAGAAGTCCTTGATGAACTGCCTATAGTAGCCAGCCAGTCATAAGAAGCTTCTGATTTCGGTGACGTTGGTTGGTCTCTCCCAATTGAGTACAACTTCGACTTTGGAGGGATCAACGGAGATGCCGTCCTTTGAGATAACATGGCCCAAGAAGGACACTTCTTCGAGCCAGAATTCATACTTTCTAAGCTTTGCGTACAGGTTGTTGTCTCGCAAGACTTGGAATGCGATATTCAGGTGTTCTTCATGCTCTTCTTTGGTCTTTGAATATATGAGGATATCGTCGATGAAGACGACCACGAACTTGTCAAGGTATGGCCGATATATGTGTTCAGGAGTTGCATAAAGGCTGCAAGAGCATTGGTTAGACTAAAAGGCATAACGACGAATTCATAATGTCCATACCTGCTCCTAAAAGCCGTTTTGAAGATATTGTCATCCTTTATCCTCATTTGGTGATAGCCAGATCGTAGATCGATTTTGGAGAAATATTGAGCTCCGAATATTTGGTCGAATAGTTCATTGACCCTGGGCAATGGGTATTTGTTCTTGATGGTGAGCTGATTGAGTTAACGATAGTCGATGCATAGCCTCATCAATCCATCTTTCTTCTTGACGAATAGCACAGGTGCTCCCCATGGGGAAGTACTTGGTCTAATGAACCCCTTCTCTAATAGCTCCATCAGCTGCATCTTCAGTTCTTTGAGCTCAGCAGGTGACATCCAATACAGTTGACGCGATATCGGGGCAGCTCCAGGGATCAAATCTATGGCAAAGTTGACATCACGTTCCGGGAGAATCCCTGGCAGATCTTCAGGAAACACATCGGGGTAATCCTGGAATATGTGGATGTCTTCTATCTTAGAACCCTTCTTTTCCACAACTACGGCTGCTAGGAAAGCAATACAACCTTTCCTTATCATGTTGTGGGCTTTTATGGCGGAGATTAGAGACATCCGTCTCTGTCTAATCCCAGAGAACGCCAATTTAGGAAAGTCACTAAAGGTAACCTTCCCTTTATTACAGTCGATACTTGCCCCATAAGTGGACAACCAGTCGGCTCCCAAAATTAGATCATAGCCTTCCATGGGCATACACACCAGGTCGGCTGTTAGGTTATGGTCTCTGATCATTACATCGGCAGAGGGAAAGTATTTGTTCAGTTTCTCCTTCTCTCCTAGTGGCGTTGTGACAGAGAACTCACAACCCATGGATATAGGTTTCGTAGTCAGGTATCAGCAAAATGTTGAGATATAAATGAATGAGTTGCTCCAGTATCAAATAAGACAAATGCTGATAAGGAGAAAACTTGTAGGGTACCTTCTACCACGCCACCGTCCATAGTGGGTTCCTCATCATGCAGGGCTTGAAGTCTTCCCTATTTCTTAGGCGGATTAGGGCACCTTTCATTCTGTTTTAGTAGCGGGCACTCGGGAATGCGGTGCTCGCGACTCCCGCAGCACAGACACGCGTCGACTTTCCTCTAGCATTCGTCAGTAGTGTGACCTGGTGATAGCCCACGAATGCGTCGTTAAACATGTGACTAACAATCTCAAAATTATCGACCTACACTAAATATTTTGACAATAGTTAAGTGGTTAGAGCCGAGTCGAATCCACGGGGAAAAAAAATTTAGAGTTGAAAACCTTGAGTTTTTTAGTTAGAAAAATAGCATGGTGATATTAGAACTAAGTTGCATTAAATAAATCTAAGCTAAACTAAATAAATAAAGAGAGAGATATTAAGAGAGAGAGAGAGAAGACTATTACGAATGGAAGAGAGTAAGAAATACCTAGTGATCGATTAACTAAACAAGATATTCTAAATCTCTTAACACAAGTATATCCACACTAAAATAATCTAAAGAGACAAGAAGGTGAAGAGAGAAGGTAGAAAGAGGAGAATAGAAGAGAGAGAGACGGAGGGTACAAATAGTGAACAAAATAACTAACAAACTTTATTTAAATAAAAGAAATAATGTGCATCTAACTTACAACTTTAATTAAAGAGAGAATAAGGGAAAACAAGAGAAACGAGAGAGAGAAAGCAAGAAGAGAGAGAGGAGAGAGGAGAGAGGAGAGAGAAGAGAGAGAGAAGAGAGAAGAGAGCGGAGCGGCGATAGAGAGGAGAGAGAAAAGAGAGAGAAAGCGAGAGGAGAGAGAGAGCGCGAGAAAGAGAGAGAGAGCGGCGATAGAGAGGAGAGAGAGAGGCGATAGAGGAGAGAGAGAGGGGGCCCGCGCCTTTACGTGCATGCATGCACGTAGGGGCCGCGCGGGCTATGGAGGCGTGGCGAGGGCGCGGGCGAGGGCGGCAGGGCGCGGGCGTGGGCTGAGGCGGGGCAGCGCGGCAGGGCGGGCTCGCGGGCGGGGCGCGGGCGCGGCAGGCACGCAAGGGCGCGGGGAGCGCGCGGGCCTGGGCGGGCGGCCGTGGCAGGCTGCTGCTGCTGCCGTTCTGCTTTGTCCACACAGAGAGAGAGACCGGGAGTAAGAGAGGGAGAAGAGATGAGGAGGAAGAAGAGAAGGAGGAAGAAGAAAGAGAAGGAGAAAGGATCGGAGGAGAGAGGGAGAGAGAGAAGGTGAGAAAGAGAATATGGAATGAGAGAGAGAAAAGGAGAGTTTTTATTAAGTGTTAGAGAGGAAGAGGGGAGAGTTTAAAGGAAAGAGAGATTTTTGGAAAATAGGAGAGGGTTTTAAAATGAGAAAGTATTTTGAAAAGAAAGAGAGAGAGGGAATATTTAAAAAATAGAGTCTCTCATTATTCTCTCTTGGTCTAATCAAATTTATTGGTCCATTTGACACTTCATTTCTTGGCCCATTAATCCTGCAAATACAACACAATAGAGATTTAATCAATTATCAATTTTGCAATAAAATAGTAATGGGTTATTGTAAAGATGAGGCCTATTTGACAATAAAATATTACAATTCTCGTTCATTATTGTGTAGTTATCACATCCCCTAACTTATTCATTGCTAGTCCCTTAGCAATGCACACAAGTGAATAATTGGGACTATCAAAAATTCAAAACATCAATTTTTATGTCAAGAAAGCAGAGATGAGACTGATCAACACTAAGTATTTCCAGTTCTAGTAGCAAGTGTCAAAGATAAAAATGTCAGTTCATGTTATTAGACAGTTCCTCAAAATACACTTGAAATTATCATTTCCTTCGTGAATGTACTTGTGATCAATAAGCATTACTCAGATAGTGCATGGGCTTTTTACCTATTACTTAGAGATGATATTAATTCTACACTCCTTAAATCAAATCCTCGAATTACAGGTAGCTTTCACTCTGTCTTTTTTGTTTCTTCATTTCATTTAATTTTATTTTTTTCAACTTGGATATCCTTTCACCGTTTGACGCGAACTTCTACACTTCTTGAGGTGCCGAAGCCCGGTTACTAAGCTAAGGATTTCCTTCTTCATTTTGTCATTCATTTTTTTTTCATAACTTGCAGGCAGGTAGCTTTTTCCCCACGATTAGTTTTCAATAAGAGTGTAGAATGTCAATCCTCAACATAAGTATTAGGTAAAACTCTCATCACCCTCATGAATGACACTTATTCATCATCTAATACATGTGTGAAGGTTCAATAAAATTCCAAATGTTGTTTGATGAAAATGCTAAGAACATAACCACAAAATTCATCCTTTAGCGTGCCACTAGCACAAGTATATACTTAGAGTAAAATCATTCTAGAATGAGGTATTCTTTCCATGAAAAATGATACATGAAGTATAATGTTTGGGATGTTTAGCAGGATTTTAAATTTGAAAGATTTTCCCTCCCCCAACTTGAATGACATTGTCCTCAATGGCAAACAGATAACACAACCATCTGAAGTTGGAAAGGAGAGATACAACCTACTGGAAGGTTTTGCTCAATTCATTCATCAAGGGTAATGGGCCTCCAAAAACCTACAACATAATAGAAAAGAAATAAGTAAAATATCCTAAAAATTTTGGGTTGCCTCCCAACAAGCGCTAAGTTTAACGTCTTCAGCCAGACACATAAAGCTCCATTACCAACGAGTTGCATTAAGAATGAGCCACCATGTTATCTTATCCTCCTTTAAGTACCAGCTCTTGTACCATTGGAGGAAAAGACTGTATCTATACATACGTGAGCCACCTGTTGCTTAAGAGAGTCAGAAAATGATAGAGGAAGAATCATGTCTTCAATTATAAAATATTCCTCTACACACTTAAGGTCTTCAAATGTATTGAACACTTCAATTCGGACCTTAATTTTTTTCAAATTCTTTTCTTCAACCTCGATTTTAGGATTCATATTGTTGAGGTGAGAAAGGGTTTGGGTATCATGGATCCTTGGAGATTCCACAATATGCCTAGTGTCAAGGAGACCATAATTGTTGGGAATTGGATGTGGATGCTCTTTAACACAAAGACTTTCATCAATTCCAAGTGGATTTGACCAGTTGACTAATTGCATAATGTTCAAATTGACTTTAGCTTTGCTAATGTCAAGGATGGGTGTTAGATCCACATCATCCCCTAAATCATGAAAGTCCCCATTAGAGTTACTGCCAGGCAAAATTTTCAACTCTTGCCCTATCCAAGTAGAATAGTTTATGACTTGACTCCGCTCCATCTCCAAACTCATCTTTTCTTCATCCCCTCCTTGGGTTAAGGTCACATCAGACCTAGGAAGGGCAAGAAATAAAGTTTTATCATCATCTAGCTTGTCCACTTCTTCTTGTTCTCCTTCCAACTTGAGTTCAACTAACTCCATAGAGTATTCTTCACAGGTGACATCATGGCTGGGCTCTTCTTGCAGTCAAATTCAAGTTGGGTAAAAATCATGGATTGATTTGTAGTACTACCCATCTCCTCTTGATTTGACTTATTAAAATTACACTCAGTTTGCCAAGTGGACATGTCCATAATCACATTAGGTTGTGAAGTTTCAAGTGAAAGTTGTGGGTCAAATTGCTGATCAAAATCATGATATTGATTTTCATAATTGTCAATTGATTGAGTTGGTAATTGAATATTTTGCTTCTTTCTGATTTCTATCAATTGATCAATTAGAAGGTCAGTTTTGGTAAAAGATTTTTCCAATTCTTGTTGTTGGTGGGCGAATGTTTGCTCAAATACTTGTTGAGCATCATAGATCTTTTGTATAGATTGCCCAAATTGATCATCAAATAGGCCTGATGGTGGGGGAGAAGTATAAATGGAATGCGGATCTGCATGTTGTCCCCCATCATGGCCTTGATCATGAATATTATTATGAAACTGGACCCAAGGATGAAAGTTGTTGTTAGGAGGACTTTGGGCTTGGGCCAAAATCGGTTGATCGCTCTGTATCAAATGTGGCATTATCTTTCCAAGTGGTTGGAAAGGTGTACCTTTTGGAGCATTTGTTAAACATACATGCAGATCAGTACTAAAGAATCCTTCATTGAACCATGAGATGATTTTAGCACCAAGAAAGGGTCCTTGAATTTTCCCTTGTGGATCTTGATAAAGCAAACTCAATTCCAGGAGGGACATATTGTTCATCTTTTGGGTAAGGAGTGGCGGTGGAAGGCCATTGAAAATATTGTGTTTCTGCTTGGGTGAAAGATGGCCCATTATGGAACAAATTAGTATGGTTGGCCTGATCTTGGGTAAAATGTGAGAGTTGGGCCACCCTAGGGGATGTACTTTCATAGTGGGCTGACAAGAATTGTGTATTTTCAAAGTAGGCTGGGTCACGTTGAATGAGAGATGAGAATTGGTTTGGGCCATGGCCTATATAATGCGCTGGGTTGGCCCACATATGATTGTGAATGGGAAAGATGAGACTTTTTTTTTCTCTTTTTTTATTTTTTTATTTTTTTTTTTTTTTTAGGCAGAGACAAATAAGTTGCAAACAATTAACCTAAATGACCTAGGGATCTGGGATCTAAAAGCAAGCTTTCTCACAAAGTGACTTAAACCCAACCTAAGTCCACTAACATGTATGTCCACTGGCCAGGTAAGAGGTGGGGTAGTGGGAGGCTCCCCCTACTTTCGTAGGGACCTAATTAGAGAACCACTTTCCCGCTTAGGCATTTGCCACTTAACCTCTAGCCTTAGACACCAATTTCCAAAACATGATAGTGGGCCTAGGTGGACCAAAATCTCAGTGTGAACCCTAGGTTCAATGTCTACTGCCTTTTATTAAGAGTTGGGAATGCAAAAAGATGCAGGAGAATCGTGGTTTGTGGGCCAAGGAAGGGTGATCAAATCCCACCTTATCTTGTTAAGGAAACTGCCCTTAAAATATTTTAGAAATGATGTGCACACCACAAAATCAAGCAAGGGGTTCTATGCAAGCATGGCAATGCATGATCATGCTTTTTAAAGAAATTGAGATTCTCACCTTGCCTCCCGCAATCTTCGATAAGAAAGGAAACTTCCAAACAAAAGAAACTACCTAAACATGAAAATCAAAATGATGCATGTCCTAAAGATGGAAGGTTTCTATTCTTCACATGACATCTTTGATTAGATTTAAGTGATTGATTTTTTTTTTAATTTTTGATTTTGTTTTCTTTTTTTTTTTAATTATCTAAACATGGTAACTAAGAAAATGAAACTAAATCAACAGGGTTTTAATGGTATTTACCTCCAACGCAATCCCTCGTTCTTTTGGAAATGAAAATAAATGAAAAGAGTGAGAGAAGGAAACTCACCTCACTTACCCCTTTTTTCGGATTTTTTTCTTCAATTTTCGGATTTTTTTCTTTCCAAACAGAACTTTTACCTACAGATTCAGCTTTCAGCGACAGTTTTGTGACAGATTCTTCAATTTTGTAATTTTCAGGATTTTTCACTTTTTATTTGATATCTACAAAAAGAAAGAAAATGTTAGCATGAATATATACAAATAACACAAAGATTATCAAAACTAAAATTCTAATTCCCCGGCAACGGCGCCAAAAATTGATAGCCCACGAATGCGTCGTTAAACACGTGACTAACAATCTCAAAATTATCGACCTACACTAAATATTTTGACAATAGTTAAGTGGTGAGAGCCGAGTCGAATCCACGGGGAAAAAGATTTTAGAGTTGAAAACCTTGAGTTTTTAGTTAGAAAAATAACGTGGTGATATTAGAACTAAGTTGCATTAAATAAATCTAAGTTAAACTAAATAAATAAAGAGAGAGATATTAAGAGAGAGAGAGAGGAAGACTATTACGAATGGAAGAGAGTAAGAAAATACCTAGTGATCGATTAACTAAACAAGATATTCTAAATCTCTTAACACAAGTATATCTACACTAAAATAAATCTAAAGAGACAAGAAGGTGAAGAGAGAAGGTAGAAAGAGGAGAATAGAAGAGAGAGAGACGAAGGGTACAAATAGTGAACAAAATAACTAACAAACTTTATTTAAATAAAAGAAATAATGTGTATCTAACATACAACTTTAATTAATGAGAGAATAAGGGAAAACAAGAGAAACGAGAGAGAGAAAGCAAGAAGAGAGAGAGGAGAGAGGAGAGAGGAGAGAGAAGAGAGAGGAGCGGCGATAGAGAGGAGAGAGAAAAGAGAGAGAAAGCGAGAGGAGAGAGAGAGAGCGCGAGAAAGAGAGAGAGAGCGGCGATAGAGAGGAGAGAGAGAGGCAATAGAGGAGAGAGAGAGGGGGCCCGCGCCTCTACGTGCATGCATGCACGTAGGGGCCGCGCGGGCTATGGAGGCGTGGCGAGGGCGCGTGGCGAGGGCGGCAGGGCGCGGGCGGCGGGCTGAGGCGGGGCAGCGCGGCAGGGCGGGCTCGCGGGCAGGGCGCGGGCGCGGCAGGCGCGCAAGGGCGCAGGTGGGCGCGGGGAGCGCGCGGGCCTGGGTGGGCGGCCGTGGCAGGCTGCTGCTGCTGCCGTTCTGCTTTGTCCACACAGAGAGAGAGACCGGGAGTAAGAGAGGGAGAAGAAGATGAGGAGGAAGAAGAGAAGGGAGGAAGAAGAAAGAGAAGGAGGAAAGGGATCGGAGGAGAGAGGGAGAGAGAGAAGGTGAGAAAGAGAATAATGGAATGAGAGAGAGAAAAGGAGAGTTTTTATAAAGTGTTAGAGAGGAAGGGGGGAGAGTTTAAAGGAAAGAGAGATTTTTGGAAAATAGGAGGGGGGTTTTAAAAATGAGAAAGTATTTTTGAAAAGAAAGAGAGAGAGGGAATATTTAAAAAAATAGAGTCTCTCATTATTCTCTCTTGGTCTAATCAAATTTATTGGCCCATTTGACACTTCATTTTTTGGCCCATTAATCCTGCAAATACAACACAATAGAGATTTAATCAATTATTAATTTTGCAATAAAATAGTAATGGATTATTGTAAAGATGAGGCCTATTTGACAATAAAATATTACAATTCTCGTTCATTATTGTGTAGTTATCACCTGGCTTGTCACAATGCTTACAGTTGCTCTTGGCCGGAGTGTTGGGTACGACAACCTTCAGTTTCCTTTCTTGGTTGGATCCCTCCGTGATGTTAAAGGGACGCTTCTTGCCATTGGTAGGCTTAGTAGATGACTGATCCGAGGTCATTTCCTTTTTCACGAACTTCCCTTTAATACGGTCGGTGAAGTCCGTAGCATCTTCCAGTAGCTGTGCCTTCTTCACTATCTCGGCGTAGGTCTGGATGTCGAGAGGTGCCAGTTGGATAATATATTGAGGCTTAAGGCCGTTAAGGAAGCCCTTAGCCTTCATTCTCTCTATGTTCACCAGGTGTTCAGCATAGCGTGCCAGTCTTGAGAATTGGGCCTCATACTCGGCCACTGTCAGGCTCCTCTGCTTAAGAGCGGCAAATTCCGCAGCCTTCCTTTTTTTCTAAAATAGAAGCCAGCAATGGGTCAGCGACAAGCAGAGTGCACCCCCTCCCAGCAGGAGAAGATGTTCTCACTCCACTCGGCGAGCACCAGAGGGGTAGATATTATTGAATAGAATATAAGGAACAGTACACCCGACAACATAAAATGATCTCCAGCAAGATAAGTCCCAACCAAGTGTAGACACCCGATTATGACTAATGGGTTGAACCACATTTCTTGTTATCTTAGTGGGCCCCTAATTGCTCACTCACCTTGAGCCCATCATTTACCTTGTTTTGAGCCCATTAAGCCATTAAAATGCCTTGAAATCCCGCAATTTATCACTTGAGAGAGTCCTTGGAGCATAATAACTCTTATCTTATCATGTGGTTGGCTGATAATTGTCAAATAATTTGGATTTATTGTCGCGACGCCTCGTGGCGCCGCGTCTCTAGTCGCGACGGTTCTGGCAGCCGCGATAGCCCATGCATGTTACATGCACGTGGACAATGCTGTCGCGTCAACCCGCCCCGTCGCGTCTTAGTCGCGGCCCTACGATACGTCGCGATAATGGCCGAATCCTCTGGCCTCTATAACTACCCCCTATTTATCCTCCTATGAACTTGACTTAATCCTAGGGATTATCTCTGCCCCTTGGGGCGGGATTCCAGCCCTAGGGACTCTCCTAAAGGTTGCTAAGGACTCTCCATCTGATTTTAATAGAGCTTTATCTCCCATTTTGAATTTTTAAATCATTTTAAGGAGATAATATCATTTATTCTCACCCTAAGCTCTATATAAACAAGGCCCTCTCCTCAAGGATGAGGGGAGCCTCAATTACCACCCCGAAGGGCTGCCGAAATTCTCTCTCACCCATACTTAGCACCGCAGCCACTCATTTTTGCCATTTTCCCTTCACATTCCACTCCACGAAGCTACTCTTTTCACCATCAACGGAGCACAGAACGTGAAGAGGGCGACCCCGACGATCTCCTGGAGCGTTTGCACATCCTTGGAGCTGTACCCACGCCAGGGAGTCGCCCCAATGGGGCTCATTTTTCTTCTTCCTTCCTTTCTCCTATTCCTACATGCATTTTTTGTTATTTTTATATAGAGCACATTCACTATCCACCCACGTTTTCCCACGCCCATAGGGGTTTAAAACCACCCCCAAGTGCGTTCCCACCATGATTCTCCACTTTCTTTCATCTTTAGAATAGATACTATGCTTAACATATATATAACACAGTGCAGAAAGTTCAGAATTTAAGAAGAGAAAGGCTACTTACTTGGAGCTCCGGGCGCATGTAGATGTGCCCGGGATGGCGGAGAGCTACTTTAGATCAACGTACGATTCCCTAGAAGCTTTTGGGCCGGAGTAGGGAGGGATGTCCTCTGCAAACGCCGAATAACTCCTCTTCATGGTTGCAAAAGAAAGAAAAGAGCTTGAAATTGAGGAGCAGAGGATGCCAGGGAATTAGCTGCGGGATTAGCACCCCCAACCCCTTATTTATAGAATCTAAATAGTTAGAAACCTACTCTAATCCCGCATCTAGGTGTTCAGATAAGACTAGGAAAGGTTTAGGAGTCCTAGTGTTAGTCTAGGTGTCTTAGGATAAGTCTAAGTTCCGGATTCCTGCGTTTTCGGAACTCTGTCCAAGTCGCGACACCACGATCTGACGCGACAATGTCGCGACAGAGCGCTGTGACGTGACAAGGTCGCAGTTTTCAGGAGTGTCGCATTTTACCCGAATGTTTATTCCCTTGTCTGTGCTTTGTATATATGTTTCTTCGTTTGTATTTATTGAATGCATTTGTCGTTTTTGTGATTATAATGCTTGTTTCCTTTGAATAAATCAAAAAAAAAAGGAAGAAGAAAGAGAGAAAAGATGTCGTCACAGGTAAGTTAGGTATTGTATTTCTTCTCCTATTCCTCGCATTACTATATGATATCCTACTTATTATATCATTTCAAGGACCGGCTGGTTCTCAATGTGTTCTGGGATTTGAGTTCCCCTTTACCAAAAACAGTGATAATCTAGGTGCACATTGTTAATCGTTGGATAGGCCGCTGAGTTGTTTAAGTTCGGGGACGATGGATTCAGGCCTGCACTGCGGTTGTGGGTAGTCTCTTGACCCGTTCTTATTTGGCTTAGCAATATTATCCTTGATATATTTTCTATTTTCTCCTTTTCTTTGCATTTGTTTTGATGATTTCTTTTATTTTAGCCCAGCATGCATCATGTAGGACTTTGAGCTTTCCAGACTCATTCTTGACCATTGAAGAGCTCTTGTTGAGTGCCCAATCATTCTTCATGTTCCAAAACAAGAAATCTCAATTCCACTCCGAATCGGAAGGTTTGCCTCCGAGTGAGTTGTTCCCGTCAGATTGACAAGAATTTCCCTGTCTGGATTCCCTATCCAATTATTCATCCTACTCCTTTTGATCCGTTTTGGTTGCGAACCGCTCCTAGGACAGAGTCATGAGTTACTTGCATGGCACGCACATGTCCTTCCAAAACGAAACCTGCAAGCCAATCGGCTAGGGTACCTCTCAATCGAGGGGTTGATCGTCCTCTTCTTTTCTCCCTCTCGTCCAGACTTGTGCTCTTCTTTGCATTCTTCTCGAACAACCAACTCGGGGCTTTCACGAAGATTCCAATTGCCTGTTAGTTAGATCGGATGTCTCTTTACCTTGGCTCCCCACTTTTCAGTCCACTCCGCGTAATCTTCGTTCCGCCATCACTTCATGACATCACCACTCCACTTCCGCTTCGCTCCCCTGCAAAGTGGAGGCCAAGGAGGGGCAATCTGTAGACACCCGATTATGACTAATGGGTTGAACCACATTTCTTGTTATCTTAGTGGGCCTCTAATTGGTCACTCACCTTGAGCCCATCATTTGCCTTGTTTTGAGCCCATTAAGCCATTAAAATGCCTTGAAATCCCGCAATTTATAACTTGAGAGAGTCCTTAGAGCATAATAACTCTTATCTTATCATGTGGTTGGTTGATAATTCTCAAATAATTCAGATTTATTGTCGCGACGCCTCGTGGCGCCGCGTCTCTAGTCGCGACGGTTCTGGCAGCCGCGACAGCCCATGCATGTTACATGCACGTGGACAATGCTGTCGCGTCAACCGCCACGTCGCGTCTTAGTCGCGGCCCTACGATACGTCGCGACAATGGCCGAATCCTCTGGCCTCTATAACTACCCCCTATTTATCCTCCTATGAACTTGACTTAATCCTAGGGATTATCTCTGCCCCTTGGGGCGGGATTCCAGCCCTAGGGACTCTCTTAAGGGTTGCTAAGGACTCTCCATCCAATTTTAATAGAGCTTTATCTCCCATTTTGAATTTTTAAATCATTTTAAGAAGATAATATCATTTATTCTCACCCCATTCTCTATATAAACAAGGCCCTCTCCTCAAGGACGAGGGGAGCCTCAATTACCACCCCGAAGGGCTGCCGAAATTCTCTCTCACCCATACTTAGCACCGCAGCCACTCATTTTTGCCATTTTCCCTTCACATTCCACTCCACGAAGCTACTCTTTTCACCATCAACGGAGCACAGAACGTGAAGAAGGGCGACCCCGACGATCTCCTGGAGCGTTTGCACATCCTTGGAGCTGTACCCACGCCAGGGAGTCGCCCCAATGGGGCTCATTTTTCTTCTTCCTTCCTTTCTCCTATTCCTACATGCATTTTTTGTTATTTTTATATAGAGCACATTCACTATCCACCCACGTTTTCCCACGCCCATAGGGGTTTAAAACCACCCCCAAGTGCGTTCCCACCATGATTCTCCACTTTCTTTCATCTTTAGAATAGATACTATGCTTAACATATTCTAATAGGGTGTTTTCTTTGTGATTCTCTTTGGTTGGCAGACAAGCAAGTGAAATCCACGAGGAGCTCTGGTTCTCTAGCCGGCTGGAGGACGAGAAGAAGGTCTATACCCAATATCTCCCGCATTCAGAGAACTCGACGGAGGAAGGTGACACGACCAGAACGCGTCAGTGTGTACTGACGCGACATCAGTCTATCGCGGCGCCCATGGCGACCGCGACACCAGGTCCTTTTTGTTCTCTTTTCTTTTCCTAGTTTAAGTCATCCATTATCTCATTTTTATTCTTAGGCGACTTGCTAGGTGGCAATCACATCCATGTTTTCATGCTACTAGTTTTAGTATCCATGTCTGTGTCGAGGGGAGTCCAATCCCTGTGATTACACCAAGTACAAGTAATAAGCATGATCACACCCTAAATCTAGGAAGCCCCGCCTTATCAACCAATAAAGAACCCCTTTTCAATGGGGGAATAGAAGACAACTCCAAAAAAAGAAAGCTAGATGCATTGCTACAGGCAAAGTTAGCCAGTGAATCAGCCACTTGGTTACCCTCCCGAAAAGTATGCACAAGCTTCAGCTTTAGTATATGGAGCATATCAACTATCCCACGCCACCATGGGAACACTACCCAGTGAGGAACTCGCCCAGCAAGAATGGCACGCAGAAGAGTTGCTGAATCAGAATAAACCACCGAGATCTGGAGTTGTCGGTCAAGAGCTAATCGCAGCCCATCATGAAGCGCCCTTGCCTCCGCTAAAATGCTACTCCCAGAACCATAGAAGAAGGCAAAGCCACAAATAAAGTTCCCATGACTGTCTCTAATGCAACCTCCCCCTCCACAGTCACCCGGGTTCCCTTTAGAGGCACCATCAACATTAAGGCACAAATCAACCAACGGAGGCGTCCACTTGACCAGAAAAGGAAGCTTAACTCTAGCTACCACCTGAAAATCAAAAGAGTGAAGAATAGAGGAGTGGTGATAAGAAATGGAGCCTTTGAACATAACAGTCTCTAGGATACGGTGCACGGCAAAAATAACCGAACGCTTGAGAACCTCCAGAGGGCGAATAATTCCCTCCATCTGAGCAGAACATCTGATCTTCCAAACCTCCCAAAGCATAAGAATACAGGTAGCCATACCAGCAAACAACAACGGAGAGTTCGTCCTGGTTGATGAAAGAACACTCCAAAACTTGGTAGTAACATGAGTGCTCCAGTTGATGTGGTTGCTCAAAAGAGGGGCAATCCAGGACCATAACTCCTTAGCAATATCACTTGAGATGAACAAATGGTCCAAGCTTTCTTGGGCATGAACTTTACAACTAGAACACATGGAAACCAGCGGCACACCACACTCCACTATTCTGGAATCCACAGGGACTGCTCGATGGAGAAGGCGCCATGCGAACATAGTAGCACGTGGAGGAATCGCATGGTGCCAAAGTTTTGCCCATGCAGCACGTGAGACTCCATGGCAAAAAGCAAAGTCATATGCTGATTTGACAGTGAAGTTACCATGGGGGTTGGCCGCCCAAATAAATTCATCCTGGCTAGTAGTCAGCAGGCTATGAACATAGCTTGGAGAAACGTTCAAGAAAGACCAAATTGGATTATTTGTATCATGCACCATCTCATTGACCATAATATTACGTGACTCATGTACTAAGGAAGGAATGTCCCAAAGCACATGCCTCAGAGGTGAGGGGCCGATCCATGTGTCTTTGAAAAAATTAACTGAAGACCCATCTCCTCCAAGCCAACAATATTTGCCAAAACAACCTCCTTAGCTTTAACAAAAATCTGCTTAGAAATGCCAAGAGGAAATGGAACAGAAATATCACTGAGATGTGACTGATTCAGAAACCGATGCTTAGCATACCTCGACCAAAGAGAATTACCATGAATAATATTCCATATCTGCTTAGCAGCCATCGCTACCGGAAGAACATCGAAATTTCTGAAATTCAGACCGCCCTCCAGAAAGGGTCTCTGAAGAGCCGACCATGCCACCCAGTGGCGACGTTGCTGGCCATCCACCCCCTGCCAGAAAAAATTAGCACAGATCCAATTTAACTGGTTACAGATTGACTTAGGAATCGAAAGCGAGCTAGCCAAATACACCGGGATACTCAATAAAACCGAACGGATCAGCACCGCATGACCCGCTTGGGATAGGACCTTGGCCCTCCAACCAGCCAGTTTATGGGTAACATTATCCACAAGAAATTTGAAATCTTGCACCTTTAGTCTCCCTGCCTTCAAAGGAATTCCCAGATATTTCATTGACCCAGTCTAATGTCTATAACCTGTCAAGGTTGAAATGAGAGACACCATAACCCACGGCACTTGGTCAGAAATGTGGAATCCGCTTTTGCTGGCATTAACCTGTTGACCTGAGCTGCTTTCATAAGACTGAAGAAACTTCAACAATATCCTCACACCATTGATGCCAGCATTCATAAATATAAGAGTATCATCGACATATAATAAATGTGACACCTGCAAACCACCACGAGGGCCGCTAAAATGCTTGATCCGTCCACTGGAAAACAGATCAGATAAACCGCGACTAAGCACTTCCGAAGCAATGATGAAGAGGATTGGTGCCAAAGGATCACCCTGACGAATGCCACGAGAAGATTTGAAAAACCCAGCAATCGAACCATTGAAAATAACAGAAGACCAGTAGTTCGCCAACAACATACCAACTAGAGAGGTGAACCTAGAGGAGAACCCAAACTTCCTCATAACCTGAAGAATGAAGTCCCATTCCATACGATCATAAGCTTTAGCCATATCAAGTTTAAACATGATATTATGACCCCTAACTTTGCGATGAATATCTCTTAGAATGTGGCGAGAGAGGGAGACATTATCCAAAATAAAACGCCCCTTGACAAAGGCACTTTGATTATCTGAAATTAACTGAGGTAAAATGGGGGATAAACGGCCACAAAGAATTCTGGAAATAATTTTGTATACAAAATTGCAAAGAGTGATGGGTCTAAGATCACTAAAGGTTCTGGGAACCTCCACCTTCGGAATCAACGTAATAAAGGAGGATGATAAACCTCTGGGAAGCCCAAAACCAGCAAAAAACCCCTGTACCGCACCAATAACATCCGCCCCAACAATATCCCAGCACTGGGTAAAAAATAGCCCTGAGAACCCATCAGGCCCGGGGCGCTGTGGCCATTCATAGAAAAGACGGTGCTTTTAATCTCCTCTGGCGATGGAACTAAACAGAGTTCAAAATTCTGATCAGAGGTTACAATAGATGGGATAGTGGAAATAAGATCCATATCAACCACATGAGGCTCCGAAGAAAGAAGCTGCTGAAAAATTTGTCCGCTTCAGACTTAAGAACATCTTGCTCCATACACCAATCATCTGATGGCAAAATTTTAAGTCTATGAATAAAACCTTTTCTTCTATTGCAATTTACTGTAGCATGATAGAAGGCAGTGTTCCTGTCTCCATTAGATAACCAATCAACTCTAGACTTTTGTTTCCAGAAGATTTCCTCCCTGTTCAAGGCCTGGTAAAGCAAAGCATTAGCAGCAGACAAAGCCGATCTATTACCTTCCGTAGGAGAACCGTCAAAAGCCTGTTGCATTCGGTCCACCTCCTCAGCCGCCAAAGTAACCATCTGGGTGACATTGCCAAAGACCTCCTTATTCCAGATCTTAAGGTGTTGCTTAACTTCCTTAAGCTTCACCTGAAGACAAATCATGGGGTTAACATCATTCACATTTATACCATTCCACACTTTGCCCACCGCCTGTAAAAAAGAGTCATGAGTAATCCACATGTTCTGAAAAATAAAACGACTCGGCCCACGGGGAGAGATCACTGAGGAGATTGCCAGAGGACAATGATCGGACGGGCCCCTCTCCAAATGCTTCACCACAATGTGAGGCCATAAATCTTGTAATTTTTCATTAATTAAAACCCGGTCCAACCGAGCACAGATATTTTCTCTACCAGTCTGATTATTATTACAGGTAAAAGAGGACCCCATATAACCAGCATCAAAAAGACCAGAAGCAGCAACAAAAGCATTAAAATCAATCATGCCAGAATTGTTACCAAATAAGCCTCCCAGTTTCTCAGACGGATGAGCAATACAATTGAAGTCCCCACCAATCAACCATGGGGCATCCACAGAGGCGCCAAAAAGCAGCAGGTCTTCAAAAAGATGGCGCCTTCTACCACTGTCACATGAAGCATAAACACATGTAATATAAACAGTATAAGCTGAGAGAGAACGCAGGCCCAAGGTTACATATTGATCAGATTTTTCCACCACATCAAAGGATACAGAGGACTCCCAAATCACCTAGATCTTGGATTCATGATCCATATTCCCCACATAATTATCAAGCTTTATAGAAGCCGCAATTCTTGCAGCCTTATCAATAGACTGTTTAGGTTCAAAAACTGCAACCAGAGAAGGATGAAGACGAGAGACCAAATTTTTTAGACTCCTTTTCGAGGCAACATTCCCAATGCCTCTAATATTCCAAAATAAGGCCTTATTCATCATATTACAGGATCCTTACCCCTATCCTCCGACCGAGCCCGAGCTCTAGTCACCACTAGATCTCTTCGATGTCTATCCACCAAGACCACCGAGTTGAAAGGCATAAGGCTATTATCCATAGCAGCAAAGGAGACCGTGTCAAGTGCAACGCCACGGTCTTGTCTAAGAACCAATCCATCAGAACAATCCTGATAATCATGAACACCCGTTCCAACCGAATTCCCAGCATCACACACCCCACCGCTATTAGAGGCAACCCGAGCCGCCAGACCAAGATGTTTGCCACCTCTAAGGTACGAAGACTCATGCAAATTGCCATGCAAGGCTAAAGAAGGACTCCCTAGCTCCAGAATACTCCCCTGAATAACAGCCGCCCCTGAGATACATCCGTGATAATCCTGTTTCTAGGGGACAATAACGTCCTCCTTACGCCGGCCAGGAGAAACAATAGCCCGCATGTCCCCAAGGGCAGGCGTAGCATTATCCTCCCCCACACGATCCCCGTGCACCGCAGTCGACGTGCTCCCCTCTTGAGCGTTAATGACAATATCCTGCATGGGTCACCATGCACATGTTTATGGACGTCAGCCACAACGGGAACCCATACCTTGGTGGGTATTGGGGCCATCTTAGTAACTGGAAGAACACGACCAACAGTAACCGGGTCTTTCACAGAACGACACTTCTGCCTTCCATGCCCTAGCCGCCGACAAGCACAACAATATTCCGGAAGATCTAAATAAGACACCTCTTGCCAGAATCCACCAAAATCCCCCATCCCAATCCAGACACGCTCAGGACGGGGTTTGAGGAGATCCAGTTCAACACATACCCTGGCTTCCTTGGTATTAATAAGTAACTCCGTCGCATGGGCAATTTGAAGCACCGACCCTACGTTTGCCGCAATAGATGAAAGCAAAATTTTCTGGTATAAATTAACCGGCAGGGTAGGGAAATCGATCCACACAGGGATGATTGAAGGTTCTTCAGACAATTTAAAAAGAGGAGTCCATAGCTTGCCTTGGATATGTAAGGATTCCCGGAGAAGCACCCGAAGATAGTCATCCTGACTTTTGAAGCGAAGGAGCAAGTGCCAGTTGTCCAATGCACTGATGAGAAAAGAATCTTTAATGCTGCATCTAGAAACCAAGTGCGACCGAATCTCTGGAATAGGAGGATGCCCATACGAAGTCTTTGCCACAACCGAAAACTTGAAAGGGAGTAAAGATGCGTCCATCTCTTCACGTGAAAAAAATACTGCAGGCTCCCCCTTGTCCGTGAATGCCGCCTCATGAACGCTGGTTGGAACATCAGGCAGAACCAAGGAGGCAGCTACCACCCGCGTGAAGGACAAGCCTCCAACAGGTGCATGCGCCGCAGCAGGTGCATGAGATCCCGTCGCCAAGGCTGGGGCAGGAAGACCCCCCGCCAAAATATCGAGGCCTGCAGGAAGCCGTCCCTCCGCGGCACCTGGAGCAACCAAGGTGCTGGATGCGGAAGGGGCGGGCGGCCCCCCCGCCAAGGCCATCGTGGCCCAAGGGCCGGCGGCGCCACCAGAAAACCCTATTCGAACCAGAGCTTCTCTCTCTAGAATCTAGAGAGAGAATCTATATGGTGCTAAATCCTAGGTCTAATAATCTTCCGCAGCCTTCCTTTCTTGCACATGCTCTGAGAAATATTTGGAATTGAAGGCTTCCTTGAACTCGTCCAGGTGAACTGACCATTGGCTCTGGTCGCTTCGACAGACTCCCACCAAGTGCGAGCGTCCTTTTCGAGTAGAAAAGTGGCTAGCAGCAGCTTATCCCCCGCTGCGCATTGCATGACATGGAAAATCCTTTCTGTTTCTTTCAGCCAGTGCTCCACTTCATCCGGATCCGTGGATCCACTGAACCTAGGCGGGTTTAGACTCCTGAAGTTACGATGCAGGTCGCCTGCACAACGATTGCCACCCCCTTAGGTAGCTTGCACAATAGCGTGCGTCAGTTCTTGGATTATTTATTGCATGCCCCTCATTTGAGCACATTCAGAAATTGTCTTGATTGCTTAGTTCCTACAAAAGAATATTTATTGTCATGATATCGATGTGAGATTTAATTTCGTGCGTGTGTGAGTTTATTTTTGCTAGTTACCCTTGGCTCTAACCACAACTCACATAGGTAGGATAATTGACTCCAGTCGAGGCAGGTTAACCTAGATCATCCTATACTTAAGAATAATCTAGGCTCTGATACCACAAAACTGTCATGCCCCGACGCGGAATAACGGAAAGCGAGGCAGTTGCAAGTAAACGGGTGTAGAGCAAGTAAGACATCAAACCATTGCACAATGAATAATACTAAAGCAAATACCTTTCATTAATAACTTTCCAAATGACTAGTTACAACCACTAATATCAGAGCTAATTCTAGAGGGCCCAATTACATTGAATAAAATTAAAAGACTAACTAAGACTCTAACATATTGCTAGGACGCTAGGGTACTCATTGCATCACTCCTGGTCATTCCCGTCCTCTTGAGTGTATAGTTCATCCTCGGTCTCACCTGAGAACACAACAACAAATAACGCAGGGTGAGCGATAAAGCCCAGTAGGACTTAAATCTCAATAGTCAAGCAGGCTTTAAATGATTAATGCATTAAAAGGCAGAGTAACTAATGATAGAGCGAGAGAGTCAAGTAAAGTGAGAGAAAACATGATAGCACGTGAGTGAAATAGCACAGGTTTCCAAATATACCACAAACGTCGAGTATAGCACAAATAGCAAGATGGCCATAACACAATAGCACAAAGTATAGTATAGCACTTTTTGTCAATGGACAACGAGAGAATATAGCACTTTTTGTCAATAGACAATGAGAGAATATAACACTTTTTCAATAGACAACGAGAGAATATAGCATTTTTTTATTGTCATTTAGATAGTCGAGATAGATAGCACTCGAGTGTAATGCCAAACACTCTGATCATTTAACTCCCATGGCACTAGCACTTTTGGGCGCACATCCCAGGACCAGATCGGGCCCTTTATATATTGCCAGACATTGGTTATATTGTTTATCTTTAGACAATCAGTCAATGGCCAATATAGAGTACCAAGAAAAGATGAGAGTACTAGATGAATAGACGAGATAGTAGGGTGAACGTGAATAGATGAGCGAGTAGAGCATAGATGAGAGCTAGTGGACATTGTACGTAACACGTCGAGTAAACATGCGATAGTAACTGTTGCACAACACGCGCACGCAATGTTGGCAGTCAGGTGGAACTCACTACCTTTCCACTGGCCATGTTATACACAGGTCCAGAGGTCTGGCATGATTCAAGATAAGAGCAAACTTCTAATAGCCGTTTGGATCATATTGATCCCTAAAGGGTATCATAGGTGTTAGGGTACAACCAACTCATCGACCATGTGGGAATCCATGGACAGAGGAGACTTACAGAGGCCTTGAACAAAGACTCACTAGTCCGCTAGAAGGAATATCCGACGGAGAGTTCGTCCAAGTCAAGAGATTGTGTATTGAAACAAGTTCTCGACGTTCTAGAGGAATTCTAGGACAGTGGAGCTTCGGTATCGATGTTCCAAAACATCGCGAGAAACGAAGACAAATCTTATTAATAATGGCAATTTAGTTACATAAATTACCAGACATATTAAATAATTTCATGCCAAATTAAGCCATAATTGGATGATTCAGAGTGTGTGTAAGTGTCATGAAATCATAGATATGATAGGTCAAGTGATTGACTTTTATTAGTTAAAATATAACCAATACTTACAACTTCATTTTTTTTCAGTATCTAAGCAGTTAACAAGATATGGGAATAGCTGAAGAACAACAAGATTGAAGAAGGATGGGTTTTCCTACAAAAAGTCGAATCGCGACGCACACTAATGAGGGTCAACTGAGATCGCGACGGGGTCTTGTACAGGTCGCGACAGGTCAGTCAGGACAGGTGCACGGATCACGATGGCAGTGTCCATCGCGTTAAGAACGCAACGGTTAATGCTCGCGCGACAAGACCTCGAACAATGCCTATCGGGCCGTCACGTTCATAGGGCCTACGCCTGGGTCCGACAGGGGGTAAGACATGTCTTGATTGCGGCCCAAGAGTTGCCCTTCTTGACACAGAGGGATTCAAAAATATAGAACTAATTGTACAAGCAACAAAAATTCATGAAACAAGTTGCAAGTTGATCTAAACATGCGTGAGAACTTACAGTAAATAGGAATTCGAAAACGGATATGTTTTGACAGGTCTCAATCAAGGCAAACATGAAAGATAATAACTGCGAATAGTGGGGATGCAAGAATTTATTCGCAAGATAGAGTTGATGTAAATTAGGGCTTTTAGGGGAAAAAGATCCCTAACAGCCGTCAGTATCTCTAGTAAAATTGTTGTGACAAGATATCAAGTGTACATGGAGAACAAGAATTATGAAGAGAGCTCGGGGTCATGTAAACTACAGAACTTTGACATTCAAGAACAAAAGATTGTATCGATGGAAAAATACGAAATCAGAAGGCATAGTTCCATATGATTGGGAAACTACAGACAAAATTTTAGGATTTTTGCTCGTGAGAATGCCTACCTTTCATATTTTTCCACTTCTAGGGTTTGAAGATGAAGAACTCGGGAAGAAGCTTTAATAGATCTTCCTCTCCACGATTTCTCCTCCTATTGGCTTCTCCTTGTGGTCCAACAATCTCTTGGCATGAGCTAGGGCCGACCATGAGGGTTTTAGAGAAGTATTTAAGCTCCCCCTAATTTTCATTTCCTAGTTTAAGTCTAATTCCCATTTAATTCCGAGATTCCTATTTTCCTCTCCCCTTTTTAAGCAAGGGATCTCCTAATTGGGTTGAGAGAGAGGAGATTTCGTGGCCAAGCAATCGGGGTAGGGTTAGGATTCCAAATCCAACTCAAACCACTTATTTTAATGCATTAAATACCCTCTTTTTATTTAAGTAATATTTTAGTTACGAATTTAGGGTAATTTCTCATTATTCTCCTTTCTATAAATCCAATTTTGGCCGACTAAATTCCAATGGGTCCATTTAATAAAGCCCACCACTTCTTTTCTTTTAATGGGTTTTAGTAAATTCTTTTTCCATTAATTTCCTATGTAATTTATTTTCTAATTTAATTAGTTTTCTTTTTATATTATTAAATTTTTTATTTTTAAAAAAATCCAAGTTGCTACATTACAACTCTCTCCCACTAAAAGAAATTTGGTCCTCCAAATTTAATAATAATATAAGAATGTGACTACTGACTTGTAAATAATTCTGGATACTTGATTCTGATGGCATCTTCCAGCTCCCACGTTGCTTCTTCTTGTCCTCGCTTATGCCACTGGATCTTTAATAGTGGAACTTCCTTGTTCCGAAGTTGCTTAATCTTCCAGTCAAGGATATGTACAGGTCTATCTTCATATGCCAGATTTTCTTGTACTCCAGATCATGGTATTCAATAATGTGTTCTGAGTCATACACATACTTTCTCAACATTGACACATGAAAAATATCATATACATTGGATAACTGTGGTGGATGTGCCAGTTGGTAACTTACTTCTCCTACTCTTTTCAAGATTTCAAATGGTCTGGACTCAATTTTCCTTTAATACCAAACCTCTTAATTCCTCTTCGGGGTGATATTTTATGGAACACATGTTCTCCTTGCTGAAATTCCAGCTCTATTCTTCGTCGATCGGCATAGTTTTTCTGTCGGTCTTGGGCAGCTTTCATTCGGTCTTGCACCAACTTGATAATTGTTGTCGTCTCTTGGATCATATTAGGTCCAAGAATATGTGATTCTTTTAGTTCCACCCAACACAATGGTGATTTGCATTGTCGACCATTTAAAACTTCAAATGGTGCCATTTGAATGGTAGACTGGTAACTATTGTTGTAGGCAAATTCCATGATTACTAAGTGAGTATTCCAATCATTTTCGAACTCTAATACACAAGCACGACACATATCTTCGATAATTTGATTTACCCACTCTGTCTGTCTGTCAGTTTGAGGATGTAATGCAGTGCTAAATTATAACTTAGTCCCCAACACATCTTGTAGTTCTCTCCAAAAATGTGAGGTGAATCTTGCATCTCTGTCAGATACTATGTCCTTTGGAATTCCATGTAACTGAACAATTTCTTTCATGTACATAGCTGCTAAAACACTGACAGACCATCTTGTTTTGATTGCCAAGAAATGAGCTGACTTTGTAAGTCGATCAATGATTACCTATGCTGCATCATATCCACTTTGTGTTTTGGGTAACCCCACAATAAAATCCATACCGACATTATCCCATTTCCATTCTGGCACTTCAAGTGGTTTTAATTTTCCTGCCGATTTCTGGTGTTCGGCCTTGACTTTCTGACATGTCAAGCATTTAACTATGAAATCCACAATGTCCTTCTTCATGTTACACCACCAGAAATGCTTCTTCAAATCCTGATACATCTTGACAGCTCCTGGGTGAATAGTGTAACGTGACCGATGAGCTTCTTCTAAAATCTTCTTCTTAATCTCAGAATTATCCGGCACACATAACCTGTTCCGGAACCGAAGATTTCCATATACATCTTCATTAAAATCAGGTCTAAAAGCTAATTTTTCTCTAATTTCTGTCAATATAGGATCATTGTCTTGTTGTTCTCCAATTTGTTTTAGCAAGTCTGACTACACTGTCAAGTTGTCAATTACAACTCTTTCTTCTTATCGTTTGGCCTTCAAACTCAATGTGGAAAATTCCTCCAACAATTTCCACTTCTTAACTTGCAATTGGAATACCTTGGCTATAGGATTCCTACTGAATGCATCAGCCACAATATTACCTTTTCCCGGATGGTACTCAATTTTGAAATAATAATCTTTGATATACTCCATCCACCTTCTTTGTCTCATGTTCAATTATTTCTGTGAAAATAAATACTTCAGGCTCTTATGGTCGGAGTACACGATAAACTGATTATCGTACAAATAATATCTCCAAAGTTTAAGAGCAAAAACTACTGCGGCCAATTCCAAATCATGTACTGGGTAGTTTTTCTCGTGAGCCTTCAATTGTCTAGATGCATAAGCAATGACTCTTCATTCCTGCATCAATACACATCCCAGTCCAATGTTTGAAGCATCGACATAAACCTCAAATGTTTTTCCTTCTACTGGCAAAGCTAAAATTGCTGCAGAGGATAAATATTCGTTTAATAATTTGAATGCTTGTTCGCAACTCTCACTCCACTCAAATGTAGTTCCTTTTCTAGTTAATTATGTGAGAGGTGAAGCAATTCTAGAGAAATCTTTGACAAAACACCGGTAATAACTGGCCATACCCAGAAAACTTCTGATCTCAGTGAGGTTCTTGTTGGGTTCACATTCTAAATAATAAATACAACATGTTTTTGATGATGAACAATGTGAATTGAGTTTAGATGATGAACAATGTAAATTGAGCTTAATGGATGAGATCTTCATACAAATGACTTGTCACAATAACTTGGTACAATGTTTGATTATATATGTTCATAATATCTCACTAACTATGTTTACTATTGTAGGAGATATACTATGCAAGACATGTGCCAACAACAAGTATGAAAGATCAAGAAAAAGTCAGAAGACAGAGTACCTGTCGACAGCCAGCAAACCCCTGTCGACAGATAAGCAAGTCAGCAACATACAATATTCTGGAAAGAACTGCCTGTCGATAGCAAATCTGTCCCTGTCGACAGAAGCATACAGTCAGAAAACCAGCGTTCTGGAAAACATGTGCCTGTCGACAGCACAAAGTCGCCTATCGACAGATGCACAGAGCAAGAGCTTCGACAGAACCTCCAGATTTCTGAAGCTTGGCATATTGTTGATCCCTGTCGACAGCAGGTGTATGACCTGTCGACAGACGTACAGAGTCTTCAGAAATGAAAGTTTGAAAGTTACTAAAGTTGGTGTTTCCAACAACCACGTCTCTCCATATGTAAACACCACTATATCAACATCTTTTTGAAGCAAATCACGAACACAAGCAGCCTCCAAGCAAAAACCCTAAAGAGTTCTCACAAGAAGTCTTGTTCTGCTGCTCTGCTTCAACCTACCGCTCAAAACCAAGAAGAGAAGTCTCTCTAGTGGAAGGTGAAGTCTGAACGTCGTGGATTCAAGTGTCTCCATCAAGTTGTGATCTACAAGACGAAGCTTGAAGCCCAATCAGACGTTCACAAGAAGAGTTTACAACTGGATTTGTTCTTCAACTCTTAAACTCTTCTCTGTTTCTATTTCTCCATGTCCGTGTGTGTGTGTTGTGTTTCAGGCAGCCCTTGTGCTTGATACACGTATGTGGGTGTTGTTCTGATCGTGGTTTCACATCAGATAACACGTGTGTGTGAGTTGTAGTTTGTGAACTAGCTCATAAGCAGATTGCTGTATGTGTGTGTGTGGCCCATGGATGTAGGATACACAAGTTGTGTACTCCGAACCACGTAAATCATCGTGTCTTGTGGTTTGCACGAATTTACGCTAGATGTTTGATAGGTACGGCATCTCCATGCACGTTTGATAATCTGTTATCCATCTGTTATCAAGTCACACACATCCACACATAGTTTAAAGTTCAACATTGTTTTGATAATGTGTTTCGAAGAAAAGAAGGTGATAAACATTTTTAATCGGTAGTAATCTATTCAACCCCCCTTCTAGATTACCATACAGGGAATTCCTCAACACTTCAATTGGTATCAGAGCTGAGTTTCTCCGATTTACTGCTTTATCTGGTTGATCTTACGATCAGGAGATTCACGGTCAAATGGAATCTAACAAGGGGTATATGGCCGAGGGACACTCAGTGACCAGGCCACCCTTCTTTGATGGCACTGACTATCCGTATTGGAAAAATCGAATGCAGGTGTTTCTACGAGCACAAAATTTCGAACTATGGAAAATAGTCAGAAAAGGAGCTTATGAATTGCCTCCAGACGAGGATACCTGGACTAAGGACCAGATCGCCAAGGGGACACTCAACTGGAGCGCCCTCAACATGATGCAGTGTGTGGTCCATCCGAAGGAATACTCGAGAGTCTCCACATGCACCTCAGGAAAGGAGATGTGGGACAAGCTTGAGCTGATCTATGAAGGTACGTCTGAGGTAAGAGAATCAAAGGTAAGCATGTTGGTTTCAGAATATGAAATGTTCAAAATGAATAATAATGAAACCATCTCTGACATGTTTGCTAGATTCATGATAATTATAAATGGATTGAAAGGTCTTAAAAAGGAATACTCGGAGAGTGACTTGGTGAGGAAGATACTTCGATCTCTTCCATCCTCATGGAACACCAAAGCCACGTCATTGAGGATTCCAAAGACCTCTCAAAAATGAAAGTAGATGAATTGATTGGCTCTCTGATGACTTATGAACTGAATGTCAAAAGAAAGGAAACTGGAGAAAATCCTAGGAAGTCACTTGCCTTGAAGGCTTCCAAGAAGAGTTCTTCAGCTTCCATAAAGGAGATAAGTCAGGAAAGTGATGTGACTGAATCGTCTAGTGAGAGTGAGAATGACGAAATGGCTATGCTCACTAGACAATTCAAAAAATTCCTAAAATACAAGAGGAGAGGTACATGTAACTCTAAACCTTTCAAAAAGAAAGACTTTGCTAATAAATTCGATTCTAACAAAAAGTCTGAGATTGTTTGTTATGAGTGCAAGAAGCAAGGGTACATGAGAGGAGAGTGCCCCGAGCTCAAAAAGAAGCTGAAGAAGGACAAGTTCACGTTCAAGAAAGCCAAGACAATGTTGGCTACTTGGAGCGATGAAGACGAGGACGAAAACAGTCAAGCTACCTCAGGAGATGATGAGATTCAGTGTCTCATGGCTAGGAGTGATGACTCCAACGAGGTAAATTCTTCCTTTGAAACATATTCTATTACTGAATGGAAGAAGCTTATACTGTTCTATTTGAAAAATTCTGTGATTTCAAGTCTGAAAATAAAGCACTCAAGAAGAAAGTCAATTCCCTTGTTCATAAGTCAAACAATAATGAAGAAATTGAATCCTTGAATAAGGTAATTGAAATGATGAAGATTGATGAACAAACACACAGTGATGAATTGGATAGCATGAAACTTAAGCTTCAAGAAGTTCAAAAGCAAAGAGATGACCTAATGAACTCTCTTGAAACTCTTAAAAGTGAGCATGCTAATCTAAAAGAAAAATTGGAACAAGCTGAAAAAGAAATAAACGGTAGGTCTAAAGATTTATTTGGCTTTGTCAAAAGTAAACAGAATCTGGATGCAATTCTAGGTTCAAATGTGTTTGTTGTAAGACATGGAATTGGGTTTCAAATTGCAAAGCCAAAGCAAATTGGCAAAAACCTGCTAACCAACTTCATTGATCCTAGCCCAAGCTCTGGCAAACAAAACCCTTCTAAGAACAAGAAAAATCAATTCAAGGGTAAAAAACAGGAACCAAAAGCCATCAAGGTTGTTCCTAGTCAATCTAAGGAATTTGCAACAAGCCCAAAACAGACAAAAAGCATACTCCTAAACCTAAATTAACAAGGCAACAAAAGGGTAAGATGCCAATGCATGCTCCCAAGAATATCATATCCACTGTTGTTCATAAACCTTCATCATGCAAAATCTGTAAAAAGGTCGGGCATACTGAAAAACAATGCTGGAACAATCTAAATAAATTGAAACTCAAACAGATTTGGATCCCTAAGCATTTACTATTTGGCATGAATGATACAACGACACCCAAAGTAATTTGGGTACCAAAACCTCTTGTTTGATCCACATGTGCAGGAATGCCTAGCAGCCCACAATCAAAACAAATGGTACCTGGATAGTAGCTGCTCGAGGCACATGATGGGCGATAAGGAAAAATTCAGTTTGCTCGTGGAAAAATATGGAGGTCAAGTGATTTTTAGAGGTAACAACAAAGGCCAGATCATCGGCTCAAGTAAGGTTGGTAAGTTTGCCTCTAACTCCATAGACAATGTTTTACTTGTTGATGGCCTTCATCACAACTTGCTTAGCATAAGTCAATTGTGTGATAAGGGTCATAAAATTGTCTTTGAATCCAATTCATGTCAAATTTTTGATAAGGAAATAGGAAGTCTGAAATTTTCTGGAAAAAGAATAAACAACATCTACATGTTTGACTTAGATGATCCAAAAAATAATGATCTATGTCTTGTAGCAAACAAACAGGATGAGCTTACATTGTGGCATCGTAGTCTCGGTCACGCTAGCTATAATGTATTGCACAAGATCATGTGGCTTAAATTGGTAAGTGGTCTTCCTGAAATCTCCTTTAACAAGAATGAAAATTTCTGTGATGCATGTGCACAGGGAAAACAAACCCAAAAATCCTTCAAATCAAAAGCACCGGTGAGTACTTCTAAAGCTCATCCACTTGAAAATGTCATAGGTGACATAAATGACTCAGTTCAAACCAGGTCTCAGGTTAATCAAATAGTTGAATAGGATCATTTAGCTTTTGTATCTCAAGTGGAACCTAAAAATGTTGAAGAAGCCTTAAAAGAAGATTCATGGATTGATGCTATGCATGAGGAGCTAGGACAATTTCAAAGGAACAATGTCTGGAGTTTAGTTCCTAAAACCCTGAAATGTCTGTCATAGGTACAAGATGGGTCTTTAGAAACAAACTCAACGAAGAGGGTAAAGTGGTGAGAAACAAGGCTAGACTAGTTGCAAAGGGATATAATCAGGAGTTTGGTGTGGACTTTGAAGAATCCTTTGCACTTGTAGCTAGGCTAGAAGCAGTCAGAATCTTGGTAGCATATGCATGCTCAAACAAGTTTAAATTGTTTCAAATGGATGTTAAAACTACCTTCCTGAATGGCTACATAAAAGAGGAAGTTTATGTCTCTCAACCACCTGGATTTGAGGATCATGATAAACCAAACCATGTATTTAAATTGCACAAAGCTCTTTATGGTTTGAAACAGGCACCCCGCGCTTGGTACGACAGGCTAAGCACATTTCTGGTAAGCAAAAACTACTTAAGAGGTAAGGTAGACCAAACTCTCTTTACAAAGAAAGTCCACAATCACATAATTGTTGTTCAAGTCTATGTGGACGACATTATCTTTGGTTCTACTAATCCTTCATTGTGTGAAGAATTCTCTAAACATATGCACAGTGAATTTGAGATGAGTCTTATGGGGGAGCTTCAATTTTTTCTTGGTTTGCAGGTCAAACAGTTTGAAGACAGATTCTTCATCAACCAAGAAAAATATGTTAAAGAGCTACTGAAAAAGTTTCAGTTTGAACAAGCTAAACATGCCTCAACACCCATGAGCACAAGCATTAAGCTAGAAAGTGATGCGAAAGGTAAATCAGTAGATGCCAAACAATTTCGAGGTATGATTGGCTCACTTCTTTATCTTACTGCAAGTAGACCGGACACCCAGTTCAGCGTTTGCCTTTGTGCTAGATACCAATCTAGTCCAAAGGAAAGCCATTTAATTGCAGTTAAGAGAATATTCAGATATCTCTCAGGTACGCATGACTTGGGTCTTTGGTATCTAGCAGGTAGTAGCTTCAACTTGCTTTCATATTCTGATGCTGACTATGCTGGATGTAAAATTGACAGGAAAAGCACTAGTGGCTATTGCCAAATTCTTGGTGGTTGCATGGTTTCGTGGGCATCCAAGAAGCAACACTCGGTTGCACTCTCCACTGTAGAGGCAGAATATGTTGCTGTAGGGAGTTGTGCGGCACAATTATTATGGATAAAAAGTCAGTTGTGTGACTACAACATTGACATTGGATGCACACCTATCCTATGTGACAACACTAGTGCAATCAATCTATCAAAGAATCCCATTCAACATTCTAGGACAAAACACATAGAAATTCGTCATCATTTCTTGAGAGATGAGGTAGCCAATAAAACATTGGAGATAAATTTCATACCCACTGAAAATCAACTGGCAGACATCTTTACCAAACCTCTGGCTGAAGATAGATTCACAACATTGAGACGAGAATTGGGTTTGTGCAAATTACAATGAAACTTCACCCAAATAGTAAGTATATGTTCCTTGTGTGAACTAACTATGAGGTATATCAAATGGTGGTTTGTGGAAGAACAAGTCATGCTTGTTTGGAAACTTTCATTATGCGTGAGAAAACATTCTCCGCCAAGTATCCATAGTTATGTTGTATGAAAGGGTCATTGATTTTCTATGAGGATTTAGTTTCTTTATATTTTGCCCACTCACTATTCCTTGTCACAGGTTGAACATCTTCATGAAATCACTTCATACTTGCTTTGGTGTTTTTCAGTTGCTTGGTCAAATTATGCAAATGTGTCTTGTTGTGCTTGAATGTATGTGTACACAATAGCACACACTATGGGGGAGTAAATTAAGGTTAGATGGATGTCACTGTGAAGGAAATCACTCACTTTTTGTGCTTCTCTTATTCCCTCACATGCTTTGCCCATTCTACACTTCATTCTGACCTTATACTGGCTCTAAATAGATCTCTGTCGACAGCCAACAAGCATCCTGTCGACAGAGCAGGACATACAGAACACTTATTCTGCACATTGTGTACATCTGTCGACAGGTGAAGTTCCCTCTGTCAACAGATATGCACAGTCTCTACTGTCCCAGAACAACCCCTCTTCTGTCAATGTACATCTGTCGACAGACCATTTCTGCCTATCGACAGACACACTTACTCCAGGAACTTTTTGCCTATTTCATATCCCACTACTTGAGCAGGTTCCAACTTGACATCTAAGGTGTATATTGGGTGTTAATACATGTCTCACCACATCATACTCATATGATATTCAAGCTATTCTTTATACCATTATGATTTGGGCATACTACTCTTGTATGGGTTTAGGTTATATCATTCTGAAAGCATTTAACTATGGTCTAGGATACCCACCTCACTCTTCTAAAGATTTTCTAAGTAGGCCAACATAGTTCTCACTCAACTTGCATAGTCTTTTGATTATGGAACTTTATGTCTCATATGATAGCTTGTCATACATTCATTGATCTTGAGTTTTTAGAACAATACTTGGAGAAAAGCTATCTATTTCTATACAATACAATTCAATAACCAAAAGTCAATTAAATTATTGGGATAAATATAGAGCAATGATGAGATTTGCCGAGTAACCGGGGAGATGGGCATCCTAAATGTCTGCCCTTACGTCAAAAGGGTCACTCATCAACTCTGTACAACGGTATGCTAGACACTTCCGCTAAGTAACTGGGGGTATTGGCATGTGTAATGTCTATCCTCACGTCAAAAGGTGTGAAGTTCTCTGAATTACCACTTTTTCCCATTGTATTTCAGAATTGCAAATAGAAAATAAAAATGAAATAGTGTGAAGCCTCCACTGAGTAATAAATCCCAGGGTCAGTGTTGTCTATGATGGTCTAATCAAATAGATATTCTTTTCCTACATCATTTGACTATCAAAAAATTGGAAATTGTGTTGTCCTACACTGACATATATTTAAAAAAAAATGATTGTGTGTTTTTCTTACCTCACGTGAGTGTTTTCCTAATGCTCTAACTTAAAATCCCTTGGGTATTATGCTTAAACCATTAAGGAAAATGAAATGGTTTTTTATATCCTTGAATGTGGTTGGTTAAAGTGTGTGTTCACCTATTATACACCCTAAATAGACATTTAGGAACCAATGCTCAAAGTTCCATTTCTAAAACCACTCAAAAATACCAAAACTTCACTTATTTGCCTGTGCCTGTCGACAGGCACAATAGGCCCTGTCGACAGCCGGCGGCAAACCTGTTTTTGGAAGTCAAACGGGCTCAATCCGAAAACGGATTTGGTGGGATCCGACTATTCAAATACCCTTCAAGCCTTCTATAAGAGGACCCCACCCCCTTTCCATTCTTTTCCACTTCCAAAAACCCTCCTTTCCCTCCCTCTCTTCAAAATCTCCTACTCTAGGGCACCGGAAGACCTCTTCTCTCCCTTTCGTCTTCCTCCTTCCTGTGTCTCCTTCTTCTCTACCCTCTCCATCCACATCAAGCTTCCACTACTGATGGCTCCACCGGCAAAGAAGCTGGCATCCCGTCGTCGTCCACGGTCTCCCGAACCCAGCCAGGGCTCCAGGGCACCCGCCGAGCGTCGGACGAAGCACCGGGAAGATCACCTGCCGGAGCTCGTCATCCTGTCTACTCTTTCCCTCCTCGATGTCCATGGTACCTTCACCAAGGTCGTGCCGCCTCGCTACATCGACTTCCTTTCCTTGGAGGATATGTTTCAAGAACTCCAACTTCTCTTTGATGTCCAGGGTTGGGCACCCTTTTGCTGCGATCACATGCGGTATTCCCCAACCGCCGTGACTGATTTCTACACCAACCTCCGCCTATCAAGCAATGGAAAGCTGTACACAAAGGTGAAGGATACTCCATTTTTCATTACTCCAAATCTCCTCTCCACCGCCCTGCAAATCCCAAATACTAGAGTAGTCATCATGACCCATCATCCAACTCCAGAGGAGTACCATACTCTCATCACTTTGTAGCCTTACGATCCTACTGATCGTCGGCAACTAAATGCCAACTCCTTCCCTCCTCTTCATCGCCTCATCCATCACATCTTCACCACCCTCATAGTTCCCAAAGATGGTAGCTGAGAACTTGTGACCTCCCTACACAAGTCTCTGCTTCACAAATTCCTCAATGCTGAACCCATCAACCTACCATTTCTTATGGTCTCTATCTTTCGCATATGCGTTCGCAGTGCTAAGAGATCTATGCCATATGCCTGCCAACTCACTTCTCTCTTCCTTTTCATTGGCATTCAAATCCCAAAGGAGGAGATGACCGTTCTCAAATCCTGTAGCTCCTATGACCTCACTGCTGCACACAGAATGGGCTACAAGATGGTAGATGGCATCATCACAAGAGATCTCAAAGGTAAAGGGGCAGCTGCTGATGATGGTGATGATGAAGAAGATCAAGATGAAGAAGATGTTGAAAATGAAGACTCCCAAGATGATCCACTAGATGCTCTGGGAGATGATGCTGCTGATGATGCTGAGCCCTCAATTCGGGATTTGCTTGCTCAGCTCCAGATCCAAATGGCAACAGGCTTTGAGAGACTTAATGCCAGAATGGACACACTTGATACCCGCCTGGATAGCATTGCTACTGCACGTCGGGCACCTACACCGCCAGCTGATGATGATGCTTAGTTAGCTTAGGTGTCTAGGATAGCGTCAAGTTCTGTTATCTAGTTCACCTGTGTCTTGTTATGCTATCAGTCATGTTGTTAGATGATTGTCCAGCAATGTCTTTCCCTTCCTTTTTATTAGCATATCGTGTACTGTGTATGACTCATGAAATATCAATGCAAATCCTTGGCTCTTTGTCTAATACATGTGTATATAGTGTATGCTTTTAGATGTTGTCAAATGGGGGAGAAAACTCAATTGTGCACTTACTTAATTGATTAATTTTGTCATCCTCAAAAAGGGGGAGAATGTTGGGTTCACATTCTAAATAATAAATACAACATGTTTTTGATGATGAACAATGTGAATTGAGTTTAGATGATGAACAATGTAAATTGAGCTTAATGGATGAGATCTTCATACAAATGACTTGTCACAATAACTTGGTACAATGTTTGATTATATATGTTCATAATATCTCACTAACTATGTTTACTATTATAGGAGATATACTATGCAAGACATGTGCCAACAAAAAGTATGAAAGATCAAGAAAAAGTTACAAGATAGAGTACCTGTCGACAACCAGCAAACCCTTGTCGACAAATAAGCAAGTCAGCAACATACAATATTCTGGAAAGAACTGCCTGTCAACAACAAATCTGTCCCTGTCGATAGAAGCATACAGTCAGAAAACCAGTGTTCTGGAAAACATGTGCCTGTCGACAGCACAAAGTCGCCTGTCGACAGATGCACAGAGCAAGAGCTTCGACAGAACCTCCAGACTTCTGAAGCTTGGCATATTGTTGATCCCTGTCGACAGCAGGTGTATGACATGTTGACAGACGTACAGAGTCTTCAGAAATGGAAAGTTTGAAAGTTACCAAAGTTGGTGTTTCCAACAACCACGTCTCTCCATATGTAAACACCACTATATAAACATCTTTTTGAAGCAAATCACGAACACAAGCAGCCTCCAAGCAAAAACCCTAAAGAGTTCTCACAAGAAGTCTTGTTCTGCTGCTCTGCTTCAACCTACCGCTCAGAACCAAGAAGAGAAGTCTTTCCAGCGGAAGGTGAAGTCTGAACGTCGTGGATTCAAGTGTCTCCATCAAGTTGTGATCTACATGACGAAGCTTGAAGCCCAGTCAGACGTTCACAAGAAGAGTTTACAACTGGATTTGTTCTTCAACTCTTAAACTCTTCTCTATTTCTATTTCTCCATATCCGTGTGTGTGTGTTGTGTTTCAGGCAGCCCTTGTGCTTGATACACGTGTGTGGGTGTTGTTCTGATTGTGGTTTCACATCAGATAACACGTGTGTGTAAGTTGTAGTTTGTGAACTAGCTCATAAGCAGATTGCTCTGCGTGTGTGTGTGGCCCGTGGATGTAGGATACACAAGTTGTGTACTCCGAACCACGTAAATCGTCGTGTCTTGTGGTTTGCACGAATTTACGCTAGATGTTTGATAGGCACGGCATCTCCACGCACGTTTGATAATCTGTTATCCATCTGTTATCAAGTCACACACATCCACACATAGTTTAAAGTTCAACATTGTTTTGATAATCTGTGTTTCGAAGAAAAGAAGGTGATAAACGTTTTTAATCGGTAGTAATCTATTCAACCCCCCTTCTAGATTACCATACAGGGAATTCTGCAACACTTCAGTTCTTAGGTTGTTCCCATTTCTGTATGGTTTCAATCTTTGAAGAATCTACTGACAATCCTTCTTTAGAAATAATATGTCCTAAGAACATCATTTGCTTCAACCAAAACTCACATTTACTGAAATTTGCTGACTTTGTAAGTCGATCAATGATTACCCATATTGCATCATATCCACTTTGTGTTTTGGGTAACCCCACAATAAAATCCATACCGACACTATCCCATTTCCATTCTGGCACTTCAAGTGGTTTTAATTATCCTGCCGGTTTTTGGTGTCACGCCCCAACGCGGAATATCGGAGCGCGAAGGCAGTTGTAAGAAAAGGTATAGAGCGTATACTAGACGTCAAACCATTGCACACTGAATAATACTAAAGCAAATCTTTCTCATTAATAACTTTTCCAATGTCTAGTTACAACCACTAATATCAGAGCCATTCCATAGGGCCTAATTACATTGCAATAAAAGGAAATGACTAACTACAACTCTAAGATAACATAATGACTCGAGGGTACTCCTGGCTTCACTCTTGGTCATTCCCTTCCTCGTGAGTGAATGTGTCGTCCTCGGTCTCACCTGAGAACACAACATCAAAAACGTAGGGTGAGCGATAACGCCCAGTAGGACTTAAATCTCAGGCTCAAGCAGGCTTTAAATAATTAACGCATTTAATGGCAGAGTATCTAAAGATAGCAGGCACAATAGAGTCAAAATATAGCAAGAGATAGCACAATCGCACGAGAGCGAGTATAGTTTCCAAAAAGAGCCCAAGTATCGAGTATAGCACGAATAGCAGGATGGCCATAGCACAACTAGCACAAGTATAGTAATAGCACGACGAGTATAGCACTTGTTTGTCATTCTAGACATCGAGAGAGTATAGCACGTTTTGTGTTTTTGATTGTCATATAGATAGTCGAGATAGATAGCACTTGAGTGTAATGCCAAACACTCTGATCATTTAACTCCCATGGGCACTAGCACTTTCGGGCGCACATCCCAGGACCAGATCGGGCCCTTTATATATTGCCAGGCATTGGTTATATTGTTTATCTTTAGACAATCAGTCAATGGCCAATATAGAGTACCAAGGAATATATAAGAGCACTAGATGAATAGATGAGCTAGTAGAGTGAACGTGAATAGGTGAGCGAGTAGAGTATAGATGAGAGCTAGTGGACATTGCACGTAATACGTCGAGTAATCAGGCGATAGTAACAGTTGCACAACACGCGCACTTGGTGTTGGCAGTCAGGTGGAACTCACGATCTTTCCGCTGGCCATGTTATGCACATGTCCAGAGGTCCGACGTGATTCAAGGTGAGAGCGAACTTCTAATAGCCGTTTGGATCATATCGATCCTTAAAGGTGTAATGGGTGTTAGGGTACAACCGGCTCGTCGACCATGTGGGAATCCATGATCAGAGGAGACTTACAGAGGCCTTGTGCAAGAGTTCACTAGTCCGGCGAAAGGAATATCCGACGGAGAGTTCACCACAAGCCAAGTAAAGTGTGTATATAAAACATGTGCTCGACGTTCTAGAGGAATTCCAGAACAGTGGAGCATCGATATCGGTATATAAACAACGCGAGAATCAAATACAAATCCTTTTAAAATAGGGCAATTAATGTACTTTATTTCAATAAATTACCGGGCACATTATGAGATATTTTCTGCAGTATTTCAGCCATAAATGGATGGTTCAAGTGTGTGCAAGTGCAAGAGAAATCATAGATAGAAATAAGTCGTGAACATGTATTTTAAATCATTCAATATACCACCATTTTTAAGTGACAGAAATATTTTATTTTATTTTTTTTATGGGTTTTTCATCAAAACTTGTGAAGGCGACATACCCCTGTACGGGTCGCGACAGGGTCAGGACAGAACGCGACAGGGCCTAAAACGGGTCGCGACAGGGCTTGCAGATCGGGTTCTAAGAAGGCGACGGCTCACCTGTCGCCTTCTTGAATGCGACAGGTAGGCTGTCGCAATCGCAGCCCAGAAAGCGACATATCGAGGTGTCGCCTTCTGGCTGTCTGCGCCTGACCCTGATAGGAGTCAGACCAGACATTGGATTGCGGACCAGAGTATTTAAATTTCGATACAGGGTTGTTCAGAAATCCATAACTAATTATATACACGATGAAAAATCATGAAATTAGTTGCAAATTAAACTAGACATGTAAGGGTACTTCCAGTAAATCGGAATTAGAGAGAGAGCATGGTTTGAACATGGTTTGAAAACGAACAAGGACGAGTAACATAGAACTAGACACAGAGAGCAAGATGGATTTAATTCGGGCAACATGCTCAATGAAATTTAGGCTTTTTTTTAGGGGCAAATGATGCCTAACAACATGAAGTATCTACAGTAAAACTTTCGTAGCATGGGATCAAGTATACATAGAGATTTGAATTAAACATGACATCTCAGGGTTATCATATTTGCAGTTCTTCAAAAATTAAGAACAAAAGATAGGATGGATGGAAAATATGAAACTTGGGGGTTTCGTTCAAAAGGGTAGGAAGAACCTACAGAAAAAGTTTCATGGTTTATGCTTGTGAGAATGCCTACCTTTGGATTTATTTGTCTTCTAAGGCTAGAACTTGAAGAACAAGGGAAGAAGCTTCAAGCTCTTCTTCTCTCCACGAAATCCTCTCCTCCTTAGCCTCTTCTCCACGTCCAGCAACTCTTGGCAACGAGCTAGGGTTGCCCAAGGGAGTTTAGGAGGTGTATTTATGCAAGTATGTATTTCTATTCCTACTACTACTCTAATTCCTCTTAAATTACGAAATTTCCTTACTCTAACCTTCCTTCCTTGCTTTCCAATCTCTATTTAGACTTGGAAAAGATCCAAATTCGTGCTAACCCATATGGGGTAGGTTTAGGAATCCAATTCCAACTCTAACTTCCTATTTAATGCATTAAATACCCCTTTTCTATTTAGGTAATAATTTAGTTACGAATTTAGGGTATTTTCCTATTATTCTCACTTTGTAAATTCATATTTTTGACCCAATAAATTCTATAAGATCCAATAAGCAAAGCCCATTACTCTTTTCCATTTAATGGGTTTTATTTAATGCTCTATTCAAATATTCATTTAGCTAGGTTTTAAATTCTTTATTTAAATTTTTATTTTTCGCAAAAATTCAGGTTGCTACATTTGGTGTTCGGCCTTGACTTTCTGACATGTCAAGCATTTAACTATGAAATCCACAATGTCCTTCTTCATGTTACACTACCAGAAATGCTTCTTCAAATCCTGATACATCTTGACAGCTCCTGGGTGAATAGTGTAACGTAACCGATGAGCTTCTTTTAAAATCTGCTTCTTAATCTCAGAATTATCTGGCACACATAACCTGTTCCGGAACTGAAGATTTCCATATACATCTTCATTAAAATCAGGCATAAAAGCCAAATTTTCTCTAATTTCTGTCAATATAGGATCATTGTCCTGTTGTTCTCCAATTTTTTTTAACAAGTCTGGCTGTACTGTCAAGTTGTCAATTACAACTCTTTCTTCTTATGGTTTGGCCTTCAAACTCAATGTGGAAAATTCCTCCAACAATTTCCACTTCTTAACTTGCAATTGGAATACCTTGGCTATAGGATTCCTACTGAATGCATCAGCCACAATATTACCTTTTCCCGGATGGTACTCAAATTTGAAATCATAATCTTTGATATACTCCATCCACCTTCTTTGTCTCATGTTCAATTCTTTCTGTGAAAATAAATACTTCAGGCTCTTATGGTCGGAGTACACTATAAACTGATTATCGTACTAATAATATCTCCAAAGTTTAAGAGCAAAAACTACTGCGGCCAATTCCAAATCATATACTGGGTAGTTTTTCTCGTGAGCCTTCAATTGTCTAGATGCATAAGCAATGACTCTTCATTCCTGCATCAATACACATCCCAGTCCAATGTTTGAAGCATCGGTATAAACCTCAAATGTTTTTCCTTCTACTGGCAAAGCTAAAATTGCTGCAGAGGATAAATATTCGTTTAATAATTTGAATGCTTGTTCGCTACTCTCAATCCACTCAAATGTAGTTCATTTTCTAGTTAATTGTGTGAGAGGTGAAGCAATTCTAGAGAAATCTTTGACAAACCGCCGGTAATAACTGGCCATACCGAGAAAACTTCTGATCTCAGTGAGGTTCTTAGGTTGTTCCCATTTCTATATGGTTTCAATCTTTGAAGAATCTACTGACAATCCTTCTTTAGAAATAATATGTCCTAAGAACATCATTTGCTTCAACCAAAACTCACATTTACTGAAATTCGCATACAATTTGTGATCTCGTAATAGTTGCAAAGTAATCTGTAAATGTGCTTCATGCTCTTCTATGCTCTTAGAGTAAATCAGTATGTCATTAATGAATACAACCACAAACTGATCCAAATAAGATCTGATCACGTCATTCATCAAACGCATAAATACAGTTGGTGCGTTTGTTAATCCGAACGACATCACTACAAATTCATAGTGCCCATATCACGTTCGAAAAGCCATTTTATAGATATCCTGTTCTTGAATTCTGAGTTGATGATACCTAGATCTTAAATCAATTTTGGAGAAACACTGAGCTCCAGACAATTGATCAAATAAATCATCGATTCTCAGAAGTGGGTATTTGTTCTTAATAGTCAACTGATTCAATTGTCGATAATATATGCATAACCGCATAGACCCATCCTTCTTCTTAACAAACAATATCGGAGCACCCCAAGGTGAGGTACTTGGTCTAATGAATCTCTTTTCTATCAATTCCAGTAATTGCCTTTTTAACTCCTTCAACTCTTCTATCGACATTCTGTAGGGTGTTCTTGAAATTGGTGTAGTTCCTGGTACTAATTCAATTGAGAAGTTTACCTCTCTACTAGGTGGCAAACCAGGTAACTCTTCGGGGAAAACATCAAGAAATTCCCTTACTATCGATATATTTTCCAATCCAGAAGTGTTCTGATTTATCAAAGTTACAGAAGCCAAATACCCTTGACAACCTTTTTGTACCAATTTACATGCTTTGTGTAACATCTCGGACTTTTCGATTCTCTTCGCCCACGTTTTGGATGACTGGCTGCTGACGCGTCTGGCCTGGGCGGCGTGTTAGTGTCGTGACAGAGGTGCCCATCACGACAGTCGTCCCTTGTTGCGACCGTCTTTGCCGTCGCGTTCTGGTCGCACCCGATCAACGGGTTGTGACTGGTTTCTGCTTTTCGGTCGCCTAACGCCTATCAAAATGGCAGGCGTGGTACACTATCATGTCTGGTTGTCGCGGAACCCAGGATGGGCGTGATCTGGTCACGGTCTGGGCGGTCCGTCGCATTACGGTTGGTAACACGACGGCCTATTCCGTCGCGTTCTAGGGACCAGAGGCTAAAAAGCCTTAGCTAGTTTCCCCTTTTTCCTTTCTTTCCATTACTCCCCTCCCTCTCTTCTCCGAGTAAGAGAGGCCTCTCCTTCTTCTTCTCCGGCGATGGAGCTCGGTGGCACCGACGACGGCTCGTGGCGGAGCTGGAGCGGCGGCGAGGAGCGAGGAGGAGGTGGCGAGCCCGTCGTGTAGGCCCCTCGTGGGGTTCAGTTCTTCTAAAATGGTAGGGATTTCTTGAACTCTTTCTATTCTTGGCAATTGGAGGTCCTTGTGTGTGATTGCATGTTTTTACAGCTTTCACCATGCTCCGCTCCCCATGGTTTTGTTTTGTAATGTGTGGGCGACCCCGGGATGTGGTATCTCGACGGTCTACCTTCCAGCTGATGTCGCGACCGCTGAGCGCATCGCGACATCAGAGGAGGCGTCGCCTCAGTCAGACGCGACCTTATCGCGGCCCGGGTGGCCGTCGCGATAAGGCTCATGTCGCGACCCGGCTACCTGTCGTGATAAGGTTGTTGTCGCGACGCGCTGCCTTGTCGCAACAAGGTTGTCGCAGCCTGTTTTCCTGTTGCGACAAGAGTGTTGTCGCTGCGCGCTTTCCCGACGTGATCTAGGTCTTGTCACGGTGGCCCTAACTGTCGCGATGGTATCGCGATGGCTTTGGAGGGCGGGACAAGACCTAGTCTGCCTCGGTGTTTCCGTGGCCACAATTGGCATGTCGACGTGTGCCCCAAGGCAGGGTGTACCCTTATGACCTTCTGGTAGGAACACGACAGGTTGCCTCCATGCGTTCACTGATCGAAGTTGACACCTTCGTGGCCATGTCCTAGCGGCGTTGCTAGGAGGCTCGCGTCTGTCTAATAATCAATGGTCTGGTTGCCAATCGATTATTAGCAGAGCATTGGTTTCTATTTTGCCTAGTGGTGTTCTGGTTTCTCGAGCCGTGCTGTGTGTGCTGGCATTGGCCGATGGCCCTTCTGGGGGTTTTTGGAAGGGGTGCCATGCATGCCTATGGCCGCTGGGCTTGTCTGGGTTATGAGCCAGTGGTGCTGTTTCTGTTGGTGTTTATCACGCCAGTTCTCTTTCACCCGGTGCTCGACACTTGAGGGATTGTCCGCGAGACAGGTTGTTACTGTTACCTGGGACCCCTATCCCCGGGCGCCTGTGTCAGAGGGAGCTCTCCGGGCGACGAGCGTGCTCGAGACCGATCTAGAGTGGCGGACTCAGAGCGGAGGGGAAAACGGTGGGGCAGCGGCGTGAGCCGTTTGTAGAGCTCTCTTAGCTGGTATGGTCTCCGAGGTGGTTCAGGCACTCGTCCGGTGTGGACCAGCTAGTCCGTCTCACTGCCTCGCTCTGCGTTGGTTCCGGAGCCGCATAGGGAGGTCAGGCGTGGGGCCGCAGTTCGATCGGACTGCGGTGTTTGTGGTTGTGTTCTTTGTTGTGACTCGCTAGCCTCACTCTACCTAGGGAGGTCGTAGGCAGGAGTCAGCGGCTGGCGAGCTAGAGGAGTGGACTGTGTGTCCTCCTCTTAGCTTCCTGTGACGGTGGCCTGTGTGCTCTTGCGTGACGGTGTTTCTCACGCTATTTCCGAGATCGAGTTTCTCGTCGCCCTAGCCTGCATGGTGGTTGTAGCCTAGCCGTGTCTAGTTTCATGGGTTTGGTTGGTTTGGCCTTGTGGGCCGTGTTTAGTGGTTTTCCGCTCTGCGGGTTTTCTCAGGGTGTCTTGTGTAGACACCCGGCTGCTGTTTTGGTAACATGTTCCTTGGTACCGTTCGTGGTGGCACTATAGGGTGTAGTTCCCTAACCTCGTGGCAAGTCTGGGTGCAGGGTGGTTCTGCTTGTGGGCCCTCGACCTTGTGGAGGTCTGAGGTGGCCGTGCCTGTGGTGAGACGTTGTTTCTCATGTGGTTGCTTGGTGTCTCTCGTTGGTTGTTCCTTCCCACCTTGTGGAGGACCGGGATGTTGGTGCTTGTGTTGTGAGACTCTGGTCTCAATTGGTCGCTCCGGTGTTCCGTGAGCTCCATTGTCTTGGTGGGTGTGTGCCGAGGTGTTTGCTTCCGTATGTGTTGACTCCGCTAGTTTTGCGGAGTCGTGTTTGGCCCGACCCTGGTTGGGGTTCGTGGCATTTCTCTATTCTGCTGTTTTGTAGTACTCAAATGAGTCCAGGGACCCCATAAATGTCATCCCAAGTTTTTCATAAACAGTTGTGTTGCTCAAGTACTCAACTCTCATGTAATCAGAGAATATGGATTAAGATCATTGAACACAGGAAGTTGTAACCAACTAAGAACTTCTTATACTTGAAGACTTCAAGGATAATCCAAAGTAGGAAGTGGGAACAATTTGGATGATTTCTTTAGTGACATAATGGTAAAAACCCAAGAGAATGAAGGAGAAAACTTGCTAGGCTAATAGCACGAAGTATCAATAAGGGACTGATCAAGAACAAGTGCTGGAAGACTGGGCAAGGCAGTGTATGTCGACAGCCAGGAAGTGGTTGTCGACAGGTGTAGGCTTCCAGAACCAGAATTCTGGAGCCTGGACAGTACCTGTCGACAGGCTTGGTCAGGCTGTCGACAGGACAGACTCATTTGTCGATAGATGGAAGCCATCTGTCGACAACTACTGGTTTTTCAGAAACTTTGGGTTCTGGAAGCTTAGGGTCTGTCGACAGGTGATCCCCATCTGTCGACAGCCGCAAGATCAACCTCCATAAATGGATTTGCAAACACTCTAAAGACCTTATCAATGGAACCTATGATTCCAACATGAACCACAACAACTAGTGAGACTTGTCAACAACTCCGGATACCACTTTCCATGGAGTATAAAATTAAAGCATGAGGAGGACACAATCTAAACATGGTGAACTTGAAACTTAGAACCACAAGGTACTGGAATATCAACTCACCTACACAATACCTACTTATGTTCAATAAGAAGAATTCCACCAATACACAAATTGAGACATGTTCACAAGAGATGAACTCACAATTCTTAAAAGGGATTACAAGGTTGGAAACAAATATATACGTGGTCGTGAAGTTTTTTAGCAAAGGTAGAAGGTAAGAGTGGAAGAAGAAGAAAGAATCCTACCCAACTGGATGGAGTAAGGGTCTTTCTCCTCAACGTAGTGGCCCACAACAATAATAGATAGTAGCAGGTACAACAGGTGCAAGTGAAGGAGTAGTAATCAACGGAAGATGTAGTAGTAACTCCAGCATGCAGCAGCAAAAGCCATGGCAAGAAGTTGCAATAACACTAGTAGCAACAATAGTAGCAGAAGAAAACACTGGAAAGGTTCGCATGATGGTGGTTGGGGTGTTTTTATAACCTTCCATGCACCCCATGCACGATGGCACGTCAGCCATCTATGAGTCTCAGCAAAAACCATTTGGTTTTTACTGCTACACGTTGCCCATGCAAGCACCCTAAGCCTCACACGTGTAGGCTTTTTAACCTCCAATGACATGGGCTTACATTGCCCACATAACATAAGCAAGAGAAAATCCCAAAAATTGTTACCGTAAATGGGCAATAAATCTACTGGCCCACTTAACCTTAGGTTTGTGTGTCCAAATGGTGTCTATTCATGTTAAATTTTCAACCATAAGCTAATGAAAAGGTTTTACAAATTATGGTGATTTTAGTTTAATTTTTAGAATTTATTTTTCACCCAGCAAAAATTGCCCGGAAAATAGTTGCGTCGGCTTAATCTCAAAATCCGCACGTCAAAAATTCCGGATGTTTACATTTCTAATATCATCACATTTTTCTGGAAATTATGGTATTCTCAGAGTTCATTTTCGTTGTCGAATTTCGGTGTCGCCTTGTCGGAGCGCGCACCTCTGAGTACGACATTTGAAATAACACTTAGTATCATCAATAAATCCTGAATTAAGATTAATTATATTTCATGATAATAGTTATGTTTAATCACCAATTTATTCACATTTTTCTAGTAAATAAAATTTTCGGGGCGTTACCCAGAATACTTTATTCAAATACAAACTATTACATATTGACTAACTGACGACTAACGAACGAATAAGCAGTGGTTGTCGAGACTGTCACTCTTGAGCATCCTCCTCAATCCCTTCCTCATGAGTGTGGTAATCCCCATCAGACTCACCTGAAACACATGAAATAATAGCGCAGGATGAGCGATAAATGCCTAGTAGGACTTAATATCTCGTATGAACAAGCATGCTTTAAATGATTAATGTCTTATAAGGCAGGGTAACTAGAGAGTACAGTCATGTAGAGCAAAGTAACGATGGCAAAAGAATAATGGCACTTGTACATGGAAAATAGCACAACAAGTATGATAATAGATTGGCCATGTAATGATATAGCACGTAAAGTTGCACAACGGTGTACTAGTAACGATAGCACTTGTAACGATAGTACTTGAATTGATTGTCAAAGATTAAATCTTGATAGTATAATGGCAGTGGATGTATGCCAACATCCTGATCATTGTAACTCCCATGGACAAATGGCACTATTCAGGCGCTCCTCCCTGTAGACACCTGTTTTGACATATGAGTTGAACCACATTTCTTGTCATCTTAGTAAGCCCCTAGTTGGTTACTCACCTTGAGCCCACTACTAGCCTTGCTTTGAGCCCATTAAGAAGCCCAATTTCATTTAATCCCGTCCATTATCCTTTTAAAAGAGTCCTTGTGCCTTAATTGCCTATCATTCTCCCATTTGATTAACCATTTATTGAGAATAATCGATTTTCATTAACGCGACATATCGTGGCGACGCGTTCATCTGGTCGCGCCCCCTTTGGCCGTCGCGATAGCCCATGCATACCCATGCGCGTGGCTTCCCAGTCGCAACGCCTTCGGCCATCGTGTTCCTCCAGGTCGCGCCCCTGTGATATGTTGCGACTGCAGCCGCGGCAACAGCCTCCACAACAACCTCCACTTTATCCTCCCATGGCCTTATCTCTATCCCATGCAGCCTCCCAACTCCCATGGCCGCGGTCTAAGGTTGTGGGAGACTCTAGGAACCCCTGTGGACTCTCCCAATCTGGATTTAATGACATTTATCCTTTATTTAGGGTAATTATCATTGAAAAATAGGATATTCTCTCTCCAAGTCTATATAACCAAGGCCCTCTCATTCAGAGAAGGGAGCCTCCATTTTCACCCCGAAGAGCTGCCGAATTTTCCCTTGAGCTGGACTTAGCCACGCAGCCCTCCCATTCCCTGTCTTTTCCTCACATTTTCCACCTAAAAGCTTGTTAATTTCTTAATCTACTGAGCGTGGAATGTGAGGAGGGCGATTCCCACTTCATTTTGGAGCATTTGAAGCACCTAAGCACGCCATTACACGCTAGGGAGTCGCCTCATTTGGGCTCTTTCTTCCTCTCTCCCCCTCCTTTATCTTTCATGCATTTTATATCATTTCTTTAGATAGGTTGCATTTCCATCCTTTCCTACATTTTCTATCACCCTAGGGGTTTAAAACCCCCCCAGGTTTGTTCCCACCATGTTCCTTCTTTCTTATTTATTGCTGAATTGATACCACACTTAATTTGTTCTAATAGGGTTCTTTCTTTGTGTTTTTTTGTTGTTTGGCAGGCATTCAAGTGAGTTCTCACGAGGAGCTCTTGTCCTCTGGCCGGCTAGAGGCCAGGAAGAAGGTCCTTCCACACTTCTCCCGCACTGCAGAGAACGCGACTGGGAAGGGCGACATGACAGAACAGACGCGCCCTATGTGGGTGACGCGACTACAGCCCCGTCCCGACGGACTTGACCGTCGCGATCGCAGTAAGTCCATAGTTCTCTTTCCCTTTCCTAGTGTAGTTAGCCCATACTATTTTCATCATTAGGCAACTATCTAGGTGGCGATCACATCCTCTTTCCATGCCCTTATATTGAATAAATGTTTGGTGGTTTGGGGGGCACACAATCCACGTGATTGCACCTTTTGGTGATCACGGTGGGACCTTCAGTGCTACCCTCGTGAGTTTAGTTTTCTTGCCTGCCATGTTTGATTGTTGAAGTGCCTTCTTAGAACCCTGTTAGTTGTTTTTGTCCTACTTTGCGGCCTTCTGTTTTCTGTCCGAGACGCAGCGTATCGCGTCGTCGCGATCTCATCGCGTCTAAGGTGTCTGCCGCGATATAAGGTTCGTGCCTTTCCTCTTCTGTTCTCCCCACTTCTCTTTTGTGGCTTCATCTATGCCTATTCCATGCAATTTTGCCATGTACTCTCACGCTTTTGATTTCTAGAATCCCGCTAGGGTTCGGATTTTTTCCTTTTATTTTACTGTTTGTTTTCGGGCTCTGTCGCGGAGGATCGTAGAGTCGCGACAAGGTCGCGCCAGGGATGAACGTCGCGTCTACAGGTACTCATTTGTTGTTAATGCTTTTGAATCATGTACCGATTTCTGTCTGATCCATGATCCTTGCTGCGTTGTTAGGGCAATTCCATACTTCGCTGATGTGTTAGGTTAGCCTGTTTGTCACCTGTTTGCATGTGATTACAGGCTTGGGCATTCAGTTGGTATCGCGGCGGGGCTTCCTGTCGCGATAGGGTCGCGGCGTATCTGGTCACCGCGACTTCACCCGAAGCTTGTTAGTCACCTTGTTTTTTGTGTTAGCTAGACATTACATACATTTTAGGCACCTAGGCCTGTGCATACACTACTGATCCCACCATTTAGGTTTTCCCCCTTGGTTGAGTGAGTCCTCTCACCCGCGAGCACTCGTGGGTTCACTAGGGCTGCCTCCCGAGGTCCTCCGTAAGTCCCCGTGACCGTACGCACGTTGCGGATAGCCAGACAGGTTGTACCCTTAGTTTGAGCCATCCCCACGTGAGAGTTGTGTGCCACCTTTAGTCACACCAGAGGACTTGAGTTCACACCTATTAGGGTCCCACTTGACCGAGTGATACTCCATTAATCAATCCAATTAAATGTTAAGTGCAAACTTTAAAATTTGAACTATAGTCATGATAACTCAAGTGCTTTTGATGCATCCTCTCTCATCTTGTAGTCCTTTCTTGCTGTGATAGAGTCTAAGCCTTGTCTGGTATTTGTATCATCTCCCCTAATCGTCTAGGGGTCGTGCATGCGTCGTTGTCTAGGTAGACCGAGTCAGCCTCCTCCGTTTGTCATGTTATATCATAATCCTCTGTTCGATATGGACCAATTCTGGGTCCTTGCCGATGATGCATTTCCCATTGGGCTTCTTGAGGATGTGGGCCAACCCTCTGCGGCCGTCCTCTCCGAGCGCATTCAGCCCCCTCTCGTCATCGGGAGTCAATCACGCCCTCGTTCTCCTCCAGGGGCAGACAACCCCCATTGTAAATTTAGTCAGCTCCTCCCTCATCTCACCCCGGACCAAGTCTGTGAGTTTCTGGCCACTGCCAAATGCAAGCATCCTTTATCTCCTCCCACTTACTAGTCTACCCAACAAGCAACTTCCTCCGCTCCAGGTATTTCAGTGCCACATGTACCCTCCGTGGTGGCTGACCCTACACACCACCATCCATAGGCTATTCACTTTTCTGAGCCCAACAATCTCCCGGTACAGGATGTTCGGCCCAGATCCCCTCTGCTCTCCTCATTCTATAGGGCCGAACCTGTTCCCATTCCCCGCGAAAGGTCTTACTCCTTAGAACACCCCTGCTCCCTTGTCCCTACTCACCATGTCTCGTCCCCCTCCGATGTCCTTGCGGAGTGGACAACCATGAAGCAGGAGCTCCATGACTTAAGGAGACAATTTGACCCACTAAAAGCCGCGAACATTTCCCTTCCATCTTTTCAATACCTCCGGGTCCCACCTCAGTCAGAACTCCCTATTTGCTAGCATTACTTTGGGGTAGGAGACCCCTATGTTCATTTAAAAGATTTTGTGTATGAGGCTGCCCCACACAAGTACGACCGCCACTTTATGGCGTACTTGTTCCGAAAATCATTGGATGGTCTGGCCCTCGAGTGGTTCTATTCTTTACCACTCAAGGAAGCCGAGGATTTCCAGATAGTCCAAGAAAGGTTCTTACAGCAGTTTCAGGATCGGATTAGACCCGAGTACTCTTTTGTTGATCTAGTGGTGGAAAAAAATAAGCCTGATGAAGAATTTGCTATCTACGCCGACAGATGGCGTGCCTTGGCTGCTAAAGTCCGATGCCCCATGTCGGAAGAAGAAAAGGTCAAGTTGCTGATTTCCAATGCCACTCCCACCTACCGTGCCAACCTAGCCATGAACGACATTACTACCATGCACCAATTGTATAGCCGAGCTCGTTTTATCCAGACCCAACGCAAGGATTCACCCATCCACTCTATGTTTGAGGCCCCCAAATCCCGCTATCCCAAGAAGCCCCAGGGACCTGTTACTAAGGGAATCCAAACCAATTAGCAGGTAAGTGCAGTGAATAACCCTCAAGGCCCTATAGGTAGGGAACCCCTTAATCAGCAACCCCAGCAGGCCTGGAACAATAGACAGTCGCCTCCTCAAAGCCAGAACCCTTAGCAGGATCAGCGCCAGTATAACCAAGTCCCTCCACCACAAAATGGCTATGCTCCTAGGAAGCCCAATGGGCCCAAGAGAGCTTAATACCCTCCTCTTCTGGAAACCCTAGCTGACGTCTTTGCAGCCCTCATGTCTCTTAATGCCCTTAGACTCCCTCCCGAGAAGCCAAACTGGAACATGGCAGCAGACCAAATAAAGTACTGTGTGTACCACCGCCATCTGGGCCACAATGTGTCAGATTGCTTCCAATTTCAGGATATTATATATGACCTCCATGAGCAGAACCAGATCGATTGGGCTGAGATGAAGAGGTTGATCCAGACAATGAGGGACCAACAAGGTCAAAGACAGCAGCAGTAGCAGCAAAAGCGACAGCAGCCACAACAACAGCAACAACAATTCCAGCAACAACAACAGAAGTTTCAGCAACCCTTCCAGTAGCAATACCAGCTACAGCAGCCATAATAACCCCAGCAGCCAGCCAATGATCTCGGCATAATCCGCAATCCTATGCCGCAACATCAGCCCGCTCCAGATCCTCAGCCTGCTCCACCACCTCCTCCACCCGCTCAAGTTAATCCTGTCATCCACCATCCACCACCAGCAGCGACATGGGCCTACGAAGATGAAGTAGGCCAACTTTTGACCATCTTTCACACCACACCTACCACACCCACTGTTGCTACCCTTACCTTACCTCTCCATAACACTCCTGTCATGCCACCCATCACTCCATCACCTCTTAACACCCCTTTCTCACCTGCACCAGCGCCCATACTAGCCAACCCCTCCATCATTGACACCACTCAACCTCCACTTCACCACAACCTCGCCCTAAGGAGCGGGCGTATGTTCCACCGGATGTACCCTAATACATTCGTGTCAATGTCGAGATAGTGAGGAGATAGATCCAGTCCCGGGTACCCAATATGACATATTGAAGCATCTGGATCAGACTCCTACGAAAATATCAATCCTTGAATCGATCAAGAGGTCTCAGACCCACCAAGATGCATTGAGGGATTTTTTACAAAGGGTTATGGTAAGTGAGGATATGAACCCTGATAATTTACCATCTGTACTCTCTATCATCAACAAAGGGCCAACAATCACTTTCACAGACGGCGAGCTAGCTCCTCCTGAAGCCAGAAGGATGCCCTTATGTGTGACTCTGACGATAAATAAAGTGGCTGTCGATGTCGCTTTAATTGATACTGGGGCTTCTAAAAATGTGTTCCCTTTGAGCACTTTGAGGGCGTGCAATATCTCTGAGTGCCGCTTGCAACCCACTCCCACCACCATAGCAGCATATGACAATTCCCGGCGGGCTTGCCACGGTGTTATCTCTCTACAAGTGGAGCTAGGCCCACTTGTCATGACAGTGGACGTTTATGTGTTAGACATTGATCCGACCTACAAGGCAATTATGGGTCGCCCATGGATTGAGGTGTTAGGGGCAGTCCCCTCTACAGCTCACCAGTGCTTGAAATTTCCATTCCAAGGGCGTATAGTCAAAGTCAAAAGTGCAACAACTACACATACAGTGGAGGCCATTGAGAAAATCATGCCGGCAATCTGGCCGTCCAATAAGCCCATCATTTCTGTGCTTGATGTGAATTACCCTTGGGGTTACACTTTCTCTTCCAGTCATAAGATTGTATCCCCATCATTAGCAGCTATTAGAAAGAGCATACCGGCAGGTGCCAAGGGCTGGGATATCATGGTCAAAATCGGTTACCAGCCAGGGAAGGGTCTTGGAGCTCATCTCTAAGGAAGGACGAAAGCCATCATGTGCTCAAAGCAAATTACAAGACGTGGCTTAGGATACCAAGAAGGACTCAAGTCATGGACAACACATTCATTCACAACAAAGTCAGATCAAGAGCCCCGCACTTGGATGTTATACGACCATTTTATTGGGGGGCCCATCCAACCAGGATACAACATTGTCACAATAGAGGCTGCGACTTCAGCATATCAAGCTTTTGAGGCCCAGAGGCCCAGCAAAAAGAGAAGGCCTGAAGAAACAGGGGCAGAAGAACCGGATTTGGAAGACCTAATCTCAGCCATTAGTTTTCTATTCAAGGAGGACAACACTGTGCAGTCCCCGATAGCAGAGGCAGAAGAACAAGAGCTCGAAGACCTTGTCTCGGCAGTCAGTCAGCTATTCAGCGAGGACATCAATTCATACTCTTCGGCAATGAACAAATAATATCAGCAATCATCACCAAGCGACAGTTGCTTGGACCGGGTGAAAACTTCGAAGTCATAAACCCCATCAACCCAACAAAGAAGTTCTGGCCAGGGTGTTCCCGGCCTCCCAGTCATTTTGTATCTTCAATTCTTATTTATAATTTCTCTTTCATTCCTTCGTCTCCCTCTCTTATCCTCAAATTCTCCCCCGACGCTCTCGAAGCGTTAAATGTTTCCTCGTCTTTTTTTCACTTTTTTCTTTAATGGTTCGGTGTTGACCTTTTCCCGATGCCTTCGCATGTAGGATTGTTTATTTCTTCCTTTGTTAAAATAAAAATCAAAAATAAAAAAATGGGTATGCTTCCTCCCTTCAATTCCCTCATCGATCGGACGGCGATCCCCATCTTCTCTCTCTTTTCTTCGGACGGCGATCCCCGTCTTTCCCTCCTTTCCCCTTCATCGGACGGCAATCCCTGTCCTTCTTCTCCTTCCAAACACCAGTTCCCCACCTAGTTCCCCACCTAGTCCCCACTCTTGACGGCGATCCCCGTCCTTTTCTGCTGCCATTCCCCTCGCCTGACGGTGATCCCCGTCACCTCCATTCTCAGCATTCGGACGACGACCCCTGTCCTGGTGCTCCCTTGCTTTCGACGGCAATCCTCGTCACTCATGCACTCTTTCGTTTCCTTGGCGGCGATCCCCGTCTTTCCCTGCCTTTTGCTCGAGTAGCGACCTCCGCCCACTAACCACCATAGTCATTTTGGGCGATCTGGGTGAGGGGCCTTCTGTTCCCCTACACCCCAACCTTGCTGCGGGCACCCTGAGCTCAGGTGGCCCGCCTCCACCTCCAGACCCATCGGAGGATTCGTGCAGTTCTACCGCATATGTCTCTTTCCCTTCCAATAATCCTATGGACATTTTTCCAGAGCTTCCTGTAAATATCAACTCTAATTTAGACCCAGAGATAGAATCTAGCAAGCCCCCATCCCCGACTAGGAAGAGCAAGGGTAGTGGCATACCCCGTAGGTATTTGTTAGATCTGGCACAAAGGTGTGGTGCTCTTTTAGCTGTTGAAGAGTTTGCCCAAGAAGCAATGGTTTTGAATATAGAAGCTCAGCACGAAGAGGAAGGGCTAGACGATGGGTTTGGAGTATATGAAATCTTGACTGAGGAAGACCCAGTGGATGAAGAAGAGGGTGAGATAGAGGACGTTGCCGACATGTATGCAAGGGGCATGAGAAGATTTGATGAGCCTACGTTGGCAGTGGACGAGCCCACCAAAGAGGTAAACATTGGAACTGAAGAAGACCCTAGGCTCCTAACTATAGCTTCCAGTCTCCCTCCTGAGGAAGAAGAGGCGCTCATAGAAATGCTGAGGGAAGTTCAAGGATTCTTTTGCCTGGTTGTATGATGACATGCCCAGCATTGACCCCGAACTGGTGGAACATAGGTTGATCCTGAAGCCAGGGGCAGTTGCCGTTAAGCAAAAAATTGAGACGATTCCTCCCCCACATTGCTTTAAAAATGAAAGAGGAAATTGATGAGCTACACAGAGCTAAATTCATCCGTGTAGTCCTCTATCCATTGTGGGTGGCGAACATAGTCCCGGTAATGAAAAAGGACGAAAGAGTGCGGATTTGCATTGACTTTCGGGACTTGAATAAGGCAAGTCCAAAGGACGATTTCCCTTTACCTCGTTTGGATGTGTTGATTGATAACACCGCTGGGTATGAAACTCTATCGTTCATGGATGGATACTCAGGATACAATCAAATCCGTCTAGCCCCGGAGGATCAAGAGAAAACTTCCTTCACCACACCCTGGGGAACTTTTTGCTATGTGGTCATGCTGCTTGGATTGAAAAATGCCGGCTCCACTTATCAAAGGGCAATGTTAGCTATCTTCCACGATATGATTCATATAGATGTTGAAGTGTACGTGGATGACATTGTGGTGAAGTCTCGGACTCAAGAGAACACTCCTCCGTACTTGCCAAAGTGTTCCGCCGCGCACGAGAATATCAATTGAAGATGAATCCAAAGAAGTGCATGTTTGGGGTTTCTTCAGGCAAATTTCTAGGGTTCATAGTCAGCAAGCGGGGGATTCAAATAGACTCGCACAAGGCCAAGGCAATTAATGAGATGCCTCCTCCTAAGAATATATCTGAGCTTCGAGGTTTGATCGGTCGACTTCAGTTCATAAGGAGATTCATATCTCAGCACTCCCAAAGATGTCGGCCTTTCTACGAGCTGTTGAAAGGAGGGGTTAAATTTGAATGGAGCGCCAAATGTCAAGAAACCTTCGATGAACTCAAGAGTTATCTCATGAATCCGCCCGTGCTGCAGGTGCTTGTCCCTGGGAAACCCTTAATCCTATATCTGTCTACAATTGAGGACTCCCTAGGAGTTGCCCTCGCGCAACATGATGACTCTGGCAAAGAAAGGGCAGTCTATTACCTATCTAGGCTCTTCAATCCTTCCGAGCTCAAACTCACCACAATGGAGAAAACATGTGGAGCGCTAGTATGGGTAGTGCAGAAATTGAAGCACTACTTCCTAGCCCATAGGGTGAGTTTGATTTCTAGAATGGATCCTATTAGGTATCTCCTAGACAAGCCAGTCCTCGCTGACAGATTGGCATGTTGGCAGAGCTTCCTGTCTCAATTCGATATCACCTTTGTAGTCCAGAAGGCTATTAAAGGGTATGCCATCGCCGAGCACCTTGCTTACCTTCCTCTTCCTCACAGTGACATGGTTCAAGAGGATTTCCCCGATGAAGACCTGTCACTCATCTCTCGCGATCCCTTCTGGTCAATCCATTTTGATGGAGCTCTTAATTCTAGGGGTCGGGGCATAGGCGCTGTCTTGCTCACCCCATAAGGGATCACTATTCCACTTGCATATCAACTCCAGTTCCCTGCCCCAACAATGTCTCTGAGGATGAAGCTCTCCTAGCTGGTCTTAAGCTTGCCTATCTTTTAGGCGTGCGCCATCTCAAGATCATAGGAGACTCTCAGCTCGTTCTTCGGCAGGTCCTTTCTAGCTACCATACTCGTGACTCCAAGCTCAAGCCCTATCAAGATCTGGTCACACTCCTAGCCGAGAAATTTTGTAAACTCATCTACATTCACACTCCTCGCTCTCAGAATATCCTGGCCAATGCCCTTGCATCCCTGGCCTCATCTCTCTCTTTCCCTCTCAGCCGCAGTGCTGAGGCAATCACTATTCAAAGATTAGAAGCTCCCTCCACTCAGGACCCTTTGTTCAAAAACCTTAGGAGCTCTTTAGTCTTAAAGGCGGAGAGAAGCGAAGTGAAGGAAGTAATGCTTGTAGAGTTAGGAGAAATGATGGCAGAAGAAAGGCCATAGTACCATGAAATTGAGCTGTATTGCAGAGAAGGTACCTTCCCAGAAGAGGGTGAAGTAGAGGATAGGAGGGCCATCTATAGAGCAGCGTTAAGATATACCATTGTTGGAGAAATGTTGTACAGGCGCGCTCTAAATGGAATGCTCCTCAGATGTTTGTCGGACGAAGAATCCTGGAAGGTAGTGGAAGGAGCCTACTCTAGTGAATGTGGAGGGCATGTAAATAGTCAAATGTTGGCTAAGAAGATTATTAGGCAGGGCTATTATTGGCCAACCTTAGAAGAAGACTGTGCCATCTATGTCCGTAGATGCGTCAAGTGCCAAGTTCATGCCGACAAAATCCATGCTCCATCTTCCTCTTTGCATCCACTATATTCCCCTTGGCCTTTCTCCATATGGGCTTTTGATATCATCGGGCCTCTTGGTGATCCTAATGCTCAAGTGAAACAAAAATCTTTCATTCTTACTGCCACTGAGTACTTCACCAAGTGGGCTGAAGCTGAGGCATTCGTAGAAATCAAAGGCTCAACCGTGTGCAGGTTCGTCATGATGAACATCATCTCACGGTTCGGACTACCGAGCGGTTTCATCACCGACAATGGACCCCAGTTTATATCCCAAGAGCTTCACGATCTATGGAAGAAATTCAATATTTCCTTGCATCATTCGTCTCCTTACTATCCATAGGGCAACAGCCAAGCCGAAGCCACAAACAAAACGCTTTTGAAAATTTAAAGAAAACTTGTGAGTCTCATAAGTTCGCTGATTGGCCTAAAAAATTGATTGAGGCTCTGTGGGCCTACGGTACCTCTATCCTCACGCCCACTAGGCAAACTCCATTTTCACTTACATACGGAATGGAGGCCGTATGCCCACATGAAATCCTCATTCCTTCGCTAAGAGTTCAGCTAGACAAAGAACTTAATCCCGACGAACGTCGAGAGGCGTTACTTACGCAGCTAGAACTCCTAGACGAACGTCGTCTAGCCGCAGCTGATCATGTGCTTTCATATCAAAATAAACTCTCAAGATCTTTTCAAAAGAAAGTAATTGAGCGCAAATTGCAAAAAGGGGACATGGTTTTGAAGCGAATTTTCATAAAACCTAGAGGTCCTATGTCAAAATTGCAACCAAACTGAGAAGGGCCGTACGTCGTTAAGGAAGTTTACCCTGGGAACGCGTACAGGTTAGTCAATGCCGATGGTGAGGAGCTTTCACACCCGTGGAATGGGCTGTATCTTAAAAGATTCTACCCTTAATAAAAGGTTTTCAATAACGACATCGTTTTGCAGAAGAATGTTAGTAGCTATATGTCTTACTTCTTTTCATCTTTTGTCAAACGACCGTTATGCTCAGTCACACACACCACACGGAACCACAAGGCTAATTTGTCTTTAGTTAATAGTGTTCTAGCCTAGCCATAGTATGGGGTGCAAAGGTCAATTCTCCTCTTACTCGGACAAGGTCTAGGGGCAGAAGGACACTAACTTGAGGACTTAGCAAGGTGTAGCTCATATGTATGAAGTCTCAAAGAGAGACGGTCTGTTCAAAAGAAAGAAAGGAAAGAAGAGTAAAGTACATGAAGCATAAAATTTGCAAAAAAAAAGGGGCATGTCAAAGAGTGGCAGTACAGTTCCCCGCGGGATGCCCTTGAGCCCGGTCGTACGCATGCCCCGGATAAAATAATGACTACAAAGTCTCTGGACATGTAACACCCCAAAAATTTTATTTATTATCAAAGTATGAATAATATGGTTAATACACACTATTATTATCATTGGATTGAAATAATTAGAATTTAGGATTAATTAGTGCTAATAAACGTTACCCCAGTGACGTACGCTGAGGTGTGCGCTCCGACAGGGCGACACCGAAAAACTATAACGAAAATAAAATTTGAGAACACCATAATTTTCAGAAAAATATGGTGGTATTAGAAATGTAAATATCCAGATTTGTTAACATACGGATTACGAGATTAAGCCGACGCAACTATTTTTCGGGCGATCTTTCACCCAGTGTAAAATAAATTATAAAAATTAAATAAAAATCACAATAATTTGTAAAACCATTACATTAGTCTATGGTTGAATTTTAACACAAATGTACCTCGTTTGAATACATAAAAATGTGGATTATTGAGCCAGCCGAATTAAGGGCCAATTACGGTGATGAATTATCTGGGAATTTTAGTTTGGTTACGTGGAGGATGTTGGGCAGGCCACAACGCATGGGTAGAAGCTTACACGCTTTTACCTTATGTGTAAAGCTTTGGGGCTTGCATGGGAAACATGTTGCCCATGGAAACCAAATGGTTTCTACGGTGACACATCAAGGGCAACATGTCGTTGTGCATGGAAAGCTATTGGGCCATAAATATCCCCCATCTTGCTGCGTAACCATCTTTCCAACCTTCTCCTACTATTGTTGCACTGTTGTTATGTTTCCAAGGTTTCATAGTGAGGGTGTAGCAGGAGCTGCTAGTTCTTCTTCTCGTGCATTTCTTACTCTTGTTCAAGCTACCGTTGGAATTGCTGCTGGGTTGTGAGGAAGCGGCTGTTCCATTTACTAGTTTTCTTGTTGTGAGAATAGCCTTATCTTGGTGGGAACTGCTGCTGTGTGAGCTACTGCTTCCACTGCCTTGGCGAAGGTGCTACTACTTGTAGCTGAAGCAAGCTGCTATACCGCACCTTGGCATCTCGTCCTTCTTATAGTTGTGAAATCACTGAAGTAACAAGTTCATTCTTCAGGCATGGTAGAATTCTCTTCCTTTCTCTCCTCTTTTCTAAATCCTTGACTTCTGCCTTTGCTAAAGAGGTCATGAACACCTACTTACTTGTTTTAGACTTGTGAATTCTCTTTTGAACTATGTATCCATCTCTTATAATCATGTTCTAGTTGTGTGTATGTAGGATTCACTTCCTATCCTCTTTTCCTTCTTCCTACACCTCAACCTAGTTCAGTAGTTTGAAGTGATCCTTCACTATGTGTATGCTATTTTCCAGATTTAGGAAATAGCTTCATGATAAGAATTGAACTTTTCATCGTGTTTAAATTAGTGTTTGGTCATGGAGGGCCATACATCACTTCTCTTCCATTATAACTTGTTTAAATCTGAAATCATATTGATCCTACTATGTAGTGTAGATTGAACTATAACAGTTCTTTCTACCTTCTTAAAGTTGATTTGTTGAGAAACCATGAAAGTCTCAAGTGAGTGTACTTTGATAAGTGAATGATAGAAGAAGAAAATAGAGTTTTAGGAGAAGTACTCTTCCAGTAATTTTTCCCTTTGAGTTTGCCTTCTTTTTGGTCATTCATGTGTACCATGTTCCATGTTCTTTCTTTCACTTCCTTGTAATGTTGGTTTGATTCTTGAGGTTGAGATCATACTTATGTAAAGCCTTAAACATGGTAGGAGCTATAGGAGAGCTTGGTAGTACAATTTCTAGTTGGTCTTAATCCATTTTTGAAAGTCTACATAGCACCTGTCGACAAGGCCACCTTGCCAGAACCCAGAAAACCAAATCTGACAGGGTCTGTGGACAGACACCCCCTTGGCTGTCGACAGCCACTGCCAGGCTGAGATTTCAGCTTCTGGGAAAGCCCTACCTGTCGACAGCAACACCCTGGCTGTCGACAGGCATAACCAGTCTTGGAAATCAGCACCTATCTTGACTCATTTCTTGATCAGAACTACACCCAATTGTTCTAACTAAATACTCACTCATTCATGGATGTTTCTACCACTTAAACACCTACTAAACCAGTCAATCTTCTTTTCTTTTTACCATGAATCATCACTTCAATGTTCCGAACATAATTGACCTTGTGAGAGCATCAATTTCTGAAATCAATGAAGGAAGAGAGTTCCTTAATTCTTGTGTGTGAACCATGAGTGAAGCCTTGTGTGTCCTTGATCTACTGCAAGAATGTATGTGTTATGATGACAAGTTGTGAGTCTTTGGACTCGTTTGAGAAATATGCCTGGCAAATAAAGGGTTGGTTCAGTCCTAGGGGGAGCGCCCGAATTCATCAGTGGCCGCGCGGGGGTGATGAGAATTTCTGGATGTTGGCATACATCAATTTCTGTTTGATTAGTCATCACATCATGCTTGTGTGTGTGAAAATGTGTCTGATTCTGAATTTAAGTATCATCATGAGTTATTGATCTTGTTTCTAAACTATTCTTGTTCAATACCTATTATCAAATTGATTCATTTGATCATTGTTTGAACACTCAGTGCTAGCAGTCTATACCTGTTCTTATCTTGAGATTATACATTTGAATCCTTTCTATTTAAAGGAATTGAATTCTACTAGGCTAGTTAGCTCACCAAATCCTACTTTTTCAGGTAATCTACAGTTCTACAAGGCGGGACTTCAGGATTTGTGTGTAGAGTGACCAACCTTGGTGGCATTTTACTTTTGAGATTGTAAATTGGGAACCATGTAACACTAATTGAATGACAAATAATACTTGTTATTTAGCAAAGCTTCTTAGTAAATCTATGCACAATTAGTTTAAGTTTTACTCTTGATTTCTCGTTCGCTCACATTTCGACATTTATAGATATGTTAAATGTCGTGACATGAAATAGATGGATTCCACATGAGATACACCTTTGCGAGTCATACAAGTCAGTCTCCCAAGCACCAAGTCCAAGTCTTGTCTCCTTTAAGTCTTCTTATTCTCGCTAATGACTGAAGAACCCCGTACCTGGTCTATGCTGGAACGCTAATGACTAGGGGCAAGGAACCATAGGGAAGCTAAAAAACAATGCACACGACACATAGAGTTTGTTTGGCAAACATAAGAGAGGAATAAGATCTATAACCCATCACTCAAGAGCAAAAGATGTCGTTATTTGAAAATCTCAAAATCCAAAAAAAAAATCAGAAAATCTCAAAATCCAAAAAAATCAGACAATCGCAAAATTCCAAAAAATCAGAAAATCCCAAAATAAAAAAAATTAGAAAATCCCAAAATCTAAAAAAATAAGAAAATCCCAAAATAAAAAAAATCAGAAAATCCCAAAATCCAAAAAAAAATCAGAAAATAAAAAAAATCAAAAAATTCCAAAAATCCAAAAAATATATTAGAAAATCCCCAAAAAAATCCCAAAAAAATTGTCTGTATATATTGCTTTCCTTTTGCATGCATTATTTTTATTTATTTATCGCCTATTTGAATAAGGCTCCGCACTTGACAATTACGAAGTTAAAATCATTTTTTACTTAACGCAAGGGGCTGAGCCAAAGAACAGATCTAACCTGTTTTCTTAAGTGTACAGTGTAACGCCCCGACGCGGAATATCGGAGTGGGATTATAGTTATTAAATAGTACAGAGCGAGAAATAAATAACAAACCATTACACAAATGGAAATAATACCAAACAACCTCATATCTCATTAATAATCCAACAATCTCCATTACATTTACTAATAACTAATCATCTTCTTAAACTGACTAATACAGCAACCTATCAGAGCCAAAACTAGGGCCCAGAGTACTTTATTCAAACTCAAACTACTACATCATGACTAACTGACTCATAACTATACTAACTACTACTAGATAGTCCCGTCCTCGTATGTGTGGTCATGATCCGACTCACCAGAAACACATTTAAATAAATACACAGGATGAGCGAATAATGCCCAGTAGGACTTAATATCTCATGAACACAAGCATGCTTTAAATAGTTAATGTTTTAAAAGTAGGTTGACTAGTGAGTAAAGTCATGTAGAGCATGTCACGATAACGAGAGAACAATTGCAACTACACAGGGAAAATAGTACAACGAGAACGACAATAGAATGGCCATGTAACGATATAACATGTAAATTGCACAACGGTGCACTAGTAATGATCACGCTTGCACTTGTAAAGATAGCACTTTGATTGTCATAGATTAATCTAGATAGTAAACTGGTGCTGAATGCATGCCGTAACACATCCTTGATCATTTTAACTCCCATGGGCACTGACACATTTCGGGCGCTCCTCCCAGGACCTGATCGGGCCCTATTGCGCTGGCATTAGTCATTTCTTTTATCTTAGACAGTCACAAGAATGGCCAATAGAGTACCAAGAAGAGATAAGAGAGTACTAGATGAGATAGATGAGAGTGTAGAGAGAATGTGAACAGATAAGAGGATATAGAGATTAGATGAGATAGGGACAATTCCGTAAAACAACGAGAAATTTCGATAGTAACGGTTGCACAGCACCATGTCGGGTGCCGACAGTCTGGTAGAAGTCACAACCACCCACTTAGTCATGTCATGAACACGGCCAAATGGTTCGGAGTGATCTCGAGACGAGAAGGAAAAACACCAAGGCATGGATCGTACTGATCCCTAATGTGTATTGGGATTTGGGGTACAACCAGCTCGTTGACTAAGGACGAACGCCAAAGCCAAGAAGACTTACAGGTCTTGACAAGGAGTCCCTGGCCCAGTCGAGGGTATTCTCGATGGAGAGGTGGTCCAAGTCAAGAGAAAGTGTATAGAAAACGAGTCCGTCGTGCCTCGAGTGCTCGATGGCCGAGGGAAAACGATAACGGTATTTAAAATGCACGTATAAAATGAATACAATTGTATTTAATAAAAATAGGGTAATTTAGTCATTTATTTCGCTAATTCACCGAATATATTATTGTATAATTTATCAGGGTCAGATGGCGTTTAATAATGTTGTGTGTGTGTAAGTGTAAAGAAATCTTGAGGATATGACAAGTCGTGCAAATGTCATTTTAAATAATTAAATTAATATCATTAATGCCATTTATTAATTCATCAAGTCGAATTAACTATAACATGATTTAATCATGGCTAATTAAAGGGTATAAAGCATAAACAACAGGGCATATGCACAATTTTCCATTCTGGTTAGATTCATGAAGACGCGGCAGACTTACCCGTGCGATTCAAGTCGCGACAGGGCAGTCGGGTGCGACACGGGGCCTGGCCGGTCTGGCCGGTCCGGAGTGGATTGCGGCGGCTTATGCCCCCGCGTTATTGACGCGACGCCATCGGCCGGCGTGACCGCACTGATATCGCGACGGATCGTGTCGTCGCGATAACAGGTGGGATTGCCCTTTTTCCCTTTTTCGCAGGGCGAGTCCTCTGTGATACAGGGACGTTCTAAATTCCATATAAAATAGCACGGTGATCCAAAAAGCACTAAACCAGTTTTAAACGAAAGTAGACACGTATATTTATCAACATGCACGATTAATTTGAAAATAGACAAGGTTTAGACATGCATTGATCGGGTTACTTTTCAGTGACCTAAACAGGCACCGTCAGGGTTCAACAAATTAATTTGAGATGAATACATGATGAAAAATTCCAAAACTAGGGACGTTCAAAAGCAAACATGAAGGGTCGGGTGCATGTCTCTGACAGGGATTCAAAGAATTAATTCTCCCTCATAGGAGATCGAAATAGAACGAAACTAGGGGCGTTTGAAAGCTATTGCATTGTAGTATCAATGAGAATTTTCTCATTGCATGGGAACAAGTATGTGAGGAGAATTAGAGAGAACATTAAATTTCGGGTTCATGGTGACAGTAGGGTTTCATGAATTAAATTTGCCCAAATGAATAAGTAGAATACAACGAAACTATAGGGCTTTTGAAGAGGTACATGAAGGCTACCTAGCATAATTTTTACACGATTTTTTCTTGAGAGATTACCTACCTTTTGTCGAATCCAAGAAGAACCCTAAGTTGGAGACGAAAACGGGATGAAAACTCCTTTGTCCAAGCTCCCTTCTCCAAGCTCCCACGATCTCCAGCCTCTCCCCTCGTCCTCCAAAGCCTCTACTGTGGTTTAGGGTTTCTAGGGACGAGTTTTAGGGTGTTTTGATTGATAATTAGAGTCCTAGCCATTCTAAGTGTCCTCCCTTCCATTAAACTCCGAATTTCCTTCTTTATCTACCACTCTCTTATTTATCCATCTAATAGAGTTGGGATGGGATCCAATTTCATGGGTAGAGGTTTAGGGTAAGTGTAGGACTCTTTTTAGGATAGATATGACTTATTTTAATAGTTAATTTGACCCTTTTCCATTTATTAATTAATTAGATACGAATTTCTCTTAATTACTTCTCCTCTCATAATGGGCTATCCCTATTTGGGCCCAACAAACCATGTTAGGACCATTAGTACATCCCATTACTAATTTAGCCTAATGGGCTTTGATTTAAATCATTCTAATTCTATTTATTCCCCTTTTTAATTCAATTAATTATATTTTCCTCATTTATTAAAAATAGAAATTTTATTTTTATTCGGGTTTTAAAAATCAAGGGTGCTACATCCTCCCCATCTTAAAAAGAATTTTGTCTCCAAATTCATAGAATCGTAAGAGGAAGAATGACTTACTGAATAACTCCAGATAATTCCGTCGCAATAATGCTTCGGGCTCCCACGTAGCCTCTTCGACTTCATGGTTTCTCTATAATACCTTCACCACGGGGTGAAGCTGTTGCATCTTCTTGTCCAAGATTTTTACTGACCTTTCTTCATAGGTCATATCCTTATTCAGAATAATGTCATCATAGCTGATTACGTGTGATGGATCGTACACGTACTTTCTCAGTATGGATACTTGGAAAACATTGTGTACTGTTGAAAACTGGGGTGGTAGTGCCAGTCGATACGCTACCTTGCCACTCTATCTAACACCTCAAACAGACCTATGAATCTTGGTCTCAATTTACCTTTCATCCCAAATATTTGGAATCCTCTGGTCTTTAGCATTACATGATCTTCGGCTTGAAATTCTAAATCCCTTCTTCTTTTATCAGCATAGCTCTTCTGCCTGGACTGAGCTATTTTAATTCTGTCTCTGATAATCTGTATGTCCCTGCTAGTGTTCTGCACCATATCTGGTCCTAGCCATTGCTGCTCACCTACTTCATTCCAGCATACTGGCGATCTGCAACTTCTGCCATACAGTGCTTCGAATGGTGCCATCTTAATGCTCGCCTGATAACTATTGTTGTAGGCGAATTCTATCAGTGACAGTTGTTCATTCCAATACCCTTCAAAGTCTATAGCACAAGCTCATAGCATGTCTTCCACTATTTGATTTGTTCTTTCAGTCTGTCCATCCGTCTGTGGGTGGAAAGTTATGCTAAAGTTGAGTTTAGTACCCAACGCTGTCTGAAGTCCCTTCCAAAATCTAGATGTGAATCTGGGGTCATGATCCGAGACAATGGATACTGGAATTCCATGTAGTCTCACTATCTCATTTACATACAATGCTGCCAACACATCCACACTCCAAGTGCTCTTAATGGCAAGGAAGTGTGCGGACTTGGTTAAACGGTCCACAATAACCCAGATAGCATCAAGTCCACCACGAGTTCGGGGTAAACCCATGATGGAATCCATTCCGATGCTTTCCCACTTCCATTCAGGTATGTCCAGGGGTCTAAGTACACCCGCAGGACGACGGTGTTCTACTTTTACCTGCTGGCAAGTGAGGCAATGTGCGGCATGCTCAGCCACATCATGCTTCATGTTTGGCCACCAAAATGACCTTTTCATGTCTTGGTACATCATGGTTGCGCCTGGGTGAATTGTGTACTTGGTCTTGTGGGCTTCATCCATTAACTTTCTCTTCAGCTCTTCATTGTCAGGCACGCATGTCCTGGCTTGGAATAATATTCTTCCATCTTCAGCGATGGACAAGTCTGGCCTGTCAGCTATGGTCTCTCTGACTCTGACTAGGAATGGATCATTAGCCTGTTGCTCTCTAATCTCGACAAAAATGTCGGGTTGAGCTCTAAGATTAGCCACGATCATCTTATCACTCCTCTTTTCAATGGTCAGGTTCAGGTTGGCGAATTGTTCTAACAATTGCATCTCGCCCATGACTAGACAAGATATCGAAGCTACTGGCTTTCTGCTAAGTGCATCGGCTACTGCATTACCTTTGCCTGGGTGGTATTGGATGTTGAAATCAAAATCCTTCAGGTACTCCATCCATCCCCGCTGTCGCATGTTGAGCTCCTTCTGAGAAAATAAGTATTTCAAACTCTTGTGGTCGGAGTAGACAATAAATTGTTCCCCATACAGGTAATGCCTCCAGATTTTGAGTGCAAATACCACAACAGCTAGCTCTAAGTCATGGACAGGATAATTGACTTCATGTGGCTTCAACTGTCTTGAAGAATAAGCTATCACTTTCTCATTCTGCATTAATATGCAGCCTAGACCGATTCCAGATGCATCAGTGTAGACTGAGAATCCTGCTCCTTCGACTGGTAATGCGAGGACAGGTGCAGATGTCATCAATTGCTTGAGTGTCTGAAAGCTCTTCTCACATTCTTTGCTCCAGACATATTGGTTCTCTTTCCGCGTAAGACGCGTAAGAGGTACAACGATCTTGGAGAAGTCTTTTATGAACCGTCTGTAATAACCAGCCACTCCAAGAAAACTTCTTATCTCGGTGACATTGGTCGGCCTTTCCCAGTTCAGCACAGCTTCTACCTTGGAAGGGTCGACAGTGATACCAACCTAGGAAATGACATGGCCTAGGAACGACACCTCCTCGAGCCAGAATTCACACTTGCTCAATTTAGCGTAGAGTTGGTTGTCCTGCAAGATTTGCAGAGCGGTCCTCAGATGCTCCTCGTGCTCTTCTTTAGTCTTGGAGTATATGAGAATATCATCAATGAATACCACGATGAACTTGTCGAGGTAGGGCCGGTAGATGTTTTTCATTAATTGCATAAAAGCTGCAAGAGCATTGGTTAGTCCAAAAGGCATGACTACAAATTCGTAATGACCGTACCTGCTCCTGAAAGCTGTCTTGTAGATATCTGCATCTTTAATCCTCATCTGATGATATCCCGATCTAAGTTCAATCTTAGAAAAATACTTTGCTCCTGATATCTGATCAAATAGTTCATCAACACGCGGCAGAGGGTACTTGTTCTTGATAGTGAGATTGTTCAACTGCCTGTAATCGATGCATAATCTCATGTATCCGTCCTTCTTCTTGACGAACAACACTGGTGCTCCCCAAGGAGAAGTACTTGGCCTAATGAAACCCTTTTCTAGAAGTTCCATCAGTTGCTCTTTCAACTCTTTCAATTCAGCAAGGGACATCCTGTAGGGTTGGCGTGAAACCGGTGCAGCTCCAGGTACGAGATCAATTGAGAAATTCACATCTCTCTCAGGTGGAATGCCTGGTAGCTCATCGGGAAACATATCAGGGTATTCTTGCACTATGTGAATGTCTGATATCTTGGTTGCTTTTTTCTCAACTACAATTGCGGCAAGAAATGCCACACAACCCTTTCTTATCATGTTTTGTGCCTTTATGGCAGAGACGAGAGACAAGTGCCTCTTGTGTCTACGTCCTATGAAGACCAGCTTAGGGAATTCACTAAAAGAAAATTTCCCTCTTCTACAGTCAACACAAGCCCCATAAGAAGATAGCCAGTCGGCTCCCATAATAACATCGTAGCCCTCCATGGGTATACAAATCAGGTCAGCTCTAAGGTTAAGTTCACCAACCTTAACATCAGCTAATGGAAAATATTTATTCAATTGAGCCTTTTCTCCCAAGGGTGTTGTGACAGGTAATTCAAACTCCATGGATGTGGGTTTTTCATTTAATGTATCAGCAAATGCTTGTGATATGAACGAATGCGTTGCGCCAGTATTAAACAAAATAAAAGCTGATTGAGAAAAGACTGGTAGTGTACCTTCCACAACTCCACCTTCCTCGGTGGTCTCTACCTCTTGCAGAGCTTGGAGTCTGCCTGGCTTCTTTGGTCCTGCAAGACGCTTCTCATTCTCCCTCAGTAATGGGCATTCGGGAATCCGATGCTCTCGGCTCCCACAATGAAGGCATGCACCTGCCTTCCTCCAGCATTCTTCTGTCGTGTTACCAAGCTTGTCAAAATGTTTGCATCTGGGCTTGTTGTTTGGGGTAGTAGTAGGAGTAGGGACTTTGGGCTTTCGCTCTTGGCTTGGCCCATCAGTGATGCTTAATGGTCTTTTCTTGCTGTAGGCAGGCTTGCTTGGTGCTCCAGAAGTTAGTTCCTTCTTTACCATTCTACCCTTGATGCGATCAGTGAGATCGATTGCATCCTCGAGTAGTTGTGCTTTCCTGACCATCTCTGGGTAGGTCTGAATGTCCATAGGTGCCAGTTGTGTGATATATGCGGGCCTGAGCCCATTAAGAAACCTTTTCGTCTTCATTTTCCCTGTGCTCACCAGATGATTGGCATAGCGCGCCAATCGGGAGAACTGAGCCTCATACTCAGCAACAGTCAGGTTCCTTTGCTTCAGAGTGGAAAATTCAAATGCTTTCCTTTCTTGGACCCTCTCTGAGAAGTACTTGGAGTTGAAATGCTCCTTGAACTCCTCGCAAGTAAATTGCACGTCCTCTCTGGTTGCCTTAACGGACTCCCACCACGCACAGGCGTCCCGTTCTAACTGGAACGTAGCTAGCAGTATCTTGTCCCCGTCCACGCATTGCATGACGTAGAAGATACGCTCAATCTCCTTGAGCCAGTTCTCAGCCTCATCAGGGTCTGTGGTACCACTGAATCGAGGCGGATTCAGGTTGCGGAAATTTCTATGCAAATCACCAGCTACTCGGTTGTTGTTATTATTGTTGTTGGCTCCAGCAGCCTGAAGTAAAGCTTGAGTGAGTTGCCGAATCGTGTGTTGCATGTCACGGAGTTGAGCACGCTCCGCTGCCATTGTTTACGTTCCTTCAAAAGAGAATTTAAAATGTAAGTCGTTGGGTTTGCACTAAGTTTGTGCGTGTGTGTATCCATTTTATCTTATTACCCACGGTTCTACCCATCTCACATAGGTATGGAATTTAGACTCTAAGTCAAGGCTGGTCAAACCTAGATCATCCTATACTTAACAATAATCTAGGCTCTGATACCACAAAACTGTAACGCCCCGACGCGGAATATCGGAGTGGGATTACAGTTATTAAATAGTACAGAGTGAGAAATAAATAACAAACCATTACACAAATGGAAATAATACCAAACAACCTCATATCTCATTAATAATCCAACAATCTTCATTACATTTACTAATAACTCATCATCTTCTTAAACTGACTAATACATCAACGTATCAGAGCCAAAACTAGGGCCCAGAGTACTTTATTCAAACTCAAACTATTACATCATGACTAACTGACTCATAACTATACTAACTACTACTAGATAGCATCGGTGGCTGAAATGGTCACTCCTGAGCATCTCCCTCAGTCCCGCCCTCGTATGTGTGGTCATGATCCGACTAACCTAAAACACATTTAAATAAATACGAAGGATGAGCGAATAACGCCCAGTAGGACTTAATATCTCATGAACACAAGCATGCTTTAAATAGTTAATGTTTTAAAAGCAGGTTGACTAGAGAGTAAAGTCATGTAGAGCATGTCACGATAACGAGAGAACAATTGCAACTGACACAGGGAAAATAGTACAACGAGAACGACAATAGAATGGCCATGTAAAGATATAACATGTAAATTGCACAACGGTGCACTAGTAATGATCACACTTGCACTTGTAGAGATAGCACTTTGATTGTCATAGATTAATCTAGATAGTAAACTGGCGCTGGATGCATGCCGTAACACATCCTTGATCATTTTAACTCCCATGGGCACTGGCACATTTCGGGCGCTCCTCCCAGGATCTGATCGGGCCCTATTGCGCTGGCATTAGTCATTTCTTTTATCTTAGACAATCACATGAATGGCCAATAGAGTATCAAGAAGAGATAAGAGAGTACTAGACGTGATAGATGAGAGTGTAGAGAGAACGTGAACAGATAAGAGGATATAGAGATTAGATGAGATGGGGACAATTCCGTAATGGTTGCACAGCACCAAGTCGGGTGCCGGCAGTCTGGTAGAAGTCACAACCACCCACTTAGTCATGTCATGAACACGGCCAAATGGTTCAGAGTGATCCCGAGACGAGAAGGAAAAACACTAAGGCATGGATCGTACTGATCCCTAATGTGTATCGGGATTTGGGGTACAACCAGCTCGTTGACTAAGGACGTGCGCCAAAGCCAAGAAGACTTACGGAGGTCTTGACAAGGAGTCCCTGCCCAGTCGAGAGTATTCCCGATGGAGAGGTGGTCCAAGTCAAGATAAAGTGTATAGGAAATGGGTCCGTCGTGCCTCGAGTGCTCGAAGGCTGAGGGAAAACGATAACGGTATTTAAAATGCATATAAAACGAATACAATTGTATTTAATAAAAATAGGGTAATTTAGTCATTTATTTCGCTAATTCACCGAATACATTATTGCATAATTTATCAGGGTCAGATAGCATTTAATAATGTTGTGTGTGTGTAGGTGTAAAGAAATCTTGAGGATATGACAAGTCGTACAAATGTCATTTTAAATAATTAAATTTATATCATTAATATCATTTACTAATTCACCAAGTCGAATTAACTATAACATTATTTAATCATGGCTAATTAAAGGGTATAAAGCTTACACAACAGGGCATATGCACAATTTTCCCTTCTGGTCGGATTCATGAAGACGCGGCAGACTTACCCGTCGCGATTCAAGTCGCGACAGGGCGGTCGGGCGCGACACGGGGCCTGGCCGGTCTGGCCCGATCCGGAGTGGATTGCGGTGGCTTATGACGCCGCATTATTGACGCGACGCCATCGGCCGGTGCGACCCCACTGATATCGCGGCGGATCGCACCGTCGCGATAACAGTGGGATTGCCCTTTTTCCCTTTTTCCCAGGGCGAGTCCTCTGTGATACAGGGACGTTCTAAATTCCATATAAAATAGCACGGTGATCCAAAAAGCACTAAACTAGTTTTAAACGAAAGTAGACATGTATATTTATCAACATGCACGATTAATTTGAAAATAGACAAGGTTTAGACATGCGTTGATCAGTTACTTTTCAATGACCTATACAGGTGCAGTCAGGGTTCAACGAATTAATTTGAGATGAATACATGATGAAAAATTCCAAAACTAGGGGCGTTCAAAATCTAACAAGATACAGTGTTTATGAAAATTTCCTCATGATCTGAAGTCAAATTTGAACGAGGTTCACAAGCAAACATGAAGGGTCAGGTGCATGTATCTGATAGGGATTCAAAGAATTAATTCTCCCTCGTGGGAGATCAAAATAGAACGAAACCAAGGGCGTTTGAAAGCTATTGCATTGTAGTATCAATGAGAATTTTCTCATATCATGGGAACAAGTATGTGTGGGAATTAGAGAGAACATGAGATTTTGGGTTCATGGTGATAGCAGGGCTTCATGAATTAAATTCGCCCAAATGGATAAGCAGAACACAACGAAATCATAGGGCTTTTGAAGAGGTACATGAAGGCTACCTAGGATAATTTTTACATGATTTTTTCTTGAGAGATTGCCTACATTTTTTTGAATCCAAGAAGAACCCTAAGTTGGAGATGAAAACGAGATGAAAACTCCTTTGTCCAAGCTCCCTTCTCCAAGCTCCCATGATCTCCAGCCTATCTCCTTGTCCTCCAAAGCCTCTACTGCGGTTTAGGGTTGCTAGGGACGAGTTTTAGGGTGTTTTGATTACTAATTAGAGTCCTAGCCATTCTAAGTGTCCTCCCTTCCATTAAACTCCAAATTTCCTTCTTTATCTACCACTTTCTCTTTATTATCTATCTAATAGAGTTGGGATGGGATCCAATTTCGTGGGTAGAGGTTTAGGGTAAGTGTAGGACTCTTTTTAGGATAGATATGACTTATTTTAATAGTTAATTTGACCCTTTTCCATTTATTAATTAATTAGATTTGAATTTCTCTTAATTACTTCTCCTCTCATAATGGGCTATTTCTATTTGGGCCCAACAAACCATGTTAGGACCATTAGTACATCCCATTACTAATTTAGCTAATGGGCTTTGATTTAAATCATTCGAATTCTATTTATTCCTCTTTTTAATTCAATTAATTATATTTTCCTCATTTATTAAAAATAGAATTTTATTTTTATTTGGGTTTTAAAAATCAAGGGTGCTACATATAGGGACAGCGAATTTTGGAGCAAGCACATCTATGTACTCGGAGTACTCTCATTCTCTCCCTCTCTTGTGTTCCGATTTCTCTCTCTCTCTCGTATTCGGATCTCATCCCACACGCATGTCAATTGCAAAATCATTCATTTCACAAGCATTGACATAAAATAAAAGATCCACTAAGTGATAAGTTATATGTACAAAGATAAGGGGTGGTGGCTCACAAGCTCCTCACTGTCCACCACCACTCTCCCCGGATCCCTCCTGCCTCTCTGGAGGTGGTGGCATTTCTCCACCACCCCTACCACTATGGGTGCTCGCCTCGCCACGGCGGCGTCTCACCTCCTCCTCGTTCCTCCTATGACTGGAGGAACCTGCCAGATACTGTCTAATGGAGGCACCGCTCGCCCCGCTCATATCTGCCCTACTCCTACTCCGCCGCCTAGCCTAGGGTCGTCACTAGACCCCGAGGCTTGTCTATCCTAATCTGCTACGTCGTCACCTCGGTACACAGCATCGCCATCTCCGTCTGGTCCGCTGACGACCCCTGCACCCGCAGTGTCGCCAGCTCCCACGTCGTCTCCGCCACTAGTAGCTCCACTGCCTCCGCCCGGATGCGTAGCCGGTCCCTCTCGCCAGTGGCGGCATCAACCTGTCCCTGAAGTGGGACGCGCGGTCAGTGGCGGTCCTCAGCTCCCTCTCCTATAAAAGAGCTCAACTCAGTGCCATGTTTAAATAATCTTTAAATTAAAAGTCACTGTCTTACTTTCCCGCTCGGCCAGCTCAGTCTGCGTCTCCTCGGCCCTCCTCACTACGGCTGCCAGTCGGTCTTCTAGATCCGACTGGGAGCCCTCCGCTGCCCTGGAAGAGGAGGCTTCAGCTCCTACCGCTCTCCTCACTCTCTCCAACTCCTTCCGCTATACATGCAACACACGTCAATTCCTCAAATCAGCTATAAATTGGTAAAATACTGAAGTCTAAGTAGGTACTTACCAACTGCTCCGCCTCCCGTTGGGCTATCTCTCGATCTTGCATCGCAGAGTAGAGCAGGACCCCAAGCGAAGCAGTCTCCCCAGTCACGTCCACCTGCAATTTTTTCCAAATCATTAGCTCATTTCCATAAGAAATAATTCACAAGGTTGTGGTTTAGGAGTTTTACCTGTCGTCGGGCACCCTTGTAGACCTTCGCCCCGTACTTTAAGGTGAAAGCCTGAAGGTACGCATCGTTTGTGGTGTGGAAGACTTGACCTATTTGCCTCAGCGCTCCCAGTTTTGAATCTGCTCCTTTGCTCGTTCGCGCCAGTCGGTAGTGTCGTGTAGTCTTCGGAAACTCTGACTAGGCCTTGGCGTCCGGTCTCGACTGAGGAACTCCACAGCGCTCTGACGTACCCCGAGCGATCTCTAGCACAGATACAGGTGGAGAGGTAGCACAAGGTTAAGTGCATGCACCCACACCGGCCTACCAAAGTAGGGGCGGGCCTGCACCAACCAAGGCTGTCCCTCATCTCCCTCCTCTAGATATGGCTGCCACACCACTTGCACATCAAAGCACAATTGATTAGTTGCCAGGCTATTATTTCAAACCGTTGAACTTAGGGAGGATTTAGATCACTTACATCTAGCTGAGGGTAGCTGTCAATGGCATCTTGGAGAGCTGCTAGCTGGTTGCTCACGGTGTGCATGTCACGGCGTGAGTCCCAGCGGTGAACTATGGGCACAAGGCCCGGTCGCTCTAGGATCCCTCACCACAGGACCGGGAGGTGAAGGTAGGCCCAGACCTGCAAGAACGAGAAGGCAGTTAGATCGCAATTCATAGCAAGTGCAGTAAATAATGGAGTAAAAGGAAAGGAAGGGTACCGGAAGAAAGGGGAAGAAGCCGCTCGTGGACGTCTGCCGCTCGGAGGCCCTTAGGCTGTCGAACTGGTGCGCTAAAAATGCAGCCCCCCAAGTGTAGTCGCCCACCTTGTCCAAGTCCTCCAGGAGAGGCAGAAACCGGCAGTGGACTGCATCGCCTCTCGTAGCAAACAGGAGTCTGCCCAAGAAGTGGATGAGAAAACGACGCAGGTCCTGATCTACCTCTACCCCTGGCTCCTCTGCTAGAAGTACCCGGCACCCCTGGGTCAACCTCTGTAGCTGCCCGTTGACCGTCTCCCCTACCTTCTTCCCCACCTCATAAAGACCCAAGCTCTCCTGAAGCTCGACCCGAGAAAGAAGGGAGGACCTCTGCTCTACTGTCAACTCTAGCAATCGATGGGCTAAATCCCTGTAGCAAGGGTAGGTAAACCCACTCACTGGTCTCCCATACACCCTCAGCCCTGTGATCCGGCTCACGTCCTCCAGACTGGGGATCATGTGACCCCATGGGAATACGAGGCAGTCGCCTCCGCATCCCACCTGCTCTGCAGAGCCTGGGTGAGGGCGGGATCCGCCCTCATCTGGTCCATCCTCAGCACCTCGCCAAAGCCCATCCCCTCCAATCGCTCTCTCTAAAAGGCCGGGAAGGCTAGGTAAACCGCTAAGACTAGCAGCCAGGAGACCCGGGCCCTCATTTCTCCCTGCAAGCACAAGTCAGTCAAAAATCACCTAAAATTCTCTTCAGTTTGGACTCTCAGCTGCTGTCGCAATGGCCTGGTAGGCCGCGCCCATGTCGCGGAGCTTCCCTCATCTGGAAGCTGTTGGGTTGAGTGTGAATATAATTCATTTCTCCTCACGTTTTGATGATGACAAGTTGTGATTTTAATGCATAACAATTGGAACATGTGAAATACATCACACCTGAAACAACAATATTCAAAAAGCATGTTTCCAAACACATTTATCATTTATATTCATGATAATGCATTTGACTAATGATTTATGTGTTTATTTCTTAGGGACAAACATTTATTGCAAGGGTAGTGTCGACACACCCTACACTGGTGTCAACACAATGCTCAAGCCCTAAGCCAAAATATGAAGAATTGATCAACTAGTGTCGACACTAAACCAGGGGAGGTCGACACTAGAGACAGATCCCAGATAAACAAATCAAAAGGCATCTATCTCAGGTCGACACCAAATGCAGTCAGGTCGACACTAGAGAGCCTTCCCAGAAGGCCTATTTTTCAGCTGACTACGGCAGGTCGACACTACTCAATCTCAGGTCGACACTAGATGCCTCTCCCAGGGAACTGTTTTGCCCAGTCTGGGACAGTGTGTCGACACACCCTATGGGCAGGTCGACACACTCCGAAAACTTTTTGACTTAAAGTCTCTCCTGGACACGTGGCACCCTAGGGAATTGTTAGGTTAGCCTTGGATCGTATGCCCACGACCCCCAAGGGTACACTTGGACTATTAGGGGTATAAATACCCTCCTATTGGCTATTCAACATGCAAGAACCCTTTCAGAGCCTCCTAGAAATCCGGTTGGCGGCTAGAAGAGTTCTCCTACCTGTTCTTGCCTTCCTGGTGTTTCCTCAAGCCAAATTCTCATCTGTTCAAGCATGAGAAGTGGAAATTGATCGTTGAAGAAGCAATTGGATCACCTCAAGGAAGCAGATCAAGTAGAAGCCAACTCTTGTGAAGAATTCAAGGAAGATCCTGAAGATCAGATTGCAGAGCGTCGTCCAGGAACTTCTAGAGATCAAAGCTCTTCACAATTCGACCTTCTATAAGGGAGTACATCTGAAGAGAAAAGCTCATCGATACAATTCTCATTTTTCTTTTCTCTTCTGAGTGATTCTGAGATTGTGCATGGGTTGTTGCATAAGTCTCATGAATTAACTCTTGATAGATCAGACCTATTGCTAGAGGATCTGAATCTTGTGTGTCTTTCTAGCAAGTTGTGTGTGAGCCGTTGAGCTCAGTGGTTTTGAGTCGTCGTACTCAAGTTGTAGTTGAGCAGTCTTGCTCAGGTTTCTAGAGTAGTCTTGCTCTAGAGGTGTGTGAGTTGTGAACTCAGGGTGTTGGAGTTGTCAGGCTCCAGTTGGTGTGTTCTACCCAAGTTTGTTAGTGGATCCTCACTGTGTGAGTGGTGGATGTAGGAATCACATGGTGTGATTTCCGAACCACCTAAAAAATCTCTGTGCATTGATCTGATTGTGGTTTGAATTTACCTTTCATTAGATGCATCTAGATCTTGTCCACATCTTTCCCCGATCTTTCAATTGGTATCAGAGCGGGTTTACACTTGATCTGATTTGATCTGAGTAATTTCTGAGTGTTCTGTGTGTCTTGATTGTTTGCTTGTTTGTTTGCTAAGTATCTCTTCTTTGCACCATTTAATTGTCTTAATGGATTCAAGAGGGTTCATGGCTGAGGGTCACTCTATAAATAGGCCACCCTTTTTCAATGGAACAGACTACACCTATTGGAAGAATAGAATGCAGGTCTTCCTTAGAGCCCAAAACTATGAAATATGGAAGGTAGTCAAAGTAGGTCCCTATGAAAATCAGGGGGAGGAAGAGACCTGGACTAGGGAACAGATAAGGAGGGCCACTTTAAATTATAGTGCCATGAACATGATCCAATGTGCAGTCCACCCCAAAGAGTACTCAAGAATCTCAATGTGCAAATCTGCCAAAGAGATGTGGGATAAACTTGAGTTACTCTATGAGGGAACATCTCAGGTTAAAGAAACTAAGGCTAACATTCTTGTCTCTGAATATGAACTGTTTATGATGAAATCTAATGAGACAATTTCTGAAATGTTTGCCAGATTTATGATCATAGTCAATGGACTAAAGGCCTTAGGTAAGGACTATTCAGATGTTGACTTTGTAAGGAAAATTCTACGTTCTCTCTCTTCAATTTGACACACAAAGGCCACTGTCATTGAAGATTCTAAAGATCTGTCCAAAATCTCTTTGGATGAATTGATAGGATCATTAATGACATATGAAATTAATCTAAAGAGAAATGAAGATCATATAATTAAAACCAAGCCAGTAGCACTAAAGGCCTCATCAAGTAATAAAGACAAGAGTCAGGAGAAAACCAGTTCTGATGAGTCTGAGTCAAACGAGGATGAGATTGCTCTCATGACCAGGCAATTCAAAAAATTCTTGAAATATAGAAAAGGAAAACTTTCTGGAAAAAAGAAATTTTCATCAGGTAAAAGAAACACTTCCTTTTCTAATGCTAACTCTAACAAGAATAAAAATCTGATGAAATTGTCATCTGTTATTGGTGCAACAAGCCAGGACATATGAAGGGAGAATGTCCTGAAAACAAGAAGGAGAAGCACAAAAAGATTCACAAGTTCAAGAAGCCAAAGGCCAGGGTAGCCACTTGGTCTGATGAAGACTCAAGTGAAAAGGAAGAAGAAGAAAAATCCTCAAGTTCTGATAGTGAGGAAATCTGCTTCATGGCGAATAGTTCTGATGGAAAGGTAAGTACATCATTCGAAGACTATTTAGTTGAGGATTGACAAGATGCATATGCAGAACTTGTTGAAAAATATACTGAAATGAGGAAAGAAAACAAACACATCAAAAAGAAAATTGAAAATGTCTTGCACAACCAATCTTTCAACAAAAGAATTTGTGAACTAGAAAATGAAGTAACATAACTGAATGAAGAAAAAGAAAATCTTCTGAACTTGATTGATGAGCTTAAGCTTGCTTCTCAAAAGGCCACCCTTGAATTCAAAGAACTGTCTGGAAAGCTGGAAATGGAAAACCATGATAAACAACAAAAGGCTGAAGAAATCAAAACCTTACAAAACCAGCTAAAAGAAAAGGATGAAGTGATTGAAACATTCACAAATGGTAAAGATAATCTGGAGGCCTTACTGGGAGCAAAAATGAAATCAATTTCTCATGGACTAGGATTTAATAAACAAAAACCTAAGAAAGACAAATCTGGTGAGAAGAAGGATAAAACACCATTAATTAAATTTGTCAAAGGTCCTAGTCTTGAGAACACAGAAATCAAACAAACATCAAGCAAAACACCAAAAATTCTAAAAACTCAGAATCAAAACAAGGCAACCAGGTCGACACAGTCACCTGACAGGTCGACACCAGTCCACAAGAAGAAGGTTTCTGTGGCTGTGGTGTCGACACCAGTCAAAGAGGTCGACCTGCTCAACATCAACAAAACCAACCACAAAATAAAAAATTCAAAAAAAATTGAAAAATAAGAAAAAGTCAAAGGAAATCATTCATAAAAAACCTTGGACCTCCAAGACAGCATATCAAGCTGATTGGACCAATTCTTGGAGCCAATGGTATCACAACCCATTTTGGTATCATCCTCAATTCTTCTATCCAAATTTTCTGATGTACCAACAAAATCTTTGGATTCCACCTCCTCATCTAAACTCTCATGTTCAAATGAAAACCTCCCCTCCTACTAAAAACAAAAACACTGGTGTTTTCATTCCTAAGGGAAAGAAGAAATTGAAAAAGACAGAGAACACCAATGTAATAAAACAAAAATAAAAAACAAATCAAATTTGGGTGAGAAAAGATTTGATAACAATGTCCAAACATTCTGATGGTCCCAACACTGTTTGGGTACCAAAATCTTCTCTCCATTGATTGATTTTGCAGGAAGGTCGTGCACCCAATTCAAATGTGTGGTTCCTTGACAGTGGGTGTTCACGACACATGACTGGAGATAGAGCCAAATTTTCATTCCTGATTGAGAAGGAGGGAGGTTCAGTAACATTTGGAGGTAAAAATAAAGGAAAGATCATTGGATCTGGAAAGGTTGGTCAAACTTCCTCAAACTCTGTTGATAATGTTTTATTAGTTGATGGTCTAGATTACAATTTGCTGAGTATTAGCCAACTATGTGACAAAGGTCACAAAGTTGTGTTTGAATCCAATTTCTGTAAGATCATTGATTCATCAACTGATAAAATAAAATTTTTTGGAAAAAGGGAAAACAATGTTTACATGATCGACCTTAATAAAAACTTTTCTGAAAATCTTTGCTTTGTTGCTAATAAAGATGAAATTGCATGGACTTGGCACAAAAGACTTGGCCATGCAAGTTTCAGAACACTGAATAAATTGTTAAGGCTGAATTTGGTTAAGGGTCTTCCTGAATCTTTCTCTAACATTGAAAATCAAGTTTGTGGGATCTGTGCCCAAGGAAAACAATCCAGGAAATCTTTTAAGACTTTCAATGAGGTACTCACATCTAGGCCACTAGAACTACTTCACATGGACCTTTTTGACCCAACAAGAGTTCTAAGTCTAAGTGGCAAGAGATATGGGTTTGTAATCATTGATGATTTTACCAGATTTACTTGGGTTATCTTCTTGTCCCACAAAAGTGATACTTGCATTGAGTTCAGGAAATTCTGTACCAATGCCGTAACAAACTTTTCATATAAAATCAAAAATATTTTGACTGATCATGGGGGTGAATTTGAAAACCAATCCTTTTCTGATTTATGTGCTGAACTTCAAATATTCCACAAGTTTTCTTCACCAAGAACTCCAGAACAAAATGGAGTTGTGGAAAGAAAGAACAGAACTCTTGTGGAAATGGCTAGATCCATGCTCCTTGAGAGTAATCTGCCCAAATCCTTCTGGGCTGAAGCTATAAATATAGCAAACTACATTCTCAATAGAGCATTGGTCAGACCAAAAATCAAGAAAACCTCCTATGAATTATTAAAAAGCAAAAAGCCAATTGTGTCTTACTTCAAAATCTTTGGGTGCAAATGTTTTGTACACAACAATAATAAAGAAAATCTTGACAAGTTTGATGCTAAGAGTCAGGAAGCCATCTTCCTTGGCTATTCAGAAGTGTCAAGAGCTTTCAGAGTGTACATTCTCAAAAACAAAACTGTTGAAGAATTTCTACATATTATCTTTGATGAAAATTCCTTTTCAACTAATAGTTCTAAATCTTGCAGGGAAAGACAAGTCAGTGAAGTGGATGATTTCATTGTGGACTCTTCACCAACTGTTGAGGAGCTTGAAGACATTGGTGAGAACTTGAACATCCATTCACCATCTTCAAGTGGATCAGGTAATGTTAATCCAGATTTAAGTACCCCTCAATAGGTAATTTCTGAACATCGAATTTTGAGAGATCACCCATTAGATAATGTAGTTGGCAATTTGCATGATAGAGTTAGGATTAGATTGTCTTTCTTGCATGCTATTGAAGAAGACCCACTAGCTCTAATTTCCCAAACATGAACCAAAGTCAATTGATGAAGCTTTATCAAGTTCTGATTGGATCAATGCAATGCATGATGAACTTCATCAATTTGACAGAAATCAAGTATGGGAATTAGTACCTAGACCTAGTGACCAAACAGCCATTGGCACTAGATGGGTTTTCAAAAATAAGTTGAATGAAAATGGTCAAGTCATAAGAAATAAAGCTAGGCTAGTTGCAAAGGGGTATAATCAAGAATTTGAAATTGATTTTGAAGAATCATATGCCCCTGTAGCTAGACTAGAAGCTGTTAGGATTTTCCTTGCTTTTGCATCCTCCATGAAATTTAAAGTCTATCAAATGGATGTCAAAAGTGTTTTTTTAAATGGATATATAAAGGAAAATGTTTTTGTTGAACAACCTCCTGGATTTGAAAATGAAAAACATCCTAACCATGTTTTCAAGCTTCATAAGGCTCTCTATGGTCTTAAACAAGCTCCAAGAGCTTGGTATGACCATTTGAGTTCTTTTTTACTTGAAAAAGGATATTCTAGAGAAATGTTGATCAAACATTGTTCACAAAAACAGTCAATAAATAAATAATTACAGTCTAAATTTATGTTGATGACATAATATTTGGATCAACCAATAAAAGCTTGTGTACTGAATTTTCAAATCAAATGAAAAATGAATTTGAAATGTGTTTAATGGGAGATCTAAAGTTTTTCTTGGGATTGCAGGTTAACCAAACACATGAGGGAATCTTCATCAGTCAAACCAAATATGTCAAGGAACTTCTTAAAAGGTTTGACTTTCAGAACCTCAAGCATTGAAACACACCCATTGCTATTAATGCTAAGCTAGAAGAAGACTCTCTTGGTAAGTCAGTAGACCCAAAGACCTACAGAGGTATGATTGGTTCTCTACTCTATCTTACAACTTCTAGACCTGATATTCAGTTTTGTGGGTGTTTGTGTGCTAGATTTCAATCAAATCCTAAGGAAAGTCACATGTTAACTGTTAAAAGAATTTTTAAATATCTTGTTGGAACATGTGATTTAGGAATTTGGTATCCTGCTGGTTGCAAGTTAGATTTGATTGCCTACTGTGATGCTGACTATGCTGGATGTAAATTAGATAGAAAAAGCACAAGTGGCTTGTGTTTATACTTAGGTGGGTGCCTAATTTCTTGGGCTTCTAAGAAGCAACATTTAGTTGCTCTGTCAACTACAGAGGCTGAGTATGTTGCAGCAGGTAGATGGGGAACTCAAATTCTTTGGGTGAAACATCAACTTCTTGATTATAACCAAGACTTAGGTTGTGTTCCCATTCTTTGTGATAACACAAGTGCAATAAATCTGTCTAAGAACCCCATTCAGCATTCCAGAACCAAGCATATTGAAATTAGGCATCACTTCTTGAGAGATGAGGTTGCAAAGAAATCCTTTGAACTCCACTTCATAGAAACTGAAAAACAAATTGCTGACATCTTCACCAAACCCCTACCTGACAATAGATTCTCATATTTAAGGAGAGAACTTGGTCTTTGTAAATGTCCATTTTCTTGATCTCTCTCATTGGGATTGGGTTGAGTGTTAGGCTTTTTCTGAGGGGGAGTTCTTTGCATCATTATTATCCTTTGCTTCCTTGATTCATATTGCTCATATCTCTCTCCATTTCACTTCTATTTCTTTTTTACAATGAACTCTTCAACTCACATTGTGTTGAACTTCTTGGTATATCAAATGGTGATTTGAAGAAGGACAAGTTCTGATTGTCTGGACACTTTCACTATGCGAGAGTATATGTCTCTGCAAGTACCAAGAAATGAATATGCAATTGTTGAGGGGGAGCTTTTGTTGTTCAAAGAGAATTATTTCTGATTTCAAAAACTTGCATATCTTTATTCTGATGAAAAGTGGTTGAAATCCTCATCTCAGGGGGAGCTAGAGAATTCAAGTCATGTCTTTTGAAAAATTCAAAACTTTTCTTGCATTACATCAATTTCCTTGCATGATGTTCTCATTCAGACGTCTAGAGTCTCAAAATGATCTTTTGAGTGATCTACTATATTCATTTGTCAACTCTCACCTATATTCTTCAAACTATAGAAATTCAGATTTCTTTCAAAGACTGAAGGATAATGTGTGCCTTGAATTTAAACATGTTTTTATTTGCAACTGATGCTGGATATAAAAATGATTGTTTTTCAAAAACTCTGCAAAATTTGATAATTCAACAGAGCAATGGCACATGTGCTGAGAAACTGCACACCTTCACAATGAATGAAGTGCCATGTATGTCATGAGGCACTAATGCTATCTCTGTTCAAAGGGGTTAAAATAAAAAAATAAATAAATGCAAAGCAAAATAAATATGCCCTATTCCTTTTTGATGATGACTGAGTAACTGGAAATATTGGCGTCTAAAAAACGTATATTTTCATGTCAAAAGGTCATCATTTATCCCTTTGAGACTTGATAATGGCTAAATCTTTAGTATCCAGGGACTATAGTGTGTGAAAAGCATTAGTTCTTGAGTGAACAAGATTTATCTCATTTGATAATTTGTTTCAAAAACAAAATGTGTGTATCATTGGAGATTTGTCTAAAAGAATCATCCCTATCCATCATCAAGTTGTTTTAAAAAAAGTTGTTTACTTTCAACACACTTGTTTTCAGTCTAAAAGATTTTTTATTTCTTTGGACTTGATGAATATGGTAGTGTGTAGTTGATTGTTAAATGTATTATATCCCTCAAATCATCATTTTAATGGTTCAAGTCGCTGAATGCTCATATCCTGGTGGATGTTTTGTAAAAGTTGAATTATGCTGAATTTTTGCAAAATATAACAAATGAATTTTTTAGCCTCTTAAAAATCCTTGAAATGATTATTCCACCCATTGCTTATCATTATAAAGATGTCCCAAAGCTCAAAAAAAATTTCCATACTCAAATCTCAATTTTTTTATCAGGCCAGGTCGACACTACTTACATCTAGTGTCGACACAGGTTAGCTCAGGTCGACACTCACCTCCTCTAGTGTCAACACTGGCCCCCTGCCAGAGTCATATACGCTGTGGGCACCGGTTAAGGGTTTGGTTGTTCCTGCGGGGTAGTGTACCCTGAAAACCCCTTTTTTCTTCTGCAGGTCGACCCGACGGCCGTCTTCTACCTTTAAATCCGGCAGGCTTTCCATCTCTTCCCTCCTCCATTCCATCCTTGTACTTCTTCTCTCATTCCTCACTCTCCATCCTCTCCTATTCCACTCCATCTTGTTTCCATGGCACCCAAGCAGGCCCTTCGCCGTGGAGCAAGGTCCAAGGCTACGGCAAGGCCCATTCCGGTGGACGATGCTCCTCCCACTGAAAGGAGAACCAAGAGGCGCCATGACCCTGCAGAGCAGCCAGGGCCTTCCTCTGCATCCCCGTCGTCTGCTTAGAGAGGTAGAACTTCATCTTCTGGTCGGGGTAGAGGGTCTGCATACCCTAGGAGGAAGATTTTGGGTTCATCTTCTGAAGTCTCTGAGCAGTCATCCTCTTCATCCTCTGAGTCTTCCCAGCCTTCTGAGGCAACTCCTTCCAAGTCAGTTCGTGAAGGAAAGATCATTTTGAAACCCAGGGCAGTGGAATTAGAGGACAGTGCATTGAATGCTACTTTTCCTGGAGTCATCAATTTCTTCAAGTTTCAGTCTTGGCAATCCTTCATCTCTGAGTTTCGCATAATATACCCTAGACTTGTCCAGGAATTCTATATGCATTTCGAATGCACTGATGATGGTTACAAGTCAAAGGTCAAAGGAATTGAGATTGATTTGCCTACAGACCTAGCAGCCACCATATTCAAAATTCCAGATGAAGGAGCTGATTACCATAATTTTGAGTTTAACCTTCATGAAGCCTATACAATCTTGACTGGGTTGCAAGCAGATGAGTCTGATCCCATGCAAACACATGTTACTAAATTCAACACAAACACTTTTCCACCTGTGTTGAGACTTACCCATCATATTCTCACCACTATCATAACACCCCAAGGTGGTGGGAGGGATAGACTCACAGACATTCAAAGATTTGTGATATACTGCATGAACAAGGACATAAAGATCAATCTCCATGTCATAATGTACCAGATCATATCTGAGACAACTAGGGCAGATTTACATAGATCACTTCCTTATGCAGCCCATTTGACTGATGTCTTTAAGCACTTTGGTGTGTCACTTGAGAATGAAAAGTCCCAGAAAATTCCTAAGTCCAACATTTATTGTTTCAAGCATGTTCAAAAGTTCATGGGCTTTAGGATTGTGGGTGATCAGGTTAGGAGAGGGCCAGCTATAGTAGAGGCCCCTGTGGTTCAAGAGGATCAGCCTCAAGTGCAAGAGGATCAACCTCCAGTTCAAGAGGGACAACCTCCAGTAAATGAGGACCACCCTCCAGTGAATGAGGATCAACCTCATGTTGCAGATGAAGTTGATGTACCCCTTAATGCCCCACTTTCACCTCAACTTCAGCCCTCCTCCTCCCTGAACCCTGACATAGAAATTCCATCTTTTTCTCCACAACCTCAAGTTCAAGCATCCACACCCTTTGGTGGACCTTCTGTTCCACCAAAGTTGTACACATTTCTAAATGACAAATTTGATGCATTGAACATCTCCATTCAGACAATGACAGAAAATTTTGAGTTAAAGGTACAGAGGTTGGAGAACACTATGTCTGCCAAATTTATTGAGAAAAAAGCAGCCTCTGACCATGCAGTGCAAAGATTCAACAGGCTGATTGGCACATTGGCAGATGCTTCAGTTGAGCTTAAAGAACATCAAGAACAGTTGGAAACAGTTCTAAAGGGAATTTTGGCAAATTCCCAAGCTGATGTCTTCAACACCAAAGAAACACTTTCTCAGATAACTAAGACAAGACTATCTTTTGCTCATCTGGTAGATGACTTAGAGAGCATAAAGAACTTATCTGCTCATATTGATGAAGAGATGTCTGAACTGAAAAAGGAATTCAAAACCTTGCATAGCTATGGTTGGTCAGCTGGTTCTTCTTCATCTTCACAGCCAATGTCAACTGATTTCAGTGCCCTTCAAGCCACAATGTCAGAGAATTCAGAGAGAATGGAAAATCTCTTGCATACAAGACTCTCAACTATCCAAGCTCAAATGAAGTTCAGTTTGACTTCAATGGACAAGAGATTGTCGTATATTGAGACCATCTTGATCCCCATTCCTCCTCCTCCTCCTCCTTCCACCTAATGTTATTTCTTTTGCTGATGTCAAAGGGGGAGAAGATAGAAGATAGCAAGAAGAAAGAAAGTTTGTAATGTCCTTTTTGAAGATTGTAATGTTTATATCCTTGAATGAAATGAATAGAAACATTTGTGTCTTCAATGTGATTGAAAACTCTTTGAATGAATGTCAATATGTGAATGTATGAATGCTTGTCAAGCTGCTTGACCTTTGTGTGAAAATAGCTTATTTCTAGTAACATTGTGTCTTTCATGTGTGCAACTTTCAAATGTCACTAAAAAATGTTCAAGGTCTTTGATAAGTATGAATAAAAGGAAATGAAAATGCTTAAAATCACATTTCATCGAAACTTCATTTTTATATGGACTTATTGTTGCCATCATCAAAAAGGGGGAGATTGTTGGGTTGAGTGTGAATATAATTCATTTCTCCTCACGTTTTGATGATGACAAGTTGTGATTTTAATGCATAACAATTGGAACATGTGAAATACATCACACCTGAAACAACAATATTCAAAAAGTATGTTTCCAAACACATTTATCATTTATATTCATGATAATACATTTGACTAATGATTTATGTGTTTATTTCTCAGGGACAAACATTTATTGCAAGGGTAGTGTCGACACACCCCACACTGGTGTCGACACAATGCTCAAGCCCTAAGCCAAAATATGAAGAATTGGTCAACTAGTGTCGACACTAAACCAGGGCAGGTCGACACTAGAGACAGATCCCAGAGAAACAAATCAACAGGCATCTATCTCAGGTCGACACCAAATGCAGTCAGGTCGACACTAGAGAGCCTTCCCAGAAGGCCTATTTTTCAGCTGACTACGGCAGGTCGACACTACTCAATCTCAGGTCGACACTAGATGCCTCTCCCAGGGAACTGTTTTGCCCAGTCTGGGACAGTGTGTCGACACACCCTATGGGCAGGTCGACACACTCCGGAAACGTTTTGACTTAAAGTCTCTCCTGGACACGTGGCACCCTAGGGAATTGTTGGGTTAGCCTTGGATCGTGTGCCCACGACCCCCAAGGGTACACTTGGACTATTAGGGGTATAAATACCCTCCTATTGGCTATTCAACATGCAAGAACCCTTTCAAGGCCTCCTAGAAATCCGGTTGGCGGCTAGAAGAGTTCTCCAGCCTGTTCTTGCCTTCCTGGTGTTTCCTCAAGCCAAATTCTCATCTGTTCAAGCATGAGAAGTGGAAATTGATCGTTGAAGAAGCAATTGGATCACCTCAAGGAAGCAGATCAAGTAGAAGCCGACTCTTGTGAAGAATTCAAGGAAGATCCTGAAGATCAGATTGCAGAGCATCGTCCAGGAACTTCTAGAGATCAAAGCTCTTCACAATTCGACCTTTATAAGGGAGTACATCTGAAGAGAAAAGCTCATCCATACAATTCTCATTTTTCTTTTCTCTTCTGAGTGATTCTGAGATTGTGCATGGGTTGTTGCATAAGTCTCATGAATTAACTCTTGATAGATCAGACCTATTGCTAGAGGATCTGAATCTTGTGTGTCTTTCTAGCAAGTTGTGTGTGAGCCGTTGAGCTCAGTGGTTTTGAGTCGTCGTACTCAAGTTGTAGTTGAGCAGTCTTGCTCATGTTTCTAGAGTAGTCTTGCTCTAGAGGTGTGTGAGTTGTGAACTCAGGGTGTTGGAGTTGTCAGGCTCCAGTGGGTGTGTTGTACCCAAGTTTGTTAGTGGATCCTCACTTTGTGAGGGGTGAATGTAGGAATCACATGGTGTGATTTTCGAACCACCTAAAAAATCTATGTGCATTGATCTGATTGTGGTTTGAATTTACCTTTCATTAGATGCATGCATAGGATCGTTTGAATTCATCTAATCAACTTGTTCACACACTCTGTTTGGCACAACTCACTCAATTTATCTTCAGATCTGTGAAATCTGTTTTTCAACTTGTCTCTGATTCAAGAGTTTTTCAAAATTGGTCAAGCTTCCGCATTAGTTGGCATAGATCTATTCAACCCCCCCCCTTCTAGATCTTGTCCACATCTTTCCCCGATCCTTCAGAAGCTGTTTCTTTGGGTGTCACGCACTACATTCGCTTCTAGGGGCCTCCTCACCCTTTCCCACACATCAATCAAGGGGTTCAAGATCGTTTGACTTACCGTTTTCATGGCGTCCTCTCGTGCTTTCCTCGCCGTCTCCACGTCCACCGCCGGGTTCTCCTGCTCCTCCATCTCCACGTCCGCCACCATCTCTTCTGCTGGAGTGGCCTCCTCGCGCCTCCGGGAAGAGGATTCCCTCCTCATGGACCGTTTCCTCCTCCCGTCGCCCCGCGAGCTACCGCCCCCGCCATTGCCACCGTTTCCGCCTTCCATCGCTGTGAGAGAAAGAAGTGAAAGGAGAAAAGGAGAGGGAAAGAGAGAATTTGAGGGAGCTTGGGTTAAGAAGCAAGAAATCGCCGGACTTGGGAAATTTGAGCACGCAAAAGGAGGAAGAAGAGGGCTATTGGTGTTTTGAATCCTCGGTTGAGGATGCGAGGCAGCGGGGTGTCGTGTTATTGTCACGTCGTCTAGGATGGCCGCGACATGGTCACAACCTAGCACCACGTCGCGACCTTAAGGCATCATTCCTGCCAGCCACGTCATAAACATAGACTTGCGCAAACAGAGCAAAATCTTATTTTATTCATTCAATTCACCAAATACATTGTCCAAATCACTCCTACATTCAAATCAAAAACAATTTTCTGCCCTAACTACCACTTAATATCATGCCTACATTAAACTCATCATTCTCAAGCCTCCAGTGCTACTGGGCGGATCTCCTTCAGTGCCTCGAGGTATTCCCAGATCATGTCTTCATCTTCCACCACCTCTGCCTGTAGGAGACTCATGGCACATCCCTCCCAGTGTACAATGGCACTCCGCACATCCCGCTCATCCTGATCATCGTCCATCTTCCGTATCTGAATGCCCGGGTAGTGTGAGAGTAAGGGAACCACCGTGCGTGCGGCCCCGCACTGCAAGTAGTAGCGGTCCGGGTTGTAATGGACCAATGTTTCATTGCCTAGAAGCCGAAGTGCTAGCCCGGGGTGCTGTGGGAGGTGGATCATCTAGTTGTGGAGAAGCGAGGGTGCATTTCAAACTCCGCCAAAGTAATAATCTTGAAATAGTCACGCCAGCCTTGCAATCCTTTCACTTGCGCTATCTTGCACCACGCATGTGGTGTCATGTAAAGTGGTCCACCCACAAAAGCCAAAGGGTGATGTAGCATGGTGTGACGACCCTCATTATACTGGTACGGTTTTACCAACCCACATCGGTATAGTGAACGTTATCACAGTGGGGCATTTACCCAAACAATAACATACGATTGAGATGCTCATAAATATAAATATAGAGTAGCGTAAGTAAAAGAACTATTTGTCTTCATTTCATCATCCACATTTAACATACATGATTCAAATGACAAATTTAAGAGAATTTAAAGTCAACATAATGAAATACTAAAATCAAATACATAGTTTGTCCACAAATTCCTTAATAGTTCTATTAATACATCGTTACATACTATGAAAGCAAAAGTCACAACGTCGGCTCCACCAGGCTACTCGCCACGCTCGAAGTCACTCTCCACTGTCTCCTCCAAAGGTGTCGGGTCACCAACTAAACCTGTACGGCGAAGCAAGGAGTGAGTCTAAAAGACTCAGCAAATAACACCACACACCTCATACATGCATATCACAGTAGGTTTTTCATTCCAATTCACGAAGCAACACATATAGCAAGTTTGAACATTGATAAGAGACAACCTATCATGGTATTTCTACAAAATTTAAAACATATGGTACATGATTTGAGACATTCCAAAATGAATATCCTATCACATGCTTTCTACTCATACAATCGCATGAAAGCTATATTTCAAATCAAGCTACAACATGAAAGCAACCACACATAGGATTCTTGCCTACATAAAAGGAAACATTTCCATCATGGTTTCTACACATTGTTACACATGCACATTATCATTTTATACACTTTAAGGTTGCTTTTTTGACATGGATTTAGCAATTCACATTCTATCACATGAGAGCTACATTCCCGATTAATCTACAACATGATATCACTTAAACATGGAGATGTTTACACATAAGCATGAATTGTTCCTAGCATGGATTCTACGCATTTTTACAAGTATAAAACATTCTTATAAACACAACTAGGTTGCTGTTATAACATAATGTCATATTAATGTATCATGGATCACAATTTCACAATCTATCCTATTGGTTTCACATGTTTGCACAATCACTCATTCACATAGTTCTCTTTTTACACATTGCATATTTACACATATTCACACTACACAATTTACACATAGTCACATTCACATTTCACAATTTAGTGCCGTGACACATAGTCCAAACCACCATTAGAAGGACACATCACATAACACATACACATAGACGTCACCTAGGCAATATAGTGACGACTCTTGGACTACGCAGACCGGGAGAACAAGTCTCCACCCTAACCAGTGGTACTTGTCCACCTCCAGGATTTCATCCTAATGCCCTTAGGATCTTAACACATTGAACTTCCCATGGGGACTTTTCCATGGTACGGTTCCACGGCCCTCTATGGAAGCAGTGTCACACATGGCACACACTTTTACACATTACACATTTCGATTTTTAACACACATATTACACATGTCTTTACATTCTCTCACTTACACACATGGCTCTGTTTTCCTAATCATGATACTACTGTTGACAGGCTTTAAACATTCAATACTTTACACTAATCAGGCTAAAAATGCCTAATCAAACCACATTCATGATAACATACATTAATCATTCGTTTTCACATGGAATTCTCATAATACCATTTTCTGTTATCCAAATCACATGAAAATTTAAGCACACACTGGTTGCAGGTTTATGACCACACATGAAAATTTCCAATTTTTTTTTAGTCATATTACATTTACAGAAATTAAATCATTCAATTGCATGCCATTCATAATTCAATTTATCATGGAACATAACATGAATATCCAATTTGACAGTTCACAGCCCTGAACCTGACATACACATCATTACAGGAATTTTTCCCGGATTTATGGCACAACACACAATTTACTATAAATTTTACAAATCCCATACATGTCTTCTATTTCCAAACAAACTTTTATAGTAAATCCCGCAATTATGGAAAAATTCTCAAATTTTCAGGGCATGGACTGATATGCATACACACAGTTTAGAAAAATTTAGGGCATTCCATTCTTCAGGGATCATGTAGACAGTAGGTAATCATGCATAATCCATTTCCAAACATGTATTTCAATAAATCTAACAAATTCATGCCATTCATCAAAAGCACAGAATATTCCACACACCTCACATTGTCTATTTTACATAACATATACGATTACATTATATCCTCATGCGAGAACACTTCGGAAATTAATCATATAGAAGGGGAGAACAACTCACTGTTCTGCCCTGAAGAACTTAACGGCACAGTCTGGCAGTTAATGGAGTTTAACGGCAACATCGTTGGCCGTTAATTGAAGATCTTAACGGCAAGGGGTCTTGCCGTTAAGTTCAGGTCTGTGCAAAACACAGACCCGAGCTCCAAAAGAAGGAGAAGTGTGAGGATCCAGGACACGAGAAAAATCTGTAAAAATGGTAAAACCCTACTAGACACCTACATGAACGATGTGAATGGGTTACATGCCTCTAATTAAATCTTCAAAGGGATCAAAGGTGTTGTTGAAGCTCTCCTTGGGCAGTCCCAAGAAGCCTCCAAAAGAGCTCTCCTCCGGTTCTTGGTCGACCTCCACAGCAAGCTGGGGTCGGGGAAGCCTTCTCCTTGGTCCACTCTGGCCTCCAGTTGCAAGGGATCGCCGGATGAAGCTCCAAGTTGCCGGATCAGAGCATGCAAAGTCTGGTTTTTCTCACAGAAGCTAGGGTTTCTCTCTTCTCCTTGCAAAGTGCCAAAGAGAACTCTTTCTGTTGCAGAAGGAGTTTGGTTTATAGGAGAGGGGTTTGGGGAACCCCGGAGAGGTGATGTGAAGGCTTGCTAGCCGTTGGGGACATCTCCCCAATGGCTGGGCTTGCTTGCCCCCGGAGTTTCGGGGTCTGCTGCGCATGCAGGTCAGAGATATTAACGTCCACATACATGGCCATTTATTTAAGTATTGGCGTCCATCGAGGTGGACGTTGACTTATCATGGACGTCCATCCATGTTGACGCCAATTTGGCCCTTCGGCCAAAACTTAAAACATGCAGAAACCATGCTTAACTTATACATATATACATGCCATACATATACTATCATGCACACACTACCATCATGCAATTCATACACTATTTACAACTAATTACACACATGCACACATAAGTATAACTAGTTAATACGTACGTAGATATGTACATCTATGCATACACAAGCATGAATTATTTACACGTAATAAAGTAATACAACAAAATTCGAGGGCCTTACACCCTCTCCCCCTTAAAGAAACTTCGTCCTCGAAGTTTAAACAAAACTACTCAAACAAACAGGGATACTTCTTCTTCATCGCATCCTCAAGCTCCCAAGTAGCCTCCTCCCGCGAGAAGTTCCGCCATGGAACTTTCACCGACGCAATACCCTTGTTCCGGAGATGCTGAACCTTCTGGTCAAGAATAGCTACTGGTTGATCCACATACGAAAAATCTGGATGAATCTCCACTGGCTCATGACTAATCACATGGGATGGATCTCGGACATACTTCCTGAGCATAGAAACGTGGAAAACGGGATGAACACTAGCCAAAGCTGGGGGTAAAGCTAGCTCATATGCCACGCTGCCCAATCGTCTGAGAATCTCATACGGGCTAATGAATCTAGGGCTCAACTTACTATGCCTGCCAAATCTGACGACACCACGAGTAGGTGATATCTTCAAGAAGACATGTTCACCCACCTCGAACTCCAAATCCTTCCTCCTGTTGTCGGCATAGCTCTTCTGCCTATCCTGCGCCGCAACAAGCCTCTTCCTGATAAGCTAGACCTTATTCGAAGTCTCTTGAACTAACTCCGGACCGATCAGCTGCCTATCACCGGTCTCCTCCCAACATAAAGGAGATCTGCAAGGCCTTCCATACAACGCCTCAAATGGAGCCATACCAATACTCACATGAAAGTTATTGTTGTATGCGAACTCCACTAGAGGTAGATGACGCTCCCAATCATCCTTCCAATCCAGTACACACGCTCTCAACATATCCTCGAGCGTCTGGATAGTCCTCTCGCACTGTCCATCTGTCTGGGGATGAAATGCCGAACTGAACTTCAGCTCCGAACCTAACGCATGCTGAAGACCCTTCCACAACCTCGAAGTAAATCTCGGATCTCAATCCGAAATGATCGACTTCGGCACACCATGCAATCTAACCACACTACTAACATACAATCTAGCTAAACTCTCAACCGACTGCTTCTTCTTCATAGGCAAGAAATGTGCAGTCTTCGAGAATCTATCTACAACTACCCAAATAGAGTCATTGCCCCTTCTAGATCGAGGCAAACCCGAAACAAAGTCCATAGTGACAGCTTCCCACTTCCACACTGGGATCTCCATCCTTTGCATAAGGCCGGATGGTCGCTGTCGCTCGGCCTTCACTTGCTGACACACTAAACACCGGGATACATAATCTGCTACATCCCTCTTCATGCCAGACCACCAAAAGGACCTCTTCAAATCCTGGTACATCTTAGTGTTACCCGGATGAATAGAGAATCGCGATCTATGAGCCTCCGCTAACACATGCTCACGGACATCTACCAAATCAGGGACACAAACACGGTGATAGAATCTAATCACACCGTCCTCATCACGAGCAATGCCTGCCTTGTCCACTAACTCTAAGAGTCTAGGGTCGGCTTTCTGTTGCTCGATCACCTCATCCAAAATCGAGGACCTAAGGGATAACTGAGCTACAAAAGCCTGGCATAGCGATGGCTCTAACTCAGTCAACGCGCAAGCTGCAACCTCCAACATCTTCCATTCCAGCTGGAGAGATGGCCTCTTCCTACTCAGGGCATCGACTACGACATTCGCCTTCCCAGGATGATACTGAAGGTCGAAGTCATAGTCCTTCAAGAACTCAATCCATTTTCTCTGCCTCAGGTTTAACTCCTTTTGGGAGAAAAGATACTTCAAGCTCTTGTGGTCGGTAAACACCTCAAATCTGACACCATAAAGATAGTGCCTCCAGATCTTTAGTGCATGAACCACTACTGCGAGCTCCAAATCATGAGTCGGACAGTTCTTATCATGCTCCTTCAACTGACGAGAAGCATAAGCCACTACCCTTCCTTGCTACATTAGCACACAGCCTAAGCCAATCCGAGACGCATCTGTGTAGATAGCAAACCCCTCTACACCGCTCGGCAAGACTAACACCGGAGCTGACGTGAGCTTAGTCTTCAACAATTGAAAACTACTCTCACACTTCTCGGACAAGACAAACTTCACTCCCTTTCTGGTGAGCTGAGTCAATGGGGCGGCGATGGATGAAAATCCCTCAATGAATCGCCGATAGTAACCAGCCAAACCCTGAAAACTACGAATCTCCGAAGGGGTCTTGGGAGTCTCCCAATCCATAACTGCCTGAACCTTTGCTGGATCAACTGCAACACCAGCACCGAGATAACATGCCCGAGGAAATGAACCTCGCGCAACCAGAAATCGCACATGCTGAACTTAGCATATAGCTTGTGCTCACAGAGAACTTCTAATACTACCCTCAAATGCTGACGGTGTGTGGCCTCGTCCGAAGAGTAGACCAGCACATCATCAATAAACACTACAACAAAGCTATCTAGATACGGCCTAAACACCCTATTCATGAGATCCATGAACGCTGCAGGGGAGTTGGTCAATCCGAAAGGAAGGACCAAAAACTCATAATGTCCATAACGGGGTCTGAATGCCGTCTTGGACACATCCTCACTCCGAATCCTCAACTGATGATAACCAGATCGCAAATCAATCATAGAAAAGACTGATGCATCTTGCAACTGGTCAAACAAATCATCAATACAAGGTAAGGGATACCTGTTCTTCACAGTCACTTGGTTCAGCTTTCTGTAGTCAATGCATAACCTAAGTGACCCGTCTTTCTTCTTGACGAACAATACAGGTGCGCCCCAAGGGGAAACACTAGGGCGAATAAATCCCTTATCTAGCAACTCTTGCAACTGCCTCCTCAACACGGCTAACTCCGTAGGTGCCATCCGATATGGAGCCTTCGAGATAGGAGAGGTGCCCAAAAGCAAGTCTATGGTGAACTTTATCTCTCTATCCGGTGGCAATCCAGACAAATCATCAAGAAAAACGTCTGGAAAATCTTGCACTACCTCGATCTCTGCAAGAGTAGGTGACTCATCAGCCTCTGGTACTAATACCACGCTGGCAAGAAAAGCGTCTCAACCGTTGTTTACCATGCGCATCGCCTTCATGGCAGAGATGACTAACCTTCCCGCCAAGTTCCTTGGCAAGGGATGACAGAACTCATCCTCACCAGGAATGCGGAAAACAATCATCTTCCCACGGAAATCTACTAACGCATAGTGCTCCTCTAGCCAATCCAGACCAAGAATAGCATTATAGTCCTTCATCTTTAGCAAGAAGAAACACCCTTCTAGAATTCTATCCTCAATGCACACAGGTAATGACGGAATGCACTTTCTAGTCGACACCGTACCCGCAGGGGTGTGCACAGACAAAGGGACCTCTAAATCCTCAAACTCTATGCCTGACTCTAGGGCTAACTGCCTAGCGAACCGCTCGGAAATGAACGAGTGAGTAGCACCCGTATCAAACAAAACCTGACCGTGCACACCTAGAAGTAAAACCGTACCTTCGGTGACATGCTCTGCCTGCTTGGCGTCCTCACGTGCTAAAGGAAACACTCGAGCTGGGGCTCGAGGCCTTCCTGGTCTTCCTGTAGCTGGCGCTGCTGCCGCTACCACTGCTGGGGCTGGCGCTCTGCGCTGGACTCCCTGCTGAAGTCTCGGACATTCCTTGATCTTGTGGTCGCTACTTCCGCACTTCAAGCACTTTCCCGTAATCATCCAACATTCGGAACCACCATGTGTCTTCCCACAATGGGGACACTCTTTCTTCACACCAGGGGAATGTACAGAAGGTACCTGAGTACTGCCGACCGCCACTGATCACTATTGTGTCTGGTACACTACTTTCTTCTTGTCCTGTCGCTAGAACGTAGTTGCAGGTCTCTTCTGCAAAGCCTTCTTCTCTTCAAGGTATTGCTCCATCTCACCCTCCTGCCTACACGCAGCGCTAAGGGCCTCGTCCAAGGTGCGATGGTCGAACGCCACTAGCCTCGTCCTCAGTGATGGTTTGAGTCCCATCACGAACTTCTTTGCCTTTCTGCGCTCATCAGCCACAACGTGAGGTGCATACTTAGATAGTTCTGCAAACCTTGCCTCATACTCTAGGACGGTCATGGAGCCTTGAGTCAAAGAGAGGAACTCCTGCTCCATCCGATCTTGAATATGCTCGGGGACGAACTTGGCCCGAAAGAGCCTCACGAACTCGTCCCAAGCAACATAAACTGCACCGTCTTCAAACCGTGTACGTAGTAATGAAGCCCACCATACATCAGCTCTTTCCTGCAGTACACCGTTCATAAGCACCATCTAAACAAATCTAACTTAATAGAACATACAAACATACAAAACTAACACATACCTGAAGCATATAGGTGGCTAGAGTAACCTTATCCTCATCCGCACACCTAATAGCTCGGAAGATCTTTTCAATCTCCCTCATCCAACTCTCAGCTAGTAATGGATCGCTCTCCCCCTTAAAAGACGGTGGCAGCATCCTCTTGAATCTTTCCATGATGGAAGGTCCACCATGGTCCTGAGCTGGAACTTGAGCCTGCTACATCCAACAATAATTATACACATTCAACATAACATCATACAATTAAATAAAACAGACTACACTTGAATTAATTATGCTAACCTGAGCCTCCAACTGAGCCTGGAGTGCAGCCTGGGTGTGGGACTGCGTCTGCATGGCCTGCACCAAACCTTGCATGAACACTCCATAATCCACAAGCGGCGGTGGAGAAAGTACAGGACCCTGCGGTGCTGGGGCCTGCTGCTCTACTCGCTCCTCACGTCTCGGCTCGTCCTCATGGGCAGGTGCTCCGCCACGCCTACCTCTCGAAGCCATGGCTGCAATAAATTTCAGCCACCATTAGATCTACGTTAATTTATTTCCTAACCATTTCCTTATCTATTTTTCATTCATTATTAATCAATTCTACACATGTGGACATTCCTATGTAGACTTAGCATGAAATGGGGATGATGACTTATATATATTCATGTGCAATCTCAATCGGTCGCTCTGATACTAATCCTTGTGACGACCCTCATTATACCGGTACGGTTATACCAACCCACGTCAGTATAGTGAACGTTATCACAGTGGGGCATTTACCCAAACAATAACATACGATTCAGATGCTCATAAATATAAATACAGAGTAGCGGAAGTAAAAGAACTACTTGTCTTCATTTCATCATCCACATTTAACATACATGATTCAAATGACAAATTTAAGAGAATTTAAAGTCCACATAATGAAATACTAAACTCAAATACATAGTTTGTCCACAAATTCCTTAATAGTTCTATTACAATGCCTCGTTACATACTATGAAAGCAAAAGTCACAACGTCGGCTCCACCAGGCTACTCGCCACGCTCGGAGTCACTCTCCACTGTCTCCTCCAAATGTGTCGGGTCACCAACTAAACATGTACGCCGAAGCAGGGAGTGAGTCTAAAAGACTCAGTAAATAACACCACACACCTCATACATGCATATATCACAATAGGTTTTTCATTCCAATTCACGAAGCAACACATATAGCATGTTTGAACATTGATAAGAGACAACCTATCATGGTATTTCTACAAAATTTAAAACATATGGTACATGATTTGAGACATTCCAAAATGAATATCCTATCACATGCTTTCTACTCATACAATCGCATGAAAGCTATATTTCAAATCAAGCTACAACATGAAAGCAACCACACATAGGATTCTTGCCTACATAAAAGGAAACATTTCCATCATGGTTTCTACACATTATTACACATGCACATTATCATTTTATACACTTTAAGGTTTCTATTTTGACATGGATTTAGCAATTCACATTCTATCACATGAGAGCTACATTCCCGATTAATCTACAACATGATAGCACTTAAACATGGAGACGTTTACACATAAGCATGAATTGTTCCTAGCATGGATTCTTCGCATTTTTACACCTATAAAACATTCTTATAAACACAACTAGGTTGCTGTTATAACATAATTTCATATTAATGTATCATGGATCACAATTTCACAATCTATCTTATTGGTTTCACATGTTTGCACAATCACTCATTCACATAGTTCTCTTTTTACACATATTCACACTACACAATTTACACATAGTCACATTCACATTTCACAATTTAGTGCCGTGACACATAGTCCAAACCACCATTAGAAGGACACATCACATAACACATACACATAGACGTCACCTAGGTAATATAGTGACGACTCTTGGACTGCGCAGACCGGGAGAACAAGTCTCCACCCTAACCAGTGGTACTTGTCCACCTCCAGGATTTCATCCTAATGCCCTTAGGGTCTTAACACATTGAACCTTCCCATGGGGACTTTTCCATGGTACGGTTCCACGACCCTCTATGGAAGCAGTGTCACACATGGCACACACTTTTACATATTACACATTTCGATTTTTAACACACATATTACACATGTCTTTACATTCTCTCACTTACACACATGGCTCTATTTTCCTAATCATGATACTACTGTTGACATGCTTTAAACATTCAATACTTTACACTAATCAGGCTGAAAATGCCTAATCAAACCACATTCATGATAACATGTATTAATCTTCGTTTTCGCATGGAATTCTCATAATACCATTTTCTGTTATCCAAATCGTATGAAAATTTAAGCACACACTGGTTGCAGGTTTATGACCACACATGCAAATTTCCAGATTTTTCTGAGTCATATTACATTTACAGAAATTAAAACATTCAATTGCATGCCATTCATAATTCAATTTATCATAGAACATAACATGAATATCCATTTTGACAGTTCACAGTTCTGAACCTGACATACACATCATTACATGAATTTTTCCCAGATTTATGGCACAACACACAATTTACTATAAATTTTACAAATCCTATACATGTCTTCTATTTCCAAACAAAAGTTTACAGTAAATCCCGCAATTATGGAAAAATTCTCAAATTTTCAGGGCATGGACTGATATGCATACACACGGTTTAGAAAAATTTAGGGCATTCCATTCTTCAGGGATCATGTAGACAGTAGGTAATCATGCATAATCCATTTCCAAACATGTATTTCAATAAATCTAACAAATTCATGCCATTCATCAAAAGCACAGAATATTCCACACACCTCACATTGTCTATTTTACATAACATATACGATTATATTATATCCTCATGCGAGAACACTTCGGAAATTAATCATATAGAAGGGGAGAACAGCTCAATGTTCTGCCCTGAAGAACTTAACGGCACAGTCTGGCCGTTAATGGAGTTTAACGGCACCATCGTTGGCCGTTAATTGAAGATCTTAACAGCAAGGGGTCTTGTCGTTAAGTTCAAGTTTGTGCAAAACACAGACCCGAGCTCCAAAAGAAGGAGAAGTGTGAGGATCTAGGACACGAAGAAAATCTGTAAAAATGGTAAAACCCTACTAGACACCTACATGAACGAAGTGAATGGGTTACTTTCCCCTAATTAAATCTTCAAAGGGATCAAAGGTGTTGTTGAAGCTCTCCTTGGGCAGTCCCAAGAAGCCTCCAAAAGAGCTCTCCTCCGGGTTCTTGGTCGACCTCCACAGCAAGCTGGGGTCGGGGAAGCCTTCTCCTTGGTTCACTATGGCCTCCAGTTGCAAGGGATCGCCGGATGAAGCTCCAAGTTTCCGGATCAGAGCATGCAAAGTCTGGTTTTTCTCACAGAAGCTCGGGTTTCTCTCTTCTCCTTGCAAAGGGCCAAAGAGAACTCTTTCTGGTGCAGAAGGAGTTTGGTTTATAGGAGAGGGGTTTGGGGAACCCCGGAGAGGTGATGTGAAGGCCTGCTAGCCGTTGGGACATCTCCCCAATGGCTGGGCTTGCTTGCCCCCGGAGTTTCGAGGTCTGCTGCGCATGCAGGTCAGAGATATTAACGTCCACATACATGGCCGTTTATTTAAGTATTGGCGTCGATCGAGGTGGACGCTGACTTATCATGGACGTCCATCCATGTTGACGCCAATTTGGCACTTCGGCCAGAACTTAATACATGCAGAAACCATGCTTAACTTATACATATATACATGCCATACATATACTATCATGCACACACTACCACCATGCAATTCATACACTATTTACAACTAATTACACACATGCACACATAAGTATAACTAGTTAATACGTACGTAGATATGTACATCTATGCATACACAAGCATGAATTATTAACATGTAATAAAGTAATACAACAAAATTTGAGGGCCTTACACATGGTCTTGCACTAAGTGGAGAGAGTGTCCATCGTCCTGAATTGAATGTGCATGCCCATCCAGAGCTCGAGGGCAATGACAGAGCCATAGAAGGGACCTTCAGTAGCTGCAGAGGATAGATCAGCATATAGATACCCAACAACAGCTTGACCAATGCTCATACCTTCCGAGAGGGAGTCGATAATGCTCAGGTTGGCAAAGGAGATGGCGCCTTCTTCTGCTGGGAAGAGAATGACGCCGCAGATGCAGATGGCGGCAGCCTTGGTAATAGCAGCATAATTCCCAATCTTGCGCTTGCACTGGGAGATGATCCACTGGGCGATTGGAAGGAGATATACATGCACCCGGCCAGTCATGCTATGAAGATTGGTCTTCTTGGTAGTAACCTCCCCAAGTATGCTCCATGCGTTGATTGGTGCCACAGTGTAAGAGAGGGCATGCTCCTTCCCTCTCTGGTACTTCGGTAGACCCAACATTAGCTCCAACTCTTCCAGCATAATAGTCGCCTCAAATCCCTGAAAGATAAAAGTGTGCGTCTGAGGGTGCCACAGTTCCGCCAGGGCTGTAATGCTGTCCCACACATGAACAATCTTGTGATATTGTTTGGCGAGGACAAGCACGTTGGACAGTCCCCACTCCCGTAGATGACGGGTAGCAGTCAAAGGAAGCAAGTCGATCATGGGAGCTAGCCAGGGCACTTTGGAGAATCTCCTGTGGCCCGGGAGGTTCTAGAATGGCAGAAAGAGGAGGAGAGTTGGCGCGAGCAGCAGAAGATAAAAGAGAGAAAAAAGAAATTGAATAGAGAGAAAGAAAAACTAGAGAGAAAAGAGCTGCTTACTTGGAGATTTGGGTGTGTGCATATGTGCCTAGGCACGGAGGAGAGGCGCTGGAGCGCAGCATGGGACCCTCGGGCCGCCCTTGGTCCGGCATAGGGTGGGATGTCCTCTTGGAAAGCAGAAAAAGTCCTCTTCATGGCTGTAGGAGAGAGCAAACAAAGAGAAATCTGGAAGAGAGAGAGAGCTGTGGGATTAACTCCCCTATGCAGCCTATTTATAGAGTTCTGGTGGGGCTAATCCAAGCTAATCCCGTACCTAGAAGATAGAGTCATAGTAGGGTGAGTTTAGGAGTCCTAGTGGTAGTCTAGGTGGTCTTAGGATAGGGACACTTCTGTGGTGTCGCGACGCTGCGATATGCCGCGTTCAGGTCGCGACATGGCGGGGAGACGCGACTATGCCGCGACCCCCAGAGGCGTCGCCTATTTATCTTGTGTGTTGCTATATGTCTGTTCATAGTTTCTTTGCATAGATTGATTGTATGTATGTGTGTATGTGTCATTGTTGTGCTCGTTGCTTTGATTTATTTTAAAAAAAAAATCATAAAACCAAAAATCAAAGAAAAAATAGTCACCACAGGTAAGTCAGGTAAGTATTTCTATCCCTATTCCCTTGCATTACTATATAGTAATCTACTTATTATATCGTCTCAAAAATCGGCTGGTTCTCAATGTGTTTGGGATTTGAGTTCCCCTTTACCAAAAACGGTGATAATCTAGGTACACATTGTTAATCGTCGGATAGGATTGGGGACGATGGACTCTATCTTGCATAGTGGTTGCAGAAGACTCTTGACCCACTCTGGTCTGGCTTAGCAATATTATCCTTGATATATTTTCTATTTTCTCCTTTTCTTTGCATTTGTTTTGATGATTTCTTTTCTTTAGCCCAGTATGCATCATGTAGGACTTTGAGCTTTCACGTCTCATCCCTGGCTAATGGTGAGCCCTTGTTGAGTGCCCAACCATCCTTCATATTTCAAAACAAGAAATCCTATTCCACTCTGAATCGGAAGGTTTGCCTCCGAGTGAGTTGTTCCCGTAAGATTGCCAAGAATTTCCCTGTCTAGATTTCCTTGATTGTCATCCTTATCCCTTTTGATCTGTTTTGGTTGCGAACCGCTCCCAGGACAGAGTCATGAGTTATCTGTCTGGCACGCACATGTCCCTCCAAAATGAAACCTGCAGGCCAATCGGCTACGGTACCTCTCAATCGAGGGGTTGATCGTCCTTTTCTTTCCTCTTCTCGTCCAGACTTGTGTCTTCATTGCATTCTGCTCAAGCAACTAACTCGGGGCTTTCATGAAGATTCCAGTTGCTTGTTGGTTAGATCGGGTGTCTCTTTACCTTGGTTCCCACTTTTCAGTCCACTCCGCGTCATTTGCGCTTCGCCGTCACTTCGTAACACCTTTGTTACATTTCCGCTTCGCTCCTTTGCAATGTGGAAGCCAAGGAGGGGCAATCTGTAGACACCCGTTTTGACCTATGAGTTGAACCACATTTCATGTCATCTTAGTAAGCCCCTAGTTGGTTACTCACCTTGAACCCACTACTAGCCTTGCTTTGAGCCCATTAAGAAGCTCAATTTCATTTAATCCCGTCCATTATCCTTTTAAAAGAGTCCTTGTGCCTTAATTGCCTATCATTCTCCCATTTGATTAACCATTTATTGAGAATAATCGATTTTCATTAACGCGACATATCGTGGCGATGCGTTCATCTGGTCGCGCCCCCTTTGGCCGTCGCGATAGCCCATGCATACCCATGCATGTGGCTTCCTAGTCGCGACGCCTTCGGCCGTCGCGTTCCTCCAGGTCGCGCCCCTGCGATATGTCGCGACTGCAGCCGCGACAACAGCCTCCGCAACCACCTCCACTTTATTCTCCCATGGCCTTATCTCTATCCCATGCAGCCTCCCAACTCCCATGCCACGGTTTGGGGTTGTGGGAGACTCTAGGAACCCCATTAGACTCTCCCAATCTGGATTTAATGACATTTATCCTTTATTTGGGGTAATTATCATTGAAAAATAGGATATTCTCTCTCCAAGTCTATATAAGTAAGGCCCTCTCCTTCAGAGAAGGGAGCCTCCATTTTCACCCCGAAGGGCTGCCGAATTTTCCCTTGAGCTGGACTTAGCCACGCAACCCTCCCATTCCCTCTTTTCCTCACATTTTTCACCTAAAAGCTTGTTCATTTCTTCATCTACTGAGCGTGGAACGTGAGGAGGGCGATTCCCACTTCATTTTGGAGCATTTGAAGCACCTAAGCACGCCGTTACACGCCAGGGAGTCGCCCCATTGGGGCTCTTTCTTCCTCTCTCCCCCTCCTTTCTCTTTCATGCATTTTATATCATTTCTTTAGATAGGTTGCATTTCCATCCTTTCCTACGTTTTCCATCACCCTAGGGGTTTAAAAACCCCCCAGGTTCATTCCCACCATGTTCCTTCTTTCTCTTTTATTATTGAATAGATACCACACTTAATTTGTTCTAATAGGGTTCTTTCTTTGTGTTTTTTTGTTGTTTGGCAAGCATTCAAGCGAGTTCTCACGAGGAGCTCTTGTCCTCTGGCCAGCTAGAGGGCAGGAAGAAGGTCCTTCCACACTTCTCCCGCACTGCAGAGAACACGACTGAGAAGGGCGACGCGACAGAAAAGATGCGCCCTATGTGGGCGACGCGACTATAGCCCCGTCACGACGGACTTGACCGTCGCGATCTTAGTAAGTCCATAGTTCTCTTTCCCTTTCCTAGTGTAGTTAGCCCATACTATTTTCATCATTAGGCAACTATCTAGGTGGCGATCACATCCTCTTTTCCAGGCCCTTATATTGAATACATGTTTGCATGTTTTGGGGGGCACATAATCCCCGTGATTACACTCCCAGGACCAGATCGGTCCCTATTGCACGACATAGGTCATGTTTCTTATCTTAGACAATCATATGGATGGCCAAATAGAGTACCAAGAAATATGAGAGTAATAGATGAAATAGATGAGAGTGTAGATAGAACGTGAACAGATGAGAGTATAAAGATAGTAGATGAGAATAGGGATGGAATCGTAAAACGATGATAAAGTCACATCCGCCCTTTACTCGTGTTATGAATACAGACTAGATGGTCTGGCGTGATCCCAAAGTAAGAAGGAAACACACTAAGGCCGTTTGGATCGTACTGATCCCTAAGGTGTAAACAGTTTTAAGGGTACAACCAGCTCATCAGCAATGGACGTCCGCCAAAGCCAAGGAGACTTACGGAGGCCTTGACAAGGAGTCCCTGGTCTGGTCAGGAGTATTCCCAACGGAGAGGTGGTCCATGCCAAGAAAGGTGTGTATAAAACAAGTGTCTGTCGTGCCTCGATTGCTCGAAAGCAGAGGGATGCGATAACGGTGTACAAATCACGCGAATAAAATGAAGACAAGTGTTATTAAAATAATAGGGAGATTAAGTGAATAATTACACTTAATTACCAGATAGATTATTGAGCAATTTAATAGGGTCACGTGACAAATATTAGAGTTTAGTGTGTGCAAGTGTAAAGAAATCATGAGAGCAAGAATAGTTGTGCAGTTTAACTTTTAGTTAATGGGTTTCATATAATAAATGCCTAATATTTAATGAATAGTTCGCTACTGTTCACAACAGTGCACAATTAATGGTTAACTAGGGTTTAAATGGCATATAGAACAGGGGTATGTGAGCAATTACAGGTTCTGGATGACATCTTGAAATCACGACAGGGGTACCCGTTGTGTTTTAGGTCGCGACGATCGGTCCGGTCGCAGCTGCTAAATCGGCTGGGCTGGTATGAGCTGGGAGGAAACCGCGACGGCTCGGGCCGTCGCGTTCAAGATGGGTGGTCTGGCCAGTCGCGTCCCTTCTAAGATCACGATGGGTCGGGACGTCATGATTTCAGAAGGGCTGCTTGACCCAGAAAAGGGAAAAGAACCCTTTTCAGGTTGGGTCCATCCTTCCATACATGATACAGGTCTCTTTAAAAATTCATATAAAATCGTAGAATCATCCAAAACTCATGAAACTAGTTTTGAATGAAAGTTGGGGGAAATAGATTCATTAGAACCCTAACATCATGCAATATCTATGATAAAATTTTCGAGGCATGAGATCAAGTATAATCATGGATTGAAAGCAAACATGTAGGTTCGGGTACATGATGATGATAGGGATTAGAGTATTTAATACTCTCTCATGGAGAAACGAAAATTAGGGCATTCATAGGGCTTTGATAGAGGGGATCAAGGTCTACTTAGGGTCAAGTTTAATTAGGTTAAACTTGAGAGATTACCCACCTTTTTGCGCTGTAAAGATTCATAGGGTTTATGACGAAGTAGAAGATGAAATCCTTCTCCTCCAAGCCTTTCCTCCTTGCTCTCCTTGTCCTCAGCCTCCTTTCCTCGTCTCCCAGAGCTTCAGAAATGTTCTAGGGTAGGGTGGAGACGAATTGAGGGTGTTTTGTATGCTTAAAGAGTCCTACATGCTTAAAACTCTCCTCTTCTCTTCAAACTCTGAAATTTCACATTTATCCCACTAATTTGTAGCCTTTATCTACTTAATAGGATTGGGGAGAGGTCTAATTTCGTGTCCAAGGGGTTAGGATGGGATGAGGACTCCTTTTTAGGATAATTATAGGGTTATTTAATGATTATCTTAACCCTTTCCATTTATTATTAATTTAAGTGCGAATTTAGCTTAATTAACTCCCATCCGAATATGGGCTCTTCACAATTGGGCCTATTCTTTTATGTTTGGACCACTAATATAACCCATACATTAATTTAGCTTAATGGGCTTTGATTTAATTCCCTCTAATTCAATTTATTCCCTCTTTATTCTAATCTATTTATCACATTTATTTAATTAAAATTTATTTTATTTAGGGTTTAAAAATCAGAGTTGCTACAAAGTCGAAGTTTGATATCGAGTGATGACTAAGTAGAAACTACTGCAGCTCTCAAGAAGTCGAAGTTAGATATCAGTTGACATATAAAGACCATCAATCGAAGTCTCACTATGACTGCTCCACAGTCGAAGTCTCATATCGATTACTATTATATCGATTCTCTATTTGTATTAATTGTTAGTCTCACTGTGACTTCTCCACGGTCGACGTATATATCGATTGCTAACTATTTGAAGATTACACTTAAACATCGATTGCATTTTACATTGATTATGTTCAAACATCGATTGTCTTTCACATCGATTACCCTAGAACATCGATTACATCAATTAGACTTAGAACATCGATTCCATTGGAACATTGATTGTCTTTCACATCGATTACATTGTAACATCGATTACATTGGGAGATCGATTATCTTTAAACATAGACTGTCATTGAGCAACATCGATTGCCTTCATACATCAATTACAGTTGTTTCACATCGATTACCTTAGAACATCGAGTATATGGAGGAGTAGAGGGCAGCCTAGAAAAGGTAAGTGCCACCTTTCCAGAGGCAGGACAGGAAGAAGGCAGCCGTGTACCAGTAGCCACAGCGTACAGCAGCAGCTCCAAGTCAGTTTAACTTGCACCCTAGACACCTTGCTTCAGGCCCAGCAACAAGAAGGAGTGTCCTCATTGCGGAAGGACACACGACGGCTCAAAATGTTAGAAGCTAGGTGGGAACTGCCTGAAGTGTGGCAACATCGAGCACCAGATCAGAGACTGCCCCAGACTTCAACATTCTGTACAGAGAGGAGCGTCAGCCCCAGCAGCGGCAGCAGTAGTGGCACCAATGACAGTGAAGCCAGGAAGGCCTTGGGCCCAAGCCTGAGTGTATGCAATAGCACGTGAGGATGCAGAGTAGGCAGAGAATGTTATAGAAGGTACTGTTTTAGATATGGGTATGCAGGCTCGAGTGTTAATAGATACGGGTGTAGGATTGAATGGAGAGGATGAACAAATCTAGAAGGGGGGGGGGGTTAAATAGATCTAACACCAATTACTACAGAAGCTTAAGTAATTTAAAATTCCCTTCGTATTAGAGATCCATTCAAGCAAGCAATCTAATTGATCTGATGTGTGAATGTGTGATTGTGTGTATATGATGTGTGAAGCAATTAGATAGAGAGTGCGAAAGTGAAATCCTATGCAAGCATCCAGCACAAAGAGATAGATCAAACCATTGCACACAAGATTTTTAGGTGGTTCGAAAGTCACACCTGTGATTCCTACATCCACCCCTCACATAGTGAGGCCACACTACTCAATCCAGAGTACAACACACACTGAAGCACAATGACTTCAAACACCCTTGAGCATGATAGCTCAACACAAAATAGGAGCATGACGACTCCAAAACACCTTGAGCATGACGACTCAACACACAACTATGAGCACGACGGCTCAAAACACACAACTGTGAGTTCGACGACTCACAAACTGAGCATGATGGCTCAAATCACAAACTACATCAAATCCACACAAAATCAGATCTTCTAGTACTGATCTGATTCACAGACTCAAACAAACATAGAAATTTGCACAGAACTTCATGTACAAATCTCACAAATAGAAATGAGATGAACACTCCAAGAATTAAGTGAAGGAAATGTGAATTGGATGTTCCTCGATGACGAAGTCTTGCAGAAGCTTGGATTGAAGACCCTTGAAGAAATTTGATGGAGATCTTCTTCAATTCACGATGCTCTACTCCAGTGGCGTTCGAATTGCCAGAACTTCTTCTTCTACTACTGCTCTTCTGCTCTATCTATTCCCTTTTTTCAGCACATCATGGCTTGGCATTGATCACCATGTCCTCTTGGATGAAATGGTGGGAAGGCTGGATTCTTGGGTTCTACTGATCAGATGAGATAGAAGAGCTTTTATAGCCCTTGTGCAGTCTCACATACGTGAAAGAGATGTGCATAAAAACCTAGAATGATCCAGACTACCACGTGTCCAAAAGGTCTTTACCACATTGCCACTTGTGTGAAATGGCATTTTGGTAATATAGAATCTCCCATACAGATCTCAGAAGGAGATCACAGCCGTTGGATTCTATGCTCTACATAATTCTCAGTTTACAGAAAAAGAAAGTCGACTGAAGTTTCCAATAGAGACGACACTACTAACCAGAAGCCAATTTTCATCTCATTGGCAAAACACTAGCGTCGACCTGACAAACCACTAGTGTCGACCTGCTCACCAGGTAGAGTCGACCTAATCAGCAGCTAGAGTCGACCTCTTGTGTATTCCACTAAATTAGGTTCACTGGATGGATGCTAGTGTCGACCTCACTCTCAGCTAGAGTTGACACTACTGACATTTGCTCTTTAGAAACTTGTTGGGCAGCCTTTAAGAGTCGACCTGTCTGTCAACTGGAATCGACCTGTCTGTGACTTTTTCTTCAGGTGCTTGTTGGGCAGACTATTAGAGTCGACCTCATTGTCAACTAGAGTCGACCTGGCTTTGACAAAAACTTTGTAAACATGTATGAATGAAGAGTAGACCATCAAAACATATCATTCACAGTAAGATATGAAATATTAAATATCAAGAACATGTTGTTTGAACATTATTGTAATATATTCAATATGTACAATATGTTCAATATGTCATGATCAAAATCAAAGTATGAGTGATGTTCATTGGTCACCATTAAAAGTTCATCTTTAAGAAATTTCAATACACACTCAACACAACATTCTCCCCCTTTTCGATGATGACAAAATTAAATGCACGAACTTGGTATTTTGAAATGATTTCTCCCAAAAGCTCATAAGAACTCATTCTTCCCCTGTCTACAATTTCTCCCTCACCATACCAATTTCTCCCCCTTAACTCTATGCAATTTCTTCCTTTTTTGACAACATCAAAAATACAGAGATGAAATAAGTAAATGAAAGGAGTTCAAGAAATGAGGTGGTGAAAAGAAATGTTCAGGAATGATCAAAAGAAATGAGACAAAGTGATATGGACATATGAGAGAGATTATTGTGTTTTGTGATTATGCAAAAAAGTTTAATAAAAAAGACACACTCAACACAAAGTAGAGCAAAATATAATGATCTGAATGTAGTTAAAATAATAATTCAAATGTGAGTTGAAGTGACCTATATGAGTAAGCAGAAGTATTCAACAAAGAAGTTAGAAGCTTTAGGTGTAACACTGTAACGTCGTGCATTTTTTAGATCATCGTGGATTCTTGCTTAGCCGGTTTGGTGGCCAGTGTGTGGCCCATTAGTCTGTGTTTCAAGTGTTTTCGCAAGTTGTGAGGCTTCGTGGGCCGGCAGGTTGGGCCTAAAGTGCTCACAGGTTTTCTGCCTGTGAACGCGACAGGGGTGTGCGTCGCGTTCTGAACGCGACGGTCCTGGGTGTCGCATTCTTGGAACTGCTGTTTGGCGATCGTCGTCTGCATGCATGCCATGTGTCGCGCATTGGGCGACTTGCTGACGTCGGCCTTGGGAAGGCGACGGCCTCTGACGTCGCGTTCAGGTCGTGACGGAGGGCTACGTCACGTTCCTAACCGCGATGTGCTTTTAAGCAAGGTCGACCGAACAGAGCTCAGCAAGCTTTGCTCGGCCAGGGGAGGCTGCTGCGGTGGATTTTCGGGCGATCCAGCGTTCTGGAAGAGTATGGTGCATGTTTAGATTGTTTATCGCTTTATAAATAATAGATATCATGCTAGGGCATTCACCACTCAGTATTCTCCACCCAACTACACGACCACCATCATAGGTTTTAACCCCTAGTGCTGTTAGGGTTCGAAGGGCCAATGAAGTCTAAGGCTGATAGCATTATGTCCCCATCTTCCCCTCCGTGTGAGAACATTGTAAACCTACTGGCATCCACCTTGCTACTTGCTCCAGTACCTCCACCAGAACGAAGGTCAAAACATTGTGTCAGAATTCAATTTAACCTGTTGGAAGCTGAGCAAGTACGCGAATTGGGAGCTTCCAGAAAAAAGAGTGCTTGTGTGAGGTCAAACGAAAAATCAGGTGAGAATTCAGTACATCTATTTATGTACATATCTTCAGCACATATATTTGACATTTGACCACATATATATATCTTCAGCACACATAATATAGACCCTTAGCATACAATATTTAGTAGCCAAATTGAGTTATTTTTCTTTTGCCAGCAAAGAACAGAGTAAAGAAAGGGTCAGTGCACCCACTAATAAGTCGATGTTCAATGATTAGCTACTGCAGTGATAGAGACGCTTTGGAATTTTGGCAATGTCATATAGAATTAATGAGGAGAACCCTTTTTTTTCCCGTATGTCAATAATGTTCCAAGATGGGCATTCAACATTAGTTTTTTAGAAGAGATAATCCTTTGATGGGAAGGGGAAGATCTATTCAAGTTTGGCACAACAATTATTCCTTTCACAGCCAATGATGTTGCATTGATACTTGAAGTTCCTTCTGTCAGGCGAGATGTGCCCATTAGCGGTCCAGTACAAAAATCTGTTCTACATAGTCAATTCTCAAATACTCCAAAGTTTGATAGAGAATGTATAAATAAATTGATTCATGGAATAATGAAGTCCAATGAGACGGATGACGTGGCCAATACTGTGTGGCTTTGGATTCTTCTTCTTTTGAGCACCTTTCTTGTGCCAAGGACCAACTTTACATGTCCTCCACAAATGCTTCATTGCTTAGATGATCTAAATAGAGTTAAAGACTTTGCATAGGCTGATGGTTTTCAGAAACTCATTCTAAACAAGATGGATGATGCCCATGAAGCAACCAAGAATAAGATATGTGGTGTGAAGAGGCTTGCCAAGCAGAATGATAATCAGATTTAGAGGGCAAGCACTTTATATATGGTTGTTCTGTAGCCTTGTGTGTAAGTTAAACTAAGATTTTTTTTATATAAATCTATTTTAATATAATGTTGAGATGACTCCTAACATTTTATGTGCACATGTTTGGTTGTTGGAACACACAAGGTTACAAAGGCCGATTAATAAAATAGTTTTTCCCCGCATCCTGTGGTGGGAAGCTCCAAAAAAGAGGAAAGTCCAAGTCCGGGCCGAAAATCTAAAAGCTGAGCAATTATGATCCTGTTTCATTGTATTGCTTTTATAGTTTTATTTAATGCTCAATGTTTATGTAATGTGACTTTGCTTGATATTTTGTAGATTTTGGTAAACTTGATTCCTAACTCTGAAGAGGAATGATTGCTTAGTGGGATAGAGAGATCCACTAAGGTGGTTGAAGGGGAGGAGCAGGAGAAGGTGGAGGAGGAGGAGGAGGAGAGGCAGGAGAACAAGTAAGAGAAGGACAGGGAGGAGAGTGAGGAGACAGGGGAGATGTCTCCATCAAAGTGGAGTAAAGTCATGCCAGAAATGCGCAACGAGCTAACATGTGTAGTGTGTAGGATTGAGGAAAGAAATAGGCAAACAAGGAGGGAGTTAGAAGAATTTGGAACAATGCTTGACTCCCTTTTCAAGCAGATAAAGAGTTACATAGCTAAAAGAAAGTCCTCCACTACTGGACCTAAAAATGAAGCCAAAGACATGACAAATATGGGCCAAACTGAAGAAGGAAGAGGCTCATCAACCTCCCCAGCCCCCATAGATGTGGATGAATTAGACTAAGTGGTAGAGATGGCTGGGAATGTGGGTACTCTGAACAGGGAGGAGGACAAGGAAGAATACAAGGTGATTGCCATGAATGAGGAGGAGGACCTTGAAGCTACCATTTCAAGAAAACATGGCCAGGTAATTTACTATTTTTTTAATATACTTATTTAGAAGCTACCATTCCAGTTAATATAATTCGTATAACCTAATATAATTTGTGGAACCAATTATTGTTGTAGCTTCTCCTTGAGTCCAGGAGAGATTTTTGTGGGCATGATTTATTGTCTGAGGAGCAAAAAAAAATTGTCCACTCGTTTCTTTACCAAACTATTGACGGGTAAGCTTCATTAATTGTCTATTATTCAAGTGTATGGTGAAAAATATAACTTAAAAAACTTTTGTTTGTTGAATAGGACAAAAGTCATGAACAACAGGTGGGATGGCTATGTAACTCGAGAACATGTTCATGCCATTCTTTTTGGAAAGCTCTTTGTTGATGATGTAAGTTCTTATATATTAATGTAATGTCAAGTATTGAATTTGAGGTATTTAGACTCACTACGACTTGCATTTGAATTTCAGGCAATCAATATTGGTTTCCAATTCCTCATTGAGAATATTGAGAATTCACCAAATGAGTATCATATATGCACTTACACACCTACCCTCTTAGTGCACAACATTCAAAGCAAGAAGGCAAAAATTTTGGAGAGGGTAAAACTTATGAAAAGCTCCCTTCCTAGCATGGCCACTAAAGGAGATATTGACAAAGTGGATCTCTTATTCTTCGTCTTATTTACAAGCAACCACTGGCACCTATTAGTGGTCGATGTGAAGAAGAAGAGAGCCACGTCATATAATTCAATCAAAGGGAGTAAAAGGTACATGGCTGCGGCAAAAAGATCGGTAAGTACCAAATACTTTCAACTTCTCCATATGTTGGTTCATAGGAAAAATATGCTAACCAGTGTATGTGTTTATAGGTTACTCTGTTGGATGCATTTTTCAAATTTTGTGGCATTATGGATGACCCACTAGAGCTCATATATGATGATCAGTGCCCAGACCAGTCCTCTAATAGTGCAGACTGTGCGCTATTTGTGATAAAGTTCATGGAAACCATCTCCAGAAAGGGTGAAATAGAGTGGAAGTTCAGTCAGGTAGACATGCCATTAATAAGGGCACAATTTGCAGCAGAAATATTGACATATGCAAGTGCTAAAAGCTTGATAATGTAAATATTCTTTGTGTATTCGACAATGTAAATCTTCTTTGTGTATACGACAGTTTGTATGTAAATCTTCTTAGTGTAGATGATAGTGTTGGTGATATATTACAGTTTGTTTATACACATAATGCCAAGGCATGGCTTACCACCCTAATGACCTAAGTGTGATCAATATACAAACGTACGTATCGTTCATTGGTAGACAAGTTGTTGTTGGTAACTTCAAATACCTTTTTTTAAGTTGAAATTTCATAACTTTGTTAAAAAAAAAATGGAACAAAGCAATTAGTTTATACACATAATCCAAGGTATATGACTTACCACCCTAATGACCTACGTGTCATCGATATACAAACGTACGTATCGTTGTAGAAGTCCTTGGTGGAGAAGTTGTAGTCGTGCAAACAGGCATATGTTGGTGTAAAACTGACATATGTTGGTGCAAATAGGCATATATTAGTGCAAACTGGCATATGTTGGTGCAAATAGGCATATGTTGGTGTAAAACTGGCATATGTTTGTGCAAACTGACATATGTTGGTGTGGAGGGTCCTTGGTGCCAAAAGGAGGCTAAGGGGTCTTTACATAGGTGTGTCCTAATGAAGAGCACATGTTGCTTACATTTTGCTACTTAACCGACAGCTGTCGACAGATGCACACTGGCTGTCAACAGCTACTGTAGCAGTTTTGCCATCTAGAATTGAATTCCTGAAGCATAGCCTGGGTTTTCGACAGGTGAATCCTGGCTGTCGACAGCTACTGCAGCAGATCTGCCATCCAGAACTGAATTTCTGAAGCTTAGGCTGGGTTGTTGACAGACGCATCCTGGCTTTCGACAACTACTGCTTGCTTTGATTTTCCAGAAGCTCATTGTTGGAGATCTTCAGTAGTTGTCGACAGGTGAGTCCTGCCTGTTGACAGCTGCTGCTTTATTTGGTTTTTCTAGAACCTTGTTGTTGCATGGTCATCACTGGTTGTCGACAGATGCAAGGGTGCTTTCGATAGCTCGTGCTTGAGATTATCCATCCAGAAGCCTTCTTACTTAAGGTTTCATCAAGTTGTGCACTGCCTTTTTCATGTAGTCTCCTACAAGAAAGAAACATGAATTTAGATATCATGTAGTGAATATGGTGTATGCATAATCTTTATGTCATTGTGTAAAACATACAATCTTATGAATGTTCATGAAATCACAACCCAACATTCTCCCCCTTTTTGATGATGAAAAAAATACAATTATTGTCTCCCCCTTTTTGACAACATTCAAAAAGATAGAAGGTGCAAGCGATCGTAGAAGAGACAAAAGTTGATTTCATTCAATAGGTTGATTGGCAAGCATTACATTGTCAAGCATTGCATAGATCATTACAATTCAAAAGATGAAAACTTGAAGTTTCAACCAAACATTCCCATTTTCCTTTCAAATGCCATTTTGATGTAAAAGGGGAGGTGACATTTGTACAAACATATGTTAGTGAAAAGTACATATGGTATGGTTGAACCAACATATACCATTTTGATGTACATGAATTATAGAAGGGAGAAGTTGAAATTGTTTTGTTCTATATATATTTTTTCATATGCATAAACAAATTGTTTTGTTCCATATATTTTTTTACCGAAGTTCTGAAATTTCAACTTAAAAAAAGGTATATGAAGTTACCAATTACAACTTGTCCTCCAAGGACTTTGATAATCGTACGTACGTTTGTATATCGATGACATATATCTTGGTGCAAACAGGCATATGTTGGTGTAAACAAACATATGTTGGTGTAAAACTAGCATATGTTCGTGCAAATAGGCATATGTTGGTCTAAAACAGGCATATGTTGGTGTAAATAGGCATATGTTGGTGTAAAACTATCATATGTTGGTGTAAACAGGCATATGTTGGTCTAAAACAAGCATATGTTGGTGTAAACATGCATATGTTGGTGTAAACCTGGCATATGTTGGTGTAAACATGCATATGTTGGTCTAAAATAGGCATATGTTCGTGTAAACAGGCATATGTTCGTGTAAACTGACATATGTTGGAGACAAATTGGCATATGTTGGTCTAAAACTGACATATGTTGGTGTAAACAGGCATATGTTGGTCTAAAACTGGCATATGTTGGTGTAAACAGGCATATGTTGGTGTAAACAGACATATGTTGGTGTAAACAGGCATATGTTGGTCTAAAACTGGCATATGTTGGCTAAAACAAGCATATATTGGTGTAAATTGGCATATGTTGGTCTAAACTAGCATATGTTGGTGTAAACAGGGATATATTGGTGCAAATAGACATATGTTGGTATAAACAGGCATATGTTGGTGTAAGACTGGCATATGTTGGTGTAAACATGTATTTGTTGGTATAAAATTGGCATATGTTGGTGTAAACAGGCATATGTTGGACTAAAATGGGCATATGTTTGTGTAAACAAGCATATGTTGGTCTAAAATTGACATATGTTGGTGCAAACAAGCATATGTTGGTGTAAAACTGACTTATGTTTGTGCAAACTATCATATGTTGGTGTAAAACAGGCATATGTTGGTGTAAAATAGGCATATGTTGGTGTAAACAGGCATATGTTGATGTAAAACTGACATGTTGGCTAAAACAGGCATATGTTGGTGTAAACTGGCATATGTTGGTCTAAAACTGGCACATGTTGATGTAAACAAACATATGTTGGTCTAAAACATGCATATGTTGGTGTAAACAGACATATGTTGATCTAAAATTGCCATATATTGGTGTAAACAAACATATGTTGGTTTAAAACAGGCATATGTTGGTGTAAACTGGCATATGTTTGTGTAAAACTAGCATATGTTGGTCTAAAACTGACATATGTTGGTGCAAACAGGCATATGTTGGTGTAAACTGGCATATGTTGGTGTAAACAGGCATATGTTGGTGTAAGCTGACATATGTTGGTCTAAAACAGGCATATGTTGGTCTAAAACAGGCATATGTTGGTGTAAACAGACATATGTTGATGCAAACAGGCATATGTTGGTGCAAACTGTCATATGTTGGTGTAAACATGCATATGTTGGTGTAAACTGGCATATGTTTGTGTAAACAGACTTATGTAGGTCTAAAATAGGCATATGTTGGCGTAAACAGATATATGTTGGTTTAGACAAGCATATGTTGGTGTAAAACTGACATATGTTGGCTAAAACAGGCATATGTTGGTGTAAACTGGCATATGTTGATGTAAAACTGACATATGTTGGTGTAAACATGCATATGTTGGTGTAAAACTGGTATATGTTGGTGTAAACATGCATATCTTGGTCTAAAATAGACATATGTTGGTGTAAACAGGCATATGTTGGTCTAAAACAGGCATATGTTGGTGTAAATATATATATATTTGTGTAAACTAACATATGTTGGTGTAAACAGACATATGTTGGTGTAAAACTGGCATATGTTGGTCTAAATAGACATATATTGATGTAAAACTGGCATGTGCTAGTGTAAACAAACATATGTTGGTGTAAACGGACATATATTAGTGTAAAATTGGCATATGTTGGTCTAAAACTGACATATTTTGGTGTAAATTGACATATGTTGGTCTAAAATTGGCATATGTTGGTGTAAACAGACATATGTTAGTGTAAACAAACATATGTTGGTGTAAACAGATATATGTTGGTGTAAACATGCATATGTTAGTCTAAAACAAACATATATTGGTGTAAACAGACATATGTTGGTGTAAAACATGCATATGTTGGTGGAAACAGGCATATGTTGGTCTAAACTGGCATATGTTGGTGTAAACTGACATATGTTGGTGTAAAACTAGCATATGTTGGTCTAAAACTGACATATGTTGGAGCAAACAGGCATATGTTAGTGTAACACTGGCATATGTTGGTGTAAACTGACATATGTTGGTGCAAACAGGTATATGTTGGTGTAAACCTGGCATATGTTGGTCTAAAACTAGCATATGTTGGTGTAAACAGATATATGATGGTTTAAAATTGGCATATGTTGGTGTAAACATGTATATATTGGTGTAAAAAGGCATATGTTGGTGTAAACAGGCATATGTTGATGTAAAATGTAACGGCCCACTTCCACCCGGTACGGTTATAAGAACCCACATCGGATGAGAGCAAGTCGCTATAGGGGAGAAAACCCCAACGATAGTCACATGAGCTGAGATATACACAAATAGAAAGGAATATTGTAGCAGAAAATAATAACTCTTATTCCATCAACTTTATAATCCACATACCACAGTCTATATCGTCCAAGAAAAGAAATAACATAACATACATCCACTAAACATATAACTAGTTTCCAAGTACAAATATAAACAAAGTTCAAATTACAATTACATCACATACTAAGAAATAACTTTAAATCTTCAATCTAATCTTCATGCCCCATGTCGGATCTTGCAATCTCCTCGGCCTCTAAATTTCCTGAATTGTTTAGCAAGGGTGAGTCTACCAAATAGACCCAACAAGCAACTTAAAAGTTCAAATCATGTACTTTCCATACATGCTTTCTAACAATTTCACACTTTACTAGCTTTCACATTATCATTAACTATTTACAATTTAACAATTAAACTAATACATGCTCATACTACAACATGGATAGTAAAACATGAAATCTATTAACAACTATACTAACACATGTAAACAAGAATTCTAAACATTGTTAATTATAACATGGTATTACTAACATGAGAGCATTCATATAATCACATGCTTTCATTTCTTATTTTCACATAACACTAACACATGGTTTATATTCAATTTATAACATGATACTAAACACATGCTCATCAAATAATTTCTAACTCATGGACATGATTTACATATTCCTACACATGGTACTAAACATGATATCACAATTAACAAAATTCACATTAACACATGTATGACATGAACATATGCACATTTACCTTGGCTTTCACATGCATTTATTCTCACATTATCATTCACTTTCACTTACACATGATTTCACATAGTTTTCACATAATTTTGACTTTGCACATTCACGTATCACATGTCACATCACTTGCACTTACCATGTGCCACGTTCACATATCATTTTACACATTGTTCACATTTTCACTTTTACACATTGCCAAGACATAGCCCAAACCACCACTAGAAAGATCACATAACACATACACATACTTAATCACTAGGCAAAGTGACCAAGTCTTAGTTATTGCGCAGAACCGAGGGAAGCACTCCCCACCATTACCAGTGGAACTTGTCCACCTTCAGGATTTCACATGACCCATTGCCTCGGGTATCACATAACACTTTTGAGCTTTCCCGTAGGGGCACTACTATAGTATAGCTCCACGCAATCTTTGGTGGCAGTGTCTTATTGGCACAACTTATTTATCTTGTCACATTAACACATTTTCACACACACATGCCACATGCTCTCTCACTTTCCATGCACATGCACACATATTTCATGAAACAGATTCTAATCACTTTTGGATACTCAATTTAATCAAGAACAGTAAATAACAGAGCCTAATCATGATGCTAATATCATTTTTAATCATATTTGAGATCTATCTTTAAAACATGGTACAAAAATCTTTAGAAATTAATAACAATTTGCACAGTAATCAGAATACTATCCAATTTTAACCACAGGGTGGATATAGAACATGGAATAAATATATAATTTTTCAGAATATTCAGAATAGCACAACTATTTTTAATAATTAACAAAAATTACAAGTAATTTGAGTAAAATATTCACTTTAACATGGTATACGGCAAAACAGTCTGTTCTAATAGTTTTAAAACATGAAAACAGTAACCCTAAGATCATGAAAAATTTCTGAAATCATAACATGCATTGAAACTATTTATTCATAATTAAAAATAGTCAAACATGCTTATTCTCCAATAACAGAAATTATACCAAATAATATCAAGCTCAGAAATTTGACAGAACCTCATGATATGACCTACAGACCATACCTGACCAAACATGATTTTTACAACATGCACAGGCCTCCAAACAGTCGAAAATCATAGTACATAGATCAACACATAATTATGTAGAAAACAGATGAACTTGACGGCAAGGGCCTTGCCGTCAGGGTGAGTTAACGGCAAGATCGACTGCCGTCGACTCAAGAATTTGGCGGCAACAATGTTGTCGTCAACCTCCTGTCTGCACATAGTGCAGACCAAACACAGAAACCAGAGAATTTTGGGGTCCAAGGCATGAAATAAAAATCCTTAAAAATTGTAAAGGACAAGCCCACGGAGAGAAACCCTAAGTTACTTGCTTCTATAGAAGTCACCATCGAATGTATTTGCCCGATGAAGCCCTCTTTTGCACCAAAAGAGGTAACCTTCAAACAGGATCAAATCCTCCATCTTGAGCTCGATCCGGCCTAGATCTCCTCGTTAAGCGTCTTCCTCTTAGGTCGTGGAAGCTTTGTCTTCACAGCATCAACCTCGAACTATCAGCAATTCGGCCGATTTGACCTCTTAACCTCTCCCTTTTTCTCTCTCCAGAACCTAAATAACCCAAGAACAAAAGTCCTCTCTTTGGAGAGATGACCCAGATATATATGCAATAGGAGTTGTAGTCAACCTAGGAGTTAAGAACCTGGCCGTTGGGACATTTCCCAATCCGACTCCCAAAGAAATATGGACGATTTCAGATCTGGAATAATAAACGCATCCGGAGAAATAAACGTCCAGCTTACTGTCATTAACAAGCAGTCAACGTCAATCGATTTTGACGTTAAAATCTTTTGTCCAGGCAGTAAACGACACAAAGCTTTCCGTCTACTCAGTCTTCACTTCAATAGATGTTGACGTTAAGAAGAATTTCGGTAGAAACTTAAAAATAAAATAACAGACACAATTACACAGAAAACTAGGGGACCTACACCCTCTCCCACATAAAATGATCTTTGTCCTCGAAGATCGGATCAAGTACTTATGTTGACGTTGTCGGCGTCGTCTCTGGCTAACGTATACACTCTGGATGGTGCTTGAGTTCTTGTTGTTGGCTTCTTTGTTGCTGTTGCTGGAACACCTCGTGGAACAAACGTCTTCAGCTTCGGACACTCTCTAATCTGATGTTCTGGGCTGCCACACTTGAGACATCTTCCTGCCTTTGTCCAACACAAGTCTCCGCCATGACGCTTGCCGCAATGTACACACTCGAGCTTTTCGCTGCCTATAGAAGCTAGGGACTGGGGTGCTGACTTTGCTGGTACTATCGCTGGTTGTTCATCTTCCACGAGCCTCTTCATCTTCTTGTTCTACCGTTAGAACGGTTCTGGTATCCTCTTCATCTGAGCCTTCTTCTCCTCCTGGTACAATTCCATCTCACTCTCCTGCCTCCATGCCACGCTAAGAGCCACATCCATAGTTCTATGGTCGAATGCTACAAGTCTAGCTTTCAATGACGGTCTGAGCCCCATCACAAACTTCTTTACCGTGCGCCTCTCGTCAGCAACTATGTGCGGTGCGAACCTCGAAAATTCTGCGAATCTGGCCTCATACTCCAAGACTGACATAGAACCTTGAGTCAACGCCCAGAATTCCTATTCCATCTTGTCCTGGATGTTCTCGGGAACAAACTTAGCCTCAAACAACCTCACGAACTCTCCCCAAGTCACCTCTAGCTCCAATCCCTCAAACTACGTGCGAAGAATAGAAGACCACCACACATCTGCTTGCTCCTGAAGCACGTATGTCGCCAAGATGACCTTGTCATCCTCTGCACACCGGATAACTCTAAATATCTTCTAGAGCTCTTTAAGCCAACTCTCTACAATCAACGGCTGACTCTCCCCCTTAAAAGAAGGCGGAGCCATCCGCTTAAACCTCTCCATGACTGACGCTCCTCCAACACCATGGTCCTACTGAGCTGGTGCCGGAACCTGAGCCTGATGCTGCATCTGAAGATCTACCTGCATCTGCGCCTGAGTCTACATCACTTGTACAAGTCCTTGCATGAACGTGCCGTAGTCGACCAACGGTGGCGGCGGTGGCGCAGGTGGTCCTTGAGCTGTTGGTACTCACTGCTGCTCACTTGTAGTCCTCCTTGGCTCCTCATCTTGGATGGGTACACTCGAATGACGAGTCCTTCCAGCCATAGCCTACAAAATAAATACCAAGTTAAGCTCCATTTATTACTACACCTAGTATATTATCATGCATTCATCTTATCATATTTCTAGTCCTATCTTAGTTATTCCATGGATCTGGCTATCCACTACAAAGACTTTGAGATGTGAATCATGTTGATGTCTATCCATGTATAATCTCAACCCTGTGGTGTCTGATACCATCTCTGTAACGGCCCATTTCCACCCGGTACGGTTATACCAACCCACATCAGATGAGAGCAAGTCGCTACAGGGGAGAAAACCCCAACGATAGTCACATGGGCTGAGATATACATAAATAGAAAGGAATATTGCAGTGGAAAATAATAAATCTTATTCCATCAATTTTATAATCCACATACCACAGTCTATATAGTCCAAGAAAAGAAATAACATAACATACATCCACTAAACATATAGCTAGTTTCCAAGTACAAATATAACCAAAGTTTGAATTACAATTACATCACATACTAAGAAATAACTTTAAATCTTCAATCTACTCTTCACGCTCCACGTTGGATCTTGCAATCTCCTCGACCTCTAAATTTCCTGAAATGTTTAGCAAGGGTGAGTCTACCAAATAGACTCAGAAAGCAACTTAAAAGTTCAAACCATGTACTTTCCACACATGCTTTCTAACAATTTAACAATTTACTAGCTATCAAATTATCATTAACTATTTGTAATTTAACAATTAAACTAACACATGCTCGTACTACAACATGGATAATAAAACATGAAATCTATTAACAACTATACTAAACATGTAAACAAGAATTCTAAACATTGTTAATTATAACATGGTATTACTAACATGAGAGCATTCATATAATCACATGCTTTCATTTCTTATTTTCACATAACACTAACACATGGTTTATATTCAATTTATAACATCATACTAAACACATGCTCATCAAATAATTTCTAACTCATGGACATGATTTACATATTCCTACACATGGTACTAAACATGATATCACAATTAACAAAATTCACAATAACACATGTATGACATGAACATATGCACCTTTACCTTGGCTTTCACATGCATTTATTCTCACATTATCATTCACTTTCACTTACACATGATTTCACATAATTTTCACTTTGCACATTCACGTATCACATGTCACATCAGTTGCACTTACCATGTGCCACGTTCACATATCACTTTACACATTGTTCACATTTTCACTTTTACACATTGCCAAGACACATCCCAAACCACCACTAGAAAGATCACATAACACATACACATACTTAATCACTAGGCAAAGTGACCAAGTCTTGGTTACTGTGTAGAATCGGGGGAAGCCCTCCCCACCATTAATAGTGGAACATGTCCACCTCCAGGATTTCACACGACCCGTTGCCCCGGGTATCAAATAATATATTTGAGCTTTCCCGTAGGGGCACAACTACAGTACAGCTCTATACAATCTATGGTGGCAGTGTCTTATTGGCACAACTTATTTATCTTGTCACATTAACACATTTTCACACACACATGCCACATGTTCTCTCACTTTCCATGCACATGCACACATATTTCATGAAACAAATTCTAATCACTTCTGGATACTCAATTTAATCAAGAACAACAAATAACAGAGCCTAATCATGATGCTAATCTCATTTTTAATCATATTTGAGATCTATCTTTAAAACATGGTATAGAAATCTTCAAAAATTAATAACAATTTGCACAGTAATCAGAATACTATCCAATTTTAACCACAAGGTGGATATAGCACATGGAATATATCTATAAGTTTTTAGAATTTTCAGAATAGTACAACTATTTTTAATAATTAACAGAGATTACAAGTAATTTGAGTAAAATATTCACTTTAACATGGTATACGGCAAAACAGTCTGTTCTAATAGTTCTAAAACATGAAAACAGTAATCCTAAGATCATGAAAAATTTTTGAAATCATAACATGCATTGAAACTATTTATTCATAATTAAGCACAGTCAAACATACTTATTCTCCAATAACAGAAATTATACTAAATAATATTAAGCTCAGAAATTTGACAGAACCTCATGATATGACCTACAGACCATACCTGACCAAACATGATTTTCACAACATGCACAGACCTCCAAACAGTCGAAAATCACAGTACATAGATCAACACAAAATTCTGTAGAAAACAGATGAACTTGACGGCAAGGGCCTTGCCGTCAGGGTGAGTTAATTGCAAGATCGACCGCCATCGATCAAGAACTTGGTGGCAACAATGTTGCCGCTTGTAGCAACTTGAATTTTTTAGAAACAAAAATTAAATAATAAATTAAAAACTCAGCTAAAGGGATATTCAATGAAAAGAGCATTAAATAAAACCCATTAAATGGAAAAGAGTAATGGGCTTTGCTTAATGGATCCTCTAGAACTTATTGGGTCAAAATATGAATTTACAAATAGTAAATAAAAAGAAAATACCCTAAATTCGGAGTCTTAATATCTCCTAAATAGAAAAAGACTCTTTAAGCATTAAGAGAGGCAATAAGAGTTGGAATTGGATTCCTAAGCCTACCCCTTATGATTTAGCACAAATTTATATCCCATCCGAACCTTAATACAGGTTGGAAAGCAAGAAAGGAAGGTTGGAGTTAGGAAATCTCGTAATTAAAGAGCAATTAGAATAGAAGTAAGAATAGGAACCCATACATGCATAAATACATCTCTTAAACCCTCTTGGCCGACCCTATCTCGTTGCCAAAGGTTGTTGGACGTGGAGAAGAGGCCAAGGAGGAGTGGATCTCGTGGGGAGAAGGAGTTCTTGGAGCTTCTTCCTCGTTCTTGGAGATTTTAACCCTACAAGACAAATCGAGTCAAAGGTAGGCATTCTCATGAGCAAAATTAAATTAAACTCGTTTGTAGGTAGTTCCAATCACCAGGAACAAAAGCCCTCTTGATTCCCTCTTTTTCATCGAGCCAATCTTTTGTTCTTGATTTTAGAAGATCTGTAAACATGATAACCCCGAGACATCATGTTTAATTCAAATCTCTATGTATACTTGATCCCATGCTACGAAATTTTTACTGTAGATACTTCATGTTATTAGGGATCTTTTTCACCTAAAAGCCCTAAATTTCATCGAGCATGCTGATCGAATTTAATCGATCTTTCTCTCTGTGTCATGTTCTGAATAACTCGTTCTTGCTCATATTCAAACCCTGTATGAACCATGCTCTATCTCTAATTCCGATTTACTGGAAGTACCCTTACATGTCTAGTTTAATTTGCAACTTGTTTCGTGATTTTTCATCGACTATATAACTAGTGATGATTTTTCAAAGTACCCTGTGTCCAAACAAATCAAGTTGGCACGTAATTCGATGTAGAACATTTTTCCCGCTCGAACTCAGGTGAAGTACCTGAGAACGCAATGGCTCGACACGCCGAGTTCTCAGGGCCATCGCGACCAACATCTTTTCGCATTCTGAACGTGACAGGAAACCCCGTCGCGTTCTGGCCGCCTGAGCAGACAGCCCTGTCGCGAGCCATACAGGACCCTGTCGCGTTCCATCATGACCCTGCTGTGACCCTTACACGGGTATGTCGTGTTCACAGGATTTTGCATTAAAACCCATAAAATTTGTTACTCTCACTTTCTACAATATTCTACGCCGTTTTGACAGTCATACACGTAGTAAAAACACTTGTTTTAATGCAGCTATATTGAATGCTTTAAAATACATATTCATGACTTCTTTTCTATGTATGATTTCTCTTACACATGCACACACATGAACCATCCATATATGGCTGAAATCTGGCATAAAATATCTCATAATGTATATGGTAATTTATTGCAATAAAGTATATTAATTGCCCTATTTTAAAGGACTTGTATTCGTTTCTTGCGTTGTTTATATACCGATATCGACGCTCCACTGTTCTAGAATTCCTCTAGAACGTCGAGCACCTGTTTTTATATACACACTTTACTTGGCTTGTGGTGAACTCTCCGTCGGATATTCCTTTCGTCGGACTAGTGAACCCTTGCACAAGGCCTCCGTATGACTCCTCTGATCATGGATTCCCACATGGTCGACGAGCCAGCTATACCCTAACACCCATTACACCTTTAGGGATCGATATGATCCAAACGGCAATTAGAAGTTCGCTCTTACCTTGAATCACGTCGGACCTCTGGACTTGTGCATAACATGGCCAGTGGGAAGATCGTGAATTCCACCTGACTGCCAATACGACGTTCGCGTGTTGTGCAACTGTTACTATCGCCTGTTTAGTCATTGTTTCATGTGATGTACCCTTAGCTCTCATCTATACTCTACTCGCTCATCTATTCATGTTCTCTCTACTATCTCGTCTATTCATCTAGTGCTCTTAACTATTCTTGGTACTCTATATTGGCCATTGACTGATTGTCTAAAGATACAATATAACCAATGCCTGGCAATATATAAAGGGCCTGATCTGGTCTTGGGATGTGCGCCCGAAAGTGCTAGTGCCCATGGGAGTTAAATGATCAGAGTGTTTGGCCTTACACTCAAGTGCTATCTATCTCGACTATCTATATGACAATCAAAACACAAAACGTGCTATACTCTCTCGATGTCTAGAATGACAAACAAGTGCTATACTCGTCGTGCTATTATTATACTTGTGCTAGTTGTGCTATGGCCATCCTGCTATTCGTGCTATACTCGATACTTGTGCTATTTTTGGAAACTATACTCGATCTCGTGCTATTGTGCTATCTTGTTACCTGTTCTGCTATCTCTTGCTATATTTTGACTCGCTTGTACCTACTATATTTAGATATGCTGCCATTAAATGCGTTGATTATTTAAAGCCTACTTGAGCCTGAGATTTAAGTCATACTGGGCGTTATCGCTCACCCTACGTTATTTGATGTTGTGTTCTCAGGTGAGACCGAGGATGACACATACACTCACGAGGAAGGGAATGACCAAGAGTGAAGCCAGGAGTACCCTCGAGTCATTATGTTATCTTAGAGTTGTAGTTAGTTATTTCCTTTCATTGCAATGTAATTAGGCCCTATAGAATGGCTCTGATATTAGTGGTTGTAACTAGACATTTGAAAAGTTATTAATGAGAAAGATTTGCTTTAGTATTATTCAATGTGCAATGGTTTGATGTCTAGTATTCGCTCTATACCTTTTTCTTGCAACTGCCTTCGCACTCTGATATTCCGCGTCGGGGCGTGACACCGCCAACCTCCTGTTTGCACACAGTGCAGACCGAACACAGAAACCAGAGAATTTTGGGGTCCAAGGCATGAAATAAAAATCCTTAAAAATTGTAAAATGACAAGCCCACGGAGAGAAACCCTAAGTTACTTGCCTCTATAAAATTCACCGATGAAAGAATTTGGCCGATGAAGCCCTCTTTTGCACCAAAAGAGGTAACCTTCAAACAGGATCAAATCCTCCGTCTTGAGCTTGATCCGGCCTCGTTCTCCTCGTTAAGAGTCTTCCTCTTAGGTCGTGGAAGCTTTGTCTTCACAACATCAACCTCGAACCGTCAGTAATTCGGCCGATTTGACCTCTCAACCTCTCCCTTTTTCTCTCTCCGGAACCCAAATAACCCAAGAACAAAAAGTCCTCTCTTTGGAGAGATGACCCAGATATATAGGCAATAGGAGTCGTAGTCAGCCTAGGAGTTAAGAACTTGACCGCTGGGACATTTCCCAATCCGACTCCTAGAGAAATAGGGACGGTTTTAGATCTGGAATCATAAACGCATCTGGAGAAATAAACGTCCAGCTTACTACCGTTAACCAGCAGTCAATGTCGATTGATGTTGACGTTAAGATCTTTTAGCCAGGCAGTAAACGGCATAAAGCTTTCCGTCTAGTCACTCTTAACGTCAATGGATGTTGAGGTTAAGAAGAATATTGACAGAAACTTAAAAATAAAATAACAGACACAATTACACAGAAAACTATGGGCCCTACACAACATATGTTATTACCAACTACAACTTGTCCACTGAGGACTTCTACAACAATACATACGTTTGTAGATCGATAACACATTGGTCATTAGGGTGTAAGCCATGCCTTGGCATTATGTGTAAAAACTAATTGTTTTGTTGCATATTTTTTTTAACAAAGTTATGAAATTTCAACTTAAAAAAGGTATATGAAGTTACCAACTACTACTTGTCCCCCAAGGACTTCTACAACGGTACATACGTTTGTATATCAATCACACTTAGGTCATTAGGGTGTAAGCCATGCCTTGGCATTATGTTGTACAAACAAGTTGTTTTGTTCCATAATTTTTTTTAACAAAGTTATGAAATTTCAACTTAAAAAAGGTATATGAAGTTACCAACTACAACTTGTCTCCCATGGACTTCTACAACGGTACATACGTTTGTATATCGATCACACTTAGGTCATTAGGGGAGCCAACAATTGCCTGTTTTACACCAACATATGCCAGTTTACACCAACAAATGTCTGTTTACAGCAAATGCCTGTTTACACCAAGATATGCCAATTTACACCAAGATATGCCAATTTACACCAACATATGCCAATTTGCACAAACATTGCCAGTTTACACCAACATATGCTAGTTTGCACCAACATATGCCACTTTACACCAACATATGCCAGTTTGCACCAACATATGCCTTATTTACACCACTTTGCCCCTCCTTGGCTTCCACTTTGCAGGGGAGCGAAGCGGAAGTGTAGCGGAGGTGTCATGAAATGATGGTGAAGCGGAAATGATGCGAAGTGGACTGAAAAGTGGGAGCCAAGGTAAAGAGACACCTGACCTAACCAACAAGCAATTGGAATCTTATTGAAAGCCCCGAGTTAGCTGCTCGAGCAGAATGCAAGGAAAACACAAGTCTGGACGAGAAGGATGGAAGAAAAGATGATCAACCCCTCGATTGAGAGGTACCCTAGCCAATTGTCCTGCATGTTTCATTTTGGAGGGACATGTGCGTGCCAGGCAAGTAACTCATGACTCTGTCCTGTGAGCAGTTCGCAACCAAAACGGATCAAAAGGAACAAGGATGAAAATCATATAGGAAATCCAGACAAGGAAACTCTTGACAAACTGACAAGAACAACTCGCTCGAAGGCAGACCTTCCAATTCGGAGTGGAATAAAATCTCTTTTTTTGAACATGAGGAATGGTTGGGCACTCAACAAGAGCTCACCATTAGCCAGGGGTGAATCGTGATAGCTCAAAGTCCTACATGATGCATGCTGGGCTAAAAGAAAAGAAATCATATAAAACAAATTCAAAGAAAAGAGAAAATAGAAAATATATCAAGGATAATATTGCTAAGTTAAATAAGAATGGGTCAAGATACTACCTGCAACCGCAGTGTAGGCCTGAATCCATCGTTCCCAAACTTATCTAACCCAACGGCCTATCTAGCGATTAACAATGTGCAACTAGATCATCACCGTTTTTTGGTAAAGGGGAACTCAAATCCCAGAGCACATTGAGAACCAGCCGGTCCTTGAAATGATATAACAAGTAGGATACCATATAGTAATGCAAGGGATTAGGGATGGAGATAGATACCTGACTTACTGTGACGTTCCTTTTTTTTGCAATTTTCTAAATTTCTGATATTTTTTTTTAACAAACAATCATAGCAAATAACCAAAATATATATATAAACACACACACCATAAAATTATAAACAAACCATGTGCAAACACATAAAGACACACCAGACAGAAACGCGACGCACCTGGGTTCGCAACAGTGTTGCGGCGCCCTTTGCAATTGTGACCTTAACGCGACGTATCATGGCGTCGCGACACAAGTCGTGGGATAAATAGGAAAAAAATCCACTTCATCCACTTCGAAGCCTATCTAGACTCCTCCTAGGACTCTTAAACCTATCATATTATTACTTTATCAACTAGATACAGGTTTGGCTTGGACTTGCTACCCTAGGGCTCTTATAAATAGGGCTGTAAGGGGGCTAAAATCTCAACTCTCTCTCTCTCTCTTCCCCTCTCTCAATTTTCTCTCTCTTTAGCCATGAAGAGAGCCTTCTCCACCCTCCAGTCAGATCCTAAGCCCTATGCAAGCCCTAAGGCGGCCAGGAAATCTTATGCAGAGCTGCTGCTCCTCTCCTCCGTGCCCGGGCATATTTGCACAAGGCCGGATCTTCAAGTAAGCAACTTTCTCTCTTTACTAGTTCTTCTTCTTCCCCCTCCCAATTCAACCTTTATTTATCTTGCTGCTATTCTAGATCCTCTCGGACCAAAGGAGATTCTCCAAAGTCCCCTGGCTAGCGCCCATGCTAGACATGCCTCCCTGGGCGTCTACCCATCACCTGTGCGAGTGGGGCCTCTCGACTGTGCTCACTCTGGCAAAGCAATATCACAAGATCGTGCACGTGTGGGACAGTCTTACTGCATTGGCGGAGCTGTGGCACCCTCAAACACACACGTTCATCTTCCCCGCATTCGAGGCTACCATACTGCTAGAGGAGCTGGAGTTGATGCTGAGGCTTCCGAAGTATAAGAGAGGAGAAGAGTATGGCCTCTCCTACACCATGGCACCAATTGACGCATGGGGCATACTTAGGGAGATCACCACCAAGCAGACGGATCTATATACTATGACCAGCCGCACGTACATCCATCTTCTCCCTATCTCCCAGTGGATCGTCTCCCAGTGCAAGCGCAAGATTGGGAAACATCTTGCCATAGCCAAGGCCGCCACCATCTGCATTTGTGGCGTTATTCTTTTCCCAGAAGAAGACAATCTTCTCATGGTCTCAAACCTAAGCATAATCAACTGCATATGGGAAGGTATGAGCATTGCAAAGTCTATTCTTGGTTATCTATATACTAATCTCTCCTATGTAGCCACTGGCGAGCCTTTCTTCGGCTCCGTCATCGCCCTCGAGCTTTGGATGGGGATGCACATTCAATTCCAGGCGGCAGACGATCCTTCTACTCAATGCAAGAGCATGCTACACCATCCTCTGGCCTTTGTTGGTGCTCCTCTCTACAGGACGCCGCAAGCATGGTGCAAGACGGCACAGATAAAAGAGCTAAAGGAATGGTGTATCTACTTTAAGACAATGAAGGAGGAGTACTTTGACATGTGCCCACACTTTCTTCATAACAAGATGATCCCTCTTCCTCAGTGCACCGGGCTAGCACTACGGCTCCTAGGCGATGAGGCACTGGTCCACTATAACCTGGACCGCTGCTACCTTCAATGCGGGGCTGCACGGACGGTGGTGCCACTGCTCTCTCACTTCCCTCCCATTCCAGTACGGAAACGAAATGACAACCAAGATGAACTAGACATGAGGAGCGCCATCGTTCACTGGGAGGGGTGTGCTATGAGCCTCCTCCAGGCGGAGGTGGTGGAGAACGAGGACGTCACCCGAGAGTATCTTGAAGCATTGAAGAGGGTTCGTCGAATTGTATCGGGAGGATCTGCTTGAGATAGAGTTGATTTGATGTAGGCATGGTATCAGATGGTAATTAGGGTTGGAAATAAGGTTTCAATGATTGCAGGGGTAATTAAGACTTGTATTTAAGCATTTGAATCAATAAAAGTAGGATTTTATTCTGCTCGCACTGTGCTCTATTGATGTAGCGACCACTACGAAGGTCGCCTCAAGGTCGCAACGAGGCGGCAGGTCGTGACATGAACGCGGCCTACCTAGATGTCGCGACCAGAACGTGACATCCATGACGGTCGCGACATAAACTGACTATTCAAAAATGCAGAAACCCCCTCTTCTTCCCTGTTCACACTTACGGCTTCCTCTCTCCTTCTTTCATCCGGCGACCTTGGCAATCTTTCATGAACTCTCCTTCTCTGCACCCTCTCTCAGTCTCCACTCCCTCTGTCTCTCTCTCTTCCAATCTCCCCCCTCTCGGTTAATGGAGGGAAGCGGCAGTGGCGGCAGTGGCGGCGGCGACAGTGGAAGGGGGAAGAAGAAGATGGTGAAGCGGTCCTCCAGGCGGCGTGAGGTGCCTTCTCCGGCGGCAGAGGAGGCACCGGATGTGGAGATGGCGGATGAAGAGATGCCCCCTATGGACCTGGAAGCGGCGGCGATGGCGCGTGAGGAGGCGATGAAACAGGTATGCCTTTAAAGCCCAAACCCTTGATTTGATTATGCAAATGCATGAGGAAGCTTGCGTAGGGCTTAGTGTAGGGCAGTTCGCCTGAAGAAACGGCCACCGGACGAGGGAGATTCCGATGAGTCAGCGTTTGAGAACGTGACGGCTCGGCCTGTCGTGACACCAGATGTCACGACGGGGTCAAGGGCCGTGACCTTGTCGCGGTCAGCTAGGTGGTCGCGACCATGTCGCAACACATCGGGGTGTCGCGACAAGGTCGCAGCCCTCTAGACCGGCACAACCTCAGCCGAACAACCAAACAGGGTAAGGTTAAACTGATTAAAAAAAATGAATTGTACTTGCAGGGGAAAATGAGGGCCCGGGTTTCTTGGATCGTGGTCCTAGCGGTCTACCTAGCCTTCCCTAGCTTTTAGAGAGAGAGATTGGATGACATGGGGTTTGGGGAAATTTTGAGGATGGAGAGGATGAGGGCGGATGCCCCTCTCACCCAGGCCCTGTGTAGTAGGTGGGACGCGGAGGCGACTGCCTTCGTGTTTCCATGGGGACATATGATCCCCAGCCTGGAGGATGTTATCAGGATCACACGTCTGAGGGTATATGGTAGGCCAGTGAGTGGGTTCACCCACCCATGTTACAGAGAGTTGGCCCACAGACTGCTGGACCTGACTGTAAAGTAGAGGTCGTCCCTTATCCCTAGAGTGAGGCTACAAGAGAGTCTAGACTCTATGAGACTGGCAGGAAGGTGGCTGAGTCAGTGGACGAGCAATTGTTGAGGCTGACGAGGGACTGCGAGGAGACCCTAGCTAGTGAGCTAGGGGCTCAGGCAGACTTCGACCTGCGCTGCTTCCTCACGTTATTTCTTGGTAAACTTCTGTTTGCCACAAGGGGTGACGCGGTCCACTGTCGGTTCCTGCCACTTCTAGAGGATCTGAACCAGGTGGGGAGTTATGCTTGGGAAGCGGCGTTCCTGGCACATCAGTTTGACAGCTTGGGCTCCTCCGACCGACAGACGTCCATCAGCGAGTTCTTCCCTTTTCTTCAGGTACATTGTACATCTCCTTGCCCCTTTACATAAACTGCCCTTTTATACTAATCGTGAACTAAATGCACCTTCATGTTTTCTTGCAGGTCTGGGTCTACCTCCACCTCCCCGGCCTGAGGAGGGGGACCTTGGAGCGACCGGGCCTTGTGCCCATAGCTCGGCGCTGGGTGTCGTGTCGTGACAAGCACCGCCTAGGGGACCAGCTAGCGTCCCTTCAGGACGCGACTGATCTCTACCCTCAGCTAGATGTAAGTATTCTACCCTTCTCTGAGTTCAATTGATTTTGCATTAAGTGCTTGGCTATTTATGTGACATGTTTTGATGTGCAGGTGGTGTGGCAGCCATACCTAGAGGAGGGGAGCGAGGGACAACCTTGGTTAGAGTTGGCTCACCCTACTTTGGTAGGACGGTGTGGATCCATGCTCTCAACCTTGTGCAACCTCTTCATCTCTATCTGACTCAGAGGTCGCTCAGCCTCCGTCAGAGTGCCATGGAGTTTCCTAGCTGAGGCTGAACCCCTAGGCCGGGTCAGAGCTTCCGGGGACTCCATGGCACGATCGACTGGCGCGTGAGGGCCCGTGAGCAGATAGACGACTGGGAGCATAGAGGTCGACGGGTCAGGTCCGAGGCGGTGTCGGACGACACGTACCTGCATGTTGGGTTTTTCATTCTAACATTTATAGCAACATGTTTTTGATGATGAATAACTTCAATTGAGGTTTGATACATGTAACACATGAAATAGAAACTAATGCAATACTTGATTGTTTGTGTATTCAAAATACTTAGTTTTACATGTTTCATCATGTAGGTACAAATGCACAAAGTCAAGCTCTCTCCAAGCAAGTGAAAAAGATCACAAAAAGCAAAAACAAGGTTACCTGTCGACAGACACAAAAGACCTGTCGACAGATCTCACAGTGTGGTCTGCCAGAAGACCCATAGTTCAGAAAGTCTTCATCTGTCGACAGATGACAGATCGGCTGTCGACAGATCTCACAGTCCAGAACATCTAGACTTCTGTCGTTTACACAAATAAGCACATCTGTCGACAGATGGTCTTCGACTGTCGACAGATCTCACAGAGCTGAAGATCCATACTTCTGTCTTACTGTCGCCTGTCGACAGATGGCCAAGACTTGTCGACAGACAGAGTACAATTCAAACTACGGAAAGTTTCTAAGTTATCCTAGGAGGTGTTTCCAACTCTCACGTTTCTCCATGTGAGAACTCCTATATTTAAACACCTCTTTGAAGGAAATTTCGCAGAGAAGCAGCCACAACCAAAAACCCTAAAGCTACTCCAAGTTTCACAATAGTTGCTGCTGCCCTGCTTCAGACTGCTGCACAGAGCCCTAAAGATCCGTCGATCCAGCAGTTCCTGAAAGAAGAACGTCGAGGATTCAACCTTCTCCATCGACTCAAAGCATTCAAGTCAAAGATTGAACTTCCTCCATGCGTTCTCAGAAGAGTTCTTCACCAGGATTTATTCTCTCACTCAGAACTCTCTCTGTATTCATATTTCTACCATCTGTGTGTGTGTGGTGGTGATTCAAGCGATCCTTGTGCTTGAGATCACGTGTGTGTGTTGTTCTGATCGTGGGTGGACATCAGAAAACACGTGTGTGTGAGTTGTAGTCACCGAACTCGCTGATAAGCAGTTTTCTCTGTGTGTGTGTGCCGTGGATGTAGGATACACGATTTGTGTACTCTGAACCACGTAAATCTTCGTGTCTTGTGGTTTGAACGATTTTCACGTTAGATGCTTGATAGGCACGTTGCATTCACGCACTAGATAGATTGCTAATTCACCTACACATCGTCAACACATCTAAGTCTCACGTTGTTTCTACAGAAAATTCAAAAGACTTTGTTGTGATTGAAAAAGGGTTGTTTTCATACTTTTAATTGGTAGTAATCTATTCAACCCCCCCTTCTAGATTACCATATTGGGATTCCGCAAACATTTCAATTGGTATCAGAGCCGAGTTTCTCCGATTTACTGCTTTATCTGGTTGATCTTACGATCAGGAGATTCATGGTCAAATGGAATCTAACAAGGGGTATATGGTCGAGGGACACTCAGTGACCAGGCCACCCTTCTTTGATGGCACTGACTATCCGTATTGGAAAAATCGAATGCAGGTGTTTCTACGAGCACAAAATTTCGAACTTTGGAAAATAGTCAGAAAAGGAGCATATGAATTGCCACAGGACGAGGATACCTGGACTAAGGACCAGATTGCCAAGGGGACACTCAACTGGAGCGCCCTCAACATGATGCAGTGCGCGGTCCATCCGAAGGAATACTCGAGAGTCTCCACATGCACCTCAGTAATGGAGATGTGGGACAAGCTTGAGCTGATCTATGATGGTACGTCTGAGGTAAGAGAATCAAAGGTAAGCATGTTGGTTTCAGAATATGAAATGATCAAAATGAATAATAATGAAACCATCTCTGACATGTTTGCTAGATTCATGATAATTATAAATGGATTGAAAGGTCTTAAAAAGGAATACTCAGAGAGTGACTTGGTGAGGAAGATACTTCGGTCTCTTCCATCCTCATGGATCACCAAAGCCACGGTCATTGAGGATTCCAAAGACCTCTCAAAAATGAAAATAGATGAACTGATTGGCTCTCTGATGACTTATGAACTGAATGTCAAAAGAAAGGAAACTGAAGAAAATCCTAGGAAGTCACTTGCCTTGAAGGCTTCCAGGAAGAGTTCTTCAGCTTCCAAAAAGGAGATAAGTCAGGAAAGTAATGAGTCTGAATCGTCTAGTGAGAGTGAGAATGAAGAAATGGCTATGCTCACTAGACAATTCAAAAAATTCCTGAAATACAAGAGGAGAGGTACAGGTAACTCTAAATCTTTCCAAAAGAAAGACTTTGCTAATAAATTTGATTCTACCAAAAAGTCTGAGATTGTTTGTTATGAGTGCAAGAAGCAAGGGCACATGAGAGGAGAGTGCCCCGAGCTCAAAAAGAAGCTGAAGAAGGACAGGTTCACCTTCAAGAAGGCCAAGGCAATGGTGGCCACTTGGAGTGATGAAGATGAAGACGGGACAGTCAAGCTACCTCAGGAGATGATGAGATTCAGTGTCTCATGGCAAGGAGTGATGACTCCAACGAGGTAAATTCTTCCTTTGAAACATATTCTATTACTGAATGGGAAGAAGCTTATACTGTTCTATTTGAAAAATTCTGTGAATTCAAGTCTGAAAATAAGGCACTCAAGAAGAAAGTCAATTCCCTTGTTCATAGGTCAAACAATGATGAAGAAATTGAATCCTTGAATAAGGTAATTGAAATGATGAAGAGTGATGAACAAACACACAGTGATGAATTGGATAGCATGAAACTTAAGTTTCAAGAAGTTCAAAAGGAAAGAGATGATCTAATGAACTCTCTTGAAGTTCTTAAAAATGAGCATGCTAATCTAAAAGAAAGATTGGATCAAGCTGAAAAGGAAATAAAAGATAAGTCAAAAGATCTGTCTGGCTTTGTCAAAAGTAAACAGAATCTTGATGCAATTCTAGGTTCAAAAGTGTTTGTTGCAAGACATGGGATTGGGTTTCAAAATGCAAAGCCAAAGGTAATTGGCAAAAATCTGCTAACAAATTTCATTGATTCCAGCCCAAGTTCAAGTAAACAAACCCCTTCAAAGGGTAAGAAACAAGAACCTAAGTTGATCAAGTTTGTTCCTGGACAATCTAAAGAATTTGTAACAAGCCCAAGACAGAACAAAAAGCATGCTCCCAAGCCCAAATTGACAAGACAACAAAAGGGTAAGATGCCAATGCATGCTCCCAAGAATATCATGCCCACTGTTGTTCACAAACCTTCATCATGCAAAGTCTGCAAAAAGGTCGGGCATAATGAAAAATAATGCTGGAACAATCCAAATAACTTGAAAGTCAAACAGATTTGGATACCTAAGCATTTACTGTTTGGCATGAATGATACAAAGGCACCCAAAGTAATTTGGGTACCAAAACCTCTTTTCTGATCCACATGTGCAGCAATGCCTAGCAGCCCACAATCAAAACAAATGGTATCTGGATAGTGGCTGCTCGAGGCACATGACGGGCGATAAAGAAAAATTCAGTTTGCTCGTGGAAAGAGACGGAGGTCAAGTAATTTTTGGAGGTAACAACAAAGCCCAGATCATCGGCTCAGGTAAGGTTGGTAAGTTTGCCTCTAACACCATAGACAATGTTTTACTTGTTGATGGCCTTCATCACAACTTGCTTAGCATAAGTCAATTGTGTGATAAAGGGTCATAAAATTGTCTTTGAATCCAATACATGTCAAATTCTTGATAAGGAAACAGGAAGTCTGAAATTTTCTGGAAAAAGAACAAACAACATCTACATGGTTGACTTAGATGATCCAGAAAATAATGATCTATGTCTTGTAGCAAACAAATAGGATGAGCTTACATTGTGGCATCGCAGGCTCGGTCACGCTAGCTATAATGTATTGCACAAGATCATGAGGCTTAAATTGGTAAGTGGTCTTCCTGAAATTTCCTTTAACAAGAATGAAAATTTCTTTGATGCATGTGCATAGGGAAAACAAACCCGTAAATCCTTCAAATCAAAAGCACCGGTGAGTACTACTAAAGCTTATGAACTGTTGCACATGGACCTATTTGGACCTACAAGAACGTTGAGTCTCAATGGCAAACGATTTGGTTTTGTTATTGTAGACGATTTTTCTAGGTTCACATGGGTGAAATTTCTTGCTCACAAGAATGAAGCACTGCAAGTTTTTGAAGATTTTTTAATAAGATTGAGCATGGAAATGTCAACAAAATATGCTCCATCCGCACTGATCACGGGGGAGAATTTGATAACAACTCCTTTACTGAATTCTGTAGGCTCCACGTGATAGAGCACTTGTTCTCCTCTCCAAGAACTCCGGAACAAAATGGAGTGGTGGAGAGAAAGAACATTGGTGGAGATGGCTCGCATGCTTGTGGTCGAGAATCAACTAGCAAGAACCTTTTGGGCAGAAGCGGTAAACACGTCTTGCTACATTCTTAACAGAGCCATGGTAAGACCGGTATTCAAGAAAACCTCCTACGAACTACTGAAAGGTAAGAAACCCACTATTGGGTATTTCAGAGTTTTTGTCTCAAAAGTGTTCATACATAACAATGATAAAAATGATTTGGACAAGTTTGAAGCCAAAAGCGATCAAGGTATTTTTCTTGGATACTCAGAACACTCTAGAGCCTATAGGGTGTTCAATCTTAAAACAAGAAAAGTGGAAGAAACTCCACATGTTGTATTTGATGAATCTCAAACCAAGTCTAACAATTCTAATCTTTACAGGTTTGAAGATGAAACTGAAGATACAACACTTGGAGAACTACAGAGAAAATCAAATGCAATCTCTATAACAACTGTCAAGACTAAAAGTGGATATCTTCGCAGGTATAATGATGAAGAAGATATTCTCCCGTTCAACAATTCAGAAGATGTACCTGACAAAGATCCACAAGAGGAAGAACAACAACTTGAACTACCTCAAGCACTTCCTCCTCCAGAACAACCTCCTCAAATGCAAGATCTTCCAGGCCCTTCAACAGTCATGAATGTGAGGTATTCAAAAGATCATCCTCTTGAGAATGTGATAGGAAATTTAAATGAGTCGGTTCAAACTAGATCTAAGGTTAATCAAATAGTTGAACAGGACCATTTAGCTTTTGTCTCTCAAGTGGAACCCAAGAATGTTGAAGAAGCCTTAAAAGAAGATACATGGATTGATGCTATGCATGAGGAGCTTGGGCAATTCCAAAGAAACAATGTATGGAGTTTAGTTCCTAAAACCCCTGAAATGTCTGTCATAGGTACAAGGTGGGTCTTTAGAAACAAACTCAATGAAGAGGGTAAAGTGGTGAGAAACAAGGCTAGACTGGTTGCAAAAGGATATAATCAGGAATTTGGTGTAGACTTTGAAGAATCCTTTGCACCAGTAGCTAGGCTAGAAGCAGTTAGAATTTTGTTAGCATATGCATGCTCAAACAAATTTAAATTGTATCAAATGGATGTCAAAACTGCTTTCTTGAATGGCTAATAAAAGAGGAAGTGTACGTTTCTCAACCACCTGGCTTTGAGGATCATGATAAACCAAACCATGTATTTAAATTGCACAAAGCTCTTTATGGTTTGAAACAGGCACCCCGAGCTTGGTACGACAGGCTGAGCACATTTCTGGTAAGCAAAAACTACTCAAGAGGTAAGGTAGACCAAACTCTCTTTACAAAGAAAGTCCGCAATCATTAATTGTTGTTCAAGTCTATGTGGACGACATTATCTTTGGTTCTACTAATCCTTCACTGTGTGAAGAATTCTCCAAACATATGCACAGTGAATTTGAGATGAGTCTTATGGGGGAGCTTCAATTTTTTCTTGGTTTGCAGGTCAAACAATTGGAAGACGGATTCTTCATCAACCAAGAAAAATATGTCAAAGAGCTACTGAAAAAGTTTCAGTTTGAACAAGCTAAACATGCCTCAACACCCATGAGCACAAGCATTAAGCTAGAAAGTGATGCGAAAGGTAAATCGGTAGATGCCAAACAATTTCGAGGTATGATTGGCTCACTCCTTTATCTTACTGCAAGTAGACCAGACATCCAGTTCAGCATTTGCCTTTGTGCTAGATACCAATATAGTCCAAAGGAAAGCCACTTAATTGCAGTTAAGAGAATTTTCGGATATCTCTCAGGTACGTTTGATTTGGGTCTTTGGTATCCAGCAGGTAGTAGCTTTGACTTGGTTTCATATTCTGATGCTGACTATGCTGGATGTAAAATTGACAGGAAAAGCACTAGTGGCTATTGCCAAATCTTGGCAGTTGCATGGTTTCGTGGGCATCCAAGAAGCAACACTCGGTTGCACTCTCCACTGCAGAGGCAGAATATGTTGCTGCAGGGAGTTGTGCGGCACAAGTGTTGTGGATAAAAAGTCAATTGTGTGACTATAACATTGATATTGGATGCACACCTATCCTATGTGACAACACCAGTGCAATCAACTTATCAAAGAATCCCATTCAACACTCTAGGACAAAACACATAGAAATCCGTCACCATTTCTTGAGAGATGAGGTAGCCAACAAAACCTTAGAAATCAGTTTCATACCCACAGAAAAACAATTGGCTGACATCTTTACCAAACCTCTAGCTGAAGATAGATTCACCACTTTGAGAAGAGAATTGGGCTTGTGTAAATTGCAGTGAAACTTATCCATATACTGAGCATATGTCTCTTGTGTGCACCAACTATGAGGTATATTAAATAGTGTTTGTGGAAGAACAAGTAAAGCTTGTTTGGAAACTCTCATTATGCGTAGAGGAAAGATCCTCCGCCACGTATCCATAGTTGACATGCATGTAAGGGGTATGTACTTTATATAGGGATGAGTTTCTTTACAATTTGCCCATTCTCCACTTCAGTGAAACATTGACAATCTTAACAATCTGTCTTCCTGAAAGCTTGGTGTGCTCACATGATTGGTCCAGTTGTAATAGTGTGTCTTGAATACTCAATTGCTTGTTTTCACATGAGCACACACTATGGGGAGCAAGTCTAGGTTAGATGTCCTTCATGAGAGGAGAATCACTCATTCCATGTGTATTTTCAATTCCCTCACTTGTCATGATCATCTCACTCTTCATTCTAATCTTAAACCAGTTTTGCACAGGCATCTGTCGACAGCTCCCACTCCATCTGTCGACAGATCAGGCCTCACAGAACTCTAATTCTTCTGTCTGTGCAATCTGTCGACAAACGACAACTTATCTGTCGACAGATCTCACAGGTTCTGCTCTGCCCGAACTGGCCTTTCTTCTGTCTGTGTGATCTGTCGACAGGCACTTCTCTAGCTGTCGACAGACACCAACTCTTCAAGCAATTCATGCCTATTTCACATCCTACTTGTTGAGCAGGTTCATGTACTTTCACTAAGGTGTTTATTGGGTGGATATACATGTTTAACTTCATCATATATACATGATATTGATGCTATCCCCTAAACCACCATGATTTGGACATACTACTCATGCTTGGGTTTATGTTACATCATTTTGAAAACATTGAACTATCTTAGAGGATTAACACCTAAACTCCATTGAATAATTTCCTTGTAGGCTCACACCATTCTCAATACAATTGAAAAATCTTATGGTCATTGAACTTTATGTTTGAACTGAAGGATCATCATATACATCTCCTTGATCTTAAGTTTAAGCTAAAATGGAGAAAAGCTACCTATTTCAGAAAAATATATACAACGTCATTTAAAAACAAAAATTGGGATAAAGGTAGAGCTATGATGGGTCTTGCTGAGTAACCGGGGAGACGGGCATCACAAATGTCTGCCCTCGCGTCAAAAAGCAAACTCATTATCTCTATACAACGGTATAATGGAAACTTCGACTAAGTAACTGGGGGTACGGGCACTTGTCATGTCTATCCTCATGTCAAAAGGTGTGAAGTTATCTTGAATATCACTTTTCCCATTGCATTCTTGTCTTGAAAGAAAAAAAAAAATGAAATAGTGTGAAGCCTCCAAAGTGTCTCAAATCTAAAGGTCATGTAGTGTCTGTGGCTATCCAGAAGTTTAGACATTATTTCAATCATCATTTGATCCTCATAAACTTGGGATAGTGTTGGTCTACAATGTCCTTAATCAACCAAGGGTAATGGTGTCTTTTCTCAACGAATGGAAAATGTTCTCTTAATGCTTTAACTTTAAGTCCTTGGGTATTATGTTTAAACCATTTAGGTAAGTGGGAGAGCCTTAATGTCCATGACAATGATAGGTTACAATATGTGTTTACCCATCTTACACCTTACAAATATGCCTCATGTAACCAATGCTCCCATTTCTTTCTTCAAAATTCACATAAAAAATCACTGGCAGAAACTCTGCAGGATCTGTCGACAGATCCCCTGTTATCTGTCGACAGCCGGCGGCAGACCCAGTTTGGGAAGTTCAACGGGCACGCCGTTTGGGGCTTTTTTGGTGTGGCTTGCCTTTTAAAATCCCCTCCTCTTTCTATAAAAAGGCATCCATAGGAACCCTTCTCCTCCTACCACCAAAACCCCTCTCCACCTCCCCTCCAAATCTCCATACCCTGTTCTGGACGGGAAAACCCTACCTTCCTCCGGTCTTCCTTCCTCACATCCGAGCCCTCACCCACGTCTCTCTCTCACGCTCATCCTTCTTCTTCTAGCCTTCCTCATGTCTTCCAGGCCATCCAAGAAATTGGCTTCTCGCCGCCGTCCCTCCTCTTCTCGGGCCGACGGGGCTGAGGCTGAGCGCAGGACAAAGCATCGGGACGATCGTCTTCCCGAGCTTGTGGTGCCTCCCCGTCTTCACCTCACCCACTCAAAGGGGACGCATACCAAGTTTGTCCAGCAACGGTATGTAGAGTTTGAGTCCTTGGTCGTCATGTTTCCTAATCTCCAACCCCTATTCGACAATTAGGGCTAGACTCCGTTTCTCTACCGTCACATGCGGTATTCTCATTCTGTCGTTCGTGAGTTCTACAATCACCTTAGCTTCACTCCAGATAATCGTTTCTTTACCACCGTCAAGGGCACCATTTTTCAACTCACTGAAAATCTTCTTTGCACAGCCCTTCAAATCCCCAATTCTGGAGTTGATATCCAAAGCCACAAACCGGATGCCTCTGTCTACTACCCTCTCCTCACACTTGAGGATTATGATGGCACCAAGAAAATCTCTAAACTCAATGCAAACTCATTTCCTCCATTGATCAGGATGATCCACCACATATTCACTACCATGATTGCGCCTAAACATGGTAGTCGGGAGTTGGTCACCGATGTTCACAAATCTCTCTTCACCTTCTTCCTCAGTTGTGAACTCATTAATCTCCCGCTTTTGATGCTTAGTCTTATCAAAAAAACATTCTACCAACCCCGGAGGTCGATGCCCTTTGCCTGTCCACTTACCTCCCTCATGAGGTTCATCGGCATTGACATTCCAGACAGTGAGTGCATAGAGCTAAATTCTCACAACAACTTTGATCTCACTGCAGCACATCGCATGGGATACAAGCTTGTTGATGGAGTTATTACCCGAGAGCTTAAGGGTAAAGCACCTGCTGATGCCGTAGGGGAGAATGTTGAAGACGAAGATGAGAATCTTGCTGATGATGCTGAAGATGACGAGGATGAAGCCTCCCAGTCTGATCACATGGTATGCCGGGCGTTGAGATTGCTAGTGATGCTCCAGCTCAACCATCCATTAGAGATTTGCTTGCATAGTTACAGCTACAGATGTCCACTGGATTTGAGAAGCTGAATACAAGATTGGACACCGTGGATTCGAGTCTGGAATCACTTGCGGACACTCAAGTCCAGCTCCAGCTCCGTATTACAAGGCTTCAGACAGAGATGCATAACACTCGTCAGGCTCCAGCTCCGCCTGCTGATGATGCTGCCTAGATAGGCTTTATGTCTAGGAATGGGTCTTCACGTAGTGTCTATGTCCTGTCTTGTCTGAGTCTTATGGTCTTTTTATTTCACTTTGTGGTCATGTATCTTCTTTCCCTTTCATGTTTACTCTCAGTCAAACAACTTTTTGTACTGTGTATGCCTCCTTCAAATCAATGAATTCACAGTGCCATGTTCCATGTTTGTCTATATGTTTGTCTGATGAATGCTTTTAGATGTTGTCAAAAGGGGGAGAAACCTCAATGTGCATTAATTGATAAATTTTGTCATCATCAAAAGGGGGAGAATGTTGGTTTTCATTCTAACATTTATAGCAACATGTTTTGATGATGAATAACTTCAATTGAGGTTTGATACATGTAACACATGAAATAGAAACTAATGCAATACTTGATTGTTTGTGTATTCAAAATACTTAGTTTTACATGTTTCATCATGTAGGTACAAATGCACAAAGTCAAGCTCTCTCCAAGCAAGTGAAAAAGATCACAAAAAGTAAAAACAAGGTTACCTGTCGACAGACACAAAAGACTGTCGACAGATCTCACAGGTGTGGTCTTCCAGAAGACCCATAGTTCAGAAAGTCTTCATCTGTCGACAGATGACAGATTGGCTGTCGACAGATCTCACAGTCCAGAACATCCAGACTTCTGTCGTTTACACAAAAGAGCACATCTGTCGACAGATGGTCTTCGACTGTCGATAGATCTCACAGAGCTGAAGATCCATACTTCTGTCTTACTGTCGCCTGTCGACAGAGGGCCAAGACCTGTCGACAGACGGAGTACAATTCAAACTACGGAAAGTTTCTAAGTTATCCTAGGAGGTGTTTCCAACTCACACGTTTCTCCATGTGAGAACTCCTATATTTAAACACCTCTTTGAAGGAAATTTCGCAGAAAAGCAGCCACAACCAAAAACCCTAAAGCTACTCCAAGTTTCACAAGAGTTGTTGCTGCCCTGCTTCAGACTGCTGCACAGAGCCCTAAAGATCCGTCGATCCAGCAGTTCCTGAAAGAAGAGCGTCGAGGATTCAACCTTCTCCATCGACTCAAAGCATTCAAGTCGAAGATTGAACTTCCTCCAGGCGTTCTCAGAAGAGTTCTTCACCAGGATTTATTCTCTCACTCAGAACTCCCTCTGTATTCATATTTCTACCATTTGTGTGTGTGTTGTGGTGATTCAAGCGATCCTTGTGCTTGAGATCACGTGTGTGTGTTGTTCTGATCGTGGGTGCACATCATAAAACACGTGTGTGTGAGTTGTAGTCACCGAACTCGCTGATAAGCAGTTTTCTCTGTGTGTGTGTGTGTCGTGGACGTAGGATACACGATTTGTGTACTCCGAACCACGTAAATCTTCGTGTCTTGTGGTTTGAACGATTTTCACGTTAGATGCTTGATAGGCACGTTGCATTCACGCACTAGATAGATTGCTAACTCACCTACACATCGTCAACACATCTAAGTCTCACGTTGTTTCTACAGAAAATTCAAAAGACTTTGTTGTGATTGAAAAAGGGTTGTTTTCATACTTTTAATTGGTAGTAATCTATTCAACCCCCCCCCCTTCTAGATTACCATATTGGGATTCCGCAAACATTTCACTGTAGGCATTCATCTCGAAATACCGGGTGAGGGTCTATAAGGGCGCGAGGTGACAGGTAGATCTCTAAACTCAAACCCTATGAATTGTTTCTTATTGAATCGAGCTGACAGTTTTGGAATGAATTATAGGTGGACGTGACTGGGGAGATCACTTCACTCCGAGATTTGCTACACTCGGCGGTGCAGGACCGGGAGGTAGCGCAGAGGGAGACAGAGCAGCTGGTAAGTACGTACTAAGACTTCAGTAGCTTACCAATTTTTTAGCTGATTGGGAAACTAACAAGTGTTGCATGTGCAGTGTGCGGAACTAGCGAGGGTGACGAGAGCGCAGGCCGATGCATCCTCCTCTGGAGCAGCAGCGGGGAGCTCCATATTGGACCTTGCGGACCAGCTGGAGAGCGCAGTGAGGAGGGCCGAGGAGGCAGAGGTAGAGCTGATAGAGCAGGTAAGCATGACCTTGATTTTTAAATTGAATTTGATTTAGATCTTGACATGTGACATGTTTCCACAGGTGACTGAGCTGGAGACTGCCACCGGCCAGGTGACCCACTGGCGAGGGCAGGCGGAGACGTCCGTAGCAGAAGTGGTTCAACTGCGTACGTAGAAGACAAGATGACTAGCGAGTTGGCGAGGTTGCGCGTGCAGGGACCGGCCGTGGATCAGGTTGAGCTAGCTCGACTACGCTCCGAGCTGTTCGCACGACAGACTGTGGCCCAGGAGCTCTGGGGTATAGGGACAGCCATAGTCCAGGCCCGGAGCAGGAGCAGGAGCAAGAGTGGAGTGAGTTGGGCGAGTGGTGCCTCTGTGGCACAGTTCTTAGTAGGTTCCTCCAGTCGGCGGAGGAACGAGGAGGAGGAGGGATGCCTGGCAGGACAGGCGAGTGCCCGGTGTGGTAGGGGTGGTGGTGAGATGCCACCTCCACCCGACAGGCAGGAGGGATCCGGGGAAGGTGGTGGTGGACAGTGTGGAGCTTGTGAGCCACCTCCCTGTTATCTTTGTACATGATGTTTATTCTTAGTGGATCTTTTATTTCTATGCCAATGTTTGTGAAATGAATGGATTGTGATTGACACGAGTGTGGCACGAGCTCCGAGAGAGAGAAAGAGAAAAAGAGCAAGAAACTGAATACTGTGTTGCGGTTGTTCCAGAGATCCCTGCCCCTATACAGTTAGCAAAAAAAGTTAGATCTGCTCTTTGGCTCAGCCTCTTGCGTTAAATAGAAAATGACTTTGACTTCATAATAGTCAAGGGGTTGAGGCTTATTTAAATAGACGAAAGTGAAAGATGTAATGCATGCTAAAAGAAGGTGATATGTACATCTTTTTTTTTTTTTTGATTTTGAGAGAGATTATTTTTGGGGTTTTCTAGTTTTTTTTTTTTTGAGATTTCCTAATTTTGGATTTTAGAGTTTTCTATTTTTTTTTTAGATTTTGGGCTTTTCTATTTTTTTTTAGATTTTGGGATTTTCTATTTTTTTTTTGGATTTTGGAGTTTTCTATTTTTTTCGATTTTGGGATTTTCTTTTTGATTTTTGGATTTTCTATAGCGACACCTTCTGTACTTGAGAGATCAGCTAGGAATTTTACCTTCCATCTTAGCATAGTCAAAACATATTCTAGGTACAGTGTGCGTTAGTTCTTGGATTCCCTAAGGGTGACTGCCCCTGGTCGCCAGTGTTCCTTCATAGACCAGATGAGGGAAGTCTGATCATTAGTGGGGGTAGGAATATTTAAGGGGATAAGACTCAACGTCGGTGCTTGGGACAATGACTTGTTTGACATGCATGGGTGCATCACACATGGATTTCGTCTGTTGCCCAGGGACTTTATGGTCATTGCTTTTAATTTGGGGCATGCGTACAACCAGGCTCAAGGGCGTCCCGCGGGGAACTATACTGCCACTCTTTGCCATGCCCCTATTCTTATTTCACTCATTCGTTGTTCTTTTTGCTATTTCTTTCTTTTGAAAACCGACCGTACCTCTTTGAAACTTCATTCGCACATGGTCTACATCCTCACTCGTCTACAAGTCAACATCCTTTTGCCCCTAAACCTCGTCCGAGTAAGAAGAGAGAAGACCTTCACTCCCCTGCACTAGGGCTAAGTAGGAACACTTTTAACTAAGGGAAATTCACTATAGGGGTGTCGTGTTGTGTGTGTTGACTAAAACTAGAACAAGTTTGACAACAATAAAATGGATGTGAAACCCATAGCTGTTAACATTCTTTTGCCAAATGGTGTCGCCATTGAAAATCTTTTATTAAGGGTAGAATCTTTTAAGGTACAACCCATTCCACGGGTGAGAGAGCTCCTCACCATCAGCATTGACTAGCCTATATGAGTTCCCAGGGTATATAGGCTAGAATCTTTTAAGCGAATTTCCTTGCAATTTGGACCTAGGACCTCCAGATTTTATAAAAATTCGCTTTAAGACCATATCTCCTTCTTGGAATTTACATTCAATCACTTTCTTTTGAAAATATCTTGAGAGTCTATTTTGATATGAAAGCACATGATCGGCCGTGGCTATACGCTGTTTGTCTAAGAGTTCCAGTTGAGTAAGCAACACCTCTCGACGTTCGTCGAGATTATGTTCCTTGTCCAGTTGTACCCTTAACGAAGGAATGAGGATCTCATGTGGACATACTGCATCCATCCCATAAGTGAGTGAGAAGGGAGTTTGCCCGGTGGGCGTGCGGACAGAGGTACGATAAGCCCATAAAGCCTCAATCAGTTTCTCAGGCCAATCAACGAATTTATGAGACTCACAAGTTTTCTTTAAAATTTTCAAAAGTGTTTTGTTTGTGGCTTCGTCATGGTCGTTGCCCTGTGGATAGTATGGAGACGAATGATGCAAAGAAATGTTGAATTTCTTACATAGGTCTTGAAGCTCCTGTGATATGAACTGGGGCCCATTGTCAGTGACGATGCCGCTTAGCACTCCAAATCGTGCGATGATGTTCTTCATGATGAATCTGCACACAATTGACCCTTTGATTTCTGTAAACGCTTCTGCTTCGGCCCACTTGGTGAAGTACTCAGTAGCAGTAAAAGGCCCACATGGAGAAAGGCCAAGGGGAAGATAGTGGATGTAAAGAAGAGGATGGAGCATGGATCTTATCGGCATGGAGCTAGCACTTGACGCACCTATGGACGTAGATGGCACAGTCTTCTTCTAAGGTTGGCTAGTAATAGCCCTGCCTAAGGATTTTCTTTGCTAGCATTTGGCTATTCACATGCCCTCCACATTCACTAGAGTGGGCTCCTTCCACCACCTTCTAGGCTTCTTCGTCCGACAAACATCTGAGGAGCATTCCATTTAGAGCGTGCATGTACAACACTTCTCCAACAATGGTATATCTTAGAGCTGCCCTACGGATGGCTCTTCTATCCTCAGCTTCAGCTTCTTCTGGGAAGGTACCGTCTTTGCAATATTGCTTAATCTCATGGTACTAAGGCCTTTCCTCCTCCATTATTTCTCCTAGCTCCACAAGCATTATTTCCTTCGCTTCTCTTCTCTCCGCCTTCAAGACTAAAGAGCTTCTGAGGTTATTGAACCAAGGATCCTGAGTAGAAGGTGCTTCTAACCTTTGGACAATGATAGTCTCAGCGCTGCGACTGAGAGGGAAGGAAAGGGATCAGGCCAAGGATGCCAGGGCATCGACCAGGATATTCTGAGAGCGAGGAGTGTGAATGTAGATGAGCTTGCAGAATTGCTTGGCTAGGATTGTGACCAGATCTTGATAAGGCTTGAGCTTTGGGTCACGAGTGCGATAGGTAGAAAGGACTTGCCGAAGGACGAGTTGAGAGTCTCCTATGATCTTGAGGTGACGCGCGCCTAAGAGATAGGCAAGCTTTAGATCGGCTAGGAGAGCCTCATACTCGGAGACATTGTTCGTGGCAGGGAACTGGAGTTGATATGCCAGTGGAATGGTGATCCCTTCCGGGGTGAGCAAAACAACACCTATGCCCCGTCCCCTAGAATTGAGAGCTCCGTCAAAATGGAGCGACCAGAAGGGATCTCAAGAGATGAGTGACATGTTTTCATCAAGAAATTCTTCTTGGACCGTGTCACTATGAGGAAGAGGAAGGTGAGTAAGGTGCTCAGCAATGGCATACCCTTTTATAGCCTTCTAGACTATAAAGGTGATATCGAATTGAGATAAGAAGCTCTGCCATCGTGCCAATCTGTCGGCGAGGACTGGCTTCTCCAGGAGATACCTAATAGGATCCATTCTAGAAATCAAACTCACCCTATGGGCTAGGAAGTAGTGCTTCAATTTCTGCACTACCCATACTAGCGCTGCACACATTTTCTCCCTTGTGGTGAGTTGGAGCTCGAAAGGATTGAAGGGCCTAGATAGGCAATAGACTGCCCTCTCTTTGCCAGAGTCATCATGTTGTGCTAGGACAGCTTCTAGGGAGTCCTCGATCATTGACAGATATAGGATTAAGGGTTTTCCCAAGACGGGTGCCTGCAGCACGGGCGGATTCATGAGATAACTTTTGAGCTCATCAAAGGCTTCTTGACACTTAGCGTTCCATTCGAATTTGGCTCCTCCATTTAATAGTTCATAGAAGGGGCGACATCTTTGAGAGTACTGAGATATGAATGTCCTTACTAACTGTAGTCGTACAATCAAACCTCGAAGTTTGGATATGTTCTTAGGAGGAGGCATCTCATTTATCGCCTTGGCCTTGTTTGGGTCTATTTGAATCCCCCATTTGCTGACTATGAACCCTAACAATTTGCCTGACGAAACCCCAAACACACACTTCTTCGGATTCATCTTCAATTGGTACTCTTGTGCACGATAAAACACTTTGGCAAGCAAGAAGGAGTGTTCACTTCGGGTCCGAGACTTCACCACAATATCATCCACGTAAACCTCAACATCGATATGAATCATATCGTGGAAGATAGCTAACATTGCCCTTTGATAAGTGGTGCCGACGTTCTTTAATCCAAACGGCATGACCACGTAACAATAAGTTCCCCAGGGTGTGGTGAAGGAGGTTTTCTCTTGATCCTCCGGGGCTAGACGGATTTGATTGTAGCATGAGTAACCGTCCATGAATGAGAGGGTATCGTACCCAATGGTGTTATCAATTAGAACATCCAAATGAGGTAATGGGAAATCGTCCTTTGGACATGCCCTATTTAAGTCCCGGAAGTCTATGCAGATTCGCACTCTTCCGTCCTTCTTCATTACCGGGACTATATTAGCCACCCACAATGGATAGAGGACTACACGTGTCACGCCCCTCCAATTTAGCAGTGGAATAAATCGGAGGGAAACGTGAACCAAGTACATAGTAGTGAAAAATGTACAATTAGTTGAGTACATCAGAGTATCTAATGATCAATAATTGGAACAAACTCTTCATTTCATTAGAAAATCGCTAAGGCTATTACAACCACTAATTCGGAGCCAATACATAGGGCTCAATGACATCATTACATTGAAAAGAAATCTAAAGCAATAACTATTAGACTCCATAGTGCTAGGGCAACTTCATGAACTAACTCCAGGTCGCTCATCACTCTGGCCCCGTCCCATTGGTGTGTGTAACGTCATTGTCTGACTTACCTGAGACACAATAACAAATAATGAAGGGTAAGCGATAACGCTCAGTAGGACTTAAATCTCAATAGTCAAGTAGGCTTTAAGTAATTAATGCATTAAATGGTAGAGTAACTAATGATAGAGCGAGTCATGTAAAATCGAACAAGTAATGCCACAAATAGAATGGTTCAAATAGCAGATGAATCAAGTATAGCACGATGATTAAAGTCAAGTCACGCAATAACAAGTAATGTCACAAAGGACACGTACAACAAGGATAGAGATAGTAGGTGGTCATGTAAAGAGTAAATTGCACGTTGATTGATTTTCATCAATCGAAATAGTATAGCACTTTTGATTAACTTCCGTCAATCGTAATAGTAATGGAACTTTGGTTATCTGTAGATAGCCGAGAGAGAGTATAGCACTTTTATTGTCAAGAGACAACGAGAGAGTATAGCACTTTGAATGTGATCAAGTCGCGATAGCACGCAATAACTCAAGAGAGCAAGTTGAATTCTTGTGTTCTGAAGAGGATGCAGAATGCTCTGAGCTCATGGAATGTGCTGTTAGAGCCAAAGTCTTTTTGAATTGTTGATTTTCTGAATTCATTGAAGCTCTTCTTTGCCATTAAGTGCTTGTGAATTTCTTTTGCTCCTTTTCTTTGTGCTTTCTCTGAAATACTTGATGAAAGTGAGATTGGTGATTTCTCTGAAATTGTAACAGGAAATTCATGCAGATTAAAGAGATTTGCCATTATACCAAAACTCAAAAGACTATTAGATCTAATCACAGAGAATCAATGTAGCAAGGAATTAGATCTAACAATTAGAGTGGTTAACCTGCTCTAATACCAAAGGTAGGAATCAGAGCGATTAAGCACACAGAGACAGTGAAAGATCAAGTAAACAGTTCAAGCAATTAACACAGAGATCAAATAGAAGCAATCAAATCAGATCAGTAACAAACATTAACCCGCTCTGATACCAATTGTTAGGATCGGATGGGTGGATGGATCAGATCTAGAAGGGGGGGTTGAATAGATCTAACACCAATTAATGTGGAAGCTTAAGCAATTCAAAATTACTTTGAATCAGAGATCAATTCACCTAAACAATTCACTGATCTGAAGTGTGATTAGTGTGTGTGAGCAAATCCATTAGTAGTGTGAGCAAAATCCCTATGCATGCATCTATCGTAATACAAAGTCAAACCACAATTCAAACCACTGCACAAAGGATTTTTAGGTGGTTCGGAAATCACCTCCAGTGACTCTTACGTCCACCCCTCACACAGTGACGCCACACTACTCAAAACCTTGTGTACAACTCACACTGGAGCATGACGACTCCAAACAACCTTGAGCACGACGGCTCAACATACAACCTTGAGTTCAACGACTCACAAACTGAGCGCGACGGCTCAAACAACTACCGGAGTACGACGACTCCAAATTGAGCACGATGGCTCAAACCACACAGTGAGTGCGACGACTCACAAACCAGAGCTCGACGGCTCATAGTACAAAAGCTAGATCAAACACAAAAGAGATCAGATCCTCTAGCAATGATCTGATTCAAGACAGTTTCGTACACAGAAATTTGTGCAGAACTTCATGCACAAATCTCATTGACGAAATAAGGAAGAACAAACTCAGAAATATGACAAATAGATGTAGAAAGAGTGTTCTTCTATGAAGAGGCCTTGCAGATGCTTCAATTGAGGAACCTTGATGGAAATCGATGGAGATTCTCCTCAATTGGCGATGCTCTGCTTTGATGGCATCTAAAATGCCAGAAATCCTTCTTCTCCTGCGCCTCTTCAGTTGGATCTGCTCCCTTGCCTAACATAGCAACCTTCTCTCCAGGGATTCCCCTTGATTCCCACGTCCTTCCTCTTGAAAGGATGGCTTGCAGCTTCTGGAGATGGAGACAGATCTGGAAAGCCCCCTTTGGCCGCCAAAAGGCTTCTTCTGGAAGTGTATGGGCTCTCTTGCCTTTGGGGTTCAAGGAGCATGGGTATTTATAGGCCCATATGTCCATAAAGTGCCTTGGGGTGCATGGGCACGGAACCCTAGGTCAAATCCCCTAAATCCCAAGCAGCCACGTGTTCAGAGAAATTCACGTTTTTGAGTTTCAGCCGGAGTGTGTCGACCTGACTTGATCTAGTGTCGACCTGATGTCCCAGTCAGGCAAACTGATCTGCTGGAAACTGGGTCTAGTGTCGACCTGACTTGATCTAGTGTCGACCTGATGTCCCAGTAAGGCAAACTGATCTGCTGGAAACTGGGTCTAGTATCGACCTGATTTGATCTGGTGTCGACCTGATGTCCCAGTCAGGCAAACTGATCTGCTGGAAACTGGGTCTAGTGTCGACCTGACTTGATCTATTGTCGACACTACCAAGACAAAAATGTGTGAACCTGAAAATATAAAGTGTAAATAATTAATACAAGATATTATCATTAAAATATGAGATATTAAACATCAAAAACATGTTGTCTAAGCATTATTGTGATATGTATAAAATGAATAACATGTTTAATATATCATCATCAAAATAACAATATGTCATCATTAAAATCACAATATGTCATCATTAAAATCACAATATGTTATCATCAAAATCACAACATGTCATCATTAAAATCACAACATGTCATCATTAAAATCACAAGATGTCATCATTAAAATCATAATTTCTCATCATTAAAATCACAATATATGATCATTAAAATAATGATATGTCATCATCAAAATCAAAGTATGAGTGATCTTCATTGGTCATCATTAAAATGCAACTTTAGGAAATTCCAAAACACACTCAACCTAACACGAATTTCTTCGTGGAACACTTAGGGATAATCTTTGGGGTGATTTATAATTTTTACGAAATTTTTAGATGTGTTCTTGCACATACGATAGTGGTACGTATGTTTCTATTATTTTGATTTATAGAAATTTATTATTTCGAATGTTTAAAATACTGATTTTTCTGAGTTGCAACATCCTCCCCCACTTAAAAGGAATTTGGTCCCTAAATTCATATGATATGATACGACTACCAATTTACTCGGAATATTTCATTCCATCATCTCCCCCACTTAGGGTTTTACTATCGTGAAAATAATATAAAATTGACTAAGGGTGTAATGATGGTACCATGTCCACCTTCATTGGCATGATTCATATCCACGAGGGCTTGTAATCATCCTTGGCATGGAGTTTGATTCTTCTTTGTTGGACAATCGATAACTCGATGTTGTTGACTTCCACATCGCAAGCATCTGCCCAATTTCTTCTAATAGTTATCAATTTGATGCTCTAGTTTCTTACAAAATTTAAAAAATTCCTTCCGCTTCACTTCCCCTTTCATTCTCTTGCTATCTATTGTATTTCTTCCTTTATTATCATTGGAATGAGTAGCACGATCCCTTTTTATCACCTTCTTCCTACGGATCTTTTCAAGAAGTTCCATGGTTTCTTCTACTAATTGAGCTCTCCATACCATGTTTGAATATACTACGATGTCTAGTGGAGCCAACCTTTCCCAGAACACAGGTCTCAACCCTTCTAAAAATCTCTTGGCCTTCATCTTCTCCGTACTCACCAAAGGTGGTGCATACTGTGCTAGTCTTTCAAATTGCACTTCATATTCTACTACGAACATCATTCGTTGCCTTAAATTGGCGAATTCATTTGCCTTTTTCTCACGAATCCTCTCGGAAAAGTATTTGGTGTTGAAGAGTTCTAAAAATTTATCCCACTCTATGTTGATGTTGGGTAGTTTTCGACTGGCAACTTCCCACCAAGCTCTAGCATCACAGTCCAGCTGGAAGGTTGCCAGGAGGACTTTCTCCTGCTCTGAGCATTGCATAACTCTAAAGATCCGTTCCATCGCCTTTACCCAATTTTCAGCTTCATCGGGATCTGGAGTTCCATTAAACCTAGGGGGATTTATTCGTTGAAACTTCCCATATAAGTCTCCTACCCCATTTCTTGCTCCTGCTTGAATCACGTTGTTAACCCCTGTACGGTCTGTTGTAATTCGTGCATTGGTGCATGCTCGCCAGCCATCTCCTCTAGTTCCTGCGAGCAATAACATTTATTAACTTCCTTTTTAAACTTAGGGTGCTTATACACATAGTTAAGCTCCTAGTCATAACCCCAAGCTTTACCCAATCTCTCACATAGGTATGGTGGTTGACTTAGACACGGTCATGGCGGTTCACCTAGAACATCCCTAGACTTAAAATATTCTAATAAGGACATCCTAGGCTCTGATACCAACTGTCACGCCCCTCCAATTTAGCAGCGAAATAAATCAGAGGGAAACGTGAACCAAGTACATAGTAGCGAAAAATGTACAATCAGTTGAGTACATCAGAGTATCTAATGAACAATAATTGGAACAAACTCTTCATTTCATTATAAAATCGCTAAGGCTATTACAACCACTAATTCGGAGCCAATACATAGTGCTCAATGACATCATTACATTGAAAAGAAATCTAAAGCAATAATTATTAGACTCCATAGTGCTAGGGAAACTTCATGAACTGACTCCAGGTCGCTCATCACTCTGGTCCCATCCCATTGGTGTGTGTAACGTCATTGTCTGACTTACCTGAGACACAATAACAAATAACGAAGGGTGAGCGATAACGCCCAGTAGGACTTAAATCTCAATAGTCAAGCAAGCTTTAAGTAATTAACGCATTAAATGGTAGAGTAACTAATGATAGAGCGAGTCATGTAAAATTGAACAACTAATGGCACAAGTAGCATGGTTCAATAAGCAGATGAATCAAGTATAGCACGATGATTAAAGTCAAGTCACGCAATAACAAGTAATGTTGCAAACGACATGTATAGCAAGGAGAGAGATAGTAGGTGGTCATGTAAAGAGTAAATTGCACATTGATTGATTTTCATCAATCGAAATAGTATAGCACTTTTAATTAACTTCTGTCAATCGTAATAGTAATGGCACATTGGTTATCCGTAGATAGCCGAGAGAGAGTATAGCACTTTTATTGTCAAGAGACAATGAGAAAGTATAGCACTTTGAATGCGATCAAGTCGCGATAGCACACAATAACTCAAGAGAGCGAGTATCCAGTAGAGCAAGTAGAGAGTATGACAGTAGTCGCTCAATAGCAGTTCAGTAACAGTCAGTGGCAATACAATAACAGTGCAGTACGTCTGAATTAACAGACTAACAGTAACAGTGTAACAGTCAGATGTCTAGCTAATTCAAAAACAGTCAGTCAGAATCGGTGCAATGCAGAACACCGTCTATAGCCCCTGCAGGTATTTTTGGGTGGCTCTCTGCCCCTAGGACTAGATTGGAGCCCCTCGGACGCTCTTCGTGCCCTGAACAGTATGCATTTAAGTCAGTAGAGGCGCAAGACCCTTTTTAGCGCTAGACAGTCATGAACAGTACAAAACAGTAGAAGCCACAACAGCTCAAAGGTACCAAGAGAGTACGAGATAGACGTGATAGTAGAGTGAACGAGAGTATAGAGACAGTAGATGAGATCTTATGGTCATTGCACATGAAACGTCAAGTAAGGAGCAATAGTAACAGTTGCACAACACGCGCGTACGGAGTTGGCAGTCAGGTGGAATTCACTACCTTTCCGCTGGCCATGTTACGCACACGTCCAGAGGTCCGGCGTGATTCAAGATAAGAGAGAGAACAAACTAAGGTCGTATGGATCTTACTGATCCCTAGAGTGTATCATAGGTATTAGGGTACAACCAGCTCGTCGACTATGTGGGAATCCATAGACAGAGGAGACTTACGAAGGTCTTGAACAAAGACTCACTAGTCCGGCAGAAGGAGTATCCGACGGAGAGTTCGTCCAAGTCAAGAGAGTGTGTATATAGAAACAAGTGCCCGACGTTATAGAGGAATTCTATAACAGTGGAGCATCGGTAACGGTGTTTCCAAAACATCGTGAGTAAACATAGACGGTTCATTTAAAATAGGGCAATTAATATACATGATTGAAATAAATTGCTAGCTGTACATGTGACAACTTTCATGCCAAGTTAAGCCATATTGGATGGTTCAAAGTGAGTGCAGGTGTAAGAGAAAATCATGGACAAGATAGATCATATGATTAACTTGAATTAATTAAAATATATTCAATAATTACAACTTCATTTTTTTGTGTTCATGACAGTTAATAAGACATGGGGGAAACTGTATAACAATCGATCTTGCAAAAAGGTTGGTTTTCCTGCAAAAAGCTAGAACGCGACGCACCCTTGTAAGGGTCGTGACGGGGTTCAGGCAGAACACGACAGGGGCTTGTAAGGATCGCGACGGGCTTGTCTGAACAGGCAGGCAGATCGTGACAGGTTCTTATGAGGATCGCGACGGGTCGTTCGGTCAGGTGGCCAGAACACGACAGGGATCCCTATCGCGATCAGATCGCGACAGGTGGTGTGTTGCGACGGCCCTGAGAATGCGACCTATCAGGCCGTCGCATTCTCAAGTTCTGAACCTGAGTTCGAGTGGGAAAAGGATAGAGCCTCGGGTTAAGGGACAACTTAACATGTTTTGACACTGGTTGCTTCAAAAATTCATAACTAATTCTATAGTCGATGAAAAATCATGAAACAAGTTGCAAATTGATCTAGACATACATGGGTACTTAAAGTAAATAGGAATTTGAAAATAGATAGAGTTTCGACATGCTTTATTCAAGTCAAACAAGGAGTACATGACACAGTGAGCAGTTGAGATGAGAGAATTAACTCACAAAGGAGGGTGGATAAAAATTAGGGCTTTTAGAGGAAAAAGATGCCTAACATGCATCAGTATCTCCAATAAAAATTTTGAGGCATGATATAGAGTATTCAAGAAGATATGAATTAAACATGAAGGTTCGGGGTCAAGAGAGTTGCATGACTTCAAAATTCAATAAGAAAATATTGGATCGATGGAAAATTATGAAACTTGAGGGTTTTGTTCCTGATGCATGGAACAATCTACAGACGAAATATTAAGATTTTAGCTTCTGAGAATGCCTACCTTTGGTCGATTTCCTCTTCTAGGGCCAGAACTTAAAGAGCTCGGGTTGAAGCTTTGATGGAGTCTTCTCCCCACGAATTCTCCCCTTCGTTGGCCTCTCCTCTAGGTCCAGCAAGCCCCAACAACGTGTTAGGGCCGACCATGGAAATATTGGAGAGTATTTATGCTTCTTGGGTTTCTATTTCCTAATAGGACTCTAATTACTATTAAATTTCAAATTTCCTCATTTCCTAACCTCCTTCCAAGATTTCCACTTCCTATTTGGGTTAGGATGGGGGCTAAATTTGTGGCCAACCTATTAGGGTAGGTTTAGGAATCCAATTCTAACTCAAACTTTCTATTTAATGCATTAAATACCCCGTTTCTATTTAAGTAATAACTTAGTTACGAATTTAGGGTATTTTTCTATTATTTCTCTTTTAAAAATCCCTATTTTGGCCCAATAAATCTTATATGGTCCGTTTATCAAAGCCCATTAGTTTTGGAATTTATCTTTTGGGATTTCCCATTTTAATTAGGGAATAATAGAGTTACGACTTTTATTATATTTTTCTTACTTGATTTTATTCATGGACTATGAGAGGTCTATTGGTCCAATTTCGATAATGGGTCATCAATACCCAATGTTGGAGGTCTCTCTGACATGTTCATTTAATTTATGGGCCCGTTATATTTCCGTGTTAATAGTTTTCCGACTTAGTTTCCTAATTTGGATAATTAGTCACGTTGTGACGTACTCTTGGCCAATCGGATTTTTCATTGCACGAATTGTTAGGATCGGATGGGTGGATGGATCAGATCTAGAAGGGGGGGTTGAATAGATCTAAGACCAATTAATGCAGAAGCTTAAGCAATTCAAAATTACTTCGAATCAAAGATCAATTCACCCAAACAATTTACTGTTCTGAACTGTGATTAGTGTGTGTGAGCAAATCCATTAGTAGTGTGAGCAAAATCCCTATGCATGCATCTATTGTAATACAAAGTCAAACCACAATTCAAACCACTGCACAAAGGATTTTTAGGTGGTTCGGAAATCACCTCCAGTGACTCCTACGTCCACCCCTCACACAGTGAGGCCATACTACTCAAAACCTTGAGTACAACTCACACTGGAGCATGACGACTCCAAACAACCTTGAGCACGATGGCTCAACGCACAACCTTGAGTTCACCGACTCACAAACTGAGCGCGATGGCTCAAACAACTACCGGAGTACGACGACTCCAAATTGAGCACGATGGCTCAAACCACACAGTGAGTGCGACGACTCACAAACCAGAGCTCGACGGCTCATAGTACAAAAGCTAGATCAAACACAAAAGAGATCAGATCCTCTAGCAATGATTTGATTCAAGACAGTTTCGTACAAATAAATTTGTGTAGAACTTCATGCACAAATCTCATTGACGAAATAAGGAAGAATAAACTCAGAAATAAGACAAATAGATGTAGAAAGAGTGTTCTTCGATGAAGAGGCCTTGCAGACGCTTCAATTGAGGAGCCTTGATGGAAATCGATGGAGATTCTCCTCAATTGGCGATGCTCTGCTTTTATGGCATCTAAAATGCTAGAAATCCTTCTTCTCCTGCGCCTCTTCAGTTAGATCTGCTCTCTTGCCTAGCACAGCAACCTTCTCTCCAAGGATTCCCCTTGATTCCCACGTCCTTCCTCTTGAAAGTATTGCTTGCAGCTTCTGGAGATGGAGACAGATCTGGAAAGCCCCCTTTGGCCGCCAAAAGGCTTCTTCTGGAAGTGTATGGGCTCTCTTGCCTTTAGGGTTCAAGGAGCATGGGTATTTATAGGCCCATATGTCCATAAAGTGCCTTGGGGTGCATGGGCACAGAACCCTACGTCAAATCCCCTAAATCCCAAGCAGCCACGTGTTCAGAGAAATTCACGTTTTTGAGTTTCAGCCGGAGTGTGTCGACCTGACTTGATCTAGTGTCGACCTGATGTCCCAGTCAGGCAAACTGATCTGCTGGAAACTGGGTCTAGTGTCGATCTGATTTGATCTGGTGTCGACCTGATGTCCCAGTCAAGTAAACTGATCTGCTGGAAACTGGGTCTAGTGTGGACCTGACTTGATATAGTGTCGACACTACCAAGACAAAAATGTGTGAACCTGAAAATATAAAGTGTAAATAATTAATACAAGATATTATCATTAAAATATGAGATATTAAACATCAAAAACATGTTGTCTAAGCATTATTGTGATATGTATAAAATGAACAACATGTTCAACATATCATCATCAAAATCACAATATGTCATCATTAAAATCACAATATGTCATCATTAAAATCACAACATGTCATCATTAAAATCACAACATGTCATCATTAAAATCACAACATGTCATCATTAAAATCATAATATCTCATCATTAAAATCACAATTAGTCATCATTAAAATAATGATATGTCATCATCAAAATCAAATTATGAGTGATGTTCATTGGTCATCATTAAAAAGCAACTTTAGGAAATTCCAAAACACACTCAACCCAACAATCTCCCCCTTTTTGATGATGACAAAACATATCTCCCTTGACTGCAATAACTCCCCTTGACCATATACGCCCTTTGAACTTTCTCCTCCTAGAAACCCTTTCTTCCCCTCAGAAACCCTTTCTTCTCCCCCTTTTTGACAGCATCAAAAGGAAGGATAAGTGAGAGAACCAAGGATTGTAAGAGATCTAATAATGAAATGAAGGAAATAAATGGTCAGTAAAGATCAAAATAAATGAGGCAAAGTGATATTGTCATATGAGAGAAATTATTGTGTTTTTGTTATTATGCAACAAAGTTTAATCACAAAGACACACTCAACACAAAGTATAGCAAAATATAATGATCTGAATGTAGTTAAAATAATGATGCAAATGTGAAATAAGGTGACCTATATGAATGAGCAGAAATATTTAAACAAGGATGTTAGGAGCTTTAATTGTAACATAATGTAGAATAATAGGTCTAAACTCAGTATACATGAACTTTATGAAGGTCTTAAGCTTTTCTGTAACGACCCAGAATCCGCATTACCAGTAAGTAACCAGTAACCCGAATTCTGACCCGCTAACCCACGAGACAAGCTCGGAAGGGTAAAAATTGAACGTCCGAGGAGACTATATATAAGGAGATACGCACCATGTAAAGCTGTAAAAGTTCACTATACATGAACATAACATGTACAACTCAGAGTCCGAGATAAGTACAGAGTACAGAAGTACAACAAAAAGTACTACTCACTGTAGCTAGGGCGCACCAACACCGGAGTGGCTAGACTCGCCTGGAACGGGAGTCGACGACGACCCACCTGAAAGGGAGGGGAGTGAGTCTCAAGAAAAGAGACCCAGTAGGGAAAAGTAACCCCACCGGCAACAGTACTAAAGTGCGGAAAGTAAATACACTTCGCATCACAACCCAAAACTGTAAACCTCGCGGCTCAGTAACACACACTCACACACACACAGTAAGTAGGACTCAGCTAGGGTCTGTGGCTCGGCGTCCCGTCACCACAGAGGCTCTCAACCCCAGCCACATGTGCACACTACAGACGCTCTCTCTCGCGTCTGGTCCACAACCGGTTTTCCCCCTACGCCTGACCCTAGCGGTAGAGAAGGGGCTCCACGGAGACTGGCTCAAAACCACCACAAGGAGTATGCACAGGACAGAGACGCTCTCAACGTCCTGGCTCACCGACGGAGGACCCCCACACGCCGGTCATCTAGATAGAGCGTCGCTCTATGTCCAGGTGACAAACAGAAATAGAAGCACGGTAACTCGACACGAGTACAGACAGTAACACTCTCAACGTCTAAAACACCGTACAGTAGATGGACACCTCATGTCACATCACGACCCAGTTAATTATGCATAAGCACAAGCGGAGTCACACTCTAAGCCTGGCAGAATGTGTTAACAGGGCGGACATCACTCGTCAACACCTTGAAACACAAAACAGGACCAAGGCCTGCTGGGACACAAGATATTAACGGCAACATCGATTGTTGCCAATATTGATGTAGACGCCACTCACAATGCCGTTAACCCTTAATCAATGGCAATCGACCTTGTCGTTTATATCAACTCTGAAGATCTCAGCGTCAACAGATGTGGACGTTAAGTTCTTCAGTCCCCTAGACACAGAACAGCGCCGGGTCAGTCTAATTGGGTAAAATCACCCAACCAGAACGCCAACTGATGGAGGGAAATACTTCCTCACATCTTTTAACACTACCAGAACTTCAAAATTAAACAATCCAACACTTGGATTGCCCAAAACACCCAAAATCCCGGCATGGTATAACCCAACCCTAAAATGCAATTACCATACTATTCTACACAAATAAGCATGCTAATATGTTAAGGAAGGTTAAAGGGGTTAAATCCCTACCTCAGAATGCCCCAAAAACTCCTAAACGATCACCAATCGCGCCGGAACCCCTCGAAGTCTCTGCGTGAATTACACCAAATCTTCGAGTTTCCCGCTTGATCGAACACCGCCACATGTACCAGGGCCTTCCCACGAACTCCCATCAACTATCAGAAGTGGTAGAAACAGACAAAGGCAGAAGTGGAGGGAAAGAGAGGAAAGGAAGAGAAAAAGATTCTGCTCTCGGGTTGCCCTATTTCTACAGGCGCGACCAATAGACATCCACATGCCTCGCTGCCTACTGAACCGCCACTGGGTTGACGTCTGGATCGCTTGCCGTCGAGTTCAACAACAAACGTCCACATCTCTGGACGCTAACTCCTAGTCAACGACTAGCCCCCTGCCACCAACCACAAGTCAACGACAATATCCCCTGTCGTCAACCATACCCGAACCTCTACAAGACCCAATAAGGATCCGCTAAGACCCGAGACCTTACATCTCTCCCCCTTTAAGGAATTTTTCCCTCAAAATTCAAACAACATAAAGAAGGAAGACTCACCAAAGAGGTACGGAAATTGCTCGCGCATTTCATCCTCTCGCTCCCATGTCGACTCACCACCTGAGTGCCGCTACCACGCAACACGAACTAAGGGGATAGCCTTGTTCCTCAACCTCTGAACTCGGCGATCCTCAATATGCAACGGAAACTCTGGTACAGTCAACACTGGAGTCACCTCAGACCACTCTGTGCTCGGGAGAACGTGCGACTCGTCAGAAAGGTACCTCCAAAGCATCGATACGTGGAACACATCGTGGACTGCTGCCAACTCTAACGGAAGCTCAAGTCTGTACGCCAAATCTCTGACACGCTCAGAAATGGTGAAAGGTCCAATAAAGCGAGGACTCAACTTTCCACGCCTACCAAACCTCACCACTCCCTTCACAGGAGACACACGAACAAACACTTGGTCTCCTACCTGAAACTCGAGTGGTCGTCTGCGCTGATCTGCATAACTCTTCTGCCGACTCTGAGCTGACTGAAGCCCTTGCCTCACAAGCTGAACTACCTCAACTGCCAGCTGAACTAACTCTTGTTAGGAACGGATGTGTGGAAGGATCAGATCTAGAAGGGGGGGTTGAATAGATCTAATACCAATTAACGCGGAAGCTTAAGCAATTTAAAATTACTTCGAATTAGAGATCAAATCACCCAATCAATTTACTAACTGAAGTGTGATTAGAGTGTGAGCAAATCAATTAGTAGTGTGAACGAAATCCCTATGCATGCATCTAGCGAGATACAAAGGCAAACCACAAATCAAACTAATGCATAGAGGATTTTTTAGGTGGTTCGGAAATCTCCTCCAGTGACTCCTACGTCCACCCCTCACACAGTGTGGCCAAACTACTCAAAACCCTGAGTACAACTCACACAGGAGCACGACGACTCCAAACACCCTTGAGCACGACGACTCAAGAAACACCTGGAGCACGACGACTCCAAACTGAGCACGACGGCTCAAACAACAACCGGAGTACGACGACTCCAAATTGAGCACGACGGCTCAAACCACACAGTGAGTACGACGACTCACAAACTACTGAGCTCGATGGCTCACAAACAACCTGCTAGAAAAACACAAGACTCAGATCCTCTAGCAACAGATCTAGTCCAACAAGAGTCAATTCATGAGACTTATGCAACAACCCATGCACAATCTCAGAATCACTCAGAAGAGAAAAGGAAAATGAGAATTTTATTGATAAGCTTTTCTCTTCAGATGTACTCCCTTGTAGAAGGTCGAATTGTGAAGTGCTTTGATCTCTGGAAGTTCTTGGACAATGCTCTGCAATCTGATCTTCAGGATCTTCCTTGAATTCTTCACAGAAATCGGCTTCTACTTGATCTGCTTCCTTGAGGTGATCCAATTGGTTCTTCAACGATCAATTTCCACTTCTCATGCTTGAGCAGATGAGAATTTGGCTTGAGGATACACCAGGAAGGCAAGAACAGGGAGGAGAAACCTTCTAGCCGCCAATGGGACTTCTGGGAGGCTCTGGAAGGGTTCTTGCTTGTTGGATAGCCAATAGGAGGGTATTTATACCCCTAATAGTCCAAATGTACCCTTGGGGGTCGTGGGCACATGATCCAAGGCTAATCCAACAGTTCCCTAGGGTGCCACGTGTCTAGGACAAAGTTTAAGTCACAGCGATTCCGGAGTGTGTCGACCTGCCCTTGAGGTGTGTCGACATACTGTCCTAGACTGGCAAATCAATTCCCTGGGAGAGGTCTCTAGTGTCGACCTGAGATGATTCAGTGTCGACACCATGTCCCATACTGCAAAACAGGCCTTCTGGGAAGGCTCTCTAGTGTCGACTTGCCTGCATTTGGTGTCGACTGCTTTAGCTAACTAAACAACATGCCTTCTGGGAAGGCTCTCTAGTGTCGACACTATCTGATTTAGTGTCGACCTGAGATGGAAGCCTGTTAACATATTTCTCTGGGATCTGACTCTAGTGTCGACCTGCCCTGGACTAGTGTCGACACTAGTTGATCTTTTCTTCACATTTCTGCCTTTGCTCTGAGCCATTGTGTCGACACCATTGATGGTTGTGTCGACACTATCTTTGCAAGAAAATGTTTGTCCCTGAGAAAATAACACATAAATCATTAGTTAAATGTATTATCATGAATATAAATGATAAATGTGCTTGGAAACATGCTTTTTAAGTATTGGTAATTCAGGTGATGTATTTCACATGTTTCAATTTTTATGCATTAAAATCACAGCTTGTCATCATCAAAATATGAGGGGAAATGACTTGTTTTCACACTCAACCCAACAATCTACCCCTTTTTGATGATGGCAACCTTAAGACTATAAAGAAGTGATGTTTTGATGAAAAGTGATTTTAAGCACCTTTGGTTGTTTAACACTCAGTTAGAAAGGAATTGATTGTGACTGAGTGATGTTTTATTTTTCTTTATTCAAACTTGTCAAAGACCTTTGAACATTTTTTAGTAACATTTGAAGATCACACACATGAAAGACACAATGTTACTAGAAATGAGTTGTTTGCACAAAGAGGTCAAGCAGCTTGACAAGCAATCATCACATTCACATTCATTCAAAAAAGTTTTCAACCACATTGAAGACACAAAGATTTCTATTCATTTCATTCACAAAATATGAACATTGCAATCTTCAAAAACACATTTAAAAAGCATTACAAGTTCTTGCTCTATCTTCTCCCCCTTTGACATCATCAAAAGAAATTACATGAATGGGGAGGAGGAGGAGGAGGAATGGGTATCAAAATGGTCTCAATATCCGTTAGTCTCTTTTCCATTGAAGTTAAACTAAACTTCATTTGAGCTTGGATAGTTGAGAGTCTTGTGTGCAGAAGATGTTCCATCCTCTCTGAATTCTCTGACATTGAAGCTTGAAGTGCACTGAACTCATTTGACACTGGCTGTGAGGATGAGGAAGAACCAGTTGACCAACCAGGCCTATTCAAAACTTTGAATTCCCTTTTAAGTGCAGACATCTCTTCATCAATGTGAGCAGATAGATTCTTCATGCTCTCCAAGTCATCTACCAAATGTGCAAAGGATAGTCTTGTCTTACTTATTTGAGAAAGTGTCTCCTTTGTGTTGAAGACATCAGCTTGGGAATTGCCAAGATTCCCTTAAAAATGTTTCCAACTTTTCTTGGTGTTGTTTAAGGTCTACTGAAGCATCTGCCAAAGTGACAATCAGCCTGTTGAATCTTTGGGTTGCATGGTCAGAGGCTGCTTTCTGATCAATGAACTTGGCAGATGCAGTGTTCTCCAACCTCTGAATCCTCAACTCAAAATTTTCTGACATCGTCTGAATAGAAGTGTTCAAAGCATCAAATTTGTCATTTAAGAATGTATACAACTCTGGTGGAACAGAAGGTCCACCAAAGGATGTGGATGCATGAACTGGAGGTTGTGGAGAAAAGGATGGAATGTCAGTTTCAGGGTTCAAGGAGGAGGGTTGAAGTTGAGGTGAATGAGGGGCAATAAATGGTTCATCAACTTGAGCTACCACATGAGGCTGATCCTCATTTATGGGAGGCTGGTCCTCATGTACTGGAGGCTGATCCTCTGGAGCTGGAGGCTGATCCTCTTGTACTGGAGGCTGTTCCTCTTGCACTAGAGGCTGTTCCTTTTGGACCACAGGGGCCTCTACTGCAGCTGGCCCTCTCCTCACCTTATCACCCACAATCCTAAAGCCCATAAATTTTTGAACATGCTTAAAGCAATAGATGTTGGACTTAGGAATTTTCTCAGACTTTTCATTCTCAAGAGACACACCAAAGTGTTTGAAGACTTGAGTTAAATGGGCTGCATAAGGAAGTGATCTATGCAAATCTGCCCTAGTGGTCTCAGAGATAATCTGGTACATGATGACATGAAGATTGACCTTTATATCCTTGCTCATACAGTAAATCACAAACCTTTGAATATCTGTGAGCCTGTCCCTCCCACCACCTTAGGGTGTGATGATAGTAGTAAGCATGTGATGGGTAAGCCTCAACACAGGTGGAAAAGTGTTGGTGTTGAATTTGGTAACATGGGTTTGCTTATGATCAGACTCATCTGCCTGCAATCCAGTCAAGATGGTGTAGGCTTCATGAAGGTTGAACTCAAAGTTATGGTAGTCTTCTCCTTCATCTGGAATTTTGAAAATGGTAGCTGCTATGTCTGTAGGCATGTCTATCACAATCCCTTTGACCTTTGACTTGTACCCTTCATCAGTGCATTCCAAATTCTGATAGAATTCCTGGACAAGTCTAGGGTATATAATGCGAAAATCTGAGATAAAGGATTGCCAAGACTGGAATTTGAAGAAATTTATAACCTCAGGAAAAGCAACAATCAGCTCACTGTCATCCAAGTCCACTGCCTTGGGTTTCAAGATGGTCTTCCCTGCACTTAGTGGTTTGGAAGGAGGTCTCTTAGAGGGCTGGGAAGATTCTGAGGATGAAGATGAAGATGTAGACTTCTCAGAGGCTTCAGGAGAGGAATCCAATATTTTCCTCCTAGGGTACATAGACCCTCGACCTGGACCCGAAGAGGATGCCCTACCTCTCTAAGCAGATGAAGACCCTGGCTGCTTTGTAGGATCATGGCATCTCTTGGTTCTCCTCTCAGTAGGAGGATCATCATCCGCCGGAATGGGCCTTGCCGTAGCTCTTGCTCTTGCTCCACGGCGAGGGGCTTGCTTGGGCGCCATGGAAGCAATATAGAGTGGAATAGGAGATGATGGAGAGTGAGGAATGGGAGAAGACGGATGGAGACGGAATGGAGGAGGGAAGAGGTGGAAGAGGATTCAAAAGCCTGCCGGATTTCAGGAGAAGATGACCGTCGGGTCGACCTGGAGAAGAAAAAGGGGGGTTTTAGGGTAACCTACCCCGCAGGAAAAGCGAATCTTTAACCGGCGCCCATGGCTTAAATGAGTCTGGCAGGGGGGTCAGTGTCGACACGAGAGGAGGTGAGTGTCGACCTGAGTGAAAGTGTGTCGACACTAGATGGAGTAGTGTCGACCTGGCCTGATGAAAATTTTAGATTTGAGTATGGAAAAATTTGTGAGCTTTTGGGATAACTTTATAATGATAAGCAGTGGGTGGAATAACCATTTCAAGGATTTTTAAGAGACTAAAAAATTCATTTGTTATATTTTGAAAAAAGTTCAACACAGTTCAAGTTTTTACACAATATCCAACAGGATATGAGCATTCAGTGACTTGAGTCATTAAAATGATAATTTGAGGGATATAATACATTTAACAATCAACTACACACTACCATATTCTTCAAGTCCAATGAAATAAAAAAAAAAATCTTTTAGACTAAAATCAAGTGTGTTGAAGGTAAACAACTTTTTAAGAACAACTTGATGATGGATAATAGTGATTCTTTTAAAACAATTCTCCAATGATATACACATTTTGTTTTTGAAACAAACTATCAAATGAGATACATCTTGTTCACTCAAGAACTAATACTTTTCACACACTATAGTCCCTGGATACTAAAGATTTATCCATTATCAAGTCTCAAAGGGGTAAATGATGACCTTTTGACATGAAAATAGACGTTTTTTTAGACGCCAAAATTTCCAGTTACTCAGTCATCATCAAAAAGGAATAGGACATATTTATTTTGCTTTTCATTTATTTTTGATTTTGAACCCCTTTGAACAGAGATAGCATTAGTGCCTCATGACATACATGGCACTTCATTCATTGTGAAGGTGTGCAGTTTCTCAGCACATGTGCCATTGCTCTGTTGAATTGACAAATTTTGGAGATTTTTGATAAAAAAGACATCATCTATATCCAACATCAATTGCAAACAAAAACATGTTTAAATTCAAGGCACACATTGTCCTTCAGTCTTTGAAATAAATCTGAATTTCTATAGTTTTGAAGAATATAGGTGAGAGTTGACAAATGAATATAGTAGATCACTCAAAGGATCATTTTGAGACTCTAGACACCTGAATGAGAACATCATGCAAGGAAATTGATGTAATGCAAGAAAAGTTGTGAATTTTTTCAAAAGATATGACTTGTGAATTCTCTAGCTCCCCTTGAGATGAGGATTTCAACCACTTTTTATCAAAATAAAGATATGCAAGTTTTTGAAATCAGGAATGATTCTCTTTAAACAATAAAAGCTCCCCCTCAATAATTGCATTTTCATTTCTTGGTACTTGGCGGAGACACATACTCTCGCATAGTGAAAGTGTCCAGACAAGCAGAACTTGTCCTTCTTCAAATCACCATTTGATATACCAAGAAGTTCAACACAATGTGAGTTGAAGAGTTCATTGTCAAAAAGAAATAGAAGTGAAATAGAGAGAGATATGATCAGTATGAATCAAGGAAGCAAATGAATATGATGATGCAAAGAACTCCCCCTCAGAAGATGCCTAACACTCAACCCAATCCCAATGGACATTTACAAAGACCAAGTTCTCTCCTTAAAGATGAGAATCTACTATCAGGAAGGGGTTTTGTGAAGATGTCAGCAATTTGTTTTTCAGTTTCTATGAAGTGGAGTTCAAATGATTTCTTTGCTACCTCATTTCTCAAGAAACGATGAATTAGACATGAAGGAATATTTCTCCAGCATTTCACTCAAAGATTCTTTTGGCTCACTTCCCATAGGATAAACATGATTTGAAATGATCATACAAGCAATTCAGATATGTTCATTCAAAGTGGTTTGAAACGAAAGAATATGAACATGATCAATCATGCATTAACAGGCAATATATTACAAAAAAGATATTTTGTACATTTTCAAATTTACTCCCCCTTAATTTGTGCATGGAATGAAAAGGTTAGCATGCAATTCACACATGATTATGAGCACAATTAGCTTTAGGCATAACAAGACTTTTGGTACTTGGTGGAGTATTTTACTCACGCATAATGATAGCTTCCAAACAAGCATAACTTGTTTTTCCACATGTCATCATTTGATATACCAAGAAGTCAAAGCAGTTAGTATGCGCACAGGCTCATTGGAAAAGTTAAGCATGCATGATAACATAAACCTGATTCCAGTTGTTATGATATAAAGTTCATTGATGGGAGTTGCATTGAAACACATTTCTCATTGTTCAGATAAAAATTAAACATTCATTCCAATTCAAGCAATTCAAGTTTGAAATGATAAAGAAATTTTACCTGAACAGTCTTCATTTCTTTCTCAAGGATTTTACCTGTGTTCTCCAGTCATTTCTAGTCTTGCACAACCAATATCTTGAATCCATTCACAATGTATGGCTGCAAGACTTCTCAGCTTGCTGATCAAGCTGGTTTTGGGACCCACACTAGTTTGGGTCCTACAATGAAACCAATGTTAGATTGCAACAAAGATTTCTTAATCCAAAATGCTTTTAATTTTTGTATAGATGCATTTCTTTCATTGATAGAACTATGAGCAGAATTAGTTCCAGTTTTTCTTTTTTCCTTGATCAATGCATCTATGTTTTCATGAAGTTTTCTATTTTTTGGATTTTTAATATGAGCAGAAACAAAATGATTTTGTGCAACATTTCTATGCCTATACACATGGAATTTCTAAACATTTTCAGTATGAACATGATGTTTATTCCTATGTGTATGAGCATATGCATTAGACTGGAATTTCTGAGCATGCACAACAAAATCATTTCTGTACCAACAGTCTCTAGAAATATGACCAATTTTATGACAATGAAAGCATTGGACTGATTTGACATATTTATTGAAATTTTGATTTCTATTCCAGCAATGTTTGGCAAGATGACCAGGTTTATTACAATTAAAGCAAATGAGAGCATTTTTTACCTGGTACTTACCTTGGCATGTATGCATTTGCTGAAATCTCCTTTTCATGTGAGGAGGCTCACCATAAGGAGAAGGAGGTACCTTCTTGTAGCTCTTGGCATGATATGAATTTGAAATTTGCCTTGGAGCTTTTTGGATTGATGGAGGAAGTGGATGAGTCCTCTTGACAGTAGCATTCCTCTCTTTCCCTGTCTGTTTCTGAACAAGAACTTTCACTAGTTTTTCATTAGACTTAGAAGAGTTCTTGTTTGCAGCAGATTTAACAACTGTTAATTTTATTTTGTTCTTATTTTTCTTATCTTTAACAGAAACAAGACTTGTGTTCTTCAATTCATTTTGAAGCTTCTGTTTTTTGATTTTAATGCAATTACTTCCTTTTCTGAAATTTGAAGCTTGTTTAGCATGACATCCAAGCCATTTTTCATCTTGTTCTTTTCATTTTCAAATTGAGCAATTTGTTTTTCCAAATCGGCGATTTTATTACTCAAATTGCTGTATTCATTGTCCAATGGTTTGTCATGGTACAAACATTCAATCTTCCTTTTTAGGTGATGATTTTCTTCAACAAGTTGTTTGCATCTTTCATTTATTTGATGATTATGAGCCATATTAGAGATTTGTTTGTTTAATTGATCATTATCAAATTTGAAGTTGTTATTGAGATCAATCAATTCTTCTTTTTCATTTTCTAGATCAATGACTTTTGATTTCAATAGCTCATGGTTTTCTTTCAATCCATTCAGTTTATTTTCACAGATTTGGAGTTCATCTTCCAAATTCTCTTTTTCAGAATTTAATTTTTCAACTTCATTTTTCAAATTATCATTTTCTTCTGAAGGATTCTTATCATTATTCTGGTGCAATTCAAGTGTATTTCTCAAGTTTTCACTTTCTTATGGCAATGTTTTAAAGTCTTTTTCAAGTCTTTATTTTTAGTGTTCAGGTGTACATTAAGACTTTGCATCTTTTCACAGAATTTAATCAACTCAGCATAAGACATACTTTCATCTTCATCAGAGTCAGAATTAGAATACACAAATGGATCTGGAGTTGATTTACCTGACCTTTTAGACCCATTTGAACTCTTGTTTTCTGAAGAGGATGAAGAATGCTCTGAGCTCTTAGAATGTGCTGTTAGAGCCAAAACCTTATGAATTGTTGATTTTCTGGATTCAATGAGGCTCCTCTTTGCCATAAAGTACTTGTGAATTTCTTTTGCTCCTTTTCTTTGTGCTTCCTTTGAAAAACTTGATGAAGGTGAGACTGGTGATTTCTCTGAAATTATAACAGGATATTCATGCAGACTAAATAGATTTGCCATTATACCAAGACTCACAAAAGACTATTAGATCTAATCACAGTGAATCAATGTGACAAGGAATTAGATCTAACAATTAGAGTGGTTAATCTGCTCTAATGCCAAAAGGAGGAATCAGAGCGATTAAGCACACAGTTCAATCAATTAACACAGAGATCAACCAGAAGCAATCAAATCAGATCAGTAACAAACATTAACCCGCTCTGATACCAATTGTTAGGAACGGATGGGTAGAAGGATCAGATCTAGAAAGGGGGGTTGAATAGATCTAATACCAATTAACGCGGAAGCTTAAGTAATTTAAAATTACTTCGAATCAGAGATCAAATCACCCAATCAATTTACTAATCTGAAGTGTGATTAGAGTGTGAGCAAATCAATTAGTAGTGTGAACGAAATCCCTATGCATGCATCTAGCGAGATACAAAGGCAAACCACAAATCAAACCAATGCACGAGGATTTTTTAGGTGGTTCGGAAATCACCTCCAGTGACTCCTACGTCCACCCCTCACACAGTGAGGCCACACTACTCAAAACCCTGAGTACAACTCACACAGGAGCACGACGACTCCAAACACCCTTGAGCACGACGACTCAAGAAACACCTGGAGCACGACGACTCCAAACTGAGCACGACGGCTCAAACAACAACCGGAGTACGATGACTCCAAATTGAGCACGACGGCTCAAACCACACAGTGAGTACGACGACTCACAAACTACTGAGCTCGACGGCTCAAAAACAACCTACTAGAAAAACACAAGACTCAGATCCTCTAGCAACAGATCTAGTCCAACAAGAGTCAATTCATGAGACTTATGCAACAACCCATGCACAATCTCAGAATTACTCAGAAGAGAAAAGGAAAATGAGAATTGTATTGAGAAGCTTTTCTCTTCATATGTACTCCCTTGTAGAAGGTCGAATTGTGAAGTGCTTTGATCTCTGGAAGTTCCTAGACGATGCTCTGCAATCTGATCTTCAGGATCTTCCTTGAATTCTTCACAGAAATCGGCTTCTACTTGATCTGCTTCCTTGAGGTGATCCAATTGGTTCTTCAACGATCAATTTCCACTTCTCATGCTTGAGCAGATGAGAATTTGGCTTGAGGATGCACCAGGAAGGCAAGAACAGGGAGGAGAAACCTTCTAGCCGCCAATGGGACTTCTGGGAGGCTCTGAAAGGGTTCTTGCTTGTTGGATAGCCAATAGGAGGGTATTTATACCCCTAATAGTCCAAATGTACCCTTGGGGGTCGTGGGCATACGATCCAAGGCTAATCCAACAGTTCCCTAGGGTGCCACGTGTCTAGGACAAAGTTTAAGTCACAGAGATTCCGGAGTGTGTCGACCTGCCCTTGAGGTGTGTCGACACACTGTCCCAGACTGGAAAATCAATTCCCTGGGAGAGGTCTCTAGTGTCGACCTGAGATGATTCAGTGTCGACACCATGTCCCAGACTGCAAAGCAGGCCTTCTGGGAAGGCTCTCTAGTGTCGACCTGCCTGCATTTGGTGTCCACCTGCTTTAGCTAACTAAACAACAGGCCTTCTGGGAAGGCTCTCTAGTGTCGACACTATCTGATTTAGTGTCGACCTGAGATGGAAGCCTGTTAACATATTTCTCTGGGATCTGACTCTAGTGTCGACCTGCCCTGGACTAGTGTCGACACTAGTTGATCTTTTCTTCACATTTCTGCCTTTGCTCTGAGCCATTGTGTCGACACCATTGATGGTTGTGTCGACACTATCTCTGCAAGAAAATGTTTGTCCCTAAGAAAATAACACATAAATCATTAGTTAAATGTATTATCGTGAATATAAATGATAAATGTGCTTGGAAACATGCTTTTTAAGTATTGGTAATTCAGGTGATGTATTTCACATGTTCCAATTTTTATGCATTAAAATCACGGCTTCATCATCAAAATATGAGGGGAAATGACTTGTTTTCACACTCAACCCAACAACTCTGGCCCCGTGACAATCCGTTCGCCAACCACAAACCAGTCTAGAGGAGTGCGACACGGTCGTCCATACAAAGCCTCATATGGTGCCAAACCGATACTGGAGTGATAGCTATTATTATATGCGAACTCGACCAACGGCAAGTGAGCTGTCCACGATCCCTGCCACTCCAGACAACAAGCTCTAAGCATGTCCTCCAATGTCTGGATAGTCCGCTCTGACTGACCATCTGACTGAGGGTGGTAGGCGGAACTAAAAGCCAACTCTGTCCCCAAAGCTCTCTGGAAACTGCGCCAGAACCCAGAAGTGAAGCGAGGATCCCTATCTGACACAATAGAGATCGGCACTCCGTTCAAAGACACAATCCGCTCTACGTACAACGCGGCCAACCTACTCACACCCCAACTAGTCCTGACATGCAAGAATCTAGCAGTCTTCGTCAATCTGTCCACATGAACCCAAATGCTGTCAAAACCTCCAGCTGTCCTCGGAAAACCACAAACAAAGTCAGTCGTCACATGGTCCCACTTCCACATTGGAATCTCTAACAGCTGCACAAGTCCTCCTGGACGCTGATGTTCGGCCTTCACCTGTGACAGACCAAACACCTAGCAACAAAAGCTGCTATGTCTCTCTTCATCCCAGGCCACCAAAACTGACATCTCAACCGGTGATACATCTTGGTCGACCCTAGATGAATCGAGTACCTGGAACTATGTGCCTCCTGCAACACAACTCTCCTGACAGACTCCTCAACAGGAACATAGAGTCTATCTCGGAACCTAACAGTCCTATCCTCGCGAAGCTCAACCTCTGGGAGAAGCAACACACTGTGCAACTCGGGATCTGCCTGCTGAGCCTCAACAACCTGTCTCACAACGGCGGGAGCCGCCAACAAACTGCCCAACACACACAGTCGACAACTGGACGAAACTCTGAAAGACCCTTCAGCCGCAGACTGCCACAACTGCCACTCTCTAAGCATCAGATGACTCATCTGTGCTTTCCTACTCAAAGCATCTGCAACTACATTCGCTTTTCCAGGCTTATACTCAATGCTAAAATCATAGTCTTTCAGATATTCCATCCATCGACGTTGCCTCATATTCAGATCCCTTTGAGAAAACACATACCTCAAGCTCTGGTGGTCGGTACGGACTACAAAACTCACTCCATACAGGTAAAGACGCCAAATCCTCAAAACAAACACCACAGCTGCAAGCTCTAGGTCATGGGTCGGGTAACTCTCCTCGTGGGGCTTAAGCTGGCGAGACGCATAAGCCACCACCCGGCCTTGCTGCATCAAAACCGCACCCAGACCAACACCTGAAGTGTCTGTGCAAACCTCGAAACCCTCCTCACCTGAAGGTAACGCAAGGACTGGCGCTGACGTAAGCAGTCGCTTCAACTCTACGAACCTCTACTCACACTGCTCCGACCACAAAAACGGAAATCCCTTTCTCGTCAACCGAGTCAAGGGTGCAGCAACCTGAGAAAAGTCCCAACCAAACCTGCGGTAGTAACCTGCCAAGCCCAAAAAGCTATGAATCTCAGACACAGATCTGGGACTCTCCCACTGCAAAACTGCCTCGACCTTCGCTGGATCCACAGAAACTCCCTCACCTGAGATCACGTGCCCCAAAAAGTGAACCTGTTGTAGCCAAAACTCACACTTACTAAGTTTGGCATACAACTGGTGCTCTCGCAAGGTCTGCAACACGATCCTCAGGTGCTCGGCGTGCTCCTCCTCCGAAGCGGAGTACACCAGAATGTCGTCAACAAACACTACGACAAACCGGTCCAAGAACTGGTGGAACACACGATGCATCAGATCCATGAAGGCCGCTGGAGCATTGGTGAGCCCAAACGGCATCACCAAAAACTCAAAATGTCCATATCTTGTCCGAAAAGCAGTCCTCTCAATGTCAGAATCTCTAATCCGCAACTGATAGTAGCCCGACCTCAGGTCGATCTTCGAAAAGACATGAGCAGACTGAAGCTGATCAAAGAGATCGTCAATCCTAGGCAATGGATATCTATTCTTGATGGTCACTTGGTTCAGCTTCCTATAATCAATACACAATCTCAGGATACCATCCTTCTTTCTGACAAACAGAACAGGTGACCCCCATGGAGAAAAGCTAGGACGAATATAGCCCTTCTCCAACAACTCCTCAAGCTACCTCTTCAGCTCCCTCAACTCTGCTGGTGCCATACGGTACGGTGCCTGTGCAAATGGTACAGTGCCAGGAACCAACTCAACAGTAAACTCAATCTCTCTCTCTGGCGGTAAACTAGGTAACTCTTCGGAAAAACATCCGGAAACTCACACACTACGGGAATGTCCCTCACTCCCGAGGTAACCTGGTCAAGGGTAATAGCAGAAACTAGAAAACCCTGACAACCAGAGGCAAGCAACCTCCCTGCCCTCAAAGTAGAAACTAAAAAGCGAGAAGTAAGAGGTACGATACCCTGGAAGTAGAACGCCGCTTCCCCAGGTATCCGCAAGTGCACCCTCTTCTTCTGGCAATCCATCACTGCACCATAGCGCTCTAACCAGTCCATACCCAAAATCACATCATAGTCCTGCAACTGCAAAGCAAACAAGCGAGCTGACAACCACTGATCCTGCAACTGCACAGGTACCTCCTCGAGACAGTAGGACGTAAGGACAAAGTCCCCTGTCGGCAACTCTACTGCTAGCTCAATAGACTCTCCCGAACTCAACTCTCCAAGGGAGTCTAAAAACTCCTCAGACACAAAAGAGTGAGAGGCACCGGAATCAAACAAAACTCTAGTTGTATAACCAAAAACTGTAACAGTACCTTCCACTAGCTGAGCTGCCTCCGCGTCTGCACGGGTCAAGAGAGTAACACGACCTCTACCTCTCGACCCACCAGAACCTTCGGTCTGCTGACGCTGCTGCACGGGTGCCTGCTGCTGCTGCTGCTGCACTCGGGGCTGTGACTGAGTCTGCTGCTGCGGCACATGAGGTAACAAAGGGCAATCTCGTGCCATGTGACCCATCTGGTCACACCGATAACACTGACCAGCAAAAGAACGTGGTACCTGCTGCAAAGGCTTCCCTACCGACTGCTGAACACTCCCAACAGACTGCTGTCTCTGCTCTGCCTGCTTCCTATCACGCCGAAACTTCCTCCGAGATCCTGACTTCGCCGTCATCCCAGCAGAAGTGGACGCATAGGAAGTCATAGTCCTCGGAGTCGTCTGCACACTACCCTGCTGCTGTCGAGGCAGAGTCAGAACTACCTGCGTCTGAACCTCTGCGCTCCGAGCACGGGTCCGCAAAGTGTCAGCCTCCAACGCTGCCGCTGTCTGATAGGCCGCATCCAAGTCTGTGACACGTTCAACTATCAGCGCCTGCCTGAGCTCTGGCCTCAGGCCCCTCACAAACTTCTGAGTCCTCAGACTCTCATCTGCCATAATCTGCGGAGCATAACGCCCTAGCTCTACAAATCTGGCCCTGTACTGCACTACAGTAGAGTCCCTCTGCTGCATGTCCAGAAACTGGTACAACCTCTCTGTCCGGACGTAAGTAGGACAGGAGGCTCTCTCAAAAGAAACGAAAAACTCCTACCACGGAATCTGTCTAAGTGGGCGAGATTGAAAAGTAGTCTCCCACTCAGAGGACCACCAAGTCAACGTCTGCGCCTGCAACTGGTAACTAGCTAACAACACTCGCTCCTCGGGAACACACTCCATGGAATGGAAAGTCCGCTCCACTACATCCAACCACGCCCGCGCGATGTCTGGATCAGGCTGGCCCAAAAACTGGGGAGGCTGAAACTGCAAGAACTCCCTCAACACCTTCCCAGTACCACCCTGGGGTACCGGCGCATCACGGTGCTGAGCTACAAACTGAGCCATCCCCTCAAGAAATCGAGTCAAGTCTAATCCCTGAGCTACCTGAGGAGGAGGTGGCGGTGGTGGCAGAACAATGCCACTGTGTGCGTTCTGTGGCAAAGGCTACGTCTGCTGAGGTGGCGGAGCGTCTCTAGCCTCCTGACGAGTCGCCTGCTCGGCCACTCCCTCTCTAGGACGTCGCCTAGGTGCCACAGTACTATACACAGAGCAAAAATACACACACATGAATACACTAACTCCGGGCTAAATAGCTGCAACTGTACTCTTTGTACTCTGAGTTAACATGATGCGTATTTCCTTATATATATCTCATCAGACCAGGCTCTGATACCAAACTGTAACGACCCAGAATCCGCATTACCAGTAAGTAACCAGTAACCCGAATTCTGACCCGCTAACCCACGAGACAAGCTCGGAAGGGTAAAAAGTGAACGTCCGAGGAGACTATATATAAGAAGATACACACCATGTAAAGCTGTAAAATTTCACTATACATGAACATAACATGTACAACTCAGAGTCCGAGCTAAGTACAGAGTACAGAAGTACAACAAAAAGTACTACTCACTGCAGCTAGGGCGCACCAACACCGGAGTGGCTAGACTCGCCTGGAACGGGAGTCAACGACGACCCACTTGAAAGGGAGGGGAGTGAGTCTCAAGAAAAGAGACCCAGTAGGGAAAAGTAAGCCCACCGGCAACAGTACTAATGTGCGGAAAGTAAAAATAGAATGTAAATACACTTCGCATCACAACCCAAAACTGTAAACCTCGCGGCTCAGTAACACACACTCACACACACACAGTAAGTAGGACTCAGCTAGGGTCTGCGGCTCGGCGTTCCGTCACCACAGAGGCTCTCAACCCCAGCCACGTGTGCACACTACAAACGCTCTCTCTCGCGTCTGGTCCACGACCGATTTTCCCCCTACGCTTGACCCTAGCGGTAGAGAAGGGGCTCCACGGAGACCGGCTCAACCACCACAAGGAGTACGCATAGGACAGAGATGCTCTCAATGTCCTGGCTCACCGACGGAGGACCCCCACACGTCGGTCATCTAGACAGAGCATCGCTCTATGTCCAGGTGACAAACAGAAACAGAAGAACGGTAACTCGACGCGAGTACAGACGGTAACACTCTCAACGTCTGAAACACCGTACAATAGACGGACACCTCATGTCACATCACGACCCAGTTAATTACGCATAAGCACAGGCGAGTCACACTCTAAGCCTGGCAGAATGTGTTAACAGGGCGGACATCACTCGTCAACACCTTGAAACACAAAACAGAACCAAGGCCTGCTGGGACACAAGATATTAACGCAACATCGATTGTCGCCAATATTGATGTAGACGGCACTCACAATGCTGTTAACCCTTAATCAACGGAAATCGACCTTGTCGTTTATATCAACTCTGAAGATCTCAGCGTCAACAGATGTGGACGTTAAGTTCTTCAGTCCCCTAGACCCAGAACAGCGCCGGGTCAGTCTAATTGGGTAAAATCACCCAACCAGAACGCCTACTGATGGACAGAAATACTTCCTCACATCTTTTAACACTACCAGAACTTCAAAATTAAACAATCCAACACTTGGATTGCCTAAAACACCCAAAATCCCGGCATGGTATAACCCATCCCTAAAATGCAATTAGCATACTATTCTACACAAATAAGCATGCTAATCTGTTAAGGAAGGTTAAAGGGGTTAAATTCCTACCTCAGAACGCCTCAAAAACTCCTAAACGATCACCAATCGCGCCGGAACCCCTCGAAGTCTCTGCGTGAATTACACCAAATCTTCGCGTTTCCCGCTTGACCTAACACCGCCACACGTACCAGGGCCTTCCCACGAACTCCCATCAACCATCAGAAGTGGTAGAAACAGACAAAGGCAGAAGTGGAGGGAAAGAGAGGAAAGGAAGATAAAAGGATTCTGCTCTTGGGTTGCCCTATTTCTACAGGCGCGACCAATAGACGTCCACATGCCTCGCCGCCTACTGAACCGCCACTAGGTTGACGTCCAAAACGCTTGTCGTCGAGTTCAACAACAAACGTCCACATCTCTTGACGCTAACTCCTAGTCAACGGCTAGCCCCCTGCCGCCAACCACAAGTCAACGACAATATCCCCTGTCGTCAACCACACCTGAACCTCTACAAGACCCAATAAGGATCCGCTAAGACCCGAGAGCTTACATTTTCCATCCTGTCAATTTGATTTTATTTCATTTTTAACAGGGAAAGAATACAAGAATAAATTAGTCAAATCTCACTTTTCAGTGCAAGAGATCACATTGATCAGATGCAATACCTCCTGATTACTCAGTGGTTTAACTTTCATTATCTTATACAGAGTTGAAAATTTGATTTCCACTTTTTGACGCGAAACAAATCACTTTTTAGGTGAAATGACCCGGTTACTCAGTGGTTCAAGAATTTGCATTGCTCTGTTTGTATCCTTCCAGATAGATCATTTTTCTTTTGATATTTTACAGGAATAAGTTTGCTTTGACCAGAAAAGTCATGACTACGAATTTAGAGAAATTATTCTAAATATGTGGTAAAAATGAAGCTTAAACATACACATGTGAAATATTAAAGCCACTCATGTGCCTATAATGGTGTTTTGCAAATCATTTTAAAAAACATTCAATATTAAGATTGCTTAACCTTGAAATAATAATGAATCTTGGAAATTAAACTAAATGCATAATGAGTTTAGTTTCAATGTCTTAATTCTCTCATAAGAAAATAGCACAATGACTCAAAAATTCTGATGATTGGGGCTCAATATAGACAACAAATGTCAAGAGAAATGAGTGAAGAATAGACAACAGCTCCCCCTCAACAAATACTCCCCTTCAACAAATTGCATAAAGGAATCTTGATACTTGGCGGAGACATACTCACGCATAGTGAAAGTGTCCAGACAAGCTTGACTTGTCTTTCTTCAAATCACCATTTGATATACCAAGAATGCCAATGCAATGTGAGAGTGAGGAATTCATTTGCAAGAACATTTGTCAACAAATTGAATGGGAGTTGATGATAAGTCAGATATGAAATAATATTTCTCCAACATTTCACTCAAAAATTCTTTTGACTTACTTCCCCATAAGATATGCATGAAATTCATTGTATTTTCAAAAACATTGTTGCACTGTTTCAAATTTACTCCCCCTTAATATGTGCATGGAATGAAGAAGCTAGTAAGCAATTCACACATGATTATGCACACTATTAGCTTTAAGCATAACATGACTTTTGGTACTTGGCGGAGTATTTTACTCACGCATAATGAAAGTTTCCAAACAAGCATAACTTGTTTTTCCACATGTCATCATTTGATATACCAAAAAGTCAAAGCAGTTGATATGCACACAGAATCATAGGCACAGTTAAGCAAGCATGATAACACAAACATGATTCCAAGTGTTAAGACACAAAGTTATTGTTGGGAGCAACATAAAACACACTCTTCATTGTTCAGATAAGACTCTAAAATTTTCTTTAACTTAAGCAGTTCAATCTGGAAATGATATGAGGTTTTACCTGAACAGTCTTCATTTCTTTTTCAAAGATTTTACTTGTGTTCTCCAATCATTTATTGTCTTGCACAGCCAATATCTTGAATCCATTTACAATGTATGGCTGCAAGACTACTCAGCTTGTTGATCAAGCTGGTTTTGGGACCCACACTTGCTTAGGTCCTGGAATGAAATCAATGTTAGAGTGCAATAAAGATTTTTTGAATCCAAAATGATTTTATTTTTGGTATAGATGCATTTCTTTCATTGACAGAACTATGAGCAGAATTAGTTCCAAATTTTCTTTTTGCCTTGCTCAATGCATCTATGTTTTCATGAAGTGTTCAATTTATATTCACATGGAGTTTTTGAGCATTTTCAACAAAATCATGATTCTTAATTACATGTGAATGATGTGAAATTTTTGCAAGTAATTCAGGCTAAAATCATCATGGAAGAAATGAAATAAACAAGCACTTATTTTTCAATGACAACCATTTTTTTTTTAAATTAATGACTCTTACACGAGGAAGATCATTGGTACTTGGCGGAGGTAATTCCTCACACATAATGATAGTTTCCAGACAAGCATGACTTGTCCTTCCACAGTTCACCATTTGATATACCAATTGATCTTTGCATAAGAGTCCCAATTGATTTCAATTTTTATTTAGCAGGGAATCTCTCAGAAGTATTTACCTGGTCAGATTTTCATTTTCTTTCATTCTCTTCACTTACTTTCCCTGTAGCCTTAGTCATGAAGCCTTCATTTTGAGATTGACTACAAGGATCCCTGCATCCAGCATTCAAGCAGCATATTTTAGAACCCAAACTTGTTTGGATCCTAAGGATCTTCCATGAATTTGCAACAATGATTTTTGAATCCTAAAGGATTTGATATTGGGTGCATTTTTCTGAAGACTAGAAACATTGGAATCTTGGTTTCTAATCTTAGAGCTATTGGTATAGAATACACCATTATGCAGAGATAATGAAAGGACTTTTTGACGCGAAGACAGACATTTGTGATGCCCGTGTCCCTGGTTACTCAGTGATACTCATCATTGCTATGCCTTTGTCCCAATTCACATATTTGTTTTTTTTTAATCTTTGACTTTAGAAATAGGTAGCTTTTCTACTTTTTTTAAGTCGGAAAATCAAGTTCAAAAGGTTTATTAAGGTCAAAGGCCAATGTAAAGACATTAAGTTCAAAAACCTTCTTACTTGTCGATCCATATAGGAACATGATCATCCACAAGGGAGTTATTCAAGTGAGTTAGGTTAAAATCATTAGATTTGTTCAATATTTTCTAGATGATACAACCTAGACTCAATCACAAAATATTATTTCAAAATCATTGTGATTAACCATATGTCTTTGATACTATGTGAGGATGAAAGGTTATAATGAATATTTATACCCAATTCTCCCCTTGCATCAATAATGGAAACATACTCATGAAGAAAGGATGAAGAATTCATAGAAAATGTGTATCTGTCGACAGCAAGAATGTGCCTGTCGACAGATGCGCACAGGCCTGAAAGGCTTGGTTCTGAGAGAGCATGTCTGTCGACAGATGTGATAGTGGCTGTCGACAGATACTTGAGAAAATCAGTGTTGAGGCATAGAATTGAGTGACATGAAGAACAAGATTTTGAGAAGTAATGACACAATGAATATGAAGGGTTTCTCTCAAGTATTTCACTCAACCTACCTTGAACTTACTCCCTCATAAGATGTGCATGAGATGAGACAACATTGAAGCATGATATATATACATTCATGACAAGTATTTGCACATAGATTTCATGAGCATTCATGAGCATATGAGCACTTTCAAATTTACTCCCCCATAACACATGCATAGTAAATGTATCAAGCAATTCACACATTATTGATCACTCAACTAGCCTTATGCATTACATGACTTTTGGTACTTGGCAGAGTATTTTACTCACGCATAATGATAGTTTCCAAACAAGCATAACTTGTTTTTCCACATTTCATCATTTGATATACCAAATAGTCACTTCATAAAAGATCCATTTTTCCTCAAATTTATCATTGTTCCAATTGCTAAGAAGCACTGTCATTTGAGGATGGCATCAAAAACATATTTTCATTGCTCAGATGGAATTAAAAATCCATTTCAATTCTTGCAGTTCAAAACTGAAGTGATAAAGAGATTTTACCTGAATAGTCTTCAATCACAGTCTCAATAAAAATTTACCTTTGTTCTCCATCATTTCTTGCCTTGCACAACCAATGGCATGAATTCATTTCTAATTTTTTACTGAAAGACATCTCAGCTTGTTGATCAAGCTTGTTTTGGGACCCACACTTGCTTGGGTACATACTGAACATTTTGTTTTCTATTTTTCAGATTTTTATCATTGAGATTTTTAACATGGAATTCAGAAGAGATCTTTTGTGCAACAGTTCCTTTTTCATGTACATAGAATTTCTGAATGTGTTCAGCATGAACATGATCTTTATTCTTATGTACATTGACATGAAACATGGGAGCATGCACAAAATTATCAATTCTATGCCAACATTCCCTGGAAGTATGCCCAAATTTATGACATGTGAAGCATTGGACTGATTTGGCATGTCTATTGAAATTTTGATTTCTATTCCAGCAATGTTTGGAAAGATGACCAGGTTTGTTACAATTAAAGCAAATGAGATCATTTCTTACCTGGTACTTACCTTGGCATGTATGCATTTGCTGGAATCTCCTTTTCATGTGAGGAGGCTTACCATGAGAAGGAGGTACCTTTTGGTGGCTCTTGGCATGATGTGAATTTGGAACTTGCCTTGGAGCTTTTTGAACTGATGGAGAAAGTAGATGAATCTTCTTGACAGTAGCATTTTTCTTTTTCTCCATCTGTTTCTGAACAAGAACTTTCACTAGTTTTTCATTATAATTAGCAGAGTTCTTGTTTGCAGCAGCTTTAACAAATGTTATTGTGGTTTTCTTTTCATTTTTCTTAGTTTTAACAGAAGCAATACTTGTGTTTGTAGTGTTCTTCAATTCCTGTTGAAGCTTCTGTTTTTCAGATTTTAATGCAACAACTTCTTTTTCTGAATTTTGAAGTTTATTTAGCATGACATCTAAACCATTTTTCATCTTGTTCTTTTCATTTTCAAATTGACCAATTTGTTTTTCCAATTCAGAAGTTTTATTATTTAAATTGCTACAATCATTGTTCAGTGGTTTGTCATGCAACAAGCATTCAATCTTCCTTTTTAGATGATGATTTTCTTCAACAAGTTGTTTGCATCTCTCATTTATTTGATGATCATGAGCCATGTTAGAAATCTGTTTGTTTAATTGATCATTATCAAATTTGAAGTTTTCATTGAGATCAATCAATTTTCCATTTTCATTTTCCAGATCAATAACTTTTGATTTCAATAGCTCATGGTTTTCTTTCAATCCATTCTGTTTATTTTCACAGATTTGGACTTCATCTTCCAAATTCTCTTTCTCAGAATTTAATTTTTCAACTTCAATTTTCAAATTCTCATTTTCTTCTGAAAAATCTTTATCATTGTTCTGGAGCAATTCAAGTGTCTTTGTCAAATTTTCAATTTCTTTATGGAAATGTTTTAAAGTCTTTTTCAAATCATTATTCTTAGCGTTCAGCTCTGCATTAAGATTTTGTATCTTCTCACAGAATTCAATCAATTCAACATAAGACATGCTTTCATCTGCATCGGAATCAGAATTAGAATACATAAATGGATCTGGAATTGATTTACCTGACCTTGTAGACCCATTTGAATTCTTGTGTTCTGAAAGGATGCATAATGCTCTGAGCTCATGGAATGTGCTGTTAGAGCCAAAGTCTTTTGAATTGTTGATTTTCTGAATTCATTGAAGCTCTTCTTTGTCATTAAGTGCTTGTGAATTTCTTTTGCTCCTTTTCTTTGTGCTTTCTCTGAAATACTTGATGAAAGTGAGATTGGTGATTTCTCTGAAATTGTAACAGGAAATTCATGTAGACTAAAGAGATTTGCCATTATACCGAAACTCAAAAGACTATTAGATCTAATCACAGAGAATCAATGTAGCAAGGAATTAGATCTAACAATTAGAGTGGTTAACCTTCTTTAATACCAAAGGTAGGAATCGGAGCGATTAAGCACACATAGACAGTGAAAGATCAAGCAAAGAGTTCAAGCAATTAACACAGAGATCAAACAAAAGCAATCAAATCAGATCAGTAACAAACATTAACCCGCTCTGATACCAATTGTTAGGATTGGATGGGTGGATGGATCAGATCTAGAAGGGGGGTTGAATAGATCTAACACCAATTAATGCGGAAGCTTAAGCAATTCAAAATTACTTCGAATCAGAGATCAATTCACCCAAACAATTTACTGATCTGAAGTGTTATTAGTGTGTGTGAGCAAATCCATTAGTAGTGTGAGCGAAATCCCTATGCATGCATCTATCGTAATACAAAGTCAAACAACAATTCAAACCAATGCACAAAGGATTTTTAGGTGGTTCGAAAATTACCTCCAGTGACTCCTACGTCCACCCCTCACACAGTGAGGCCACACTACTCAAAACCTTAAGTACAACTCACACTGGATCATGACGACTCCAAACAACCTTGAGCACGACAGCTCAACACACAACCTTGAGTTCAACGACTCACAAACTGAGCGTGATGGCTCAAACAACTACCGGAGTACGACGACTCCAAATTGAGCACGACAGCTCAAACCACACAGTGAGTGCGACGACTCACAAACCAAAGCTCGACGGCGCACAGTACAAAAGCTAGATCAAACACAAAAGAGATCAGATCCTCTAGCAATGATCTGATTCAAGACAGTTTCGTACACAGAAATTTGTGCAGAACTTCATGCACAAATCTCATTGACGAAATAAGGAAGACCAAACTCAGAAATAAGACAAATAGATGTAGAAAGAGTGTTCTTCGATGAAGAGGCCTTGCAGTGCTTCAATTGAGGAGCCTTGATGGAAATAGATGGAGATTCTCCTCAATTGGCGATGCTCTGCTTTGATGGCATCTGAAATGCCAGAAATCCTTCTTCTCTTGTGCCTCTTCAGTTGGATCTGCTCCCTTGCCTAGCACAGCAACCTTCTCTCCAGGGATTCCCCTTGATTCCCACGTCCTTCCTCTTGAAAGGATGGCATGCAGCTTCTGGAGATGGAGACAGATCTGGAAAGCCCCCTTTGCCCGCCAAAAGGCTTCTTCTGGAAGTGTATGGGCTCTCTTGCCTTTGGGGTTCAAGGAGCATGGATATTTATAGCCCCATATGTCCATAAAGTGCCTTGGGGTGCATGGGCACGGAACCCTAGGTCAAATACCCTAAATCCGAAGCAGCCACGTGTTCAGAGAAATTCACATTTTTGAGTTTCAGTGGGAGTGTGTCGACCTGACTTGATCTAGTGTCGACCTGATGTCCCAGTCAGGCAAACTGATATGCTGGAAACTGGGTCTAGTGTTGACTTGACTTGATCTAGTGTCGACCTGATGTCCCAGTCAGGCAAACTGATCTGTTGGAAATTGGGTCTAGTATCGACCTGATTTGATCTGGTGTCGACCTGATGTCCCAGTCAGGCAAACTGATCTGCTGGAAACTAGGTCTAGTGTCGACCTGGCTTGATCTATTGTCGACACTACCAAGATAAAAATGTGTGAACCTGGAAATATAAAGTGTAAATAATTAATACAAGATATTATCATTAAAATATGAGATATTAAACATCAAAAATATGTTGTCTAAGCATTATTGTGATATGTATAAAATGAATAACATGTTCAACATATCATCATCAAAATCACAATATGTCATCATTAAAATCACAATATGTTATCATTAAAATCACAACATGTCATCATTATAATCACAACATGTCATCATTAAAATCACAACATGTCATCATTAAAATCATAATATCTCATCATTAAAATCACAATATGTCATCATTAAAATAATGATATGTGTGGTGGTATGATCCTGTTTGGGCCTGAGCCAAACGGGCCTCCACTAGAAAGAATAGGGAAGACGATCGCTGGTGAGGACGAAGACCTGCAAAACCAGAAGAGGATCAGTGGGGCCCGGTGAAGACCGGGAAAACCCTCCGATGCCTAAGTCAGTGGAGAGCTTGAAAGGCAGGGGGTTTCGGAATGCGAGAATGTGTTCGCGCGGGGAAGAGAACGTACCTTGCATGGTACTGTACCTATACTCTTTATAGGCGTCAATGCCTGGGCTGGTGTGCGTAATGCCAGGGGATCGTGCCTGAAAAGGTGCCACGATGGGCGCGCATAACGGGAGGAGTTATGCGCCCAGGTGCCCATTAGGCCGCCAGGCAATTCGTGCCTCTTGATGGTGGAGTACGTGGCCTGGGACGGTTACGACCGTGCCGTAAGCCAGAGAACCTGTTCGGTACCCTTTGGACGCACCTTCCGAGCAGGTGACCCGCATAGGGGTCGAACATGCTGTTCGGTGATGTCCGGGCTTGTTCCGCGCAGCAGGGCTACTACTCTTGTTCGGAAGGCGCCTGCTAACGAGCTCGGTAACGCTTCGCTTGGAACAGCTGGCGCGTGGGCCCCTTCTCCATCCGATCTTCTCGGAGAACGTGAGACCTTGCGGGAAGGTCGCATCGTAGAGAAGGCGTTGATGGGCCTTGACGGTTTGGGCTTAGGTGGCAGGAAACGGCCACCACACTTGCCCCCCACGCCCTCAAGGGGCTCGGTGAGACGAGCGCTTCGAGGGCGTCATTTCCGCATTTAATGCGACGGCCTGCTGCGGACGTGCCGCCGCTTGAAACCTTGGAAGGCGGCTAACCCGTCATGATGGGTACGAAGCTGCGCCATGCTTGAGGTGCCGCCGTCGTGTTCGGACGGTCGCCTATGCTGTACTCGAAGGGGCACATTCAAAAACGGGAAGGAGCGGCGTTTTGGGGCCCGCCTCGAATTTCGTTCCCTCCTCTTTCCTTATAAGGAGGGGAAGAGACGAGGGCGGGAGCTACGCCTCCCAAAAACCTTCCAGCTTTAGCTTTCGGGCTTTCTTGCCTTCTCCTGTTTCCATCTTCTCCTTCGTTCCTTTGTGCCGTCGTTGCCCCCTACGATCCTTCCAGCAATGGCAAGCAAAGGGAAGGCCGTCGCCGGAGCGAGCGGGGTGACCGTCGCGGCGTCCAGTGGAGCACGATGCCGTCACTACAGCGGGCTCCGAGAGCGTTTCAGGATCGGAGAGGAGTACGAGATCATCGACGCCAAGGAGAGCGACTCCATCCTGGTGAACAAACCAGGCTGCCTGATCCTCTCTGTTGATCACCTGGAGGCAGGCTTCCGGCTGCCGTTGCCGGAGGTGGCGAAGGCGCTCCTGAATACTTGGGGCGTTTCGCCGATACAGCTGACGCCCAACACCTGGAGATACATATGTATCTTCGGTGTTGTCTGCAAATTGAAAGAGATCCGGGGCTCGGCGGACGTCTTCCGAGCACACTTCAAGCTGTCTGCTTCGCGGGCGTCGGGAGCAGACATCTACTACGCCAAGCACCGAACGGACCGGATGCACATCGGCCTGTCCAACAAGTACTCCAACAACAAGGGTTGGATGGACAGGCTATTCTTTGTGCGCCACTGGAGTGGTGCTGAGTGGGGATTCCCCACTGTTATGCATTCTGCACGGAAGGATAGCTTTCCGCGTCTGATCCAGGACGAGGCAAGGGCGTCGGACAAGCTTTCTTCTTCTTGTCTTCTTTGTGCGCAGCGGCCGCAGAGCTGGAGGCCGGAAGGGATCAAGAGGCGAATGACGAGTTTGCCGAACAGATCCCTGTGCTAGCGCACATGGTGTTCGAAGGCGATGATGCTGCCGCCGTTGCCCGGGTTCCTTCCGCAGTGAGGGTTGGCGCTGCGGTAACAACGGCGCTCGTTGCTCCCTCGCCAACTGGGGGGCGCTCTGCCAAGGCCCAGGCTCCTGAGAAGGGGCCTGGAAAAATTCGTCTGAAGAAGAAGGCCACCAGGGAGGTGGTTTCGGCTGGAGCTCGGACTCCTCCGGAGAAGGATGACCGGGCGAGCCGGCCTTCCGCGAAGAAGAGGCCAGTTCTGGTTGACGAGAGCGCGGAGGAGGCAGAACAACTCCGTGTTCGGAAGAAGCAGAAGGCGGTCCAGGCTACTCCTCCACGTGACGAGGAGGGGACCGAAGAGGAAGAGGAAAGGGCGCAGTTGCTGCTGCGCAGAAAAAGTAGGGCCGTAAAATCGGCCGACCAGGGAGTGTCGCGGGCGGCCTCCACAGAGCGCCCAGAGGTCGCGCAGGGGATGGCGACCAAGCTGGGGCTCGTCGTCGTGAGCGACGGGTCCGGAAGCCCTGCCATAGAAGAGGCCAGGGGCTCCACCTGCTCGAAGGATAGGGAGCCCTCTAACGCCTCCCACGTTGGTGGTGCCGAGCACGGTGCTACCAGCAACACTGTAGGGGCCTCTTCCAGGAGGAGTAGAGAAGGTGCAGTGTCTCCTGTTCGGCGGGAGGAGGTCGCAGA